>CM035592.1:114545752-115276596 GCA_020423425.1 Chrysopa pallens
CATCGTATTAATTTGGAATTTGGTTCCTTGAGAGAGAATATCCATTTCAGTGGTTTGTGATCTGTTAAAATGTTAAATTTTTGTCCGTATAAGTAGGGTCGAAACTGTTTGCATGCCCACACGATAGCCAGGAGTTCTTTTTCGATCGTACTGTAATTACATTCTGATTTATTTAGTGTACGCGAAGCGTAGCTTATGGGTCTGTCTTGTCCAACTGATCCTTGTGACAAAACCGCACCAATTGCAAAATTACTTGCGTCAGTCGTTAGAATGAACGGTTTGGTGAAATCCGGATACTGTAATATAGGATCTCCAGAGAGTAGAGTCTTACAGTACTCGAAACATTCTACGTATTTAGGGTCTTTGATGTTAATAGTAGTTCCTTTACGCAAGCATTCGGTCATTGGCTTAGTTATTTTAGCGAAATTATTGATAAATTTCCTATAATATCCTATAAGTCCAAGAAATGATTTGATCTCTGTGACTGTTTTGGGTATTGGGAATCGTTTTATTATATCAATTTTTTTTGGGTTTGGTTTTATGCCGTCCGTGGTTACAATGTGTCCTAAAAACTCTATTTCGTGGTGTAAAAATTCGCATTTATCCAACTGGGTCTTAAAATTGTATTGACGTAATTTGTCAAATACTTTTTGAAGCTTCTCTATATGTTCTTGAAGAGAGGACGAGAATATTATTATATCGTCCATGTAGACTAATACATTGTGTCCGATATGTTCGCGAAGCATGTTGTCCATTACGCGTTGGAATGTTGCTGGGGCATTTTTCAGTCCGAATGTCATTCTTGTGAACTCGTAATGTCCGTTGTCTACCGAGAATGCGGTTTTTGGTATGTCGCGTTTGTCCATTTCTATTTGGTGGAATCCTGAAGCCAGGTCCAGGGTGGTAAAATATTGACATCGTCCTAGTTTGTCGAGAATGTCAGTTATATTAGGGAGTGGATATCGGTCGTCTATAGTTTTTTCGTTTAGTTTCCTATAATCGATTACCAGTCTCCATTTTTTCTTTCCGGATGCATCAGCTTTTTTACTGACTATCCATATCGGCGATGACCAGGGGGAATTAGATGGGCGTATGATGTTTTTTTCAAGCATTTCGTTAATTTGCCTAGTGACTTCTTCTTTGTGCACGTGTGGGTATCTATAAGATTTCGTGTAGATAGGCATATCGTCCTTAGTTTCGATACGATGTTTTATTTCAGAAGTAAAGGTCATGCTTTGGTCTGGAGTATAGAATATATCCCGATATTTTGAACACAGATCTAGAAGTTTTTGTTTTTCCTCGGGGTTTAAATGGTTTGTACGTAGGTTTTCCAAGGCAAATTGATAGTCATAATTATCGTCTTTTAAATTGAAATGGGAATTTATTTCAGTGTAATTATTCAATTGTTCACAACGTAAAGGTTGAGATATTATAAATGATTGTGGTTGGTCACTTTCGTTTAAGACTAATATCTCTGATTTAAAATTATTTGTTGAGTAAATACCGGAAATAATTTTAACGTTTTTATTAAATTCTATAGGTGGTAGGTAAATGTCGCCGTTTTTTACGTTTGTAGGTAGTATAAGGTTTTTTTCTTCGTTTGGTTCTAAATTAAATATTTGGGGTTTAATGAATGGTTTATAATGTAGTTTGATTTTGTTATTACCAAAAGTTATAGTGTTTGTTTTGTAATCGATATTTGCTCGTAATTCTTGTAAAGTTTCGTTACCAATTATTCCGTCAAAGAAATGATGGAATTTGAATACTAAGAAGTGTAGGGGTTTGTGGTTGTGTAACTGCGGTAAATAGTCTAATATTATTTTTTGATTTAGTTGATAGCTTTTTAGAGCGGTTTTAACAACAATATTAGTAGGGTAAATTTGGAAATTAGAAATATGCTTAGGGTCTATGAAATTATTATCAGCGCCTGTGTCGATTAAAAATTTTAGGTGTTCAATTTTTATGTAGGGTAACGTCCCATTAGTTTTATTGAAATTTAATTCTACGAGTCCGGTGGTTTCGAACTCGAGGCGGGTGTCGTAAAATTTTCGTTTTTTGATTGAGTGTCCTGGTTTTCGTATTCATCGTAATATTGTGGTTCACATGTTTGTGAGTCGTAAGGATCATAATTTTCGTAATATTCGGGTTCGTAGTATTCCTGGTTGTCGTTATAATTTTCGTAGTCTATGTTATGGAGCTCTTTAGATGCAAATGTAGGTCGAGCTTGATTGTGTATTACTTGGCGAGTATTACCTGAACTAGTGTCCATTGGTGTAGGTTGATATTGTGGTTTGTAATGTGGGTTTTGATTTTGAGTTTGGTTTTGTAATGGTTGGTTAAATATAGGCCTATTATATTGAATAGGTCTATGGTGGTTTTGACTTTGGAAAGGGTTAGTTTTATTTAACGTTTGATTTGGGTTTTGATAATTTTGGGGTTTATACATAGGTGAGTTGTAAGTTGGTCTGACTGGTGTATAGGTTGATTGATAATGGAAATTTGGCCGTTTTAATTGTATTGTCGGTTTAGTATGGTTAATGAAATTGTTTTGTGGTATTGTTGGTTTGTGTGATATTCTGTTACGATCTCTACTTGATTGTTGCATGCTTATTTCATTTAAACATACATCGTAGGCTTCTTTTAAATCTTTTGGTCGGTTGGCACGTACTATGTATCCTAACGTGGGGTCTAATCCAGCTATAAAGGATTTAAGTACTATGGATACATAAACTTCACTTTGTCCCGATCTATATTCCATTGTTCTTGTCATATCAATAGAATTTAGGAGGGCTGTTTGTAGATCAGATATTTCAGAATAGTATGATTCAAGTGATTTTGTTCCTTGAGATACTGTGTTTAGTTTATGTAAAATTGTTTCCAATGTTCTACGGTCCGAAAATTGAGTTAACAAATGATCCTTAATTATTGACCACAGGTTTGGGTCACCTACAGCTATTAAAGCTTCGTTAGCTTTTCCTGTTATTTTAGTTCGAATAAGGTCGGTGAGCATTTCTTCGTTATTTGAAGCTGTGGAAAGTATTCGATCCACATTTCTAATAAATCTAGGTAAAGTACCGGGAGTACCGTCAAATGGTACCATAATTTTAATTAGATCCATTGTAGTTATGGAGGTCATTTTTATTTCGTTAGTAATATTACTGAGTGAAATATTACTTAAATTATCAATTAGTTTGTCTATTTTAAATTCTTTTGAAAACTGAGTGATTTCGTCCACAGAATCAGCGTCTGAGTCCGTGTTGTCAATTTCGGATAAACTCGATTTGCGTTCGAGTTTTAGAAATTTACCAGGTAACGATAAACCGTCGTTGGTGGTATGTTTTGTTTGTTTAGTTTTAGGGAATTTAGGCATAAGGAGATACACAATAATTCAAATGAAAAGTTACTTACAGTTGGCAGATTATGAGTCTCCACATAATGTTTTTCTAGTTTCCAAAATTCAACCAGATTCCAATATTATGAATTCCACTTGTTTCGATGTTCAGTCGAAATGTTGTTTTTTGAACCACTATGCTGCTTAATTCCAATATAATTTATTTATTTGTTTGGTAGGTTCGTGTTCCACTAAGAATTAAAATTCACTCGTTACTTTAGTCGATTTTTGTACTTAAGTTACGATGGACGCGATAGTGAAGAAATTTCTGCACTATCCTACCGGCTGCGCCAATTATATTTTGAGTCGTCGAAGAGTGTTAAAAAAAACAATCTTTATTATTTTAAATTAATTTACAAACATTTAATAAAATCACAAAGTTTATATTTGATTAACAATGATAATTAACAATATAATTTTACATACAATTATTGTACACTAATTACATGCAGTGACGTCATGGAATGTATAGCGAGCTCAAGTCAAAACTATTAATTGATTATAAGAATGAAATGTCTCAATTTATATTGAATAATAATGTTCTAGAATATTCACTTGTGTTGGCTATTTCGTGTCGTCAACGGATGTTAGTTTGATGTTTGCTGGCTAAGCAAAACGTGAACAACACCTGTAATTTATATTATTGCTGTGCTATGTTGGAATACATGACTTATATATAAATTTATATATATAAATGTAACGATTACATACCATGTTTTGGATACAAATCTATCATACAAAGGAAAAACTACACGAATAAAAAAAAATTAAAAATGGAAGTATAAATTCATGCATTTATTCTAGCAAGTAGGATTAGGAGAAAAATGTGAACGCTATTTTATTGTTATCGGTGAGTAAACCTCTTAATGATATTGACATACAACAATCAAATAAATAAAAATTATAAATTATGCAAGTAAAATAATAAATAATTGTAATTCTACCATCAACCTTAATTTTGAAATCTTTATTAAATCGAAATTTGGAATATGCACTTGGTACGTCTAATACGTTTTTATAAAATAAAAAAAATTTTGATTTAGAAAATAAGTGCAAAGATCGAAATTTATTCGAAAAATTCTATAGTATGTATATATTTATGCATGTATGGATGTGTATATATTAACGTATGTATTTATGTACGTACGTATTAGTCCGGGTAATCTAGACCAAAAAATGCGAGTGAAGGTGCATAAAGTCACAACCAGTTGAAAATCAGTAAAATTGTTCAGAACATAATTATAAATAAAATTTAAAAATATCCCATCATTCCCATGTATGAAAAAATTTTTATGCGAGGTCAAATGATATTTTGAATCAAACCTGGTACGAAAAAAAAATGAATAAAACAGAAGAACGAGCCCTAGACACACCTACAGCTATTATTCGCTATAAAATTCTTTTATAAGATATTATATTTAAACCGCAGTATTTGATAATTCTAACTACCCTCCACCAAGTCACATGTTTGAAGATTTAAATAATGAAATCCGAGAATCGTTGATCGAGTGATTGAAAAAAATAAATGATCAAATTTACATTATTTAAAATTATATGTACAAATATTTTCCATTGTATCATGACTGCTGTTCGACCAAGGTCTTTTAAGTCTAAATTACAATTAGGCTCGCAGTTTTTTTTCATCGAAGGTTCGGGTCTAAACGTCTTATACAAATCTTTTCGGCTTTTGGTTTATGTACTTCTTATTATGATACAATAATGTACGAAGCAGCAGCAGTTTCCCATCGTCCTTCTCATGTTCTACACCAGAAAGTCGTATTCTTATTCAATACGTTGCAGACAATGCTAATATTAATATAAATACGCTAGACAGCAATAACACGCTCCACATAATGGGTATTATTCAAATTGTTACTCCAAAATATTCAGTTTTACTAGAAGAACCTATGCCACGAATAAAAGAAACTCTTTCAACAAAAGATTTCAAGACAAAAGCTCATGTACCGTGACAGACTTATTAAAATGACGGTGTAGTAGGTTACAGTAAAATAAATATTAAAGCTTTTGTTTATGGAACTGAAACAGTATCTTTCCTCAAAAAAGCTGCTGTAGTTTGGTTTTATGGGAAATGGAAAAATGCGCCTTTACCCGGTTGGAATGGTTTCACCCAATGAGAAATAGTATCAGCCGCACCTGATGCAATTTAACTGCATCCAAAATGAAGATAAAGAAAAAGCAGGAGATCAAGAAGAAGAACAAGAATTTGAAAGTTACGAATCAGGTGAATGAACTTCACCACTTTATTTTAATTTACATCGCTTTTATCTAAATCTTTGGAAATTTCCGTTATTTTGCAATAGTTTCAAATTAAATAGGATCACAACTGACCCGTAGGGTAGTTCTACTGGAGAAACCACGTTAAAAAAAACGCACTACGTAGACTACCTCATAGGTGGCGTGGAAACGAACTTTTACAAATTTTTTAATCGTTTTATCTCAGAAACGGTGGCTCGTAGGAAAAAAAGTATTGATAAATTTTTTATAGATAATTTTTAGATCTACTTACCGTTTTGCTGAAAATCACGAAATCATTTTTTAGACCTTTGACCTCGAATAAAATTTTTTCCATACACGGGAACGATGGGGAACTTTTAAATTTTATTTATAATTATGTTTTGAACAATTTTACTGATTTTCAGCTTATTGGGATTTTAGGCACCTTCAAATGTCTAAATTGACCGGACTATATCTATATATTTATAATTTGTTACAAGTTTCGATAACGTGTTACACAATAACTTTTCATGAAATCAATCTCATATCGCACACATTTCTAGTTTCCTATGACACTTCAACACTGTTACAAATTTCCGTCTCTTTTCACGAAATGGCTCTCATAGATACCTAGCGGAAAGATAAAAACGAGCGATTAACCAATAACGGCGACATTTTCACAAGACGTTCCCTGAACACCGACAATTAAAGGGTTCCAATTTCATATCGTAACAAGCACTGGAAGTGATAAAACATATATTTAAGTTGAAAAAAACATCATGAAAATGTGAAAAATAAACGAAATAAAACTTTTTAGGGGTTAGATATGGTGTCGGTTAAATCTGGAGTGGGCACACTTATACTTAAACGAACACTTTTTTTCATATTAGATTCAATCTATAAAAATACTTGATTAAAATCTAGGCTCATGCCACTAAAAATATATAATCATTAAAAAAACCGATTTTTGAGACGACCCAGAATTTTTATAAAATTTAGATTACAGTTTGATTAAACCACTTAATAAATTTGAATTTATTGATATGAATTTAAATTTTTAGAAATGATGTTGGTGAAATTTGGAAGGAGAAAACTAAGACCCTGGTTTTTATACACCTAAACAACCACCTTTTTTTCATATTAAACTCAATCTTTCAGAATTTTAGATCAAACCTCTACTTTGTTTGTAATAGGTTGTATTAAGTTGTAATAGTATAGGCAGTTATGTATTTACTTAATAAAACATGGTAAAACTTTAATTTGATAATGGTTTGAAGCGGTAGCTCGATGGGTACAGTAACAAAAAAAAAAAAACAATTCGGGGTTCCACGGATTTAGCATTAGATTTAACGAGGCAGTTGTTTACATTTTTTTTTTTTTTACTTATTTAAAACTATATTTTAAATTGAGTTTTAAGCGGTAGTTCGATTGGTACAATTACTGGACGAAAAATGTCCCATTAGAAAAATATAGCGATTTTATGCACCATTATTGCCCCGGCAGTAAACGATTTTCATAACGGTTACAGTGACTAGTATCCTTTAAAAAATACTTCATTCGGTAAATCGATAGACCAGTTTATTTGGAGCCAGTTCATGGACCATATATTTATAAAAACAAGATCAAAATTGATAAAATGAGCTTTCTTACCACTAAACAAATATGTTTTTCAAACAAGACCGTTCAATTCTATGTCACACTGATTTATAACAATTAATTTAATAATGTTTATAGAACTAACGCTATGTATCTATTTCGTAATAGAATTTTCAAATAAAAAAACCGAATATAATTAAAAAATTTCTTTCATTTACAATATTATACTAATTAAATTTAATATTTTTATCGTGTAAGTAAACTAAGTAAAAAACTTCATTCGAATTAATTTACACGGTAACACATATATTAAATAAATAAACCCGTCAATTTATAATGAATAAGGTACTTAAACACTATATAAAAATTAAAAAAAAAAAAGAACCGTAAAAGTATTTAAAAAATTTTAATAAAAAACTTTTATAAATAATTTAATTACGATCAATTAGCTCAAAGATTCTTTGTATTCGTAAAAAATAAAATTTTTTTAATTTTCAAAAATTGACATTGTCGCCGAGAAATGCTCATCACCCCCAAATTGCCATAGCAAAAAAGAGACTTGATATTGGTCTCAAAATATACCTTAAATATAGTTCTATTCGACACTAATAACAAATCCGTAACTAGATAAATAATTGTTGTTTTTCAAAAAAATATATATATTTGATATTAAAAAAATTATAGATGGTTGTTATAAACACTTACAGTTTTATATGGAAAGAGCAAACAAATCTTTTGTAATATCAATATGTTGCTCAAAAATAGCTTCATTTGATAGTTTTATATAATCCGCAGAAAGATAACAAATTTAATTGTTTTTGGTGAAAAATAATGTACTCCCAAAACTGATAGCTTAAAATCGGGATTGGTGTCAAAATATACTCAACACTATTGACAAATTCGTGGCTAGATAAAAATTCGTTGTGCACACGAAAATAAAAATAAGAAAACAATGTATTGAATATTTAATAAATTATAAAATGTTGTTATAATCGCTAACAGTTAACTAACATTATGTAAACTCCATGCAATATTTAAAGCTATTATTTGACATCCAAAAAAGTTGTCAATTCGACACGTATGTATGTACTATTCTTGAAATTGTCATATGATAGTGTAAACATGCAACACACATCACGCATACTCTCACACCATCTGTCTATAACTATTCGATCTTATTTCCGTCATAGTATTTTTTAATTCCTTACTTTTCTTAAAATATTTAATGTCGTACCAATCATCCTTAGATGTACTGAAATGGCATTTTCTCACCTCCAAATCTTTACTAACAAAAGTCATCTCAGTCTTGCAATATTAAAGCAGCTTCGTAGATTTTATTCATTTCAATCATATGGCTCACTTCAATGGCAAACAATTGAGATTCTTTGCTTGCAATTTTATTTATAACATCTTCTTTCTTCGAATCCCATATGCTAAGAACATTAACTGTCACTTCTAGAGGAAAATGAGAAGACTCCATTATCTCGCCCACTTTCATATCTATTTGGGAGTTTGAATTCCATAAATCCTTCGTCAGAATATGATTATACTATTACTATTATACTATCAATTATACTAATACCTAATTTCAAAAATGTTCATTCTCTTGAATGCTAACCCATTCAAAATAACCAAATCGCTTTGTTTCACAACGCTTAAGAACGTCTTACCGTTCGCATTCATCCATACTATGCCTTGATATTATCCCATCATTTTCAATTACAACGTGATCCACTTTCATACCGATTCTAGCATTTATGTCGCCACCCAATATCATTGATACAGTTGGATAACTCTGTATTAAATCTCTACATATTTCATTGTTTAACCTTTCAATAAAATGATATTTATAATAATTTGAGCTCTCAGGCTGCAAATAAACCACTCCCACCACCAATACTTTCATAGTTCTACTATCAAACAACATCCATACAACCATTTCATTCAATTCATTCTTAACCTCACTTACTATATCAATCACACTGTATTTATAGACTAAAGCCAAACCGCCAGAATTCCAACCCCAAATTGGTAATATGAATACTACTTCTACTCAAGCATTCGTATTCTAGTAACATATTTCATCATAACTCGTACACGTTTCAACTATTTTCTTTTTTGCGGTTTTTTCTTTCATTGCCAGAATAAGTTTTAACATTCAAAGAGTTTCTACACTTCATATCTTGCTTAATTATATCATTCGTGTCCTCAATTTCAATGGAAGATTGATTAATGTCATCATTGATGAATATTGGAGTCCCAATGAGTTTCCTCTTTTCTTTTAGAATTCAATTTAGAGTTTCATCTTATGATTGTTTAATGATAATTAGATAGTTCTGGTAATATTTTTATTATTTATATCTCCAAGCTTATAGTATCCTAATTCCATGGATTATTAAATTGTTTGAATTCAATTTCTTGTGCAATTGTAGAATAATTTTATTTTGATACCCAATTTTCTTTTCGCCGTCTTCAACTCTATTTTTTAGTTTTTCGTTTGCTATCTTTAGTGTATTTATTTCTTCCCTTATTTTTGAAGCAAAAGAAAAAATAGAAAAATAAAAATTTGGCTTTAAGGTAGTACATTCGAACGCTCTATGCACTTATCTATAGATCACTAGTATTTTTATTGTTATTTTTAATGCATGTTGTTATCAAAATGTATTAGCAGGACTTAACAATAAAATCACAAAAAATTTGACATGAAATCTTAAAAACCACTAGATTTTTCACTTCAGGAATATTTCTAATGTAAATTATGAATAAACTATTACACAGTAATTATAGCTTAATTATTTCACTCATTTAAAATATAGATATCGTTTGCTAATACAAAAATGCTTACTTAGAATCTCTTCTTCGTTTTTATATACCTAATATTTTGTGTATCCACACAGCTTAACATCTGGAAACAGGTCTGCACATTGGATTGGTTTCATATTTCTTGGTTCACCTCAAATTTAATACTGCACACAATTGCAACTAATAAATAAGTACTGCGCATTAGTAGTCTGCTTATTTTATTAATGCGCATAGAAAGGTCTAATATTTTGCTAGTACATATATATGGACCTTATATTGTGCGTAGGCGTAAGGATTATTTTCTAGAAACAGTTCTACGCAAAGGTTTGCTCAAAATACTTCCAAAGCGCATAGGTGGGACTTACCATACTTAGCTTACCCCAAAACTTATTATTTCTTACACTTGCAACTGATAAATGAGTACTGCGCATTGTTAGTGCGCATGTATTATCATATATTAAGGGTATGCACACAGGTTTTTTTCTACGAAAAGTTTTGCGCATCAGTTGATGAAAAACTGTTATTCATGTTAAAGAACAGTTTTACGTATATGTTGACCTACAATTCTTAAATAACTGATCATCGAATGGTCGTATAGTAGATAGTACATTAGGGTATTTTACTCATTTTTGGCGATGGGGAGGGAAATCAGAAATTTGGCAGCATCAAGATTGCCTCCTTGCAAATCGAAACTATGTATAAACAGTAAAAGATGTTATTATAAGTAACGAAGAATCAGAAGGTGAAGTATTCAACTATTACATAATGTACTCTCTTATTACAACAGTTTTGTGTTTTGTATCAGAGATTGATTATTCCTGTTATGAAGATATCGATGCTGAGACATATTGGGAAAAATTTTGATTTTCCAGAAATGCATAACAATAAATTAAAATAAAATTATAATTAATGTTATTACTTATAGTTCCGGGTAAATAATTTTTGAAAGGGAAAAAATTATAGTAGAATGAAACTAATTGGAAACCGAAGATAATATGAAAGGAAAAATAAATTACGGGCGATCTGAGTTCGGGAAGTAGGATAGGTGAGTGTTTAAGGGGAAAATTAGGTTTTTAGGAAATTAGGAATTTCCGGCAAAACTACAAGTCCTATGGAAAAAAGTTAAATGGCAAAGTTGTAGGTAATAAATAGGTAGTAGTCTGCGCCTATTAATTTATAATTAATTTTTTTATTACTAATTTTGGTAGCCTCTAAGTATATAGTAGTTTCGCGTCGAATATCTCTAGCACCATTGTCTCAAGCATGTCTAGAAGTGAATACGGTAATTTTGAGAGTAGTTTTTGCAATTTTTGAGTGGAATGTAATGAAAAATTCAAAGTTTTACCATAGGAAATTTCGCGTCGAATGCAAAAAACCCTACTTTCCTAGTATGTCTACATATAATCTGCTTAGCTTCCTAGCATGTATAGAAAAAAATTGAGTTATTTTAGGGGAGTTTTTCCATTTTTTTAAGAGGTTGTAATAAAAAATTTAAGGTTTTCGGATTTTAACCGTAAGTTTGAAGTAATTTCACGTCGAATGCAAAAAACCCCAAGTCTTCAAAATTTCTAGAAGTGGGTTAGAATTTATGTAGATGAGTGTCAGCTTCACAAAGCGTTGTATATATGTTACGGTAAAAATAGATATTGCTGCAAATGCACACATTTCCCGGTAAATGTGCACATTTGCCTCCTCGTTTGGGTAATGTGAATTCAACTAACATTTACAATTTCAATGAAGGGAAATGTACATTGAATTCACAATGACCATGTCGTTTTGGTAAATGTGAGCATACGAAATATGAGAAATTATAGGAATGCAGTCCCTTACTGGTGGGCAAGGTTTTAAAAGATGCATATGTAAACGAACAGGTTCCTCAAAAAAATGCAGTTTTAAAAATGCTGGAATATCAATGGAATTTCAAGTGCCACAATAGGAATTCTTGCTCAAATAAATAAAACTTTTTTCATTATGAACTTTCTATATGTTCCTTTATAGTTTTATAAAAATTAACTGTTATAATAAAGAAAATTATGTTATTATTATTATTTGTTTGATTCCTATCGTATTGGTAATATGGTTAGCATAACTTAATTAACTATTTGTGAAAGGGAAATGTTTTTTGAAAATAATAAAAAACTAAATTGTCAAATGAAGCGCACTTGGATTAAATTACTTACTCACAAAGCTTTGATGGCAAAGTTATTTTAGTGGCTCATAACGGATTTAAGTTACACGCTCTTAAAATAATGAATGTCTCGAAAAAATTGGAATTTTGAATGAATTGTTTGTTGGCAAAAAAAATTTTGTTTTTACTAGGTCATTTTATACATTTAGATGTTTTTAATAGGATATCAATCCTTGTTGCAAAGCTTTATTATATTATTTTAAGACAATTACTCCTTCGAATTTTCATTTTTGATAGTTGCGTTAGAACGCTTCCCGTGCTCTTTGGTATGTAGTTTTATTGGTTAGGTTTCACAGCAAACATCCAAATCAAATAATTTCTAAAATAAGTTTTTATTAAGAAGTCTCAATTACGAAGTCATGATAACGTTTTTCCTAAGAAATCATAATTAACAACTCTTTAAGTGGTATTTTTCCTGATTTCGCAACAAGTCAGAAGTCGGATATATGAACTTTACCAGAACTCTTTTTCAATTATATTAATAGATTGGTTTTACCACAAACTCCTCCATTGACTTGGTTGTAATTTATTTTTGAGATTCTATTTAAGTTTCCAAATTTATCTAGATAGCTATATTATTCATAATCATTAAAAAAAATAAATATTATAATTTATTTTAAATAAAATAACTAATATATGAGTATAATATGTATGGGTATTCTGGTGTAATGGTAGAATAACATATATATATTTTTTTTTTCGTAGTCTAAGAAACTAATTTATTTAATAAGTTCAATAAGTTGCGCATTCGACGTCTTAATGACTTTTTAAAGCGTTCTTTATGTAGATAATTCTGACTTTCAAATCAAAAATGAGAATTTTTTAGGAATGGGTTGAGTACTAAGTAAAATTATATTTATATTCGTTTTTTCTCATCATTTAACATCGATTACGAAAATCAGATATTTCTAGCTTGTAAAAAAAAAGGTGATTTATTTCAAATGGATGGTTTTGAAAGTATGAAAGTTTTCCCCAAATAAAGAGGCCGAAATTAAAAAAAAAATTTTACTCTCATTTTTGCTTACCATTTCCCATCAATTGAAAAAAAAACCCACTTATTTCTATCTTACATAGAAAAAAGATAGATATTTTTGAAATTTTACACAATTGCCGAACTCCAAAGTAATAAAATAAATTATTTTATAAATAAAGAAAAAACATTTTTAACAAATTTAATGTTTTTATATTTTTTAATTAATTGTAATTAATACGTATGATGTAAAATCTTAGTGATACGAAAACTTAACGTAACGAATTTACAAGTAGCGCGCATAGGTCCCATTATTTAAGCTCTGTCGATAGAAAAACCAAATTTTACCAGTACGTATATGTGAACCGAATATCATTGGTACTTATTTCACGATAAACTGATTTCGCTCACATTTTAAACTAATTAATAAGCATTGAAGCATTGTGCATAGGTGGTAAATATATTCAACATTGATTGGTCACACAAGTCTTATTTCACCCCGAAAACTGATTTTACTAACATTTACAACTATTAAGTTGTTAACTGCGCAGAGGAAGTCATTTCATATTGTAAAATTTGACAAATATAAAATTTATGTGAATATAGTTAAATATTTTGAATTTAAGTCATAAATGCACATACATTACTGTTTTATTTAAAAGTCAATTTTTATACTGATTATCCGCATCCGTGAATATTTATTTTTAACGATCCTGTACATCCCTGCATTGTATGTATACATTTTTGTATCTAAATCACCCAACCATTTCACATCGATTACAAAAAAAACGCATGTTACTATCTTACATAGAAAAAATTAGGTACTTTTGGAGCTTATTGCCATGTGGAGGTGATGAAATACAATATTTTTTTTAATTCAAATTTTCACTCATCATTTTACATCAATTGGAAAAAACACAGCATATTTCTATATTATATAGAAAAAATGTTGGTATTTGTGTAGTTTTTGTTTAAAAATGAGGGCTTAAAAAACCCCATATATAAGTGTATGAAAGTATGTATCTAAGTCGCCACACGATTCCAAATCGAGAGCACAAAACAACATGTTCCTACTATACATAAAAAAAAGTTGGCATTTTTAGAGTTTTTCACCAAGTGAAAGTGATGGAATTTCAATTAATTTCAATAACCCATTTTACATCGATTGGAACAAATCGCATGTTCCTACCTCATGTCCCTATCCTATCTGCTAGATTTCCCCTCAAAGTGAGGGAGGGGCTTAAACCGCAAGTTCCTATCTTACAAAGAAACAATTCTGATATTTTTGGGATTTATCCCTACATGATCGAATAAAGTTTTCCCAAAAACTATACAGTAAATATTCTAAATGTGATAATCATTTATACTAAATTGGATGACAATTTTTTAATTTATATAATTTTTTTATTACATATAATATAAAATTGTAGTGACGTATTTCTTTAGAAAAGCTACCGAAAAATGATATAAAATATAATTTTTTTTATTTATTTTTTATAGTTTTTACACATTAGGTTTCGGTCAAGAATATATTTAAAAATGAGGGCTTAAAAAACCCCATATATGTGTGTATGAAAGTATGTATCTAAGTCGCCACACGATTCCATATCGAGAGCACAAAACAACATGTTCCTACTATACATAAAAAAAAGTTGGTATTTTTAGAGTTTGTCGCCAAGTGAAAGTGATGGAATTTCCATTAATTTCAATAACCCATTTTACATCGATTGGAACAAATCGCATGTTCCTACCTCATGTCCCTATCCAATCTGCTAGATTTCCCCTCAAAGTGAGGGAGGGGCTTAAACCGCAATTTCTTATATTACAAAGAAACAATTTTGATATTTTTGGGATTTATCCCTACATGATCGAATAAAGTTTTCCCAAAAACTATACAGTAAATATTCTAAATGTGATAATTATTTTACCAAATTGGATGGCAATTTTTTAATTTTTTTATTACACATAATATAGCATTTAACAAGGCAACCGCAACGACTGTGTTATGAAATTTGAAAAAAATTAAAATTTATGTAAAAATATACATCAATAATTTGAATTCGAGTTATAAAAGTACGGTATTGTTTTATTATTTCAAAATTAAACGTCGATATTTATATTACGTAATCAAAACACGACCTACCATGTGTGTGACGTCCTGTTAGTATAAGCTATTAATTACCATCTGTTAGTTCAAACTAAACAGTTATCCTAATTACTAACAAAATATTTTAAGTTTTAGGTTGTGTTTTATTCTTAATGTGTTATACCAGTATTCTCAATATTATGTCATCAAAATCGCAGATAATGTTTTTACTATTATAATAAAATTTTAAATTTATTTTGCCAAAAAAATGTGTTTGACTTGTATTACCATATTGACATGTTGAAGTACTTTAAACACAGTAAACTACATTATTATAATGAATGTTATTATTATTATATATGTTAATACTAGCGGCCCGGTACGTGCTTCGCTACGTATAAATTGAAATAATAACAAAATTTAATTAACATCAAATTCATTTATTCAAACAAAAAAATATTTTATTAATTGCTAGCTATTTTAAAACTTAATCCAAAACATTTGGATAAAAAATATTTTTTGTTTTTTCATTTTGATCAAGAATAAACAAACGTCTGGGGGTACCGAATCAGGAACAGGCAACATAAATTTGGCCATGTGAAAAACATGATTTCTCCAAATTCACACCACGAACGTGAAGTGTTTGGCCTTGGGCCTTGTTGATGGACATCGCAAATGATAAACGCACAGGATATTAAACATAATGGCATATCACTTGGAAACATAGAAATACGCGGTACCAAACAAACATCTCCTATTGATTTAGCACTTAAGATCGTAGCTTCTATCAAATTTGATCAAATATAATCAAAGAACCAAACAGGCATTTATTTCATCAGCAGAAGTTGATCGAGGAATGACAGGTAATGTTTGACTAAAATCCCCTGTCAGTTATATCAAAGCAACACCTAAAAGCTGTTGATTACCACGTTAATCTTGCATTGTTCGATTAAATCATTCTAGTGATTTTTTATTCCCCATTGTACACTCATCCCATAAAATAAATGACGGTAATCGCAGAACTTTTTCCGTAGCAGAATTTCTCGAAATATTGCAAGTTGGAGTTTCAATCACTTGTACATTCAATGGCAATTTTAATGAAGAGTGTGCGGTCCGACCACCTTCTCACGATTTCGTGCGGTCATACGCAATTGTACTAATGCTTTATTTGCAATCGTTAGACACATATCTTCAATTATTATCCAAGCTTCGATGTATATTTCCAAAGTAATCAGCAAATCAGGATTTCTTGCATGATGACACATACGAATTAAAATATCTTCTGCCATTTAATGTTTCTTTACCCATCTGAAAACAGTTTCAATTTGACAGAAAAATCCCCATTAGCAAAATGATCCGCCATTTATTCATTTGTTACAAATGCATGTGATAAATGCAGAAACGCTCGACAGATTTTGTGCAAACTTCACATAAACCATCTACTGAATAGTCCGAACAAAGCCTAAACATTTGGTTTGGATAGGTGAGTCCGTTCTTGAGTTATAAAATTACAACGAAAAGTGGCATTGATTTATATATATATAGATTATAAATGTATATATGGACTGCATATTTAGATTGTTTATGAATGCCAATAACTAAAAATACTTTAAACATTGATATTGAACCATATGTCAGTGTTGAAACAATTAATACTGTTAGTTGTTATCATTAATTATTATTACGCTATTTTATTAATTTTTTTTTTTTTTTTGTAATTAATTAGAAAACATTTACCCACGAACTATACTGTATAGTAAATACGAAAACGAAATGCTTTCATGAAGAAAAAAATATTAAACCGGATCATTTCTTGGCGTCACGAAAAAAGGTGATAAATTAGGATTCCGTTGATAAATAAATACCTAAAAGATTCCTTGTTTAGATATTTATTTAAAACAATTGATGTCATGCTTGTTTTTTAAATGTCATGGTCATTATTTTTATTTCTTGCAGTTGCTTGAAGAAATCTTAATAAATAAAGAAGAAACGTCGCACTATTAAACAATTGTTTGATTGTTTTATTTACTGTCCATATTCTCTTTATCATTTGATTAATATTAAACATTGGACGTAAACAGAATGCCGAACAGTTATATATTCAGATAATATTACCATCTTATCCATAGATTAAATACAACATTGGCTGCATAAGGAAGTGAGATATTTGACCTGCTCAAACGCCTCTTTCAATATATATCAAGAGCATCAACTTTTGACTTCGGATTAATAAGTAAATTTTCCATCTATTAATTGTAAAAACTATTTTCTATAAATGAAAATACAATCAATATATTTTTTTATACTCGACATATATAGTATATATAAGGATATATTAAGTATAATCTGAGTTTGTAACACTAGAAAACATTGAAGGCAATAGGAAATTTTAACTATTTAGTAATAAGGTATTTATAGAATCACCTAATTAGTCTATTTTCGCCTTTCTATCCGACATAAAGGCAATTCAAACACAAAATCACATAACGAGCTCAAATTTTGACAGCGTATACGTGACTTACAAATTGAGTTTAAGTTCGTGAATGAACAAAATCGGCCATTTGGGTTCAATGGATCCATTACCTAACTCTTAAACTGTAGGAGAATGAAGAAAAGAAATGCTTGTTTTTATAAAACCAAACAACTTTTGTTAGAAAAATTTTTCATAAGCTATTTAGAGTTTCCACAATTCAAGATCAAATTCAGGTTATTAAAAAATACATGATTATAATACATATTATTATATAACAAAGTTTTCATTACAGTATGGACTGTATATTTAGTGTATTTTCATACATGTATCTTAATAGTTCAAAAATTAATATACATTCATATGTCGAAGATACAAACAGTTAACGTTGTTAGTTGTTATAGTCTTTTTTTCATCGATATTATTTAAAATTAATAGTATGCTTTGGTATAATTTTGTTTATAATATCAATGTTATCGTGTAAATGAACACTTCTACATTTTAATCAAATGTAAATAGAATTTCCTTTTAATATCAATATTTAATTAAGATAAGATATTTTGTGTACAAAAATTTGTATCGTTCATTTTTCATCAAAAAAAATTTAGTTCCATGCAATTAGTACAAAATGAATAATGGTAATATTAAATTGAGAAACATTCGCTAGTTAGAGCTTAATAAGTTCAAATTAAAATTGAACAGTTTTACATCCTAAAGCCACTATTTTCAAAACTTTGAAGGATACTGATAACGGGCAATATATTATAAGTTCTAAACACGATATATCTATTTTATATGTATGTATTAGTACAGTCATTTAGTATTTTTACATGGAAAGTTTTCCGGGAGTTTTGAAAATTGGTAATTTTATAGATTTTGGGATGCTCTTGCCAAATTTCAACTTTGCCACCTCGTATGTCTGCCGCTCGCGCCGCCATATTGAAAAAATGGCGCCGAAAAGCA
This sequence comes from Chrysopa pallens, assembly GCA_020423425.1. NCBI lineage: Eukaryota > Metazoa > Arthropoda > Insecta > Neuroptera > Chrysopidae > Chrysopa > Chrysopa pallens. Next base: position 114,564,454 of record CM035592.1, read on the forward strand.
GTTTTTTGATAATAACTCCTTTCTGGCGCATTTTACAGAAAAAACATTTTTATACAAAATAAAAGTAGAGAAAATTTCCTACAATTTATGTCTTAACCTTCTCTTTCCTAAAATCAATAGTTGACTGTATTATTAATGACTGTACTATATGTATAAACGGATATAATATGTTAATATAACACGACTTGTTAAAAATATACAAGTTGTAGAATCTGACCATCGCATACAAAATTGAAACATACTTATAGGAAAATTCCTACTAGCTATGTGAAAAATTGAAAAAACATTTTCCTATGGCATTTTTAGCATTGACAAAAATTATAAATATTATATAATCAGGAAGAGCAAGCAAGAGACAGACTATCAAGTTGATTTTTAACGCATTGGCATAATATACTATATATGTTAAAAATAAAACAAGGAAAATAACCATGAAACAAAGATATGTGTGTACACAAAACAGGCATTATCTGGATACCGAAACAAAACATTCCTTTTTATACATAGTATATTCTTAAAACTTATAATGAATTAAATTTGTATTTTTTTTTATTTGTTTTTTTTTTTTTTTCTATCTCAACAATTTTGTTGTTTTTAAACTTGGGAATAAATAAATTTAGGACGTAATTGTAGTAACTTATTTTTAATTATATTTTCGCTAAAACGAAAATTATGGAAGGGTATATCCGTCAACGTCTGAAAACAGGCATGACACACCATCGTCAATTATGTGTATAATTACTGCTATAAAATAGTATAGTTTAATTAATATATATTCTCGCTCACCTTTTACTCAGACAATTTTAAGTTATGAAAAACTGAACGCATCTCGACGAGCTATTGTATTTCTCATATGTACAAATAAGACTTCTCTATCGCTTTCATTCAAAATATTTACTAGTATTTTCAGTAGGATTTTTGTTAATATTTTTTATATTAATTAATAAATACGCTTTAAAAGTTTCAATATGCTATTGAGATAATTATAAAACAACTTTGGTACAGTCGGGTGGGTTATACTTAAATATCGTCAAATTACTTATGAATTTTATTTCAACTTTCAATCATTAAAAAAAAAAAAAAGAAGAAAGATTACAATGCTTCCAATAGGATATATTTATTTTAAACACACGAAAATTTTCATTTCAATAATAAACTGTTTTTCATAATTTTAACTAAAATACCTACCCCAAATTCGTCTGCAACTCTTAAGCTAATTGAAAAAATAATATACACGTGCTGACATCCTTGTGTTCCATTTGGATAATCGAAATGGAAATATAATATAAATTTACGTTCTAATTTAAAGAACAAATAACTCCAAAAATACTGATCCAATTGTAATTGAAAATCGCATGTACATATGTTGACATTAAAATCTAGGGCAGGTGGAAGGGTTTTTCCAAAAAAACATTTCTATATATAAAATCAAATTTTGATTTTTACCTTAAAAATATTTTTTCGAAAAAAACTCTTCGACAAAACCTACTGCATATCAATATTGTACTTACCCAATTTTATTACAATTTGATCAAAATTTTTCGAGTTGTTTGTTCTGGAAATAGTGGCGTTTTAATAGATGTCCCTAACTGAAAGATAAACCACTTAAGGTCTTGATTACATTTGTTCAATAAAATTTTAATAACAATATTCCAAATAAAAAAATATAAGCACTTACTTGAGGCACTGGTGGTGGATACTGATAAGCAGAATTTAACGGTGATATTCCGCTCGTAGGATTTAAATCTGAAGTAATGTGCGGCTGAAATCCATAACTTGGAGGTTGTGGAATTTGTTGGGATGGGAGATGTTGAAGCACTTGATTAAATGTAGGCAGTTTTGTTAAAACTGTTCGCGATTGTTGTTGGGATTGTGGTGTAAATAAATTCGTTGGATATGTTGTTAAATTATTATTGTTACGACTTAATTCTAAGATTTGTTGACAGGAATTTTTCTCAATTATACTCATTTCAGATTGTTGTTGGGTAAGTCTGAAATTCAAAAAGAAAATCGTTACAGCGAAGTCAGACCATATGTCAATTAATGAATTTAAATAGTTTTCATGTATAGTATATATATAAACTCTGTTCTAATTTTTTAACTGAAACCTCCTATTTTAGTGTTTAAACAAGTATAAATAAAGCGCGATAGGAAATATTTATTTACGCATTTAACGGTTTTGGGAAACACGAAAATGATATAGATACTTCAACTGTGTAATTTTAAAAGATTGTATTGGTATTTGAAGAAAAACTAGAAATTAAAGAATAATAAAATATGACTTACATATTAAAGTACAAGGTCAAATTATACATACCAGCATAGATATTAGCATTGACTTCAAAATGATTAAACAGTATAGTGAAAAATATAAAAAACTAATTTCAATTTAAGAGTATTTGTGATTGATCATAGTTTTCATAATTTATTAGAGATTTTGCTACTGTTGATCAAATCTATAACATCAATAAATACTATTAACTGTTTGCTTGTATATAATGTAAAAACACTCTTAGTGGCGTTACCAACACTACTTCACTATCCATATTTGGAAAATTAGAGTTCGCCTAAACCGAAAATGATGATAAAGGAGTTTTTCAATTCGGAATCGCATTTAGAAACTTCTAGAAAAAATTGGCGATCCGCTAAAAAAAATAGTAAAAAAGGGAAGGGTTCGTTTTTTGAGGATATTTCAAGACGTGCTACAACAATGTTAGAAAAATCCGATATCCAGTAAAAGATCCTTGAAGTTTAAAAAAATTACATAACGAAACTTTTTGGAGTTAAACTAGTATTTATTGGTATAAAAAAATTAGGAGCATTTTCGATACATGAACGAACAATAATCCGTAGGAGTATTTTCGATACATGAATGAACAATAATCCATAGGAAATAAAGTTTCTCTTAATTTTCCCGTGGTTTTTATATTTTTTATGCTCTTATTCACAAAGTAATTTTTCCAACTTAAAAACATAAAAACCATTACAATCCTTATGATTAGATCTTACACAGTTCAGACGTGTTTATTGTTAATAAAAAAGTCATTTTTATTTAATTGTTATTCTACAACAATTCAAATTAAAAAACAAAATCGATACCTAAAATTTGTTTACCTTATGTTCAAATATCCATTTAATTTACGTATGTTATTTATTATTATTGTACTAGTAAAATTCTATTTGAAATACATAAAAAAATTAAATTTTTGTACTTTTTTTATCTCAAATAATTTTAAAACTAAACTTTTCTGAGCGTGATGTCTAATCCACCTAACTTACTAAGTCCAGGTTCATCTCGTACATACCTGGGCCCACCAACCACACGCTTCGATGTAACTCTAAATTTGGATATTTCAGAAACTCCCAGTCTATTACCTAAGCCCATTCCAAAAATCCCTGAAAAAACTACGCAAATAAACCTATCACCTCCATATCCATCTACCTCATATTATATATATATATATATATATATATATATATATATATATATATATATATATATATATATATATATATATATATATATATATATATATATATATATATAAACTAAAAAGTTAATATATCCATATCTTGGATCCAACTAATAAAGAATTATTTAAAAATTATTCTTGTTGGAAAAATTTTTAAGATCTCATACAACAATGTAACTCATCATTAAGGAGCTCAAAGTCTTCCCTTATAAAAACCGCACACTTTCATTAGATTTTCATTTATATCTTTGTTTCGGTGCATTCAAACTTCAATAATAAGTAACTTGTACTCTAGAGAACTAATTGAGCAAAAATTTATTAACATTTACTAAACGGTTTTCGAGTAAAAATTAAAAACTAGCTGATGTCTTTTTTAATGGAAAAATTAATTAGTGTATTAATTAGTGTCAGACAACACTGTCGTCAGCTATATTCGCTTTAAGTTTTTCATTTTAACTCATTTTGAAATCGTTAATAATCTTTAATCGTCATTTTGTTTTTATTCATTTAAAGAAAGTCATCCCATGTGATGGGCTCAAAAAATCGATTTATTTTTTCATAAATTGATTTCTTAACATGATACAGCAGGTAAAAGAAAGAGCTGTTCGGAGCGCTGAATTAGCAGTTGGCTTGATACCTGGCACACTTTTATACATTATTATTATTACAAAGGATAAAACAAATAAAGGAATCGGTGGGAAAGAACCAGGTAGACTCACTGATAAAGTTATTTAAGAAACAGCGAAATTCTACGAATTAGCTATCCGACGTCATCCAGATTAGCTTGAAGATATGAAGATAGGAAGTTTGGGTAACGTATTATCACAAATGTTCTTCAGATGAAAACCCTCAACATTAATTTTGTCCAGAAAGCGAAGACAGTTAGTGTAAATAGCGTAAGGCAGAAGCTAAGAATGAGCTCGACCAATTTCATCAGGATAAACCACCTTTAATCCCGAAGTACAAGTAGCTATCAAACCTGTTTTCGAAGATTTATCGAAAGAGGAATTATCAATTCGTTGTTTAGAAGCAGAGACACAAAACAATAATGAATCTTTGAATTCGTTGATTTGGACTTTTGCTCCTAAGCATTTTCATTCTGGTCCCAAGATAGTTGCTAGAAATTGCTAGCTACTTATCAGTTATCACCTTTAATAAAGGTTTTGAAGGTGTTTTAAAAGTAATGTCGATTATCGGATGCCCCATTGGCCGCGAAGCCCATACTTATGTTAAGAAACGTGATGAAAAGCGAATCTCACGTTCTGAGATTGATTCAAGAGCTGAACAATTGAGGGTAAGTTGAGATTTTGATAATTTTAAGCGGGCTTGTAACTTTAAACACGTTTTTCTGAAAACTGTGTTTTTCAAACTTTCCTCCATCGTATCTCAAAAACAGCTTGATCGAATGACTTGAAATTTATAGGGTACACTCAACACATGTAAACGCATAGAATGAATCTATTATCAGTCGAATTCCAATATTTCGATTTTTTTTTTTTCGAAAAAAAAAACTGCTGAAAAATTACAATTTTTTTAGTTTGCAAGGTCATGTCTAAGTAGGAAAAACTTGTCAATTAAGTAATGTATAAAATATTGGTCCTGCAATTCCAGGAGGCAGGAATTTTCTGGGAATTTATTTCCGCATATTCAATCTTGTTTCAAACTTGAAAAGTTTCAAATAATTTTTGAGATATTTCCAAAAAACCAAACCCCATTTTTTACAGTTAATTGTTTATAACTTAGGCAAGTTTTTTCAAGCGGAATTTTTTAAAAATCAACCACATGCTATTCCGAATCGAATCATTTTAACACCAAGATCATATTTTTCGAAGGCGAAGAAACAAGTTTTCACGCCTGTGGCGTTTCTTGGATATAATACCTGTCTCTCAGTCTCCCTCTTTTGTACATGGATTTCACGCCAAATACATATTAATTATGAAAATATAAATTAATTAAAATATAAAAACAAATTCGTATTAAAGAAACTTAATAGGAAGTCAAATGGTAAGAAATTTCGGAACACTCTTGGTTCAAAGCTGTAATTATAGTTACATCGTTGCGCCGGGAATAGGTAATTTGCTCGCCTACTGCCTTTCTTAGATAATGCCTGTCTGAAAGATTCAGTGAATGGTAGGTAACATGGGTCTTATTACGGAGATTATCTGGCTAAATTTCCGGTAGGGCCAGTATACGTTGAAGGCATTCCGCCAGTATTGATCCGTATTGATTTTGGTTCAGATGGTGTCCACGTAATTAAACCAATATCGATACAGATCCTAGCAAAATACAGCTATGGAACTGTTAAGAGACTAAGGATGCCATTAATCCTGAGTTTTTAATCTAGTCATTTATTTAGGCTCAGGACTGTTTGCTGCAGGACAAGCTTATGTAACACTTAGACGTGGAAGGTCTTTGACGGTATTCGAATTGAAGAAATTGATTGCACAAAATTAAGGCTATAAGCCTTGTTCGCAAAGACAGTTATGCGATTATGTCTCGTTGTTTATATCGTTAACGTAGTAATCTTTGAATGTTTTCGAAACAAAAATTCAATTGTCAACACATCTGTACATATTCATAAAAACAGTTGTTTTAAAGCAAATTGAGCTAAAAAGCGTAAAATATATTATAGTTTAAAAAAATAAAAAAATACGCTTTTAGTAATAATTAAATTAAAAAGTAAGAAATAATTTTTAGCTTAAGAAAAAAATTACTGGTAAAAAATTTATTGTCACTAATATAAAAGCGTGAAGTGGCATTTTTAAACCTACTGTACGTTTCGGAATGAAACTAGTAAAAAATAATAACGAGTGACGTCGGGCACTAAATTTCAATATCGCCATGTTCAGTGTGTTAGGAAAATGGATAAATTAAAAGGTAAAGGGAAGAGGTGACATACCCGGTAAGTAATTTTCAGTAACCGAAAAAATTATTCATACGGCCCGGATTAAAAATCCGGCCCCAGATCCATTAATTACGCGCTAAGAATTCTACCAGTTAAGCTATCCTAGACTTGTACCATATATAAATTACCAATATACAACTCATCGAAAAGCACTACCGTCTATCTCGGTAGATAGAGACATTTTGTACTTATTCAGAAAATAGAGAAAGGAAGGAATAAGAAAGGAACGACCTAATCAGTGGAAAATTTTCAGTAATCGAAGTAATAATTCGCACAGTCACAGGAATAGGAATTGGACTCTTTCTGTTACAGAACGTAAAGTTGATTTAAAAATGTCATACAAACAACCCCACGATTTTATATTAGTGGCATTAATTTTCTCACCAGTAATTTTTTTTTTCACTTTTGAATTTTTTTATAATTTTGTGGAAAAAATTTTCATTTTCGTGCTATAAGCGATTTAATTTCATAAGGCAACCAGCAAAACTTTTTTTTTTTTTATTTGTTGGTTAAGAAACAAACTGTATAGCTTGTTTGAACATGTAAAATATAAGATAAACATTGACCCCGGACTGACGTAACATAATGACATGCATAGACTAATCAATGAAGTTAAGGAACAGTAGTCACAATCTGTATTTGGATGGGTGACCACCTAGCAGTACTGTGTACTGTTGTTGTATAAAAAAAAATAATAATCCCCTTTAGTTAATGGCTGTATAGCTAAAAGTAGCTGAAGCCAAAAATTTAAAAAAAAAGATAAACATTTCTTATTATTTATTAATCCTTTTAGTTCAGGAGCTTATACGAATTTTATTTCGTTTTTATGATGTTTATTAATTATATTTTGTTTCATAATAAAATATACGTGGTGTGTAATGTCTTAGCATGCTTATGAGTTTAGATTCAACTAAAAAAAAAAATACACCTAGCATCTAATCTAATTTCCCTCATAGAATTTTGATTTTTGGGGTTAATAGTGAGTTTTACCCGAAAATTAGGTTTTTAAATGAAAAACATGAAAATATTCTGGCTTTAAAACGAGAAAATCCAAGACAATGGAAATATTTTACGAACCATTTTAATTTTAAAAATATAAAATATAGAAAATTATATATATATATATATATATATATATATATATATATATATATATATATATATATATATATATATATATATATATATATATATATATATATATATATATATATATATATAAGCATGCCAAAAATTATTACGCTCGTGTATACGTTAATATTGTTCGTTAATAAACATGTCATTTTATTAAAAACATAATTTATAGAGCAGGTTGTCTCGTTTTTTATTCTAGTATACTTTTAAATCACAGACAACATTGAATGACAATTATAATATTCACCAATACTTTTTGCGTTTAAATTGAAGGTGTTCATATAGACTTTCAACACTTTGAAAGTGAACAAAGGAAGTATAAAATTATTCAAATTATAACATTACTAAATTATAACATTTTAATGACAAATTATATTCAACTTATATTCTGTGTTTATTAAAAGTGTTTACACATTCAACGCCATTGATGAGCAAAGAAATATTGGACCGAAACATCTCTATTTAAATCGAGCCACATAACATAATATTAGCAGTCTTACTTCAGTAACATAAACGTATAGTTGTCGTACGCTGGGAAAGTTGACATATTGTACTAGGTATATTTGAATTGAAATTTAACTTATAATTTTATTGTGTTCAATATTTTCACCTGTCATTAAATAAAATTTTTTTTAAATAATAACTTTCTGTAGAAAGTTCGCAAATTTTTGCCTACTATCATAATCCATTGAAATTACCGTGACGTGTAAATCTAGTGAAATTTATTATAACTCGTGCTACTGGAAAATATTAATGAAACTGGTTGACACATAGTAACAAATTGAAGCTTTTTCAAGGGCATATCGAAATTTAATGGTAAATCATCTAACTGCATTTACCACAAGTAAAAATTTAGAACCGATGGTTAATCGATTTAAGCTGTAGATAATATTATTGTAAGTTTGACTTTTCTTTATATCAATTGCATCCCATGTCAAGATCCTTCAAGAAAATTTGTTAAATTTTGTAAAACGGCAGACGGTTTATCTATCGAATCTTCAAACAATTCAAATAAAGCTGAAGCTAGTTGCTCAAATAAAAATCAATTAAATAATATTATTGAAAATAATTCTTAAATTTTTTTGTAAATCAAATTTAAATTTTAATAATTCATATCAAAATGGTAGTTAGTATTAAACAGTTGGTATTAAACAACAAGCCAATACAGAAGAAGTTGATATATATACATATATATATATATGTATATATATGTATATATATCAACTTCTTCTGTATTGGCTTGTTGTTTAATACCAACTGTTTAATACTAACTACCATTTTGATATGAATTATTAAAATTTAAATTTGATTTACAAAAAAATTTAAGAATTATTTTCAATAATATTATTTAATTGATTTTTATTTGAGCAACTAGCTTCAGCTTTATTTGAATTGTTTGAAGATATATATATATATATATATATAACAATTGTGCTATTTGATGGAGATAGAAATAATTTATTCAATTTCATAGACAATGTTGATATTGCTGTTACCCTTCCTTATATATAGTTTAGTAGATGATAATTTAAAAAGTATATATAATAACGAATTCCGAAAAAAAATCATTAGTCTTGCTAATAATTTTTTAAATCAATACGGTCGATTAAGAGATTGGCTAACATTCAAGCTTCTCTTATTGAACACTGTGCAGATAAACGTGACGAATTTTCAAGTAGGATTAAATAGAAATATAGGAAATATTGTTCGTGATTTCTAAATAAAAGATTTAAGTGATGCATGGCAGCGCGTGTGAATGGATTAGAATGTTTCTTAAAAACAACAACAAGAATTTTTTTAATTTTTATTAGTAAATCTAAATTTATTATTAGTATTTGGTTGTATCTTTGTTGAGGTTTATATTGCAAGCGTGGGTGATTTTCAAAAGGATTAATCCATTGGTGTGTTGTGTTTAATTGAGTTTGATTTTGTGGTATTGGTTGATGAATCGAACTTATTTTATTATTTGTTTGGGTGATTGAAATGAATTTTGAATATTATTAGTGCTAGATCTAATAATATTCAAAAATCATTCAATCACCCAAATAAATAATAAAATATGTTAAAAAAACAATCAGTTTGTATCTCCACAACAACCAAATTATAATAGAAATAATAATAGTAATCACTTTAAACCAGAGCACATGGATATTACATCCAGTCACACTAGACACACAAGATAACAATTCCACAACAATATGCTTAAACATACTGGTACTTCAAAAGTAATATCTCAAGAATTATTTAATGTAAATAGTATTAATACAATTGGCAACACTGACGAAAATCACATCGGTAGGTAATACGAATTACTACGATAATGAAAATAATCAAAATTATTCTGAAGATAGTACAGCAATTCCGATTTTCAATTCAGTGGAAAACCCACCCCTGTAGAATTTCATCTACCTGATTTAAACAAAATAGAATACGCTGAAGATTTAAATTTTCTCGATATAGCCTCGAATCCTCTGGTATCATAGACTTCAATGTACAATAATCCTTTCAAAATGCGTTACAATACATTCTTTTTAAAACGGATCTCAAACATATAAAATTTCTAATACATATAGGAGCTGATATTAACTGTATCGACCCCAAATTTATAAATAACATGAAATTAATACCCACAGGCGTTGACGTTAAAACTGCCCTTCAAACTAACAAAATTGAACATAAAATTGTAGTTAATAAATTAAAGGAATTCAACAATACACAACCATTAGAATTTTTAGTTTTCAAATTTCATTACTTTTTTGACGGAATTATAGGTCACCAGGTATTAAAGAGTTTAAAGGCATACATTAATTACAAAAATGATACAATCGTTTTGGAAATACAATTAATAAAATCCATTATAAAACTTATATTTGGCCATAAATAATCATTCTTAATCGCGTGAACAAAAAATAATAAATTTTCAATCTATAAAAAAACGGAGATGTAATTTTTCCACAAACACAACTAAACGAACATGTACATACTGTTAGCAGAATATCCAATCTTACACGATAGCAAAACCCAAGTTGTGTCACATGGATCAAATTTACCACAACTATAATACTTTCACCCCCCTTAGAAAATAAATTTTTAAACAATTATGTTGATATAAATAATACCAAATTGAGCACACCTATGGAATATGACTTTAACGATAATTATAAATTTGTAACTAACAATAAATATTAGAATGAAACATCTTAAGTACAAAATGCTCTTATCAATACGTGCACTGATTATAGTCATAGTTTCTACACGCATGATCAGAACATGGGTTTCACTTCTGATATTAAACATTCACTATAGTCATTCACTTAGTAACTACAGACGATCTGCCTATTTATACTCGATCATACAGATACCCACAAATTCACAAACAAGAAGTTGCTAAACGAATTGACGAATTATAAGTAAACATATTATTAGACCCTCAAACTATCCATGATCCTCGCCAATTTGAATAGTCGATGCTTCTGTGAATAAAAAGTGAAGATTGGTTGTAGAAAACTGAACAAACAAACTATAGACGATCGTTACCCATTACAAAATATCAGTGTCATATTAGACAAACTTGGACACTGTAGATATTTCATTACTCTTAACTTAGCATCTGGATTTCACCAAATTGAAATGGATACAAAGGACATACCCAAAACTGCTTTTTCTGTATACAATGGCCATTACGAGTTTATCCGCATGACATTCTAACTACGCAAACATAACTTTAAAACTCAATGCTAGCTTCTTCATAAAGAAATAGAATTTTTAGGTTATATCGTTACCACAGAGGCAATAAAAACAAATCCTAAGAAAATAGAAGCAATTAAAATCTCTCCAATACCCAGCACAGTTACAGAAATAAAATCATTTTTACGTTTATACGATTATTATCGTAAGTTCATAAAATATTTTGCGAAAATTTTTACATAAAGACGCAAAAATTAACGTTAAAGATCCTACTTACATAAAATGTTTTAAATGTTGTAAAATACTACTCATTGGTGATCCAATTCTTCAATTGACCGACTTCTCTAAACCCTTTATACTAACGACTGGCGAATCTAATTACGCCTTTGGTGCTATTCTTTCACAAGGACCCATAGGATCAGACAAACTAATATGTAACGCTTCACGAACATTAAAAAGTTGAACAGAACTATACCACAATCAAAAAAGAACTTCTAGCTATTGTTTGGGCTTGTTAGCAATTCCAGCCGTACATATTTCGTCCAAAATTCAATATATTGACTCATCATGAATCTCTTAAATGGATTTCCTCTCTCAAATAACCAAATTCCAAACTTGTTCGTTGGAAAATAAAATTATTAGATTACAATTTTAACATAGATTATAAACTGGATAAAGTAAACGCGAATGCTGATGCAATAAATATGATACAACATACAACAAACCTAAATAATATGGAAACCAGTTCTCAAGATGTTGAAATCGATCACTCCGCTCAGGAAAACTTAATTGAAGGTATTAGAATATCGAAGCAAGCTTTAAATGAGTTTCCAAATCAAATTATGATAAATATAGGACTCAAAAATTTTTGACCGAATACCTATTTAAAAGAAGAAAACTATTAGTATTAGAATACGAAAATATACCAAGGGAAAAACAATGCACACAAATTTTAAAAGAATACCAAATTAAACGCTATTATGACTGACGCCGATACATATAAAATTATAAACGAAGCAAACGATAAATATTTTTCCAAATATAAAGTTATAAGATGTACGACTCTTTTACAAGACGTACAAAGCATAACCGAACAAACTGAACTTATCCATCCATAGAGGAATCGATGAAACATTAAATCATTTAAAAAGATGTCATTATTTCGATAACATGAAATCAAAAAAAACATCTTATATCAATACTTGTGAAACTTGTTTAATGTACAAATATGAACGACATCCCTTGAAAATTAAACAAGCCCAACAGAACAAACAATAGAACCTTTCGAAATATTTCATAAAGATTTACTTGTTATAGAAAAATGACGTTCTTACAATCTTTAATAAATTTTCAAAAAACGCTGAATCCATCATTATCCCTGACAGAAATCCAATAGTAGTATTAGGCACATCGCACACGACGCAATTTGTGTGAAATCGGCGATATCATACATATGATTTGCTTATGGAAACCAATGTATAGTCGCACACGACGTGATTTTCGTGATTTGAAATCATACATGTGATAAAAAAATCGATGTTAAAATCCTTCGTTCTTAAAATCATATGGGCAACTTTTTTTTATTCTTGTTTATACAGTCATATAAATCAATGTTTATGACAAAGATAGAGAGTTAAATAATGTTATTTTTAATATTTAAAAATAAAAACATGTCAATGCTTGTTTATAAACAAACAAAAAAAGTTAAGATTCATGTCCTGAACCATATAGTCTAGCAGGAATCGGTGCATGAGTACCGAAAACTATTCCACCTCAATTTTTTTATACGATCCTCTTCAAATTGCCCTCCTAATGATATAAATGCATGTTGCCATGGCGCAACCCGGTGCCATATTGTTTAAACCGAAATTGTTTAAACAATTGCATGGAATTGTTATTTTTCAACCTTTTTAATAAATATTTTTAACTATAAACCAATGAGTCGGAGAGAGACAGCGATATTTAAAAAACCATGAGTCAGAGAGAGACAGCTTAAAGGTTAGTGAGCGCGCGGAATTAACAATTAAAAAAAAGATATAAACAATGAAATTTTTTAAAATCTCTTTTAACAATATTATTAACAATTGTATAGAGAATTTAAAAAAAAATATTACTTAGACATTATGTTTTTTTAAATATATTTTTCATGGGTCGAAAGTACCCAAATTTGAGATTTTTCGAACCTTTAAAAATTCATATCTTTAAAAATATTAACTTTATCGTTAAAAGTCATAGGACCTTTTTTATTGGTATTTCAATAAAGAATATAAAAAAAATTTGTCCGGTTGGAAAATAACAATTCCTTGCAATTGTTTAAACAATTTCGGTTTAAACAATATGGCACCGGGTTGCGCCATGGCAACATGCATTTATATCATTAGGAGGGCAATTTGAAGAGGATCGCATAAAAAAAACTGAGGTGGAATGGTTTTCGGTACTCATGCGCCGATTCCTGCTAGACTAATATAGAACAGGCTTAATAGGTGCATCTTATAAAGCAGATCATAAAAAGGAACGAAGAGTAGTGAGTATTAAGTAAATGCTTATAATATCCTGCAATATTTATATCTTTGAATACATGCTATACTTTTATCACATATATAGTATTGTTGCAACTGTTGTGTCGTATACGGATAGAGATTACTTTCCATAAGAAAATTACATGTACGAAATCACACTGTGTAAGATATGCATAATCAAATTCTGAAATCGTAAGAATTCCATCATGATGCGACAACAATCGTATGTAATTTTACATTCGTAAGCAACGTTGTCAAATACATAAGAGCTTTCACCTATAGTATTACTCAGTTAAATGCTCAACCTAAAAAATTTCTAGACATATTTATTATTTGTGGATAGCAAAATAGGAAAAACCTCTTTCTCTAGGTATACTTCTCCTAATTGTTGTAGCAACGTTGCAATAGATACAACATTTCTTCATTATGGCAGTAATGACGTTCTGCAAGAGTTTATAAACTTATTTTCTTATAACACTTTTCAAGCGTCAATATTAATTTCATTCATTTCAATGACAGGGTAAATAAACAGAAATGAACTTTAGACTTATTTTATAAAATTAAGCCAATACATCTTATACTATTAAATACTGATTCTTATTATTATTTTATGTTTACAAAATGAACTGTAGAAATATAGTAATTGTACAGTAGCTATAATCTGTATCTATTCTAATCACATTAAACAAATAAAACAAGTTAAGGTAACAAATAACAGAGTTAATTTTTTAGATATTCGATATAAGATTGAGCATCAATGTTTGAACTACTTATTATCATTATCATTAGCATTCATAAAACACTATAATATCTATACAGTTATAAATAAATATATATATATATATATATATATATATATATATATATATATATATATATATATATATATATATATATATATATATATATATATATATATATATATATATATATATATATATATATATATATATATATATATATATATATATATATATATATATATGTGGTTTAGTCATAGTATATTAGTATTAACCCATCTCAGTCTCCCGTTCGTCATCAAGATATCTGAAAAACGACAAAAGACAGGTAGTTGAACTTTTGGTGTCATATTCTGGATCTTAAAAGTGTGTCTTAGTTTGTAAATGAGCAAAATCGGTATAATGGGATAATTAGATCCATGACCCAACTTAACCATTAAAAAAGATTCAAAACGGTAATTGCTTGATTAAAAAAAAAAAATGTATGAACATTTTTCGGAATGTTTATATTCGCCACAGTTTAAGCTAATTAACAGATTCTTATTATATACGAAAAATGTTCATACAAGTTTTTTGAGTTTGTTTTGTATCTTTTTTTATGGTTAAGTTCGATCATAGATCTAATTATACCCATTTTATCAATTTATGAACTTAGAGTCACTCTTAAGATCCAGAATATGACACCAAACGTTCAACAAGCTGTCTCTTGTCGTTTTTTAGTTATCCTGATGACAAACGGGAGACTGAAATGGTTAAATACTAATATACTCCGACTTAACCTTTTATATATATATATATATATATATATATATATATATATATATATATATATATATATATATATATATATATATATATATATATATATATATATATATATATATATATATAATTTGCAAGACGAAATGCGAATTTCAAATGGCTTAAAGTATAATATATTATAATCTATTTTATTTATTACGTGATGTATTTCATCCTTTAAGACACTGTATATACATATTTTGTTATTAGTAAACAAACTATGTATTACCCCTTCTTCAAAAAACGTTACAAACTCGGAGCAACTTCTGTTGCTCTGTGTGCGACAAAAATGCTGTGATATCGCCGATATCGGCGATTTCACCTAAATCACCTCATGTGCGATGTGCTTTAGAGGCTCTAAAGAAACATTTCGCGTAATAGTATACCAAATAAATAAATTATTATAATATAATATAATATAAATAATATAATAGTATACCAAATAAATAAATAATTCATGACAAAGGTAGTGAATTTTCTAGTATTGATATCCGTGAATACTTCAATCTTTACGGTATTGAAAATTATGTAACTGCCGCTCGTAATTCATGAATTTTGCAGTATTGATATCCGTGAATACATCAATCTTTACGGTATTGAAAATTGTGTAACTGCAGCTCGTAATTCAACAGGTAATTCAGCCGTTGAACGTTTACATAACACAATTTTGGAAATTTTACGGATACTTAAAACAAAATAGAATCTACCGCTTGATGAACTATTAGATACAGCATGTAATGCTTACATACAATAACTCCATCCACTCTTCTAAATTTGTTAGAGCAGTAAGAGACTAACAAACTCACCTTCCTTGCAAAGAAATATAAATACCATAAATTGAAAATAAAAGTGTATTAAGCATAAATAATTTTGATTTAGATTCATTCAAAATCACAAATGCAACATATTTAATATCATGATTTGATACATACAAGAGGACTTTTCGTCCTTAATTTAGAACCTGCGAAAATAGTAACCCATGATTACAACTTAATTCATCTTATAAACATTATTAATATTAGACCTAGTTAAAACATTTAAAAGAAAACGTCTTTAATATTAATTTAAATGCAACACTATTTTACGATGCAAAAAATTTAACACATTTATACAACGTAGAAAGAAATATAGAGTCTTGAACCAAAATATATCAGATCAAAACGCGGTTTAATAAACGGCTTAGGAACCATAATAAAACAAATTACTTGAAACATGGACAATAATGACGGGACTGAAATCAACCTTACGAAATAATGCTATATTAAATTCCGATCATATTAACTCACAGCACAGACTCAACAATCAAATAATTGACAGATTTAATAATATTACAAACTTTATAAAATCTGAACAAGCGAAACTTAAAATCATAGTAGAATCAATGAAAATGAATCCACACATAGAACAACAACTTTTTTCATTACAATATTATTTTTCGAGCCAAACACAGCTGCAATATCCAGCTCAACGTATCAATGGCATAATATTATCAATAGAATTAGCAAAATTAAAGATCATTTAAAAACATATCCTAAGAAAAGACGAACTAAAGTTAGTTTTCGATAGTTTGAAAAATTCAATATACATACAAAGCAATGAACAGTTAAATATGAATGATTAAACTTAAAAGCATACTACAATGGAAGTAATATTGTTTTCGCAGTACCGATTCTACAATGTAATAACGATTCATTTAACACTTTCAAATTTCGACCTTTATCTGCATACCACCAAATAATAAAACCAGAAACTAATCTTCTCTTTTATAATCATTAACATTATTTATTCATACAAAAACAATGCAACAAAATAGAACAAACTTTCATTTTCCCATCATATCGATTAATGGTCAGTAACCAAAACACATGTGAGACAAAAATTTTGAAAAACCAACATGCAAAATGCAAATTACACCGTACACTGGAAGAAGATTTTATTGAAGTTGAAAATAATCATATGCTCGTATCTACAAAATCCCCAATTAACATAACAAATAATTGTGGGAAAAACATAACAAATTTTAATGGAAGTGTTCTTTACATCATATTGTTTCAATGCAAATTGAAAATTAACGATATTATTTATGGAATGCTATAAACCAAGATCAATGACGTACTATTGGAACAAATAATTTATAACGATATTAAAATTATTGTTATTTCAACAGACACCAATACAAAAACTTCGTAAATAGAAAAATTGTCGATTTTACTGATAGAGTTAAAGGTTATCGATTCATAAATCTAGAAACAAAGGAATTCAAAGAGACGTGGTCTTCCTGAATGAAAAGATTTCGAATGAGATTGTTATTAGCAACCATCAGTATGAGGTGAGGGATAATAATGAATCAATTATGAATGAAAAAATTGCAATAAATTCAATTAAAGAAACCTATGAAAAAAATATTATTCTAAATAAACCCTATAACGGGTTTAAAATTTAAGGCAGTCGAAAAGAAATCTTAAACCACAAAGTTTTGAAGACTACGTGACATATTCTGTACTTAGTGCACAAATAATCGATGAAACCTGAAACCATCCAGGAGGCGTTAAAGGGTCATGATAAAATAATTGAAAATCAGCCATACAAGAAAAAACAAACTCATTAATCAAAAATGACGTAAGATTTGCCTTCAAATAAGAAAATTAAATAGAATTGGACATTCCAAAACAATTAAACTCAAGTGTGATACTCAATCTGCAATTATTTTTTCACGTTCAGGTGGTCGTTGTGTTCGATTCAAGCATGTTGATGTGAGATATGACTTGCGTTACCAAGTTGAAAATGGAACTATTTGTGTATCATATATTCCTACTTAAGAAAACGCAGCCGATGTTCTTACAAAAGGCGTAAATAGTGCGAAAACAACGTTACCTTCTAAATTAATGGGATTAAAATAAAATATTGATATTTTGTTTAAATAATTTGTTTTGTGTAAAGACTGTGTTATGTTTCAAAATTGATAAAGTTAAAATAACACATTATGTTCTGAATAATTTCTTATTGGTAAATTCAGTTTTTTTTAATTGTAAATACTGAATATATGTATTAATATGTTCATTAATTAGAAATATGGTCTTGTATTGTAATTAAAAATGAGTGAGGGTGTTATAAATTATTCTATAGTGGCAGCACTGCTTTGCTAATATTGCTACTATGTATATATCTAGATTGATGTATGTAATAAATAATAATTAATACAAAACCACCAACGAATAAACAACTAATCATTATGGTTGTTAATCAACATTCTTCACGTGTTTGTTATTATTTAACCTGTATCCACGTTTATCTACAGAATCCAACAATTATCAACAGTAAACAAAAATAAAATACAAAGAAATAACAGTTTTTATATAGCAATACAAATAGCAGGTTTGAGGATACATATTGAACGTAAGATTTGAAGAAACCGAGAGTTTTCAATGTCGAAACCACACTCAGTATTAAATTCAAAGTTAATTAATAAAAGTGAAAATGTGTGTTACTTCAGTTTAAGTTCATAACAGATTTCGATGACATTGAGTATAGTTTTTTAATTTCATAAGGCGTTTTATCAACAGCTGTTGACTTTACGATATCCAAACATAAAGGAATGTGCTCCTAAACAGCATGTAAAATACATTCTATTTTTTTTCAATTTACCAGCACAAATAACTCAAGAGATAACTTATCCATGAAAACAAAGTGTCGAGTCGAAAACCTAGCCGGAAAGTTTTTCCCAAAAAAAATTTCTAAGGTTAAAAATTAAAATTTGATTTTATATTTTAAAATGTATATTTAAAAAAAAAAAGTGTAGGTATGGAGAATAAATAAAGCTTATAAAAAACAAGTCTAAAAAATTTGTTTATTCCTGTACATGTAACATTAACAGAATTATAAAACATGGAAGGTAATGGTATCGTCGTTCGAGAAAAATTGAATTAAACACATTCGTTACTAAAAATTTTAATGGTTGGAGAGACATCATTCATTATAAAACTGATGTTTATAAAAAGTTGTGTAAACGTTTTATTTTCATTACAACGTTAGTTTTTGAGCTAACAACTTCAACAAATACTCATTGTGAAGGTCTATTTATGCACTTTAATAAACGCTTTATTAGTTTTCTGTGTGTAACTGTGTGTTAGTTGTTATTCAGCAAAATGTTACTATTGCAATTTTTCTTGAAAGAATCGGCACCTATATGTGGTATATGCGGTATAATTCGTTTAATGTTGCGCATTAAGAAATGTAAAACATATATTTCTTCAATGTTTTTCAATTTTCGCAAACAAATATGTTTAAAAAAAATTATCCAAACGGATGACAAGTCGAATTTTTTCTAGAATAAAAATTTATAAAGTAAGAAATTAAATTTGAAATAAATAGAGGTCACATTTTTTATATAAACTCATTTACCAAACATATTGAACGATCATGGTAATTTCCTCCAATTGGCTAAGTAATTTTAGAAAATCGTCTTGGGTTACTTATTTTTTAAACGATTTGTGTAAATGGAAACGCCCCATTTTCAATAAACCGTGATCTGGTGATTATAGTTCAAACAAAAAAGGAGAAAAGGTTCTATATTCGTAAAATTCATAATTTGTTTATTATTTATTTTGCTAAATTTTATTAATTTTACACGATAACAAAAATATTAATATGAAGGTGTTTAGAATTAATTTACTTGCATAAATAGTGCATTTCATCAATTTCTAAAAAGTTAATTTAATTTTTGATTGTTTTTATATCCTCAACAAAAAACGACTGAAGCGATTTTACTCGAAACTCGATTTGTAACACGTACTTACGCGTCGAATAAAGCAGCTCCACGTCAATATTATTATTTTTTTAAGATAATTTCTATTTACTCGGATTAATTACAAAATATATATATAAAAAAAAAAAAAAAAAAAAAAATGAATAATAATAAATAATAATAAATAAATAAAAATACATCAGATTTTTTGAATGGTAATGGCTGTAATAGTTTTATTTTGTATTTTACAGATGATAAAATTGGTACTCCAGACCGATACAAGAAGATAGTGCGCGTGGTGATGCCAACCGAAATGGTACGCGTGGTGTCTGTCTATCGTCCATATATTATAACCAAAACGTTTCATTAGGTTTGATTATAGTGTGGTTTTTTTCTTTATTTTTAATAAATTAGTAAATTTTTGTATTGAAATTAGTTGTTTACACTTTTCTGCCCTTAAGCCCCATGAACACGAAAGACATAAAATAATTTTTCACATTTTATATAAAAATTTTTGGAAAACTGTTTTTTTGGGAACTGTTTTTTTGGGAAAATTTTTCGAAATACTTTTGCAGCTGTAATAATAAATATTAGTATTGGAAACTTAAAATTATGAAAGTGGTGACAAAATCATTAATTCTTTCTACTTTTTGCGTTAATTGTTTTACATTATTTTTACTTTCGTATGTGGCATTTATTACGTTCTTAAATAAACAGTGTAAAACAAACAATATAACAAAGAATGTAAATAGTCCCTCCACAAATTGAAAATTAAACAATGTAAGTATATCGGAGCTTCAAAAACGATTTTATCTCTTTTCTGGAATAAAAAAACAGAAAAAAAGAATATTTTCTTAACGATATTATTCCGTTTTTTTGTTAGACCATATATGAGCATATGACGCAACTAAATTATCATTTTTCTTCAAACCTCAAACCTAAGACGGTGTTTAAGCTTCAAATCTTCTTCAAAGTAATCTGTTATTACACTAGTTAATTAATTTGAATCCAGATGCAAAATTAATCCCTGTTAGTGTTACTGACTCTATAGATGTCTATAAAAAACATGTACCCACTTGTTGACTATTTAAAATAGGTTTTAGAATGGAACAATTGTGTTTACGCATTTTTATTGTTTATTATGTTAGTTTGGCTAACTAATATAAGCACTTAATTTTCACCAAAACAAGTAAAGATAACAACTAACAATGTTAATAATTAGATTCTCGAAATTAGTTTAGTATCAATGTGTAAAATATTTTTAACCATTAGCATTCATAAAATATGCTCTAAATATGCAGTCTATAGAGACTTGAGTTTGTATACACTGTTTATGGGTGTGTAGACTGCATGTTTAGAGTATTTATCGAAAATCTAATTATTAACACTGTTAGTTGTTATCTTCACTTGTTTTGGTGAAAATTGAAAGAAAATAATTAAAATAATGAAAAAATGGCCAAGTTTGAATGGCAATATTTCAGTTACCATCGATTGTACGGAAATTTAAACGTAGTCAATTTTTTCCTTCATTCAACGTCTATATTTTCGTTTACCATGCATATAAAACTAGAATGACTCCAAAAAAAGTTAGTATTTCTTTCTACCCTTATATTTTCTACATTTTGTCTAATGATTTTACATAAAACTTACTACATATAAAATTTATAATTGATGGTTTTCATAAAATAGAATTCTTTTTTAGAGGAATAATCTTTGGCTATTTGTACAATTTATACTTTGATAATATAGTAATGCTTGATGACTTCATGAATATAAATCTGATAGAAGAAATGTGGAATCTGCAGGCGATACTTTTAATAGAAAATAGTTTATTTTAAATTCTAGTCATGAGTATATTATGAATACTTTTATTTCGATACTGCACTCTTAGAAATACCTGGCGAACTAGCAAATGTTTAAAATATTGCAAAACAGAGCAATTAATTCAATATTCTGGGCATTTTAAAAATATACCATTTTTTAAATTGACACCAACAGGCTTGTTCACGTAACAATGTACGTTGTACTGTATAAATAATAATCAATAATAATCAAACAAATACTTACAAATGGACTTGATCACAGAATTCGTTCAGAGAATCTTGAATTTTTTGTGGTGGCACTGTTGATTGTGTAGGAATATTAAATGATATTAAATCAGCTTCTTCTGTTGCTGTATTTAGTACAGAACTATTTCTTCTTTGAATGCTTGGTGGTGGTGCTAAAATCGAACTGGATTGTCCTGTATTAAAAGATCCTGGGCGTGGCCGTGATTTAATTTGATGTTTTTCAGATCGAGATAATTCATTATACTGTTGTTGTGTAGCTGATACGGTCGAAACTATTAAAACAAACAAAGAAAAAAGACTTATACAAACTGTGTATTACAATTTCAATTTAATGGAAAGGAAACACAAATCCTTAACAATCTTCGGAAACTGATAATTGGATACATAGTCGAGTGCAATTAGGATTTTACTTCGGAACCCAGTTTATAGAGGATGGATTTCTTAAGTAAAAAGTTTTTGACCAAGAGCTGGCTGTAAAAAAACTTGGGCTATCAAGTTACTAGATGCAGTATTTTTTAAATGATAATAGTCTAAGTAACTATTAAGAAAATCGTTGTTGACTGCCACTGCAAAAATGGTATATAAAATCGCTATATATTTTCTTAGGAGTCATTTTTCGCCCAGTAACTGTACCAATCGAGTTACGGCTTGAAACTTAAAACTAAATTTTAAAATTTAGTTTTAAGTAAAAAAAATAATAGAATAAAATGAATAAATTCCTCGTTAAATCTGATGCTAACCCCATGAAAATTTAATCTTTTCCCCCAATTTTTTAATCTCTTTTTTTATTAATGTTGCGTTAGTGTACCCATCGAGTTACCGATTCAAACTATAATCAAATTAAAGTTTAACCACTTTTTCTTAAGAAAATACACAACAATTTCATCATGATTATATATATATATATATATATATATATATATATATATATATATATATATATATATATATATATATATATATATATATATATATATATATATATATGTATATATATATATATATAATCCCGTAGTCGGATAAATAAAGTAAAACAGGTATTACATATCAACAAAATTTTTTTAACAATTCTATTGCTAATTGAAATATGAAATTGGTACCCTTTTATTGTTGACGATCCTGGGAATTTCATCATGATTATATATATATATATATATATATAATCATTAATAATAATATATATATATATATATATATATATATATATATATATATATATATATATATATATATATATATATATATATATATATATATATATATATATACTGCGGGAGAAGCGATGAAATATATATGTATATAAATAAGTATGAATAGATATGTGAAAAAATTAAAATATGCATATAGAATCTAGAGAAGATTTTGATGGAAAGAACTGAGATTTAAAGTTAAGGTTAAGTTCAATTTGACCTGAATTTTCGAGGCAGGTTTCTTCAAAAATTATTAAGTAGTTTGGCTGCACCCGTAGTCGGATAAATAAAGTAAAACAGGTATTACATATCAACATGTCTTGAAAATCAAACAAAAATTTTATAAAAATCCTGGGTTAATTGTAAATTTTTAGAGATTGCCTCTAATATGTGAAAAAGTTTTTAAGTGTGCCCCCTCCAAATTTAACCCTATCCAACTCCCAAAAAGTGATATTTAGGGTATTTTTCACATTTTCAGGGAACTTTTAAATTAATTTTTTTACCATTCCCAGCGCTTGTTAAGGTATGAAATTGGTATCCTTTAATAGGCGGTGTTTCTATATTGTTAATATTTGGTAAATGACTTTTAAAATCGATTTCTCATTTTAGATGAATTGCTCGAAAGTTATATATTTTGAAATATATATATATATATATATATATATATATATATATATATATATATATATATATATATATATATATATATATATATATATATATATATATATATATATATCTGTGTGTGTGTGTGTATGTATATTTTTTTGTCGACGCTTTTCGACAATCGACAATCAATTTAAACCTCTTAAAATCGGTATCCAACTCAACCGAGCTAGATGCATATGGAAGCATCTGCATTCAAAAATATGACAATAACACGATGAAATTAGATAAAGAAGCTACTCCAAATTCTGAGTAAATAAAGATTTCAAAATTGAAGTTGAACTATTAGAATTGAAATTAAAATTATTTAATTTCATTATTCCTTTTTAATTTTGTACGTTCAATTTTTAGTTTGAGATTTTTTAATTGACAAAACCACGTGGTCCAATACTTCATTGGCCGAACACTAAACACGTGATCGATGCTGATTGGTTGACGTAGCAATTTGATAGATACTTGGAAAGTATAAATTGCGCATACACCAACAAACAAGTCTTCTCTCAATGGTTTTTATTAAAATTTTCCATTTTTCAAACGATGTACCAAAAATTGTAATCTCGATGTAACTAGTTTATAGGATGATGTATTATAGATAAAGCTTAGGCTAGGTGCTATAGTTGTACGCCGACTTCTATTTATATTATAATGCTAATAGAGAATTATCAAACAAACAAACAAAACAAGTGTGCAAACCGTCAGCAAATTAGCAACGAGTAACATCTCAGAGAATCATTACAACTAGCTAATTCATACTGATGATGACCTAGGAAATTGGGACAAAAAATCGAAATTTATTGTAAATATATATAAATATACATAAATATATTCATTTTAGAGCTAACCTATTTTGTCTTTAAATACCAATAAACAATCATTATATATATATAGACAAAATAGATTATCTATAAAATGAAAATATATTTATGATTAATATTACAATGATTTTCAAAATACATTTTAAACGTTAGATAAACTCATCTAAAATGAGAAATCGATTTTATTTTAAGTCATTTACCAAATATTACAACAATTTATAATAATTTTGATAATCAAGACGAACATTTGAAGCCAACTACAATTTTGTATTAAATTTGTAAATTTTAAATCTCATCCTCAGCAACCAAAAGCATCGCTCTTACATATACATGTATATAAATATGTAAAAAATTAAATTGTGAATATCTCAAATAGATTTTGATGAATTCAGCTGAAATGTTAAGAAACTGAAAATGCTGAAATGTTAAGGTCCATATTGACCTTAAATTGTGAGCCTAGTTTTATCCCAAAATATTAAGTGTTTCCGCCACGATTCTATTTTTAGTCAAATTTAAAAGAATTTTCAAATAGCTGCCAAAAATGCACCCGTGACCTACTAATAATAATTAAAACAGCAAAATGTAGGTTTTTATATGTTATTTAATAACGGGAAAATTTTGACTGGAGGTTCCCGAAAAACCCTTTTTTAGAAACTGAGACTATAGTTCCTATACTTAAACAAATATTTTTGTATTGGATTCAATCTCTCTAAATATTCGATCAAAATATGCTCATTACATTAAAAATATTTACACATTAAATAGTTCATTTTTGGGACAACCCAGGATTTTTATAACCTGCAATTACCTACTTTTGTATATTCAACCATGGGCGAAATTATGACATCCATTTGAAAATATTAAGAAATTATATAATAGAAAAATTGGAAAAATACAAATTATTAAATATTAAAGAAAGTGTTTCAAATGTGGGAAACTGAGTCCATGGATAGTTCCATAAGGATTTTTTCGTATTAAATTTAATCTCTCAGAATCAAAACCCATACTCTATTAGTAATTGGATGTATTTATAATAGTATAAGACTTGAAGAAATATATATTTCATTACATTTTGAAGCGGTAATTCGAAAAGAACAGTAACACAAAAAAAAAACAAAAAAAAAAAAAAAAAAAAACAAAAAAAAAAAAAAAAAAATAATTGGGTGTCATGGTATTAGCATCAGATTTAACGAGGCAATTGTTTATTTTTATTGCTTAAAACTAAATTTTAAAATGTTTCAAGCCGTAACGTGATTGGTACAGTTACTGGACGAAAGATGTCTCTTTAGAAAATATATAGCGATTTTATGCACCATTTTTGCCCTGGCTGTCAACGGCTTTCTTAATAGTTACAGTGACTTTATTTTGCAGCTAACTCTTGGACTATTTACCATTTAAAATTTTCCTTTAAGAATATTTCCATGAAAATAACGCTATTTTTAAGCTAGATAATTAATTTGAAAAGCATTTTGCAGAGAATTTTAAGTGGAACTTGTAAAGTGAAGCTGTCTAGAATCTTTAATTAAAAAAAAAAAAAAAAATAGCGATTTTATTACTTTAATAATTTTTACGTATCTTATTCAGAATTATTTAGGAAATATATCAAATTTTTGAGGAAATTAATAATAAATTTTATAGTAAATTGAATCGAACTAAACACTCCAAATCGATTAAACTTTGATAATTTATTTTTAGTTCTTGAGGGTACCGCAATATTTGATGAAACCGCATTTTTCTAGTGTGTATAAAAACAGTTGGTATTTTGTACATTTTCTACAAAGGGGAAGAAATTTTTCTAAAAACTATACCACAGAATATACAATTTGGGTATGTATTCATTCTGTGACTATATAGTAAATTTCATGAATATGATAAACATGTATATGAAATTAAATCAAAATCGGACAACGCGTTCAAATGTTACAGCGGTTCAAACATAGAGACATATAATCATAAACGCAAAGCAAATTTATCTAATTGAACCATAGAGCAATAAGCAGTAGAAGCGATATTCAGATGGAAAGCGATTATATAGACTGAATGCCCGTAATCAATCATATCAATTCATTGATAAATACACTCCAAAAAATTTATAAATGGCTTAAATATCGCTAGTGTAACAACTTTTTCCTTTATGAAAATTCTGAAATTGGGGATTTTTCTTTTTCGATGCCCCTAAAATTTTGATCTCACAGCCTTTAAGAGGTTATATACAGTTAGAAGGCCGAAAAAAAGCGAATTTTCCAGAATTATTTCTGAGAAAACTTTTAAATTTATTGATCTAAAAATGTGTACACATATAATGGTATGTTTTCACTTCTAGTAATTAATCGAAGGAATAAGCAAAATAAATTTTTTTGACAAAATGACGGTTTCTCAAAAAAAAAAAATCGATTTTTCACCAAAATTTCGGCCTAAAATTGTTTATAAAAAAAAAAAATATTTGTCGGTGAGAAAAAATATTCGATTAATTACTAAAAAATATATTTAAGAAGGTCGTGTTAAAATTTCAGACTAATCGGCTTAGCCGTTTTCGACTAATGTTGGTCACCGACTGTGAAAACACCATTTTGAGAAAAACGCGTTTAAAGTTTGAAAAGTACTTTACATAGGATAAATATACCTTTTCAAATTTGCATGTAACTTCGAAAATATTCACTGGAACGATATGAAATTTTCTGTGTGTATTCTTAAATATATGTACATTAAGAAAATAAAATTAAAAAAATCGATTTTTTGAAAATTCTAACTGTATATAACCCCTTAAATTGAAAGATATCTGTGTTTTGTTATTGTAATAGGATTCAATAACAAATATAAAATCTATTTTGTCAGCCAAGTAATAAAATCAGATGTTTGTTGTCCGACAACCAAAAATAGTGAAAAATAGTAGTTTTGAAGTTTTCGGACAAAGGACAAATTGTTTTTGCATCTGTTTTTAATAGATCTATAACAAAAAAGAAAAAAAATTCTGTAAATTCAAGCCTGTGGAGGAATCGAAAATTTTACGGTCTCCGAATAAAAACAGCTCACTCTTCAGAATTTTAGTAAAAGAAAAAGTTATTACACTAAGTTGTTAACAACTTTAAGAAAAATTGGAGACCAGCTCAAAAAACTTTAAAAGGTATAACAAATTTAGTAAAAAAACAGGAGCTTCGTTTTTCGCGGATATCTCACAATAGGAACAGATATTTGGAATCCAAAAAAAAAAAAAAAAACTCAACAAAACAAGAAACTTTCTAAAAACTTACTCACTTTTCGGAACTGTACAGTTAGTATTTATATCTCGAATTAAGCGTTGAAAATAGAATTAAAAACAACTGCACTAGCCAACGCACAAGAATCGTTAATTTTACCAAAAAATTTTTTAAACTCATTCAATATTAATATCATGGAACAAAAAAATTATTGTAGGAGTTATTTAGATACATGAATGAATAATAATCCGTCTAATTTTTTTCGTAATTTTTCTATTTTTTATGCTTTTAATAACGCAAATTCGAATTTAACAATAATTTTTAAATAAAAAATCAGAGGCTTTTCCCACTTCTTTGATCCAATCATTGAATTGTTTAAAAACTATCCTCGTTTGAAAAAATTTTTAAATTTCATATTACATTTTTTTTTTTTAAACAATTTAAAGTATGGTACGTAAATATTTTGGTACAATTAATAGAGTACACTGAAGAAGTCGAATAAGTTCGTTGACGAACAAAGAAGTCAACAATTTCGAATGATATTCGAAATAGTATTCTGTTCTAGTTCATCGTTTGTTTCAATCGTACCCAGTCTATCCTACTCTCACGCGTAATATATATTTTCTTTTAGAGTAGAAGCGCACAGTGAAACAAAATTAAATAATGCTCACATAAAAGCTTATAAACAGTAGTTACATTGTGAGTCTAAAAGAATTTGTTTCAAAGAACGCTTCTTTAAAAAATATTAATTTCAAGATTGAAAAACCGTCAAAAATATACAAAAATGACCAAACACTCTCTTTTTGGGCAATAATTGGTATTACTTACTATATTATTTATCACGTAAATCTTATTGAATAAAAAAATATATATCTTCAACTGTACAAGTGCATTAATAAACTTTTTTTTTCAAGTTTGTGATGGGCGAAAAAAGCCTCTTATCAACCCTCCTCCCTTGTTTTTTTTACAATTTTTTTTCAGCGTGACTACAAATTTTTTTAAAGAATCTAGATGACATTCCGATTTTCGGTGTAGAAAAACTATAATTTTCTTATATGTCAGTTGTTAACTAGATTATTGGATGTTACATTGATCGAAGGTCTTAAGGGAGCATGAAAGACCACAATAGATGCGTAGTGATTGAAAAATATCGATACTTCAATGTTAAAAATAATTTCTTATCATGTTTCTTATCAGATTATGGCTAAAATATCGCGACAGCATGAATGACGACATTTTGGCCTGAATACGGGGAGACAATCTTGATTTGGATAGTAGTTTCAATGAAAACATTTATAATGAAGCCTTAATAATTTTAGAGGATCGATGTTTAATAATGAGCAATCAAAATTTAGTTCAATTTGGAGTACAATTTCCAGTAAGAAGTGAGTTAGGCGCACTTAGTTCAGAATTAATAAAAAAAATTTATAAATATACAACACAAGAATGAATCGTATTGAAACAGATGAAGGTGAAATCATCTTTATAGATGTTCCAGGAGGCATTGGCAAAACTTTCCATATTAATTTTGTTTTAGCATTAGCATTGGCGCCATCCAGAATTGCCGCCGCGTGGATGGAAAGTGGTAATACAACACATTCTGCGTTAAATTTACCAAATACCTAGCGATTAATATAACAGTGGTAAAATGAATGTACAATAGCCGATAGAAAATCAGTCGAAGCGCTTAATAGAACATTACAAGATCTTACAAGACAATTTCTGACAGACATTACCGATAATTTCAAAATCAACATTAACTGATGAAATAAGCACATGTGTGAAGCAATTAATATTTTGGAATAGTGTTGATAAGTAATTATTAACAGAAAAAATGCGTTCAATAATTACTGGAGACCCGAGAATACAAACATTTGCTACAAATCTTTTGAAAATTGTAAAAATTGAAAACTGGCGCCTATCCTCTTGATTCACAATCTGGTAAACTAATTTTGACAGAAGAATTATGCAACGTGGTAGATACAGAAAAACAATTTATACAAAAAGTGTATCCGTGTATAGAAAAACAAAACATGGTTATATGAGAGTGCGATTTTAGCTACATGAAATGATGTAGTACAACAAATAAATGAAAAAATGTCTTCGTCCGGCATGTCTTCGTATATATTGAAGCTAAACATTGGATCTCCAGTTATATTATTGCGAAATCTTAATTCGCCGAAATTGTGCATTGGCATAATATTATTTGTAAAACAGATGCTTGACAATATTATTGAGGCACTGATTCTGACCGCAAAGATAAGGAAAACTTTATTTTTATACCAAGAATCGCTTTAATTTCAAATGACTTACCATTTTGTTTCAAACGGTTACAATTTCCACTCAAATTAACTTATTGTATGGCCATCAATAAAGCACAAGGTTAAACTTTTCAATACTGAAGAGTCAATCCTCAAGAACCCTTTTTTACAGTCAACTCTATGTTGCTTTTTCACGTGTCGTAAAAACAAAAAATTTATTCGTGTATGCACCAGAAAACAAAACATCAAACACAATGTATAAGAATATATTATAATAGAATAACAATACTTACATATCTACTGTAAGATATTCATGTACAAAAAAAAAAGGAAAATAATAAACAATGTCATAACATTAATGTAAATCTGCTGATTAAATATATATAATCAATGGTATACGTTTTTTCAATATTATCTTATTGTCCATGGCTCTATATTTTATTCATTGATCTATATTTTAAACATATTTTTTTTTTCTTTGTTTAAACATACAACAAATTTTGAAGTATTATTCTCATTATAGACCAAAGTTATACGAGTGAGCTAAGGACAATAAGAAAGGTCACGGATGTTGTGAAATGCGATGTTTTCAATATACTTTTTTTAAATGCCATACCGTTTTTTCTAAGGATTTTTTGGTTAAAATTACGGAATCTTACATGAATTTCGAAAATAATTAACACTATTTCGACGATTTAAATAAAATTCCAGTTTCAATTTTTTCATCTCGTAATATATCAACCCCGAAATTAAATCGAACTAGTATAAAAACTAGCAGGGTTTATTGTTTAGTTACTCACCATATGATTGAGTACCAACTTTTGAATTATTTTAATAATTATCATTCAGGAAGTACTACAAATATTCTGTCTATATAGCTATGAATAAATATATATTAAAAAAATATGTATTGTATTTATACATGAGCTTAAGTATTAGCTAAATTTGAGCTAAAATTTTGGCGAAGCTAAATGTTTTAAGAAAAAATGTTTCTAATTTTAACATCTTTCATATTTCAAAAGTTTGGTCATGGATCCCATGTACCGGTAATTGGTACATTGGATCCAATGCACCGATTTTGATCATGAACTTAAACTCAATCTTTATGTTTCAAAGATGACGGGCGGACATGTGGAAATGAACTAATTAGGTGATTCTATGAACAACTAACTATACCAAAATTTTTTTAGTCCGCTTAATATTTTCTAGCGTGACAAACTTTATAAATATACTCTGGCATATAATATATTTCGAGTATAAATATAAGAAAAAAGTCATAATCAGATTGAAACTAATGTTAAAAGCCTATTTACACTACCTGTTGCTGAATTTGAAGTGGTATTCGAATACTTATTCAATTGTGATTGCAATTTTTCAAGTTTCTTTTTCATACGAAATTTCTCCAATGCTAAACTTTCTAAACTTAAAGCTTGTGCTTTTTCTAAGTCTAACTGAAATTGTTTTTCATAATCTGTATCTTGAGACATTTTTGCTAAAAAAAAAAAACAAATTTGTTATCAAATTATCGAAATATTATTGATATGATAATATTTGAATTATACTTAAAAAATATATGATGAATTATTGTAAAAAAATTTTTAGGTAATGTAAATTCGAAATAGGTGATTTGAATTATTTGTACCTATACACAATTTACATCTTTTTAAATAATTGTTTATATACAATATTTATAAAATCACTATCACAAGAAAAAAAAAAAAAAATATTTATTTATTTACAAATTAAAAATTTTGGTTAATAAACTGACAAGTATTTTACAATTGATAAAAAATTATGATAGAAATGACATATTTGAGAGAAATAAAGTTCATGAATTAAACCAAAGTACTAAACCAAAAATAGATAGACGACTTGCCCTCTACCATCGATTTTTTTTTCTAATCTATTTAAAAAAAAAAGGTTTGAATCCAAGATAAATTATATATGGTTGGGTTCACAGTCATATAATAACAAGTCTGCCAACTGGTTTTAATAGTTGGCCTTAACATAGTTGGCTAACGGGAAAAAAATACTGTAAATTGACTAGAAGATGGAAGTGCTTATCCTTTATATTTATTGAATCAAATCTCAAAAAATTGATCCCGAAAAGCTCTATCAGGATCGGTAATTGCTCCAGTGATTTGGTTATTATTTAATTAATTATTTGCAATCAAAATATCAAAAACTGTTTTCCTTATATCTCAGAAAATTATTACATTTTTCTATATATTTTTAATTCAATAAATTGCTCCCGATTGCTCTTTCGATATTTATCTATTTGATTCAGCAATTACTTTTATTTATGCATACTTAATAAAAATTATTAATTACGATTTAAATAGCCACCGTAAGACTATAATGACGTCACACCTTAAAAGTTGCACCATAAGAATCAAGGTCATCATAGTCTTACGGTGGCTATTTAAATCGTAATTAATAATTTTTATTAATTATGCATAAATAATAGTAATTGCTGAATAAAATGGATTAATATCCAAAGAGTAAACGGGGAGCAATTTATTGAATTAAAAAAATATAGAAAAATGTATTAATATTCTGAGATATAAGGAAAACAGTTTTTGATATTTTGATTGCAAATAATTAAGTAAATAATTACTTAATAACTGGAGCAATTACGGATCCACGCTTACATAATTGCAGTAGGTTTGTAAAAGGCTTCTTAATGGTACTACGGCATAGTAATGAAATTGTAACAGTTTAAACAGTGAATTCGAGCTTGGGAAGTAAAATTGTTTAATGGACGATCAATTTTTAGACAATTTGATATAAAATCAACTTTTTCTCTACCTTTTGGAAACTTTTTGGAAGAATTTGACTAATAAAGTTGCAAACAGGTAAATAAAACTGTTACTTTCTAATAGATTCAATAATTATTAAATAGTTTTAAGTAGTTTTATTATAAAATAATTATAATATCAATACATAGGTCATTACATTTCAACGGATTAAAAAAAACTCTTTCTGTCACTCAATTAAACAATTTTCTACCAGTCCAGACTTCATAAGGAATTTGATTTTCTAATTTACTCTTTCCAGTTCTATTAATAACAAAGGCCGCTGTATTTACTGCTTCAGCCCATAAATACTTTTCCATATCTTTTGCTTGCATCATAGTTCTTGCTGCTTCTACCAAAGTTCTCATTTCTCGCTCAGCTTTACCATTCTGCTCCGGAGTATAACCGATTGTTGTCTGATGCTTGATTCCATTTTCTTCAAATAATTTTTTAACTTCTTTATTAATAAATTCAGTTTCATTATCAGATCTTATAATTTTAATTTTATTTCCAGTTTCATTTTCAGCTAGCTTAACAAAAATCTTCAATTTTTCAATTGTCTCTGATTTATTTTTCATAAAATAAATAGTCCTGTAATTTGACCAATCATCTTTAATTAATAGAAAATATCTTGAGTTCCCAATAGATTTAGTTTCCATTGGACCACATATATCAACATGAATTAATTCACAAACTTTGGTTGATTTAAATTCACTTTTACCAAATGAACTTCTGTGCTGTTTACCTTTTAAACATCCAATACACGAAATATTTTCACCATCTGGATTTCCAATATTATTTTTCTTCAAAATCTTCTTTTTTTGATCCATATTTTGATGAGCTAGTTTTTCATGCCACTCTGACAATGTAGTTGAAGATTTACCAATATTTACCATAATATCACCTTCTAGGTTAGGTAAATATCTAAATTTCATCTCATACAGTTTTCCACTTCTAACAGCAATAGCACTTGTTTCATTATTTTTAATAAATTTACACTTATCTTTGTCAGTCATCATAATATAACCTTTATCAGTAGCACATCTAACCGAAAATAAATTAATAATCATAATTGGTACAAACAATACATTATTGAGTGTTGTTGCAATCCATAACTTTCCATTAAATGCTTCTAGTTTAATTTTGCCAACACCTACAGCACGGTGTCTTGTTCCATCCCCAATAACAACAACTCTCTCCTCGCACAATTCACTACCCTGGTGGAAATATTCAAAATTTATATTGGTAATTAGTAAGTCAAAATAAGTTTTATGACAAGTGTGAATAACTTCACAATTCTTAATAAGTCTTATATTCTCACAAAATTGGGACTTTTCTCTAAAGAGTTAATAAGACTTCATCAAAATTTCATAAGAGTTTTTTAGACTTTTTAAGAGTTATTTTCAAGAAATATTTCCACCAGGGTATAGTTGGTAAATAAGCTTTTCATGTAACAAATATGTTCAGTAGCACCACTATCGACAAACCACTTATTGATTCCGATTTTTGCTCATAGATACTTAATAATTTCCTCCGCATATCAGCTGCAGTTTCACAAGTCACAATATGAGACATTGTATTCTCTGTCAGTAACAATCAAACTTTGAGCTTTTCCATCCTTTTTAATCCAATCTTGAGCTTGATCCTCTACTTCTGGTTTTTCAGTCGTCCCGTTCACAATTGAAAAGATTCCAAGACCTTTTAATAGCACGGTAATTTGAAACTTCCAAACAACCCAATTTCTTTGGCCTTCTAACTTAATAACTCCACTACTACTCGAACTAATTATTGAATCCATGTTTAAATTCCGCTAGTATTGTAATGACTACCTAAAATACTATCGCGGACTACCATAATGTTTTAAATTACGTATTTACGTGTCTGGGCCGATGACCTGTTACTTTCTAATAGATTCAATAATTATTGAATCTATTAGAAAGTAACAAAAACAAATAAAACTATAATAATCATTCAACTTTGACATTTTTAAAATAAAATTCTTCCCATTTTCTTGTTTTCCTGGTAAGCGTATCGTCGCATTCTGATGTAATAGACCAGGACAAATATTTGTTCAATGACAATATGTACCATGATCTTCACATGAAAATGAAAATTTATAATTTGATAAAACTTTCCCAATTGTCAATTTATAAACATCGGTTTGCGAAGCAGATTCTGCAATGTATGTTTCTGTATAATTTATTAACTTAAATAATTGTAAATTTGGATGTATCAATGTACCTCTTGTTTTGATTTTTTTTTTTTTTAATTTACATTATTTGGTATATTGCACTTCAAAACTCTGAAAAGTTCTATGAAAATAAGAAATAACTGACGTTTTAAAAATAATGAATCCCGTGTAATAAATAGGGCCTCAATTAGCAGATTTGGTAACTATAGAATTTGCCTAAATAAGATTCCGATATTTTGTTAATGAATTGTATACGTAGATGTGAAACCTATTATATTATACAACCGTGGTTGGGATATAATTAGATTGTTAAGAGGCCTGATAATCTAGAACAGAGATTATTTTTGCATCTGTATTCAATTTAATTGACCCCGGACTGACGTAACGTAATTACAGACGTTGACTAATTAATAATGTTAAGTAACAGCACTCACAGTCAGTATTTGAATGGGTGACCACCTAGCAAGTACTGTGTACTGTTGTTGTATAAAAATAATAATCTCCTTTGGTTAATGGCTATATAGCTGAAAGTAGCTGAAGGTTGAATAGAAATGGTAATTTAGCTGCGTCATATGGTCATATATGGTCTAACAACGGAATAAAATCGATTCGCATTTGTATCCAACAGTATGGTCAAATATAGTCTAAAAAAATAAATTATTCGTTTTTATCGGTTTTATTATTCTAAAATACACTCAAACTGATATTTGCAGCTCCAAAATATTTACATTTTACTACAAAATATTATTTTTATTGCAAAAGAAAAAAAAAAGTACAAAATAATAGAACATTTATATTTATAAGGGGAAGAAAATTATTTCGGAACAGGTCAAAACTATTCCGATTTTGATGAATTTGAGTTTTCTCCGAATAACATGGATTCTTTGAATTTTCGTATGTAGACAATGATAATCGATGAGAAGGAATTAAAGGTCATTAGCGTTCAGTTCCATGATTATGCTGCATCAACGGAAGGCTGTAATCATGATGTGATTTTTTAATGTGAGTCCACCGGATAAGTGAGTACCCATCTAGTACTGAAATACAGTGTTTTTGGAAGAAATCGAAACTTGCACAAGTATTGTACATATGTACATATTGTATATATGTACTGCAAGTACCTGTCTTCTGAAAAAAAAAAAACATATGTTTGACTCAGGCCACGAACCTGTTGGCGCAATTTTTTGAGGAGCCAGTTAACCGAGCTACCGATAATAAATTATTAAAATATAATAACTGCACATTGAAAACTCAATGAGAGAAACCAATGAGGATTTTTTATTTAAGAGGTCTTCTTTTTTGTGTAATACCTTGCGGGTTTATCAACAGCTGTTAGAATCATGCAATTTTGTAGCACAAGTAACTCAAAAAGTACTTATCCAAAGGTTATTTAATTTGGTATGCACAATATTGATATAAGAGTCCAGTGCTTGTCGAACACTTTTGAAATAAAAATATTTCAAATATAAAATCAAATTTTGATATTCTTGAATTTCTAAGGTTTTTTTAATCATACATTAGAAATTTTTTTTCGTGAAGAACTTCGTCAAACACTAGGGTTTCATGTATATTGTGCATACCAAATTTCTTAACATTTGGGTAAGTTTCTTTTGAGTTGTTTGGGCTTGAAAATTGAAGTAAATACAATATATATTTCATGTTATTTAAGCCAGCAGCTGTTTTGGAGCACAGTCCTTTATGTTAGGACAACACAGAACAGTCCTTTATGTTAGGATTAACCACCTTAAGGGGGTTTATCAACAGCATGACGAAAATGGCGAATACCAAATTTCGAGTTTTCGCCTATTTTTCGAGTTATCGACACTATTTTTTTAGAAATTATCGTATTGCTAATGACACATAAATACCAAAATTTAAAACATGCCACAAGATTTAATTATTATTTTTAGTTAAATAAGTATAATTTGAACAAAATGAAAGCACAAATAACCGAAATTTCAATTCGTGTGAAAGAAATCAACAAGTGTATATTTAACACAGCTATAAAAAAAAAAACATTGGCGACAGAGATTGTACTTTTTGTGTGTCACTCTGTAGGGAAATAAATTAAGTAGTGTAATTATAGACCATAGAATAAATCATTCAAATAGACGTGTTGAAGCCTGTTAACTAATTTACATTTGGCTTCAAGAAACAAAAAAATTTAGTTTCGTCATATTCTGATAGACACCAGCCTATCTGATGATTATCGTATGAAAATTTGTAGTTTGGTAATATTTCGGTGAAAATAATTTGAAACAAAATTTTATTGAAAATAATTAAACAGAATTTTAAGAAAAATAATGTGAAAAAAATTTTATTTATAACTATTAGTGACACAAATTTTTTATGAATTACATAGTTGGATAAAAATACAACAGGACCTAAAGGTCTAGGTACAATAATTGCTTAAAAATAATCCTGATGAAAGTATAGAAAATTTTAATAAATTCATTTAAATTTCGAACCAATCAACTTAAAAATCAAAGATTAAAAAAAAAAATAATAATAATAATAATAATAAACTTAAATTTAAAACTTAAAATTTTAAAATAAATGTTCTTAAAAGCTATTTTGAACTCTAGAGATATTAATTTGGTTAAAATTCTATAATTTTAACCTTAATTTTTTATTATATTTTAGTTTTTTATTTATTTACAAAAAAATCCTTTACATTTACATTTAACCCAAATCATTTTTATTTATTGTAATGACTAAAGTTAATATCGAAAACATTTGTTTTTTCAAAAACGAAACAAATCACAATAAATATTATACAATTTACTATTCAAGTTTTTCCAGTCTAGTTTTAAATGGTTCCCTATTTAAAAAAGAAAAACAAAATAAGAAGATATATTTTACAAAATTTTTATATATTGAGGCCAATGATGTAATCTGGTTTTAAATTATAGTACAAAATTAAAATAAATTTTGTAGTATAAATAAATAAATTATTAATTAATTAATTACTAATTAAATAAATAAAAATTAAAATAAATTTGGCTGTTGCGATACCATATATACATACATCATGCTAGGAAAGGGACAATTTTTATTTGGGTTAAATAATGCAACATTATAATTGTTTGAAAAGTTTATAAGTCAAATAAATCGTGATTTACCCTCAAAAACTCACCCCCTTCGACTTCCCGGCTTTAGATTGCCCGTAAATTATTTTTCCTTTCATTTCTGTTATATTATTTTTTGTTCCCAATGAGTTTTATCATACTATAATTTTTTTTTGGTTTCAAAAATTATCGACCCTGGTCTAAAATACTATATTTTCCAAGAAATAAACCTACTTTTCCTCGTAAATATTTTAAGAAATTTCAAGTTATTACTAACATCATTTTTGGAATTAATATTTTTTTTAAATTTTACATAATAATGCTGTCACTAATGGACAATATAAAATTGGATAGCAGCATCGATTGCAAAAACTCTAAAAAATGAGGATCGGGTGGTGAAAGGTTTCATTTGAAATTTGAAAATAAAACGATCTTGGTATTCTGTAATATTTTTCTTTAAAAACAAATTGATATTTTAAATGAAACTGAAAAGTATAAAATACCTATGGATATTTTTTTTTTCTTTTCGGACGTTGTGTTATTAATTATCAAATAAACACGTCCAAAATACCTTGTTGATTTTACAATGTAGAAAACGTCAAAACTAATACGTTTTAGCAAAAATATAATTAGAAATAAGTTAAAACAATTAAGTCTTAAAGCCAAAAATAATTTTAATAATGTAACATTTTAAAATTGTTACATATGCGTATATGACAATAAATAATGAATGCTATTGTAGGAAGCCGAACCAATTATGGCAGGCGGCTATTACAAAATTATTGTATCAGGGGCCGTACAATGTTTGTAATTTTTGTAAAATTATTGTACTCTAAAATTTAATATATAATTCTTTTAATGCCTTCATTATTGAGATTATTGCAGTATTGGGATTAATTTTTTAATTTAATTCTAATATTAAAATTAGATAATTTATATTTATTGCTTTATAATAAAATAACATTTTTTATAATAAAATAATACAGATTCCTCTAAAAAATATTTAAAAAAATAAATATTCAAAAGTTTTTTTGTTAATATTTGAAATATATTATCAATGGACGATGTGATATGGTCACTCGAAAAACAAATACGTTTCAAATCTTTAATGAACATTACATAATTTTTCTCACAATGTTATCAATAACTATACAAATC
This sequence comes from Chrysopa pallens, assembly GCA_020423425.1. Classification (NCBI taxonomy): domain Eukaryota; kingdom Metazoa; phylum Arthropoda; class Insecta; order Neuroptera; family Chrysopidae; genus Chrysopa; species Chrysopa pallens. The sequence continues at coordinate 114,603,867 of CM035592.1, forward strand.
TTATGAAACCACCATCTCATAGTCAAAATATGAAATAATTAATGGATTCATGGCGGGAAAGCACAAACTACTTGAAAATTTTTCATCATTTTATGTATAAAATAATGGCAAATGAACTTTAAATAATAGCTAATTTTTAATTAAATTTTGATTACAAATGACAATTTGTAGTTATATAGTAGTTATATGTAGTTATATATTATATGTAGTATGATATTTATGCCTTCATTGATAATAGTACAAAATGCCAGTTTTCTCCCTTTATCTTTTCAAAAAGATACAATAGAAATTATAAAAGGTTTGTTCAAATTATCAAACAAAGAGTAGCAATAAATTAATAAGGTCAACATACAAAATTTGAACAAATATAGAAAATAAAATAAAGGGACTACACATTTAAAATCTAATAAATAGATAAAATAATAAAAAAGAAAAAAGGAAAAAAAAATAAGTGTCATATCACAGTTTAAAAAAGAAGGCACACAAAAACACTAGCACCATAGATAAAACACAAAAGAAATAGAACATCACTTAACTCAGTGCATTGGGTGGGTACTGCGTCTGTCTGGTTCGATGTTCAATATAAATGTCGTGTAACCAAAGGATCCTGTCTGATGCCATCAATCTGGCAATGGTCTGCGTATATTAATGAGCAATTCCCAAGGACTACATTTTGATCTTAGCCATATGTCCGAGAAGCGATTCAACTACTAACTTGCCAAAACTAAAATTATCTCTAATGTAAGAATTAAATATATTTAATTAGTATTTTGTTTATACATTTTTTAAAAAAGTTCTATAATATATTATTATACTATTATTTTATTTAATAAAATATTAAAATCATACTTTTAAAAAATATATAGGAAATTATTTACACTTTTATTTGATGTAATGAATAAATATAAAAGGTCAAATATATTATTATAAATATAATTTTAGAAAAGGTCAAATATATTATTATAAATATATTAAAATCAAATTGTCTTTGGCAAATAGTTTAATTAACATAAAATTTGGTTTAGGTAATAATTTTATCTATTTTATTAGTATTTTGTTTATAATAGAGCAAGATCCCACGACGGCCAGACCTTCGTTATTTTATAAAAGTTGAAAGTTACTCTGTACATGTCTCCTATACAGGTAAGAACGACCAGCGATTAAAGAGTTTGTATAATTATAATTTATTAAAGTTTAGAGGTGTCTGGCAGGGGGTAGAAACTGTCATAAGTGTCCGGCAATGGATGACGAGATTTCTGAAGTTATCTCGAATAAAAAAATTGAGCTTTATACTCCAACAAATTTTAAGTACTATTTTTGACACCTTTACTACCTGTTACCTGCCCAGGTAACCACAACCCAAACTCTATAATCGCTGGTCGTTCTTACCTGTATAGGACACATGTACAGAGAAACTTTCAACATTTATAAAATAACGAAGGTCTGGCCGTCGTGGGCTTTTTGGCTATAAATTTTTAACAAAAAGCCTTTAATTCATTATTATATTATTAATTTTATGTAATAAAACTTTAAAATCGCAAAAAATTGTGTGTGTGTGTACTTATGTACACTCGTTAGAAGTTATACATCTTTGGCGTCTGAAAAAAATTTCAGTAAACAAAACTGCAGTAAAGATCGAAGAAAAATGAATCGAAAAGGTTTTAATTTAGTAAAAATATATATACAGTCAAAATAAACATTAATTACCGTGTGAACGAGTCAAATATATTTTTAAATATTTAAAATATACTAAGCTATATCCACGGGTTCTTCTGATAACGATTGAATAGGCATGTGAGTGACAAGTATATAAGTTAACTCATTATTAACTATAAGTTAAGTCATTTAAAGAAATATATTATTAATTCTATTCTGTAGCCAAATTCATCATGTTGTTTTTATGGTATCGTGCGCGCGCAGCTCATAAATTCACTCTCATCCAAACGCGCAAAAAGAGATATAACTTCAAAAATATACCAAATTTTGTAGGAATTTAATTGACATAATAAATAAATATAGAAGTAGCTTGCAAAAATGAACTTGTATTAAGAATTAAAAATGAACTTCGGGTTAATAAATTCTATAAAGAATAAAAAGCTGAATGTGAAAATTCAAAAGGTAAATAATTTTAATTATTATCAATTTATTAATTTGCTGTAATTAAGTGAAACAACAAAATATTTGATTTGTGATTAGTAATTTTAATTTTTAATAATTGTTTATTCAATCAATCTAAACATTAAATTTTAAAAAGTTCATGATTTTCAAAATTTTATTTAGTTTTTTCATTTATATTAATTTTTATGCGAAATCAACATTAAATTTGAATACCTATAATTTTTAAATATTTTGCATAGCTATTGTTTTTTATAAAGTGTCCAATTATGATTTAAAAAAACTTATCTACCAACTCTAATTAATTTTTGTAGTTATTTTTTAAAAAATTAATTATCTTACATAGAAATAATTTTACTTTCTTTGTAATATTTCAATATATTCTTTGAAATTAAAAAAAAAAATTGTTCCTATAATCATTTAACAAAATCGAAATTTTTTTTTCAGTTAATATTGGAATGCAGATTAAAAAACAGTATCAGAATCCATAAACTAGTTTCTACGGCAGATAATTCTCTATCAGTTTAAAGACATGTGGAAAATTCATATAATTTTGAATATTGCACGAATTGGATTTATTTTACATACCTAGTTATAATACATGTCATAATTATACAAAATATACATCGAGTTTAGCTTTGCGTCAGTGGTTCAAATAGTGTTTTTTAGTATATAGACTAGAATCGAAGCTTTAAAAAATGATAAAAATTGTAAGAAAATTACAGTAGGATGAAACCCATTAGAAAATGAGGGGAATATGATAAAAATGAAAGGAAAAATAAATTATGGTCGATCCGAGTTCGGGAAGTGGGAGGGGGTGAGTTTTTAAGTGTAAAAGATGGTTTCTCTTGATTTCCGGCAAAACTACAAGTCCTATGGAAAAAAGTTAAATAGCAAAGTTGTAGGTAATAAAAAGATCTACAACTTTATTTTTTAAAATTTTTTCACATAACCTCAAAATTTAGGTGAAAAATTCAAATTACCAAGTTTTTGGTTTTTTATCTTTTTCAAAAAATTTTTTTTTTTACGAAATATGGTGAAAACTTACCTTATTATGTCCCAAATACACTGTAAAAAGCACCCTAATTTTCAATCGAAAATTCTCGCGTCAAAATATCAGCTATTTCCAAAAAGTCTGGGGGATTTTTGTTCGTTGAAATCTCTACTTTCTGAAGGTGTAAACATAACAATAGTAAATGTTCTCAGAAAATGTAAAAAATTGAAAATAACTCAAATTCGAAATATACTACTTGCAAATTGCAAATTGAAATATACTACTTTAATTAACCAACAAATAAGTTAATAAAGTTAATATTTAATAAGACATCTACAATATTTTGAAAAAGTTGTAGAATCTTGTTTATATAATATTTGTAGATGTCTATTTATTGCTGTTTTAAGATAATTTATGACTATGCGGATCATAATACATACACGATTGATGACAAGAATACTTTCCATGCAATGGGTGGAATAATGGTTGTTACACCGGCGTCAAGTGTTACTTCAAAGAAAACCATCTCTAGATTAAAACAGATTCCATCTACTGAAGAGATAGGCGAAATTGGATTTGTGAAATTGAAACGTTTTGAAAACAAAAGTTCCGATGGATTGGATTAAAAACTCAGCCCCTCCCACTTCCCGAACTCGGGTCGACAGTAATTTATTTTTCCTTTCATTTTTATCATGTCATTAAAACTAGGTACATTGGTGTGTTGGAAAAACCCAATAAACAATAAATGTTACACGATGTAAAAAAGGACAACTGTAGAAATATAGTTGGAAGTAGTAAGTTCTCTCTGATCCTTGAAGGTGTTAAGACATACTTCTGAAAACTCTATTTGAATAAAAGAATATCTTCCAATGAATAAAGTATTCAATTATTTAAAATAATACATTATGACATATCCATAATCTCAACATCATACATATGATTTGCTTATGGAAACCAATGTATAGTCGCACACGGCGTGGTTTTCATGATTTGAAATCATACATGTGATAAAAAAATCGTTGTACAAATCCTACGTTCTTAAAATCACATGGGAAACTTTTTTTATTGTTGTTTATACTGTCATATAAATCAATGTTTATGACAAAGATAGATAGTTAAATAATTTTATTTTTAATATTTAAAAATAAAAACATGCCAATGCTTGTTTATATACAAACAAAAAAAGGTAAGATTCATGTCCTGAACCATATAGAACAGGCTTAATAGGTGCATCTAACAAAGCAGATCATAAATTTTTGTAAATACATACATATGCTTAAAAGAAAAGGAATGAGGAGTACCGAGTATTAAGTAAATGCTGATAATATTCCGCAATATTTTTATCTTAATGCATGCTATACTTTTATCACAAGTATGGTATTGTTGCAACTGTTGTGTTGTATACGGATATACATTACTTTCCATAAGAAAATTACATGTACGAAATCGCACTGTCTGCGATATGCTTAATCAAATACTGTAATCGTAAGAATTTCATCATGATGCGACAACAATCGTATGTAATTTTACATTTGTAAGCAACGTTGCCAAATACATAAGAGCTTTCACCCGTAGTATTACTCAGTTAAACAGATGCTGAACCCAAAAAATTTCTAGACATATTTATAATGTGTGGATAGCAAAAAGGGAAAAATCTCTTTCTCTAGGTATACTCATCCTAATTGTTGTAGCAGCGTTGCAATAGATACAACATTCCTTCATTATGGCAGTAATGACGTTCTGCAAGGGTTTATAAACTTATTTTCTTATAACACTTTTCAAGTGTCAATCTTATTTTCATTCATTTTAATTACAGAGTAAATAAACAGAAATGAACTTTAGACTTAATTTATAAAATTAAGCCATATATATATATATATATATATATATATATATATATATATATATATATATATATATATATATATATATATATATATATATATATATATATATATATATATATATATATATATGTATGTTATTATTATTTTATTTATTTACAAAATGAACTGTATAAAACAGTGATTGTACAGTGGCTGTAATCTGTGTCTATTCTAATCACATAAAACAAATAAAACGAGTTAAGGTAACACATAACAGAGTTAATTTTTTAGATATTCAAGCATCAATGTTTGAACTACTTCATTAACTAATCATTAGCATTCATAAAATACTCTAATATCTATACAGTTATAAATATATATATATATATATATATATATATATATATATATATATATATATATATATATATATATATATATATTTTTTTTTTTTTTTTTTTTTTTTTATTATTAGTAAACAATGTATTACTTCTTCAAAAAACGTTAAAAAGTTGTGGCAACTTCAGTTGCTCCGTGTGCGAATAAAATGCTGTGATATCGCGGAAATCGGCGATATCGCCGATATCAGCGATTTCGCCGATTTCACTCAAATCACTCCATGTGCGATTTGCCAAGTGTAATACCTACAAATAAGAAATACGAAATGTAAAGGAAATATAAATCTATTACATAGGAAAGATTGCTATACATGTTATGCTTTGGAATATTTTTTTATGAATTTAATGATAAAATTGAAACAACATTTATCAATGCTTTTGATACCGCCATCTATCCATTAGTCTGGTGTCCATTGTAGTGAAAAGGGAATTGTATTCCGTTGTAGTGAATTATAATATCTATCATTAGTTTAAAAATATCACTTTCGCGCAATGGAATTGAAATTTGTTTGGTACTGGAAATGTATTGTTCTTCAAGCATTTTTTATTGATATAACTATGTCAGAATTACGAAATGGTTTTGAAAAATTCAATTGAAGAAAATCTCTCTTAAAGTATTAAAACTTAAAGTTTTTTTAGTCATAGCTTCTATAGAAGCTATGACTAACTTGAATCATTCTTGTTTTGAATCATTCAAAACAGTTTGAATGATTAGCCAGAAATGGGTGGAAATTGGTCAGCATATTACACAATTTGACAAAGCTTTTTTTATTAATATAACTATTGTATTTTAAGTGTGCTACTGTAAATACATTATAAAAAATTATAAATAAAAAAAAATAAACCCTGGAAGTAGTATTCGAAACTTGGCGTGCTTAAATTTCCAATGATCTTGGAATTTTAAATTGGTTATTACGAAGAAACAAAGCCTGGTCAAATTGTGAAACTTGCCGGCCATATATGAGCAATTAGTAACCAACTTTTTACAAATCAATATTCATACTTTAACGTGCTAATATTCTGAAGCCATTCAAACTTTGCATTACAAACAAAATTTAATTCAGAGAGCACTAATAGGTCCGATTGATAGTCAAAGAAGGGCATAAGAAAGACTTAATTTTATAATGAGTTTAAAGGTTTATCCTTACTTTTTTTCAAATTTGTAAAGAATCCTTTTAATTACTGTAATTTTTTTCCACTTTTTATCATTTTTTAAGGCTACTACTCTAGTCTATTAGTAAGGTATTGCAAGTTATTATTTATAAATTTATAGTATTTCGTTTGGGATATATAATTCTTAATTATTTTGAGCTGTTTTTCGTCGAATAGTAGGATATTTAGATAGATTCAAATAGTTATTTAATAATGCTGTAGTTTATTACCGAAATAATATAATCGTATCTCCAATTATTTATTTAAGAATAATATTGTGAAAAATATTCAATGAATTGTAAATTAATTTTATTTTAATTAAACTTGTTATAGTATGCCATTATTTTCCTTATCAATGGTCGATGAATGGCATCGACATAATGCGAGATAGCCCTACACCTGTAGCTACTACTACTCGAACGCAACCGGACTTTGCTGCCAATGATCCCAGTTCTACCACGGTAGATGCTGGGAGAAGTGATAGCGAACCACCAAGTGCGAAACCAACCAACGACTTGGCTGAAAGTCAACTGGCTGAAAACCAGGTTCGTTGGCTTGAACTCCTGAATAACGCAACCAGCTGGGAAGAGTTCGAGAAGGCAGTAGCTGCAATAACCGCAGACTTTGCGAGGGGCGGCCTAGGCCAGGTGGCTGATAGACCACCACCATCAGCGGCAGTGGTTCAAAAATAAGCCTCGGCCTACTAGGAAACGCCCTCACCACGCACAATTTAACCCTGCGGACGCGGCGAAGATCCAGAAATTGTATCGAATAAATAAGAAAAAAGCCATGACCAGCATACTGAATGATCCAGGTAGCTAATCATTCTGTCAAGTCGACACGGAAAAAGTCCATGAACATTTCCGTGGAATATTTGCTTTTAAAGAGCAGGAACGAACACCTACCCCTGAAGAACTCCGGCAAATATTCAGATCTGATCAAAATGAGGGCGCGGATGGAGACGAACGATTTGCGTTCCTACTGGACTCCATCTCCAACGAATCAGTATGTGCGCGATTGGCTAAAACATCTAATACCGCGCCAGGAAAGGATGGTATAAGGTACTCGTGCCTTAAACGATGCAATCCTGGTTGTGTAGTGCTTTCTGCGATCTTTGACCGTTGCTTCCGTGAGGAAAAAACACCACTGGCGTGGACCGACTCCCGCACTGTTCTCCTATTTAAAAAGGGTGACCGTGATGAGCTGTCGAACTGGAGGCCCCTCACTCTGGGAGGGACGATCGCCAAGTTGTACGGCACCGTTATCGCCGACCGTGTCAGCTGCTGGGCGAAGCTTTCAAACAATATCTCACCAATGCAAAAAGGTTTTCTGGAGTATGAAGGGTGCTATGAGCACAACTTCATGGTCCAAAGTGCATTGGATGATGTACGCCGAGATGGCAGACAGATCGCATTGGCATGGCTTGACCTAGCCAATGCTTTCGGCTCTGTACCTCATGATCATATTCGGCGGGTATTGGAAGAAATGCGGCTACCCAGCAAGATGCGTAGTGTGATATCTGAGCTTTACGCAAATACCACAACCACAGTCCGCACAAAAGATGGGGAAACCCGCCCAATTCGTGCGGACGTAAAGCAAGAATGTCTACTAAGTCCAATAATATTCAACTTGGCGATTGAACCACTCGTGAGGGTGGCGTCTGGATTGGCAGCTCAGCATGGTTACAAACTTCACAATCACACCATATCAATTCTCGCTTATGCTGATGACATCGTTCTGATCGGTAAAAATGCTGAATCTCTGAGAATTCTCTTGTATGCAGTAGGATCAACCGCTGAATGGATGGGATTAAAGTTTCAACCACCGAAATGTACCTCGTTGCACGTCGACTGTAGGCGACGACGGGAAGTCTTTCCCACTGACTTTACTATCCAAGGAGGAGGACTAAGGGTCTTAAAAGATGGAGAAGAGTACAAACACCTAGGTGTACCCACGGGCTTGCGTGTCTCACAAACCCCCCTTGAAGCCATCAGGGCTATCAAGGAAGATGTACAAAGGGTACACGAGTCTCTTCTCGCACCCTGGCAAAAACTGGAAGCCACAAATATGTTCATCCTTTCTCGGCTAGACTTTATACTGCGGGGCGGCAATGTCGCCAAAGGTCCATTAACAGACGCAGATAAAACTATCAAAAGACTGGCCAAGAAATGGATGAACCTACGTGGCTCTCCGGAAATTCTATATATTCCATTATACCAGGGAGGCGCAAATCGTTTACCGTTGGTCGATTCCGCGGACGTAAGTACGGTGGTGCACGCATTTAGACTGCTGACCTGCAAGGACATCATTGTCAGGGAAACGGCGTGGTCCTGCCTGAAACCTGCAGTGAGGCGTCGGATCGGTGGCGATCCAAGTGAGGAAATGATTGCCAAATATTTGAGTGGTTCACTTGAAGGTCGTTTAGCACGTGACGGTGGAGACATTTCTAGTTTGTGGTCACAGGCTAGAAATGCGTGCCGTCGTTTGAACAACAAAATCGGTGTGGGTTTCCGCTGGTGTATCGAAAAACGTGACCTGTCTGTTGTCATCAATCGGCCTGGGCAAACACCAGAGCGCATAATTATCCCGGAGACGGCCCGATCTATGGTGGTTCGAATGCTACGTTCAGCACTTCGAGCAAGCTACCATTCTAGTCTTCTAGGAAAACCCGATCAGGGAAAGGCGTACTCATGTACACCACAAAGAGAAGCGAGCAACCACTTTATGTTGAATGGCAGGTACACTCGGTTCTGTGATTACCGCTTTGTCTACCGTGCCCGGCTCGGCACGGTATATATATTTTATATACTATATATATTTTATTATAATTATATAATTATATACTATATATATTTTATTTTATTGTTTTTTAAATGTGTAGTCCATATTGTATTTTCTATGTTTTTTTAAAATTTAACTTTAATGTTTTTTTAATTACTACACTTGATACGATTATTTTTTATCCATGTATATTTCAAAATGTATCTTTTTTAAAGATTATATAAATAAACGCTTTATTGATAATGAGTAATATTTGCTTGATTACATATTTTTACATATTTTGATATTGATAATAAGGAATATTTATTTTATTATAAAATGCATTAAAAATGAATCATATTATAAAAGGATATTTTTATGTGCCCTTTGATAAATCATAGAATGATAAAAGAATAACATTCATAACTTTATATGAGATGTGAAGTTTTGTACAATGACTTCTTTATGAATACATACAATATTTGATGATTTACATTACTTGGAATATTTTAAATGATATACATAATGGAGCATATAATTCCTCCCTCCTTAGATGAAACTTTATCTGAAAGATGAAGTTTTATGAAATTATTAAGTATTTCCCATGGATATGAAAATTGTTGTTGCGCTGCATGTACTTTTCTTTCGACTGCCAATCTTTTGTTTCATTTGGAATTACCACAAAATTTTCATTTGTAGATGCCGTAGGAGCCATAATTCTTTGAAATTTCCGTTTATAAATTTTATATATTATGTAAACCATTAAAACAATAAATAGATTTATTGTAAATAAAAATGTCCATTGAAATGAGTAATGTTGATATTGATTTGTTTTTAGTAATTTAAGAGAATCAATATTTTCCAATGTTGAGCTTCGTAACTTATTAATATCTGTTGATATTAACGTTATTGTTGCATTAATTTTGTTGAATATAATTTGTTCTATTTCCACTTTAGTATAAGTTTTTAGCAATGTTCCATATTGAATACCATTAATTATCATGTAACAATTATTAACAGTGACATATATTTTTCCAATGAAATCCATTAATTTGCCTCCGCATGTTGAAGTTATATTTAATTTAGTGTTTGTTATGATTGCAAAGTGATTGTCTAATACTTCGTAAATATTGTTTTCTTCTATGTATTTTTCGTAAATGCAATGTCCAATTTTCTTTTCTAATATGTTTAATTCGCAGTTATTCTTTTCTCTTTTATATAATTGTACGGGATTGATGATCCAATCATCTTTTATTCGTTTGTAATCACTATCTTTAATGAATGTGAATTTATGTTTATTGTATAGGAGATATTCGGGAGGTAATTGGATTCTAATATGGTTTTTAGGGATAGTGTAATAATTTTGTGAATTCAAGTTATTTTGGATTCAAAATATATCGGCTTATAATTCCTTGTTTTGCTAATAGTATATTATCTACATGTTCATTTAATTCACGAATTTGCTGATTTTAGATATTGTTGTTCTAAAATTGCTTGTTCCGTATTGTTAAGGTGTCTGGTAGTATTAATAATATTTAATAAAATATCTTGTTCCTAATTAATAGTTTCTGTGATAAAATCAAATCGATTGATCATATTTTTATTTAGAATAATTTGTTTATTTACGTGATCGTTTATTAAAATTTCATTATTTTGTATTTGGTTATTAATTCTATGTGCGTCGTCATCATCCATATTACCAGTTATTCCTTTAATTATAGATCCTAATCCGTTAACTAAACCTCGTTTATTTCTTTTTTTTTTTTTTTTAATGTGGTTTTAAACTATTAATTTTATCTTTGACTATTTGTAATCGTTGTTTAAGTTGAAAGTTGAAAGTTGGTTACTGTACCATGAATTTTGGATTCTAAGTCTATTAAAATTGTATGATCTATACTATTAATCGTTGTTAATAATGGTTCTAACTTAACTATATGGATTAAATGATTAAAATGTGTAATTAATTTTCCTTGTCCTAATTTTAAAGAGAGTAATCCGTGAGAATTGTTTATGTCGTTATATTTTATTAGTTGTCCAGTGACTGTTAATCTGTAACAATGAATTATTTGTTACTTTTTCTAATTTTAATTTTCCTTTTATGATATTTTTGCATCTTCTATTTGTTTTTTTCTTAATTATGTTGGCATTATGTAAGTATGTATTTTTTATAGAAAGTTAGTGCATTGTATGAATACAGGTTCGTTTTCTGCTATATCTGGAGGATCGATACAATTTATGTTAAGTTTTTCGAGGTGTTCCTCAGCTTTTTTATTCAATTTTTTGATTTGGGTATTAATAAATTTCATATCTTCATTGTTTTGATTACTGTAATTCGTCATTATGTTATTTATTACTGGAGTTATAACTGTATTTTCTCTAATACCGCGTATTACTTCGAATGGTGTTAACTAAGTAGCATTGTGAATTGAATTATTACATGTTAGAACTGCTAGATTTAGTTTTTCAGTTAACGAATAATTTGGGAATTTTTGTTTTATTACTAACATTAATTCAATGAGTGTTGAATGAAATCTTTCAATTGTTTCATTTCCTGTAGAGTTTCGAGCACATGTGGTGTGATTGTTAATACCGCAAAGTTTTAGAAAATCAGTAAAATCATTTCCCTCAAATTCCATACCGGGATCATGTATAATTTTACTTGGCACACCGTGTCTACTCATGAATTGTTTTAATCCATCTAGAACATTTTTTGTATTTCTGGCTTGCATCGGGTAAACTTCTACGTATCTACTAAATTTATCTATTGTTGTCAAAAGGTTAGCATTATCTATATGAAATATATCCATATGCAGTAATTCGAAAGGTTTTGTTGCTTGTTCGGTTTGTACGTATTTTATTTTCAGTGGGTGGTGTTTATATTTACATAGTTTACAAATTTCGCACTTATTTATTAAATTTTGTATTTTTGATTTCATATTATCAAAATAGTATTCCCGTTTTAATCTGTCTAAGGTTTCGTTAATGCCTCGATGTAACGAGATATCTTAGAAATATCTTTTTATTAAATTTATTTGTTCTTCGGGGTTCTCAATATCATCCAAAAAGGATGTACATCTAATAATTTTTAATTTGTTTGTAAAATGGTTGATATATGTGTTTTGGAATATTTTAAATATTTCATCATTACAATAGATTGCGTTTTGTTTATTATTATAAGCGTGTTCTTTTATAATATCTAGCATAGTATGTTCAGAAATTAATTTATTCATAATATATGTACGTTTTCTGGTTTTAAATAGTGTAACGTTTTTGATTTCGTTTTTGTTGCCTTGTGTAATAATGATCTGCCTAGAAAATTCGTTCAATAATTTAAGTTTTCTGCATCTGAATGTACTGTACTTGTTGAACTTATGTTCATAATTTCTACTCTAGAGAGGGCATCTGCGTTTGTATTAATTTTACCGGGCTTATGGTCGATGTTGAAATTATAGTCGAGTAGTTTTATTTTCCATCTTACCAATTTAGAGTTAAGTTCTTTAAGGTTAAAGACCCATTTTAATGGCTTATGATCAGTAAGTATATTAAATTTTTGCCCGTATAGATAAGGACGAAATTGCTTACAAGCCCATACAATCGCTAGTAATTCCTTTTCTACTGTAGAATAATTACATTCGCTTTTATTTAAAGTTCTTGAGGCGTAACAAATAGGTTTATGTGAACCAACCCTTGTGAAAGAATAGCACCAATAGCAAAATTTGATGCATCTGTAGTTAATATAAATGGTTTTGAGAAATCTGGCTATTGTAATATTGGACCACCTTTAAGTAGGTTTTTACATGTTTCGAAACTTTCAGTAAAATCTTTATTGTTGTAATCAACAATGTTATTTTTTTTTTAGTTGTGCTGTCATAGGTTTTGTAATTTTGGCAAAATCTTTAATGAATTTCCGATAGTAGCCCTAATATCAATCCTAAAAATGACTTGATTTGAGTGACAGTCTTTGGTAAAGGAAACTTTTCTATTGCTTCAATCTTTTTGGGATTAGGTTTAATACCTTCTGTTGTTACTATGTGTCCTAAGAATTCAATTTATTTATGTAGAAATTCACATTTGTCCAATTGTGTTTTAAAATTTTGTTTTCTCAGTTTGTCGAATACTTTTGATAAAACTTGGATGTGTTCATCTAGTGATGCTGAATAAATAATAAGGTCATCCATATATACTAATATAACGATATGACCAATATATTCGCGTAACATATTATCCATTACCCTTTGGAAGGTTGCTGGAGCATTTTTAAGTCCAAAGGTCATACGGGTAAATTCGTAATGTCCGTTTCAACACTGAAAGCTGTTTTCGCTATATCATTAGGATGCATTTCAATTTGGTGAAATCCTGACGCTAAGTCCAAGGTTGTAAAATATTGACATTTTCCTAGCTTATTCAAAATGTCGTGAATATTTGGAATAGGATACCTATCATCTACAGTATTTTCATTAAGTTTTCTATAGTCAGTTACAAGTCTAAATTTCTTAATCCCAGACGCATCTGCTTTTTTACTAACTATAAATACGGGGCACTCCAAGGAGAATTGAAATGTCGAATAATATTTGTATCTAGCATTTCTTGAATTTGTCTATTTACTTCTAGTTTTCGTGCATCTGGTAGCCTATAGCTTTTTATGTGAATAGGTGTTTCGTTTGTTAATTTTATTTCATATTTTACATCAGCTGAAACGGTCATTTCGTCGTTTCGGTTATAAAATATATTTCTATATTTTGAACAGAGATTTATTAATTTATTCTTTTCTTCAGAATTTAAATGAGAAAATCTAACATTACTATATGCAAAATTGTAATCTAATAAGTCATTATTGTTATCGTTCAAGTTAGTTAGAGTAACATAATTCTTTAACAACTCAGCAGGTAGTGGTTGACTGATCATTAATTCTTGTTGAGTGTCAGAATTATTGATGGCTAAAATGGATTCGTGATAATTATGGGTAGTATAGATACCATCCGATATGTTAACATGTTGATTAAGTTGTATATTCGGAAGAAACAAATCACCATTTTTTATGTTAACTGGTAATTCTAGATATTTTTGCCCATATGCTTCAAGTTTGAATAATTCAGTTTTATGGTTTGTTTTTTGTAAGAGTTTATGAATTATACCAGAGTGAAAAGTTATGGTGTCTGTTGCATAGTTGATAAAGCTTTGTAATTTTTTTAATGTTGTACTATCTATTATAGCATTAAAGAAATGATGAAAATCGAATATGAGGAATTCGATAGGATCTGAATTATTTAGTTCTGGTATGTAGTCTGCAATTATTTTTTCTGTGATTATGAAATCTTTTAAAGCGGTTGTTATTTTAGTGTTTGTTTTATATTTTGTACAATTAAGACAATGTTTAGGGAGAATAAAATTACCATCAGCGCCAGTATCAATTAAAATTTTTAGGTTATTGATTTTTATATAGGGTAGTGTCTTAGCGTTTAGATTATTAAATTCTATGTATCCAGCTGTATGGAGGCTTTTTCCATAAAATTTTGATCATGTGGTATTTCTAAACGTTCAGGTATTTTCTGAGTTACTTCAGAATCATTCAAATTTTGAATAGGGGGTGTTTCGTAATAGTAATTCTGGATATTGTCACTAACGTATTGAGCGGTTGTGAATTCGCCGTTGTGATTTTCTTGATAATAATTTTCATCACAATGGTTTTCTGAATAATTAGAGTTTGGGTCAAAATACTCTTGTTCGTCTTCGATATTCAAATTATTACTTCTGTGTAACACTTGACGAGTATTACCACTTGATATGTCCATTGGAGTTGGACGATGATTAGAGTTATTATAGTTTGATCTTTGCATTACGTTCCAAACGGGTCGATTCATTTGTGAAGGCCTATAATGCTGTGGCGAATTAAAGGGATTTTGTGATGGATTAAATCTAGCTGGTTGTAATTGTGGACGATGCATAGTGGAATTATGAGTATTATTACAGTTAGGTCTTACATTATGGAAATTATTTTGAGTTGGTGGTCGATAATATTGTTGCAAATTTTTATTTGGGTATGAATAATTTGGTGAAATAGGTTTTTGTATATTTGGTTTCATATTTATATTTTGTCTAAATTTGTTTCTTTCATTGCTGGCGTGTTGCATAGCAGTTTCATTTTGGCAAATATCATATGCTTCTTTTAAATTTTTAGGTTTATTGGCTCTAACTATATATCCTAAAGATGGGTTGAGCCCAGATATAAAAGAGCTAATTACATTGTTTGTATGAACAATGTATTGTTCTTTAGCTACATCTACTCCTTGACTTTTATCGACAGTATTAAGTAATACCGTTTGTAAATCGATTGTTTCGGTATAGTATTCTTTTAATGATTTATTGCCTTGTACTAGAGAATTTAATATCTATAGTCCGGTTGTCAGCAAAATTCATTAGTAAAATTTCTTTTATTTCGGGCCATGTGTTTGTGTTGCCAGGAGCTATAAGTGCTGCTCTTGCTTGTCCCCATAATTTTTGTTTTAAAATATTAATTATAATTTGAGATTCATGATTTGATGGTGCTGTAATAACTTCAGCCATTTCCAAAAAAGTATGAAGCATGCCAGGGCAAACTTCATAAGGTTCTAATAATTTAATATATTCATTAATAGTAAATCTAGTTTCCGTCATATTTGTATTGTTATTAAATTGAATATTATTATTAATTTTTGAAGAATTATTTAGGTCAATTAGTAAATTATTGAAATTTTCGTTAAAACTGGTATTAGGTAACGATATATTTTGTAATTTTAAAGTAATACTTTCAAGTTCGAGATCAACTATTGTATTCTCTGTGCCGTCTTCACTAATAATGAACAGATCGTCACTTAATCTTACTCTACGATTTAGGATAGAGGTGATTGTTGTTTTGTGATTTGAGGTTGATATTTTAGGCATTTATGGATAAAATTCACAACCAAATAAAGAATATGCGACTTACATTTGAATTATGAAAAATATCTTCATTGTTGAATCAAGATTTCCAAATCCAGCTAACTTGAGAAGTATCTTGAATTTTCTATAAACCGTCGAAAATGGATTTCTCGTAACAATGTTGCTTCAAATACACCAGTCTTATTGTATTTCTCCAGTCGTGATTTAAAAAATTTATTTGTTTGGTAGTTTCTGCTCCCAAAGGTTTAAGAACCACTCGTATAATTACCGATTTTTGTGTAAATTTTACGATGGACGCGATATTTCTATAGCCAACTTGCCTAGAAATATCCTACCGGCTGCGCCATTTAAATCTCGTAAGACTTAGAAAGTTAAAAAAAATATAACTTTATTTATTAAAACGAAATACACTTTTATTTAAAACAACTAGAATACTATTTTATTTATTAGTTGATAAACTTAGTTCACAAATAATCAAAAATATTTAAAATATTTAAATGAGAAGAGAGTTATCAAGACGAACGTATGTCAAAATCTTCTAACCAATTCTAATCTTAATATCTTTTACACTGAGCTTATATGCTAGTAAGATGATGTCATATCAGTTTATTATTTTACATATTTTGGTACTAAGTACAACGTATTATTGATAATGAGTAATATTTGCTTGTTTACATATTTTTACATATTTTGATATTGATAATAAGGAATATTTATTTTATTATAAAATGCATTAAGAATGAATCATATTATAAAAGGATATTTTTATGTGCCCTTTGATAAATCATAGAATGATTGATAAAAGAATAACATTCATATCTTTATATGAGATGTGAAGTTTTGTTCAATGACTTCTATATGAATACATACAATATTTGATGATTTACATTACTTGGAATATTTTAAATGATATACATAATGGAGCATATAATTCGCGCGTACATGTACACGCACCCATTTTTTTATATTGGGCTAAAAGTAATAATCACAGACAATAATAATATTTACCTATATTCTTTCCATTTATATTAAAGATGTTGATATCGACATTCAATTCTTTGAAAGTGAACAAAGCAGTTTTTTCACAAAGGCAGATAAGAGCATTTTGTTCTTCTAAATTAAGATGTTTCATTCTAATATTTATAATTAGTTACAAATTTATAATAATTATCGTTAAAGTCATATACCAATGATGCAGTCAATTCGGTATTATTTATATCAACATAATGTAGCAAAAATTAGAAAAAGGTGAAATTAAAGAATAAATGTATAATTAAAAATGGGTATTATAAATTAAGAAATGGCGGCTTGCGTGCTGTGGTCTTAAAACAGGCCCAAGTCAACGATTATAAAGAGCGTTGACCCCCCAGTTAGCATCGCCGTATCACAATCTCCTTATTCAAGAAGACCCAGCTGTTTTATTACAACCAAATTTGAAAGGTAATGAGCTACATCCAAGGTTGAGGTAAATGATTAAATAATCGATGAATCTGTAACAAACTTAAATATATATAATAATCTTTTCATTCATAAATAACAAACAATTATAAATGTAACTTAATAAATTAACAATAGCTAACTACCTAAATTATGATTAAACAAAGGCTTAACCGTGCCTTAACTATCAAAATTACGATTAGAAAAAACCTAACCTATCAATTGTGAATTTTAATTTAAATCACATGAACAATTACTCTTATAAATAACGAATTGGAATTTGAATCACATGAACAATTACTTTTATAAATAACGAGTTGGAATTTGAATCACATCAACAATTACTCTTATAAATAACGAATTGGAATTTCAATCACATGAAGAATTACTCTTATAAATAACGAATTGGAATTTGAATCACATGAAGAATTAAATATGAAATCATATCGAATATAAATATAATTTTAATTTGGTTGTTTAACAACACACTTATGGGAGAAATATAATACAATTGGTTAAGTAAATTAATTAAAAAAGGTTAATTGGGTTTGATCGCCTACATACCCGGTTTATATCATTAAAAATTGAAATATTTTGATAGTATCTTACTAATAATGGTAAATATTAGAGCCCACCGTGTGGTACCTTCCACGTTGGATTAATTTTTTAACCCATGGTCGTGAGACACTAGCTTTTGACATGTGTTCAGTATCACTGCCAATCCAAAAAGAGAACGCATTCTATCTGCTAACATCCTACCACCACTCATATTTTTTAATAATATAAAAAAAAACAAAATGCCCGCGCATATTTTTGCTTATGTCAAAATTATGAAGGTGGTATAAGACTATCGGAATGATTTACGTCTAGAGGTAGGTTGATATGTAGCAACTTTTTGTGAATGATGTTTAATATTAATTAAATTTTTATTATTACTATTACTTTTTAAAATTTGTGAAAGCAAAAAAATCGCTACAATAATTTTTTTAATTTACCGTCTAAGGAGGATGAAATTATTATAGTTTGTGGTAAATTTGATTCATTTGAAACAACTTGGGTTTTGCTATCCTGTAAGGTTGGATATACTGCTAACAGTATGTACGTAACAGTATGTAACTTCATTTACAACAAGTGGAAATTTTGAACCGATGGCTAAGCGATTCTGAGCTATGTGGAAGCTGATAATAATGTTGTTGTAAATTGGACTTTCCTTTATATCAATTGCATCCTATATCAAAACCTCATCCTTCAAGAAAATTTGTTAAACTTTGGAAGTCGACAGACGATTTATCTATCGAATCTTTAAGTAATTCAAGTAAAGCTGAAGCTAGTTGCTCAAATAAAAATAAATAAAATAATATTATTGAAAATAATAAAAATAATTCTTTAATTTTTAATGAATCAAATTTAATGCCATTTTAATTTCTGACATTTAATGGAGATAGAAGAAATAATTTGTTCAATTTTATTGACAGTGTTGATATTGCTGTTACCCTTATATTTAGTTTAGTAGATGATAATTTTAAAAAGTATTTACAATAAAGAAGTTCAAAAACAAATCATTGGTCCTACAAATGATGTTTTAAATCAATACGGTCGATTAAGAGATTGGGCTAACATAAAAGCCACTCTTATTGGACACTATGCAGATAAACGTGACGAATTAAGTTTTACTACAGAATTATACACATGTAGCAAAGATAATTTAACCACTGAACAATGTTTCACAAAAATTAATGAAATACTCTCAAACTTAGTAAATAACGTAGAATTACAGACGGGTGAAGAATCCACTAAGATTGCAAAAAAGGATTACTATTGCAAGGTAGCTTGCGATCGTTTTCTAGTAGGATTAAATAGAAATATAGGAAATACTGTTCGTGCTTTCCAACTAACAGATTTAAGTGAAGCATGGCAGCACGTGGAAATGGAACAGAATGTTTATTGCAAACAACAAGAAGGTGCTAGATCTAATAATTTTCAAAAATCTGTTCAACAATCATTTCAGCCACCCAAACAAATAATAAATTATGTTCCGATACATCTACCAATGCCTCAAAATCAATGTCGACTTAACACTACACAACAAGCATTAACCCATTATCCAAATCACCCACGCTTGCAATATTAACCTCAACAAAGACCATTTATACAATCAAATACTTAAAATCAATTTAGATTTACTAATAATCTATTAATAATCAAAACAATAATCAGTTTGGATCTCCACAACAACCAAATTATAATAGAAATAAAAATAGTAATCACTTTAAACCAGAACCAATGGGTATTACATCCAAAAACACCAGACATACAAGACAATAATATCACAAAAATATGTTTAAACCTACTGGAACTCCGAACTTTCCCGAACTTTCCAAAACTTTCGACAACACTGACGAAATTCACATTGGCACTACAAATTACTACGACTATAATGAAAATAATCAAATTTATTCTGAAAGTAGTAACAACTATTCCGATTTTCATTTCAATGAAAATCCTACCCCTGTAGAAAATCATCAACCTGATTTCAACGAAAAAGAATATTCTTAAAATTTAAATTTTGTCGATATTCACTCGAATCTTCCGGTATCATATAGCTCAATGTACAAGAATCCTTTCAAAGTGCGTTACCATACATTCCAATTAAAAACGGATCCCAATACTTAAAATTTATAATAGATACAGGAGCTGATAAAAACTTTATCGAGCCCTAACATTCAAATTACAAGAAATTAATACTCACAGACGTTGCCGTTAAAACTGCCCTTCAAACTCACAAAATTAAACATAAAATTTTGTTTAATAAATTTTAGAAATTAAACAATATACACAATCATTATAATTTTTAGTTTTCAAATTATAAAACTTATATTTGGCCACAAATAATCATTCTTGAATCGCGAGAACAAAAAATAATAAATTTTCAATCTATAAAAAAACGGAGATGTAATTTTTCCACAAACACAACTAAACGAACACTTACATACTGTTAGCGGAATATCCAATCTTACAGGATAGCAAAACCCAAGTTGTTTCTAATGAATCAAATTTACCACAAACTATAATACTTTCCTCCTTAGACGGTAAATTAAAAAAATTATGTTGATATAAATAATACCGAATTGACTGCATCTATGGTATATGACTTTAACGATAATTATTATAAATTTGTAACTAATAATAAATATTAGAATGAAACATCTTAAATTAGAAGAACAAAATGCTCTTATCACTGTGTGCACTGATTATAGAGATATTTGATATCTGATATTAAACATTCAATAATAACAAAAGATGATTTGCCTATTTATACTCGATTATACAGATACCCACAAGTTCACAAAGAAGAAATTGCTAAACAAATTGACGAGTTACTAAGTAAAAATATTATTAGACCCACAAATTCTCCATAGTTCTCGCCAATTTGGATAGTTGCAAAGAAATCCGATGCTTCTGGGAAAAAAAACTAGAGAACGGTTGTAGACTTTAGAAAATTATACATTACCAAATATCAAATATATATTAGACAAACTTGGACATTGTAAATATTTCACTACTCTTGACTTAGCATCTGGATTTCACCAAATTCAAATGAATACAGAGGATATACCCAAATCTGCTTCTTCTAAGACATTTTTCGGCCATTTTTCGCAGGCAATGGCCATTACGAGTTTACCCGTATGATTTGCGGGCCGAAAAGAGCGCCAGTCATGTTTCAAAGAGTTGTTAGTTAAACATGCTCCGCGGATATATTATTCGTAACATTCTCGTATACATGGACAATATTATCATATTTTCCTCGTCATTGAAAGAAGAAATTGAAATATTGGAAAAATTATTCAATACATTAGGCAAACATAATTTTAAAACTCATCTCGACAAATGTTTCTTCATAAAGGAATAGAATTTTTAGGTCATATCGTTATCACAGAGAGAATAAAACCTAATCCTAAGAAAATAGAAGCAAATAAAAACTTTTCATTTATTAGGTTACTATCGTGAGTTCATAAAAGACTTTGCGAAAATTACTAAACTTTTACATAAATACGCAAAAATTAACTTAAAAGATTCTACTTACATCAAATGCTTTGAATATTGTAAAACACTACCAATTCTTCAACTCTCGACTTCTCTTAACCCTTTGTACTTACGACTGACGCATCTAATTACGCTATTGATGCTATTCTTTCACAAGGACCCATAGGATCAGGCAAAGAACTTCTAGCTATTGTTTGGGCTTGCAAGCAATTCCGGTCGTATTTATTTGGTCAGAAATTTAATATATTGACATATTATAAACCACTTAAATGGGTTTTCTCACTCAAAGAACCAAATTCCAAACTTGTTAGTTGGAAAATAAAATTTTTAGATTACAATTTTGACATAGACTATAATCCTTAATAATTTAGAAACCGCTCACTCCGCTCAAGAAAACTTAAATGAAGTCTTTAGAATACCAGAGCAAGCTTTAAATGAGTTTTCTAATCAAATTATGATAAATATAGCATAGGAAAAAAGATTCCACCGAATTCCTATTTAAAACAAGAAAACGAATAGTATTAGAATACGAAAACATACCAAGCGAAAAACAATGCATACAAATTTACATTCATACAGAAATCGATGAAACATTAAATCATTTAAAAAGATGTTATTATTTCGATTACATGGGAAAAAAAAATAGATCTTATATCAATACTTGTGAAACTTGTTTAATGTACAAATATGAAAGGCATCCTTTGAAAATTAAATAAACCCCAACAGTCAAACAACAAAACCTTTCGAAATATTTCACAAAGATTTACTTCTCATAGAAAAAACTAACGTTCTTACAATCTTTGATAAATTTTCAAAATACGCTGAATGCATCATTATCTCTAACAGAAATCGAATCGAAGTTTTAAAGGCTCTAAAGAAATACATTTCGCGTAATGATATACCGAAAAAAATAATTCATGACAATGGTAATGAATTTTACAATATTGATATCCGTGAATACTTCAATATTTATTATTGGTATTGTTAAACAAATAAATAAATAAAAATATAAATTAAATAAGTGAGAAGGATTTATAAACAGTTACAGAAATAAAATCATTTTTAGGTTTATTTGGTTAGTATCCTAAGATCATAAAATACTGCAAAAATTACGCCCATGACAAAGCTTTTACGTAAAAATTAACGTTAAGGATCCTACTTACATAAAATGCTTTGGATATTGTAAAACACTACTTTATAATTTCGACTAACGCCTTTTATTATTACACCATTGGAGCTATTCTCAAAATGACCCATAAGATCAGACAAACCAGTATGTTATCATAAACTTCTTAAATGGGTTTTCTCACTCAAATAACCAAATTCCAAACTTGTTCGTTGAAAAATAAAAATTATTAGATTACAATTTTAACATAGACAATAAATCGGGTAAAGTAAACGCGAAAGAAAATAAAACCTTAGCGTAAATAATTTTGTTTTCGATTCATTTAAAATACACAAACGCAAAATATTGAATATCATGACTTACTACACATAATTTTTGCCCCAATTCCAAGAAAAATATACGACAACCATTATCTTCGGTTATCAAATTTCCATTTGAAATTACATTCACGTCTTAACAATGGAGGAGTTATAAATCACAGACAGCTTTAAATGACAATTATTATATATCGCCTATATTTTTTGCGTTTATATTAAAGGTGTTGATATAGACATTCAACTCTTTGAAAGTGAACAAAGGAAGTATTAAATCATAACATTCGAATGACAAATTATAAGAATCGACTTATATTCAACACCATTGATGAACAAAGAAATATTGGACAAGAAATCTCTATTTAAATCAAACTACATTACACAATATTAGCAGTCTAACTTCAATAACATGAACGTATAGTTGCTGGGAAAGTCGACATAATGTATTAAGTGTTGTATTTGAATTGTTAATTTAACTTATTATTTTATTGAATTCAAATTTTTCTCCTGTACTTAAATAATATTTTTTTAAAACAATAACTTGTCGAAGTTTCAATCAATGTAATCAAATATATAATTAATTTTAATTTAATTACCATTATAGTAAAATGATATATTTTATACATAATGTGAAACTACTTTTCGAAAGATTTTGTCTATTTTTTTCTTGAACTAAATACAACGTTATGTATGCGATCCAGAAGTTGCAAAATTTTTTCTAATTAAAATCGCGAGATTATAAAGTACAAAGTTTGCCATTTCTATGGTAACTTACCATTGAAAGTGCACTCCTAAAACTGTTAATATATTCTTACTACACTATACAAAGCTGAAACAACCTTAATATGAATTATTCCATTTACAATAAGCTACGCACTGTAATTTGTTTTTTGATAATCAGGAGAAATAACAGAAACCTCACATACAAAAATTAAATTTGAGAAATAGTTTCAAAGATACGCTAAACTCTAATACATTTTTAAATTATATAGATCGATAGCCTTCTGTTAATTCTACAAAACAAG
The DNA here is from genome assembly GCA_020423425.1 of Chrysopa pallens. Classification (NCBI taxonomy): domain Eukaryota; kingdom Metazoa; phylum Arthropoda; class Insecta; order Neuroptera; family Chrysopidae; genus Chrysopa; species Chrysopa pallens. The sequence continues at coordinate 114,627,976 of CM035592.1, forward strand.
AACAAAAATTGTAAATAAAAATTTCTTCTCAGAAAGAAAGATGAGTATAAAAACCGGTAACCATTGAATAAAATTAAACAAAAATTTCTTACTTTTTCAATTCATACACAGTAAACAGCTATAAGAAAATTATTCGAATAATATATTTATAAAAAAATTTTATTAAATAATTTCATTTAAATAAAAATATGATTAAAATATCAATTTTGTTTTCATTTATGTATTAAACATTAAATTCAATTAAATTCAATTCTTAATTCATTCCTTTTTTAAACAATACATAAATGTACAGAATAAGTAAAAAAATAGGATGAGGCATATGAATGGAAGGGGAAGGTATGCAGCTATGGCTGACTTTATAAGGAACTATCCCATTATTCACTTTGTGCAAACCAAATGATAAACCATAGAAAACCATCGAAAAGGATAGCCGGTACCCGATACTAATGAGCAAATGCCTCCCGAATGTCACTGAGGAAGTGATTCGGTGAATGATGTGGAATACATAATAAAATATTTAAATAAAAGCAGTAAAATTACAGCAGTCAAAAAAGTAAAGTTTCCCAGTTGTATCGACGCAAGATTAAAAACCAAGAAAAATTCATTTATTAATCTGAATGAAATAAACATTATTATAATTATAATTTAAATTGACTATTTATTATCGATTCAACAAGTCAAATTTGTAGGGAGAAATATCCTTACAGAATATATATAAATAAATATACATAAATTTATTACAATTGTGCGAAACACATTATAAGTCACTCAGTAAACAATGTCGGCTTGCCTTTAATTTTCAAGAAATGGAAAATCGTGTCCAAGGCTAATAGCAAAACATCTTCTAATGAGTATGGAAAAATATTTAATAAATGCTCTTATACTGCAGTTTATACTGCAAAATATCTCAGTTCAAAAACGCTCCGTCTAAGAAGACTTTGAAGATCTTTGGTCTAAGAAGACTTAATATCTTTCATTTGAGTTATTAAACACCAAAATTGGATGATATAAAGGAGACCAAGGCGCGGACATTCAACTTACTTTCAATTCTTTATGTAATTTTCTCCACTCAAAATTAGATATCTCCTGTGGTAATGAACATAGAAAGTTCGTTTTGCCTAATAACAATCAATGACTCAAGACCGTTCATTTGAGCTATTAAACACTCAAATTGGATGCGGAAAACTTTTCATAATTTTTTTAATATATATATTATTTTTATTTTTATACACGACACATAATACGTCAGGTTATATTAATTTTAGCCTATAGGTGTTCATACAAACACCTAATTAGTATAATTAGTATAAAAATTTCCGGTTGTCCGTCTGTCCGTTCGTCATCACGATAGGATTCGCCACAACTAAAGCTCAAATCTTGATAATTATCACATATTGGTAAATACGATACATATTGTTATACAAATATATACAACTGTATAGAATGCATATTTATATTATTTTATGAATGCTAATTGAAAATAGTCCAAACAATAATATTCAATCATATTTCAAGAATCTAAACGATTTATTTATTTATTTTTTTTTTATGTAGGTAAGTACTGTCCGTTCGTGTATTATGCACGTATGCATTATGTATATATTAAATAACTAAATTGGTCACAGGGATTCAGGACAATAAATTATAATCTATGTCTTGATTTTAGTTGAACGTTTCGTCCTTTTGTTAGGACTTCCTCAGCAACTTAATCGTACTAGTTTATAGTTTAAAATAAATTGTTGTTGAAAATTATAAAGTATTGGTGCATATTATAAAATCTTATAAAAATTAACAAATTAAATATTCCACTAATTTTCACATAATAATTATTTATTAATTTTCTGGACGTGACCAAGATTTTAGTATATATTTAACCCACTTTTCATGAAATCACTTCTACTGGTAATAACGTTTAACATAAATGTCTAAATATTATAAAATTTGGTATGCACAGTCTAAACATGAAAACGAATGATTTCAAACTTCAATTAGTAAAGATTTTCTCGAAAAAACATTTTTAAATCTATATATCCATATATTCTATATCTATCTATCTATATATATAAAAATCAATTGCTGTTCGTTAGTCATGCTAAAACTCGGGAATGGTTAGACCGATTTTGCTAATTTTGTTCTTGAAATATTCGTGAAAGTTCAAGGAAGGTTTAAACGGTGAGAAACATAAATAATAAGTAAAGGAAAATACTATAAATGACAATTTAATTTTTGAATACAAAATGTTCCTAGCTGTGAAACATACTTTGTCTTTTTTTTTTCTCACATATTACAAATCATCATTTCCATAGAAACCTATCTCTTCTCACTAGCAGTATGACGAACTGTCAACTATATAAAGTGAGCATATCGCATTGTTCAAGTATAAAAATTAAAGGTATTCTCCTTCCTTTAATATGTAGAAACAGTAAGCTTAGCTTAAAAAACAAACTTATTCTTTATAAATATGTATGATCAAACCTATATTATTGTATGCAGCGCCAGTATGGAGTGGAGCATGTAATACAAATATAAACAAAATCAGAACATTAGAAACTAAGACTCGTAGAATGATAATCAATGCCAAATCCCGAATATCAAACGAAGAGTTATACAACAATTTACAAATAGAGCGAATTACAAATGACATCGAAACACATACACAAAACTTCTACACACAGAGAACCAAACACCTTAATATACTTAATAACTTACTGTATGAATCAACAGAAAACATGCCATTTAAAATGAAACATAATCTACCTAATATATTAATATTAAAACCAAAAAGATAAACAGCTTACAAAAGCTAATATATTTGTATATAATGTAAATATCAATGTAAGTAGTTAGTAAGTTAGTATAAGTAAAAAACCTTTATCTAGTGGAATTTTTTCAATTTTTTACCACGCTACCTAAAATATAAATCACTAAAAGCTATAAATACAAAATATTAAAAAAAAAAATAAACATACAAACAATTGGAAGGGTTCCAAAAAGGAACGGGAACAATTACTAATAAGGAACAAAAATGTGTACTGTATCTATGTACTATGTTGAATAAGAAATAAAGAACTTTTAAAACTCAAAACAAAACAAACTTGTTCAAGTATTACCGGATTCATTCTTGGTTTAGAAGGTCCATATACCTTTCATCAAGTGTATGTGTACCACAGCAAAAATTATCGGGTGAACGCGGCCCCGGGTGTACCCTAGCAAATACCAGGAAATACCGGGTGGATATAATGTACCGGGTGCACACTAAATACCGCGAATCCGATAAGAAAGGATTTGAAATTCTTCCCCTAAGAGTAGAATTGCATCCGCATGTAAACGATGTAATATCATTTATTAAAAAGTGAAAAATAACACAGCAACGCGTAAACCGGGTGGGTATGCTTCAAAATATAAATTAATATCATTATTTATTCTGATTTGCCGCAGCTTCATTATTTAGTTATAGACAGTTGAGAATATGTTATTATATTTAGGAGATATTGATGTTGATTAGAAATAATTTATATAACAACACAATGTTTACCCGGGTCAGCTATTCAAAATAGAATTTATTTATCTCTTATTTTCTAAATTAGTGGTTCTGGACTTCCTTTTACTATTACCATCAAGTATAGAACCACAGCACAATATACACGAATTGCGGGTGCACGAAGTACCGGGTGTCCCACATCAAACACGTGTGTATATATAAATATTTCGTGTCACGGGTATCCCACACCAAATAGTGGGTTACACATCAAATACCGGGCATCCCATAAGAAAATATTTTCTGAAATTCTATCCCTAATGGGATGAAAAGCAGAGGCAAAGTTTGTATGGGACAACGGAATTCCTTCGTCCAATCTGCTTCAAATTTTGCATGCAATCGATGTAATATCAATTATCACCGCAACGTGTCCGGGTATGCTTTAAAATATATATTAATATCATTATTTATTCTAATTTGCCTTAGCTTTCAGTATTAAGAAATAGAGAAAAGTTGTTAAGAATATGTTATTATAGTTAGAAAATGTTGAAGTTAATTAGAAATATGTGGCAAAACGACGTTTGCCGGGCCAGCTAATAGTAATTAAATTTTTATTTTAGAAATATTTTTTGATAATTTTTGAAATTTTTATAAATAAATTTCACAACATTTGGAGGATTATCTTTGAGTAATTTTATGCGCAAAAATTGATAGAAACACAATGTACAAATAATTCATTGAGTTCGTCTATATAAAAACTAAAGAATCAGAGTTTGTCTTTGTAATATAATGCCTCGTTTTTTAGTTTTGGTGGGTTAAATAAATTATCGAAGGATTATATTGTATTCTCTTTTGAACGCTTTGTTTAAATCTAATTTTCTATCTTTTTCTGCCCCTCGAAAGTAATTTTTTCAGAATTTTTTCTAATTTTTTTTCCCGACTCAAAAAAAATTATGAATTTTTGTCTAAAACCGCTCTTTTATTTTTAAATTGCAAGAACTTTTTAAAAAATTGACCGTTTGGGAAATTTTTTTTTCAAAATTTTTGTTTTTAAATGTAGTTTTCGAAAAAAAATATGAAAATTTTTCAGAATCCCAGATATATGAAATATTTTAGTTTTTTGAAAAAACCGTAATTTTCTCAAAGTCCGACCGTTTTTTTTTTTGTGACACGAGAAATATATATATATATATATATATATATATATATATATATATATATATATATATATATATATATATATATATATATATATATATATATATATATATATATATATATATATTTGAAAATTTCATACAGAAACGGCCTTGGGCTATTTCGTAATATTTTTTTAAAAACTGGTAGCCATTTTAAACTTTTTTTTTTTACGGCTTCAGCTACTTTCAGCTATACAGCCATTAACTAAAGGGGACATTTTAAACTTGACTGCAAAAACTTTTTTTCAGTTTATTACTAAATAAATGTATTGTTACCATGCTTGGTAATATAAAAATAAGTTATATAATATATTTGTGATTTATTTCGATTTTGAAAAGACAAATGTTTTCGATAATAAGTTCGGTTATTATATTTGAAAATAAAATCGTTTAAATTCCTGTCGTTTAAATCAATAAATGGATAAAAACGATTTGGGTTAGATATTACAGATTGTTTAGTAAATATTAAAAAAAAACTAAAATATAATAAAAAATTACGTTTTAAAATGTAGAACCCAATTTTAATCAAATTAATATTAAATTAACTCGGAGTTCTTAATAGCTTTTTACAACAGATTGGCTTTTTATGATCATAGTATCATATTTAACCTGTAAGAAAATGTTGTGGTACGTACCACCGTATTATAATACGTTGATACTACCAGATTATAATTAACAAATAAAGTTATCTATGAAAAAAGTAGAGATCATTATGTGTATTGACAAGGGAATAATTTGCAAGAACCTAAATTATGTATTAAATTAAAGAATAGAATAAATTGTACTAATAATAATATAATAGAGTTGATTAATGATTTAATACAACATGGTGACAGCGAAAAAAATAATCTATTACTATGGGAAAATTTGCTATAACATTGCATCACCAGAACCTTTTGATTTTGGTAACCCACAAGAATGGGCAAAATGGAAAAACCGTATTCAAAGATTCAGATTAGTATCTAAACTTAACGAGTGTTCAGAAGAAGAATAAATGTACATATTCATATATTTAATGTCGGGACAAAGCAAATGATATATTAGCACAATATAACTTAACAGATGCCGATAGAACAAAATTTTTTATAACTCTGAATAAGTTGAATAATTATTTCACGCCCAAAAGTAATGTGATTTTCGAAGGTGCTAAGTTTAACAGTAAAATGCAAAAAATAGGCGAATTAGCACCGGATTTTATACCAGATTTACATACTCTTGCAGACAAAGGTATGTTAAGAATGAACTAATTCGCGACAGAATCGTTGTGGATATTATGAACAAAAATAAAGTGAACGTATGCAATTGGAATTTTAATTGCAACGTCTAGGGTTAATATCTCACCCTAGACGTTGCAATTAAAATGGCTAAACAGGTAAAAGATGCTAAAAATCAACAAGAAACACTAAGCTTAGCCCCCTCTTGCATTGTAGATCGCGTCAAGTGAAATGTGCCAGAAAAAGCTCAAAAATGTAAATATTGCATGTTATCTCTCTTCCACGAAAGGAATAAATGTCCAGCCAGAAACTCAGATTGTCGAAATTGACTCCAAGGGCCATTTCACTCGAGCTTGCTAAAAAGTTCACCTAAAAAATGAGAAAAATAACACACAAATGTATAAGAGCAAAATCCAAGAAATCGAAAAAACTATCTAGATTTCGATTCCCAGTCAACAGATGGGAATGTTCAAGTGAGCCACGGGCAAAATGACTGGACGGCATTAATTCGTATGGATTCGGGAAAAGTAATAAAATTCAAAATCTACACAGGAAGTCATATAACAGCCTTGCGGGCGACATTGTACTTGTTAAAACTACCACTCAAAAGGTGTGATCAATTGCTAACTACAGCTGAAGATCCAAAACTTAAATGAAGATGTTTACAAACTGAACGATTGACTTATAGCAATAAATCTATATTACAAAAAACGTTTTACATTGAAGGATTCCAACTCCAAACTTCTGGGAAAAGGGGCAGTAGAGCGATTACAGTTACTAAAACGGGCCAATGAGGTAAAAACATGAGATTTTCGTCAAATTTCCAAAACTTTTCAAAGTGTTTCGAAAAATTATAGGTCCTTGTAAAATAACGTTGAAACCTGGTAAAATCCCTATGGCTATCACCGCTCCTCGAAGAGTCTCTATCCCCTTGAGAAGCACAGTGAAAAATTAAATTCAAGAACTGTTAAACATGGGTATAATAGAGAAAGTTACGGATCCTACAGAATGGTACTCACTCATGGTAGTAGTACCTAAAAAATCTAACTTACAATATCAGAGTCTAGGTGGATTTACGGCATTTAAACTCTTGCATCTAAGGATAGTATCATCCCATTCCTGATGTGACTTGTACACTTAGTATGTTGGCGGAAGCCAAATATTTCTGGAAACTCGATGCGGAATCTGGATTTCATCAAACTATTCTAGATGAAGAATACAAAAGTCTCACTAATCTTATAACTCTTTGGGGCAGATTTCGATAAAATAGACTACCTTTCAGAGTATCTTCTGCACAAGAATATTACCATGCAAGAAACTCTCAAAGGTTATGAGGGAATGGTATGTCTATTAAACGATGTCTTAGTTTTTGGCCGGAGCACAGAAAAACATGATAAACGATTCACTACAGTCTTAAATCGATTACAGAAATTAGGAATTACTTTAAATAAAAAGAATACACAAATTAAAAAACAACAAATAGAGTTTCTTGGACACCTCGTTGACGAAAAGGGTATACAGCCCGATAAGCTAGAAGCAATCGTAAAGTTAAATTCTACTAGGAATATTAAGGAACTTCAATCACTAGTAGGGATTGTTAATTTTCAAGCAAAAGCAATACCAATTAGAACCCCTTGCTCCCTTGCAACGTCTAGGGTTAATATCTCGTCCAATTGCATACGTTCACTTTATTTTTGTTCATAATATCCACAACGATTCTGTCGCGAATTAGTTCATTCTTAACATACCTTTGTCTGCAAGAGTATGTAAATCTGGTATAAAATCCGGTGCTAATTCGCCTATTTTTTGCATTTTACTGTTAAACTTAGCACCTCCGAAAATCACATTACTTTTGGGCGTGAAATAATTATTCAACTTATTCAGAGTTATAAAAAATTTTGTTCTATCGGCATCTGTTAAGTTATATTGTGCTAATATATCATTTGCTTTGTCCCGACATTAAATATATGAATATGTACATTTATTCTTCTTCTGAACACTCGTTAAGTTTAGATACTAATCTGAATCTTTGAATACGGTTTTTCCATTTTGCCCATTCTTGTGGGTTACCAAAATCAAAAGGTTCTGGTGATGCAATGTTATAGCAAATTTTCCCATAGTAATAGATTATTTTTTTCGCTGTCACCATGTTGTATTAAATCATTAATCAACTCTATTATATTATTATTAACACAATTTATTCTATTCTTTAATTTAATACATAATTTAGGTTCTTGCAAATTATTCCCTTGTCAATACACATAATGATTACTCTACTTTTTTCATAGATAACTTTATTTGTTAATTATAATCTGGTGGTATCACCGTATTATAATACGGTGGTACGTACCACAACATTTTCTTACAGGTCAAATATGCTACTATAATCATAAAAAGCCAAACTTAAATAACAGAGTTAATAAACAGAAATGAACTTAAGACTTATTTTATAAAATTAAGCCAATACATCTTATACTATTAAATATTGATTCTTATTATTATTTTATATGTTTACAAAATGGACTGTATAAATACAGTAATTATATAATCTGTACAGTGGCTATAATCTGTATTTATTCTAATCACATTAAATAAATAAAAGAAGTTAAGGTTACTAACAGCGTTAATTTTTTAGATATTCGATATAAGATTAAGCATCAATGTTTGAACTACTTTAAGCATTCATTCACACACTTTAATATCTATACAGTTATAAATATATATATATATATATATATATATATATATATATATATATATATTATAAAATATAATTTGTAAAAAAAATGCGTATTTCAAATGGCTTAAATTATATTATACTTTTTACTTGATGTATTTCATCCTTTAAGACACTGTATATACATAATTGTTATTAGTAAACAAACAATGTATTACCCCTTCTTCAAAAAACGTTAAAAAGTCGGAGCAACTTCTGTTGCTCCGTTTGCGAATAAAATGCTGTATCACTGATATCACCGATATGATATATATATATATATATATATATATATATATATATATATATATATATATATATATATATATATATATATATATATATATATATATATATATATATATATATATATATAAAATAATTTAACTATAAACATACTGTTTAGTATGTTCATTTTACATAAGGCGTATAATCTATAATCCCTTCTCCTTCCACTGATTAATTGCATTTCAGAACGGTCTGTCACAACATTTCTCTCAATTCACATAAAAAGTTTTAACGCCAATACAAAATTAATCAGTTTATAATTTGGTATACAACAAAACACAAATAATTAATAATTAATTAATGAATTGTGATTTTATTTTTTTAAGTGAAAACTACATTTTTATTGTTTCATATTAAACAATTATTACTGCATAGTTAAATTAATTTTAATTTTTTGTTTTTAATTATTAAAAATACTATTTTAAATCTACAAACAAAATGCATGTGGCAGTAATTGGTGCTGGGGCTTCTGGTTTATGCTCAGCTCGTCACGTATTGGCCAATAGTTTAAAAGTCACAATATTCGAACAAGCTGCGGAATTAGGTGGTACTTGGGTGTATACGGAAAATGTGGGTACTGATGAATATGGAATGCCGATACATACTAGCATGTATAAAGGATTAAGGTAAGGATAATAATTATTTTATTTTTTATCGGGTGAAATATAATTGATCGAAAAAATAAAGTTTTCGATAAAATTATTAGTTATTATTCGTCTACTAAAATTAGAAAATTAAATTAAATTAGTAAAAGAAAATTAATTCATAATTATATAATTCATGTGAGAGGTACAAAATAATTTAGAAAATTCGATTGAATTTGTTTATTAAAATAAAATTATATATATGTTTGTAATGGTCTTATTAAAACTAGATAAATTATTTAAAGTTGTTAAGAACGTTAAGAATGTATAACGCTTCAAATTTTTGTTAAACAATAATTGAAATCGAAACAATTGTAATTTTTTATTAAAACATCTCATATTATATATTATAGCCAACAACTATCAATAATGGACACAAAACATCCTTGCAATGTATGAATATGTTCATTTAAACACCCATATGTCTGTTAAATCTTCAACAAATAAGTTGCATTTTGGATATGAGATGGAAAATTGTATTACTATATTTAAATTATACACATTGCTTTTTTGCAAATGGTCTCTTTTATTGGATCCAAATAAAACCCGCCAATCTAGTAATATAAGTCTCCAAATGTGTTTATGCTAAAATAAAGCCAAAGCTAAGCGCTAAAATATATTATATAGACAAATTTAAATTTTAACTATTATAATAATACCTGCCCATTACAATAAATTTTATAAGATAAGGCACTAATGTATTTTTATATTTCTGGTAACAATAAAATGAATTCCACACATAATTATATACGTGTTTATATACGTAGTTTTCTATACGTGTGGAATTGTTTTGCGACATTCTCCACAATAGTATCCACAAAAATAAATCCCAACAAAATTCAAAACTTTTATGAATACGTACACATCATGCATCGTATCACAAAATTTTATCAATGATAAAATGACGCATGAAAGGACAAACGATAACTATTGACGATTACCATAATTTCCCCTGAATTATAGAATCATAAAATCATCAAATATACAGACATAAGAATAAAAAAATGATAAGTAGAAACAAAAATCGAGTAAATATAATTATTTTACGATGATCGAGATAAAAGTAATTGGTTTATTTATTAGTAGTTAATGATTCGAGTAATGATTCCTCTGGAATGATTCGAGAAATGCTTGTCTCAGATATTCGAAATAGATACATAAGTGTTCTTCCCGAAGTTAGTATCATATTTCTTTATAGCTTATATTATAGCTTAGATTATTGCAAGTAAGTGCTGAAAATCATATTTACTCATCCAAGTGAAATTTCGAAATTAAGCATCATCATTACATAATAGCTCTCTTCTTCTCTCCAATATCCTTGCAGTTTTCTTTACATTTCACGATTCAAAGTGATCATCAAATAAGCCGCTGCTACAGTTTGTTAGGACATGATGTTCCAAACTGAAGTTGCCTGAATGGAATCACTTTAGATGCATACTACACGCATATATACGACGTGTGCCACGAAATTTTGCATGCGACATTAATTCAATTTTGTGATACATAATAGGCAATACTAAGAAATAAGTATCAAGCAACATGTTTCCCGTACAGTGTTGATCAGTGGAATTCCTCAGTAATTATTACTGATTTAACTGTCTTCGTAATCGGCGCCGGCAACGAATATTTTTAACTAATAATGTCATCGGCGGTGATTTTATTAGTAACCGGCAGATGATAGTTTAGTTTATATGTGATAGCGTTAATTTTGACAGATCGACAACGGTTTTTATATTTAACATATATTCATTTGATTATTCTTTGGTATTATCAAAAATAATAAATACTCATAAAAACTATTATTCTTCAACATGAAATTGAAAATTGGACAAAAATCTAACATTTTGATTTATAAGAAAAATACTTTCAATTAATATTGGGTTACTGCTTTAATTTTGCTTCAAATGCATGATGATTATGTAAAGAACGTTTATGCTATGGAAGTTTTTAAAAAATTAAATATACTGGAATAATTTTTTTTTAATTTTCAATATTTATCAATCTAAAATACTTTACCTTGAGTAACAACGGCTTACCCGGAGGTAAAATTTATTTTACTATTCTGAACTGAGAGCAATTTATAATTAATATGTCTATTATTATAAATTGTTTTTGGAAAAATTAAAAAACATTCTGTAAAAATGTGTATATCATTTAGAACAGCGTATGACATATTAGATAGGTTTCGAAAATTGAACATACTCTTTATTTTAAAACTGGCTTGAATAATTGAATGATGAAATAATGTATTATTATTATATTGAAATCATTATGTTTATCGCACAAATACATAAAATTTAAAAATCACTATTATTTTTTTGTTATTTTCTCTAGTGTTAAACAGACATTTTATCACAAATGGATAAATGTGTCCTTAACTATATATATTTCTTATCCAAGTAAAAGTAATAATAAAATAAATTTTCATTTACGTTATTAACTGTAAATGGATTGCTTTTTGTAAACTTTTATAGCTGTTAAATGTTTCGCTTATTCCAAATTTCCAGGTTTCAATTTTCTAACTAATTCACATTTTCTGAGTTTCAATCATGAAATTGTATATCAAAAAATATTCAAATAATTATCCGTTAAAAAGCAAACGCTTCGAAGAATAAACATAAAAAATATATCTGTATTATAAACATATTTAAACTACCGTCATCATACCATTTGAATAATAATTTTGCCGGTGATTGCATTATTTGTTGACATTATTCGTTCTTGACGCCGGTCACGGATAAAGTTCCACTTAGCGATATATGGATAAAACATGGAACTGTCTCCATGACCAGCGCTGGCAATGGATATTTTCAACTAATCCGGCAAAATTAATATTCGAAAATAGCTGGCGCCGGTCATTTTATTAACAGCCGGCAATATTCGTATTTTTTTTTTAAAGTGTGATGACGCTAGTTCAAATATTTTTATAATATAGACATTTGTTTTATGTTTATTGTTCATAATGTTTGTTTTTTAACCTATAATTATTTGAAAAGTTTTTGATATAAAATTGGATCATTAAAACTCAGAAACAGCTATAAAAAGTTTATCGAAAAATTTGAAATTTATAAGAAAATTACTTTCAAAGAATTTTAGATTTGAATCAGAAATCCACTGACAGTTAATAACGCAAATGAATATTTAATTTATTATAACATTTATTTGGATTAGAAAAATATAAAGTTAAATAGATATTATATATTAAGAAAAAAACCAAAATTGATATTTCAATATTATGCATTTCTGCAATAAACATAATGAATACAATATAATAATAATAATAATAATTATTATTTTAATATTCAATTATTCCTATCTCAAGCCTGTCACGTCACAATTTTAAAATATATTATAGAATATCTTTATAATATCATTATGGATTTTATACAAAATTAAAGCAGTCATTCAATATTCATAAAAAGAATTTTTCTTATAAATCACTAATTCTTCAAAATGTTGAAGTATCAAATGAATAAAGGTTAATCATCACAACCGTTGTAGATATGTAAAAAATTAACCCTACCACATATTTCAGATACTATCAACTGCTCGTTACTAATAAAATTACTGGCGAAGGGAATTATATTTGATAATTCATTTTACCAGCGCCGGCATTATAAATTGAAAGTATTCGTTGCCATCGCCGGTCACGGAGACTTTCATAAGACGTTGATCAGCATCGTATTTGTTGTAACTACGAGTCTACATGTAATGTTATTAAAGCAGTTCACGTTCGCTTTCCGTGTTGAGTAGTGAGAGTAGATAACACATCTAACTAATCTAAATATCTGATGCAATTTTAACATGCTAACAATCATAATATTTATTTACCGTTATCAAGTTAGTAAATAGTAAGTTGCTTCACTATATTCTTAAATATCAACTTGCTATTTATATCCATCGGATCCGTACGGACCATACCTACCTACCACCCGTACACATTTATTAATAATAAATAATAATATAGTATAATTCGTTATTTACTCCATCCTTTCATTAAAGAAGACGTGTGGTGTCATTGCATACTGGATAGGAACGAAGTTCCTTACGCTAGTTAACAAACTTTTTATTTATTTATAAATTTCGATCAAAGTGTTTTGCATTTAAAAAAAAAATAGTAATCCACTTACTACATTTTTATCTATAAATATTATCGAATGTGCCTAGGGTAGCTGGTAATTAAACTTATGAAGAAAATGTATTTTATGTACATATTACTTTGTACATATTTCCTCGCATTTTATTAAAAACTGAATAGCTCGAAAACTGTTTATCGCAAACTAATCTCAATCAATACTTTGGAAAGTTGTCTAAGAATGATACTCATCACGTCTAGCTCTTATTTGTTGTTTTCGAGTGCGTTATTAATAAATGTGCTGTGCGAGTAGTCGGATTACTTATTCTCCCCCTAATTATGCTGGTATTAAGCAGAGAGAAAAAGAGATAGCGACTAACGCATTCTTGTTACGCAAAGTTATTGGTAACCAAATCCTATCATCGTAAAATTCGATAAGGAGCTTCGTTCCAAAAAACGAGTAATATCTCAACTAGGTTATCTTTTACTTTAAATATCTGTTTTGACGCGTTACAAGACTTTCTTTTACTATTAAAAACTTTTAGGAATATTTATTTATTTTATATTTGTTTTTTTTCTTGAGTAAACAAACAAAATGAACAATGATGAAAAAAAAACTAATTAATAAGACAATTAAAGTATGAAGTATTATAATATGTGTAGATGATTATTAGTAGTTCAATTTGTTTCCCGTATTTGAATGTTTCCAGAGAAATGTTTCAAATAAAAGTTGTAGGGCTTAAAATTTTCTGTGAACATACTAAGTTGAACAAAATCATTAGAACCGTTTTTGAGAAAAATGCTAATCAGTCTTTTTTCTTTATTCTCACATGAAGAAAAATTCGGCCACCCGGTAGTCCGATTTTAACGAAAAGCTTTGCGGCTTAACTAGAAATAATATAAAAACAGAATACCAAGTTTAGTGCATTTTAGATAAAGCGCTCGATACGATATCACTATCACACATACACACACACACACACCAATTTCTGAAAACCACTTTTTTGAAAGGGTACAATAATTATATTTACTAGTAGTAAAAAATATTCTGTAAAATTACTTCTGTTAAAAAAAAAATAATAATAATAATATATAAAAAAAACAGTAAAATCTACCCAATTGGCCGTATATAGTGGAATGTATGGAATGTATAGGTATAATATGATAGATATACCTATCTAGACGATTTTCCAGTTCATTGGCCTTTATCTGTTTATCTAAGCTAAGTTTGTTCCGCTGTAACTTTTGTAGTCGTGTTACGATTTTGATGAAATTTACTAGACAAATTGATCAGATTCATAATGTAAAATTTTGGAATTTTAATTAATTTTTTATTTTGACAACCGATCCTTTGTATAATTAAGTAAGTTAGGTAACAGAGCTACTGTCTCCCTGTCATGTTAGAAATATAAAGAAATTTTGGTTTGAAAATGGATTCAAATATATCCATTTTCTTAAACGAAAATAGTTCTGAGGAAAATAATTATTAAAATCGACATTATATTCATTTTTTGGAATGTACAATATAAAGTTTATTGGACATATAGCAACTAACAAAGATACTATCGACGTCACGCGACTTCACCCGCGTAGTTCCTTAGGTGAAAGAATTTTTCAAATCTGTACAGTAGGTTTTAAGTTTATTCGTTACATATAAAAATATAAATGTTTCCTCTTTATAATATTAGCATAGATTAGTAAAAGAAATTGACTGTGTCTCAATTTTTTGAGAGTATAAATGGGTCAATTATTTAGCGCAATTTTTATATTTTATTTATTTATTTTTATATAACTCGGTCTTCGTCTAATTAATGGAAACAAACTTACAATATTGTTAATAAAATGTACAAAGTGAATATAATTAATATTAAAAATGAACTGTGACAAAAAAATCTGAAGTATATTATTTATCATTTGATAAATAAAATCTAGTACTAAACTGGATATGTTTTTGATAAAAAACATATCTGTAAATTACGAAAAAAATTTTAAAGACGACAAAAAAAAAAACATATTTCCTATTTAATTAATATGATAGATGTTTTATGTTATGTAATAAATACTTTGGTATGTGAAAAACAATTTTGAAATAAAAACGGAGAACGGTGTTTTCATAAGAAAAAATAAATAAATAAATAATATTCGCGTAAAATTCTTTGTGAAAATTCATCATATCTTAAAACATTTAAATAACATGAGAAATTTGTTTGTAATGGTTTACTATCCTTAGCACACACGAATAACTTGTGAGCCGTCACAGGACGCTGAGAAAATGTGAAACATCGAAAAAATTTTGTAGGTTACCTTAACATGTGTAACGTAGTAAATAAATAACACTATATATACTTTATATTGCGCACAGTCACTTGTGTTTTACCTAGGACTACGTATGGTACATATATTCCATCATATAGCTTGGAGATGCGTTGTCACGGCCTATACCGCCACGCCAACACGCAAGTTTACCCTCGCTTATAGATGTTTTATATCAATCAGTATCCATCCAAACATAATGATTAAAATGGAAGTAATATCGAAGTTTCTCGCAAACAAAAAATTATTCTTAATAAAAATTAAATTATAATTTTTACTTTCCATATTTTTTTTTTTTTTTTTTGAAAAGCCCCTGAACGCTTTTGCCCATTTGTAGAAAACATAGTGTAATTATTTTATTACTTATCATTCATCTATTAAACGGCCTGTGTTTAGAAGCCCTGATGGTGTTACTGGACAGTAAGGTACGATGCCATCAAATATGATATTTAACATTGTTAATAATATAATTTTGATGATATCATAGCTTATTCTCTATCATTCATCGAGTTGACAACTAGTACCTCAGCTAATTTATGCTTTTTCCAATATTTTTTTTAATTCAATAAATTGCTCCCAATTTGCTCTTTCAATATTAATCCATTTGATTTAGCAATAACTTTTATTTATGTATAATTAAATAAAATTATTAATTACGATTTAAATAGCCACCGTAAGAATATGATAACGTCAAACCCTAAGAGTCGCACCATAAGAATCAAGGTCATCATAGTCTGTCGGTGGCTATTTAATTTTAATTAAGTATGCATAAATAAAAGTAAAAGTAATTGCTGAATCAAATGGATTAATATCGAAAGAATAAATCGGCAACAATTTATTGAATTAAAAAATATAGAAAAAAGTATTAATTAGCTGAAATATAACGAAAACAGTTTTTGTAATTTTGATTGCAAATAATAAATAAAATAATTACCTAATCACTGGAGCAATTACGGATCCTGAGCATTTTGGGAGCAATTTTTTGAGATTTGGTTAAATAAATTTTATTAAACTTCTACGCTAATATAATTGCGATGAAATTATGTATTCTGTGACAACACTTCAAGAAGGTGATAGTACCACGGACATGACCATGAATAGGTTGTAAGATTGAATTTGTAAGTTGTTCAGAATTTCTATTTAAGATAGTTTGGTAGCCAAATAACTTAAAGTTAACCCAATATTTTTGTGTGTTTATTCTATATAATTAATTAAATTTTACCAAAAATACACGTACTCTTATGAGTGTTCTTGTTCAATAATACCGGAAACGGAAGGTTTGTAGAAAATTGGCAAAGTTGACCCCGCAAAAAAAAAACTTTTAAATTTGATAGAAGGATATCCCAAATATACACTGAACAAATTTCAGAATAATTTACCTTGTACTTTCGATGTAATTAATTTTTCAATATTATCATGTGGCTTCTATCTCTGTCGTTTAGAGGGGATACTCTCTCCTCCATATTAACTAGGAGAATAATGGCGGGATCATTAAGCGCACAAATTTCAAATAGTAACTAGCGTTTTTAATGGTATATAACAACAAAAAGGTATTGAACATTAATACATATAAAAATATTTTTTATAATATTAAATTCATTTTCTAACAAAATAATTTATTTATTAAAATTAAAAAAAAAAAAAAAAAAAAAAATTCAGAATTCACGATATAAAAAATAAAGTTGACAGTGCATCGCTATGTTTTGAAAATCATTTAAAGTTGGTATTATCTAGTGACAGTTGAGTACTACTCAAATAGTATTTTATTTATTACATTATTTTAATTATTTAAAAAAAGTTTTTTATTTGATTTCGGATTGCGGCTACCAAACACACTTAACGCAATTTAATTACTGTCACAGCTTTAAACGTATGAAATCTGAGCCTGGGTTGTATTAACTTAGAAGAAAGCAATTTAAAAAATTTAAAATTAATTTTTTTCAAAATTCTATCAAAAAATTAAATTTCTTATTATTAATTAGGACGTCATTTGCACATTAACTAAATCCGCCACTGTAATAAAGTCAAACTGTAAAGTAATATACATTCTATTTTTTTTTTCTCACATAAATAACTCAAAAAATAATAATCCAAATATTATCAAATTTGGTAAGTAGAATGTTAACATGATAACGGAGATTATGCTTAAGTTTTTCCCGAAAAAAGCATTCTAAAGTAAAAATTAAAATTTCTTTTTTAATTTTTTTTGTTTTGTTTTTTTTTTTTTTTTAATTTCTGGCTTCAGCTTCTTTCAGCTATGTAGCCATTAACCAAAGGGGAATATTATTATTATTATTATTATTATCATTATTATTTTTATACAACAACAGTACACAATACTGCTAGGTGGTCACCCATCCAAATACAGATTGTAACTGCTGTTGCTTAACTGTATTGATTGGTCTAAGCATGTCATCACGTTACGTCAGTCCGGGGTCATTTTATAATTATACATGTTTTTTCGCAGAACGGCAAACTCTCCGTTTTCATATCAAGATTATGCATACTAATTTTCATAACAATTGAAATAATTTTTTTTTAGATGTTTATGCGTGAAAATACAATGTAAATTACTTTACATATTTGATTTATTAATACAGTCTAGCATGCAGTTGTCTCTATCAAAAAACACATAACCATTTAAAATAGTTCGTGCAACACGTGATCATATGATGGATCATTTTGCCCATAAATATTTACTGTTTATAAGCCAAAAAATAAGTATAGTGTAATAAATTTAACTATAATGTAGTTAAAAATGGATATTTTCCTATCTATAATTGCATCTTCACATCTTTACTAAATATCATTTACTTATAATGGCGCTTATGGTCTTGTTTTATATGTAACATGTCATGCATTTTGCCTATAATGTAATTAAAAATGTATATTTTCCCATCTTTAATTGCATCATGACATCTTTATTAAATATTATTTACCTATAATGGTGATCATGGTCTTTTTTTGGTGTGTAACATTTTTACGTAAGGTATCTTTGAAAATGATTTCGTGAAAAGGGACAGAAGGACGTAACTGTTAAAGTGTAACAGAAAGCTAGGAAAATGCGCGATATTTGAAAAGTTTATTTACGAGTTATATGTAAAGTGGATGTTATTATATGACAGTGATTTCATGAAAAGTGTAGCATGTTATTGTGAAATACGTTATAAAACTGGTATAGGCCTGCAGACTTATAAAATTATGTTTTCTCCAATTTTACTCCAGCCCCCTTAAAAATCAATTTTTTTATTTTATATATATGCCTGCGAAAATATCGTCGCTAAAACCAACTCAGATTTATTTACAAAAATGTAAAAATTAAAATTAATCATTATTTAATATTTTAAATTAAATAAATTAAAAAATTAATTTTTAGTTTTTTAAAAGCTTTTTTTTAAGTACATCTGTATTTATTAAAAGTCTCTCGGCTTTTCGAAATGCAAAAAAAATTTAATAAAAATTTTTATTTTCGAAAATTATTTTTTTTTTTTACGAAAATCATTTAAAATAATAAATAAGTATTTTACAAACGATAAAATAATAATGTCAGATATTACACATCATCTGCGAGTAGGTACTGTAAGGCACATCGCACACGTCGCGATTTGTGTAATTATATTTATATATATATTTATAATACAGTTCATTTTGTAAACAAAAATAAGACAAAAATTAACAATTAATAAGACAAAAAAAGAATCAATATATATATATTATATATATATATATATATATATAATATTTTTGAATAAGATGTATTGGCATAACTTTATAAAATAAGTGTAAAGTTCATTTCTGTTTATTTACTCTGTTATTGAAATGAATGAAAATAATATTGACGCTTTAAAAGTGCTATAAGAAAATATGTTTTTAAACTCTTGAAGAACGTCATTACTGCCATAAGGAAGGAGTGTTGTATCTACTGCAACGTTGCTACAACAATCAGGAGAAGTATACCTTGAGAAAGGAGTCTTTTCCTTTTTTGCTATCCGTGCATAATAAATATGTCTATAAATTTTTTGGGTTGAGCATTTGTTTAACTGAGTAATACTATAGGTGAAAGCTCTTATGTATATGACAACGTTGACAGCATCGTGATGGAATTCTTAAGATTTGTGGGATTTCGTACATGTAATTTTCTTATGGAAAGTAATGTATGTTCGTATACGACACCACAGTTGCAACAATACCATACCTGTGATAAAAGTATAGCATGTATTCTAAGATAAAAATATTATTAATAAGGGATTCATTCCTTTTCTTTTAAGCATATTTATGTATTTAAAACAATTTATGATATGCTTTATTAGATGCACGTATTAAGCCTGTTCTATAGGTTTCAAGACATCTAACCTTTTTTTGTTTCTACATAACCAAGCATTGGCATGTTTTTATTTTTAAATATGAAAAATAGTATTATTTAACTCTCTATCTTTGTCATAAACTTTGATTTATATGACTGTATAAATAAGAATAAAAAAAAGTTGCCCATGTGATTTTAAGAACATAGGATTTGAACAACGATTTTTTTATCACATGTATGATTTCAAATCACGAAAATCACGCCGTGTGCGACTATACATTGCTTTCCATAAGCAAATCATATGTATGATATCGCCGATATCACACAAATAGCGTCGTGTGCGATGTGCCTTAAGAACGTAGGATTTGAACAACGATTTTTTTATCACATGTATGAATTCAAATCACGAAAATCACATCGTGTGTGACTATACATTGCTTTCCATAAGCAAATCATATGCATGATATCGCCGATTTCACGCAAATCGCGTCGTGTGCGAAGTGCCTTACACAAATCGAGCATTAATATTGGTTTCGTGTTCGAGTTAGGGTCAGATGGTTTATTGTAATAGGAGCATCGTTGTCTTTTTCAGAAGAGTTTGATATTTTCCCAACACCCTCTCCTCTCTGTTATCCAATTCTGTATCCTCTCTGACACCTTATCTAATTTAAAATCTTCGTTTCTCTTCTTTTCTTGTTTTAGCCATCTTTTTCATAAACATTGATTTATATGACAGTATAAACAAGAAAAAAAAAATTTTCGATGTGATGTTATGAACGTAGGATTTGTACTGTGATTTTTTTATCACATATATGATTTCAAATCATGAAAATCACACCGTGTGCGACTATACAATGCTTTCCATAAGCAAATCACGTGCATGATATCGCCGATTTCACACAAATTGCTTCGTGTGCGATGTGCCTTAGGCTCGCTTATTCTTTTCAAAGATTATTATCTCGATAAATGTTAAAAATGCCTGCTTAATAATAATATTTATTTAAATCAGGATTTATGTAATAGTTAAACTACATACTAGTTAAAAGTACAACTTTACAATGGCTCGCGAATGTTATAATAACACGAATTTTCTAGATCTTTCTTGTGTTGAACTATTTAGTTCGGAAAAATACGTCATACACATGCACAAAATGTTGATTTTGATGTTTTCACTACATGATATAAAAGAAGACTAACTCGTTTCTACTAAAACCAAAATAGTATTGCCATTCAGATAAACATTTAGACAACACCCGCCTCCAAATGGTAATTTAAATTTTTTAATTATGTGAAATATAAATATAATCTGATTTTACAAAATAACATAGTCGTAAAAATTCTAATATATATATAAAGTTAAATTCTTTAATTAGAATTTATTTAAAAAATATGATTTATTATCTCACAACAATACAATTAGTTTACAACAATTACTTTAATAATAACAATTACCAGTTACAATTATTTAAATTTGTTGAAATACTCGAGTGACAATAATTAGTTACGCGTATTAACTTTACAAAAATAATCTTAGTTTGCAAGTGCTCGATATTGAATTTATACAAAATTTACTGATGAATACAAATAATACAAATTGATTAATAAGTAAAATTGATGGATCAGGTGATATCCGGTGATATTAAAATAATATAATTTACTTAATTTAACATATACAGAGTGTCCGTAACTCCTCCCTCCTTAGATGGAACAATGCCGATGAATGAGGCGTTGTTCTCGAGTAGATGACAGGCCACATGAATCTGGTCGATGGTTGTTGTGTTGGGGTAGGTATTCGTTTTTCTTCTTCGTTTTTCTTCTTCGAGATTTTTTGAGAGTAAATTTCCAAATTTTATGTGCAGCATAACTAAAGGCAATAAAGCAGAGAAGAGTGAAATACGTAATGTAATTACCTTGCTGTGTTTGCGTTTGTAGAAGTTCGAGTGATTGCCGGTTTTTGAACTGAAAACTTTGAAGTCCTTTAAGTGTTGGTTTACGAATGATGGATGTTTAATTAATATTTGCATATAGTGCTGGTATCACATGGATTTCATCCCAGTAAATGTTTGGATTATCACTGTATTCTATGTGATTGATTTGGATACGACATGATTCGTAGTGAATTAGTAGTGTTCCTTTTACTTCCTGGTATGGTTTGCCACAAGTAGTAGAAATATTATACGGTGGAGAGTTAATCAACAAAATGTAGATTGGTTCGGGTTGGCTAATACGCAGGTATTCGTGTTCTTCGGTAAGTCGACAATCGGCTTTCTCACTATTTATGATGTTACCGATACAATTGTGTTCGGATTTTCTAATGTTGTTTTCGGATTTGCAATCATAAATTCCTTCTATCCTTAAGCATTTTTTGTCCAAATATTGAACATAAGACTCACTCATTATAAGGTAGGGCTTGGGTAGGATGATGCCTTGATTTTTGTGATTGGAATAGGAATAAGATGGTAAAGAAACAATTTATTTGGAGATAATACTGGTATTTGAATCTTGAAAATTATGTTTGTGTTATTGTATTATATATATATATATATATATATATATATATATATATATATATATATATATATATATATATATATATATATATATATATATATATATATATATATATATATATATATATTCATATACTTGTTCATCCTTTTGAATTTTAACTACCTGATCCCTTAATATGTTATGAATTAGGTCTAATTCGTTAGGGTTGAGAATTTGTTTTGATATGATATTGAGTTTAGCTAAAATTACTGATTCAATAATGTTGATTAATATAGTTTCGTATTAGGTCGATATTGTAATTAATTTGATAGATATATTGCATATATGTGATGTCCTCCTCTTCCGTCCTTATTTTATTTCCAAATTCAGTTTGGTAGTAATTAAAGTAAGTTTCGATAACTGTCTGTTGGTCGTTAATGTATTGTGTAATGTTTTCGAAACGTTGAGCCATTTGCTGATTTATTTGGATCTGTCCATTCAATTCTTTTGTAATGTCGTGTTCGTTAAGTGGTATCGTGTGAATGTCATTGTTTATTTGTACAGCATCTTTGGAGTCCATATTACCCGTTATGCATTTAATTATAGATCCTAAACCGTTTATAAGTCCTCGTCTTTTTCGATAGTTTGGTTTGATGGAATGAAATTTATTTTTTAGCTCTTTATATTTTAGTTGGATGGTACTTGTTAGCAGGTTAAGGGTGGTATGATATTTTAGTGTTTATGTTTCAAGCGATTTTCCGATACGTTCGATTATTTCATTTATTTTTCCTAGATCTACGATATGAATTAGTTTGGTGTGAGTCCATATTAATCTAGCGTTGCCGATTTTCATAGGAAGAAGGCCTTGATGATTCTCGAGATCCTAAATTTCCATTTTTTGACTAATTACTGTATGTATTCTGAAATTTACGTGTGCGTTTTAGGTTTTGTTTATGTGCTTTTGAATCTTTGTGAGTTAGTATTATAGCGGGTTTATCCTTTATCACCTTTACCTTTTTAAACCTGGGTTGTAATTTACTAAATCTAGACTGATTGTTTTGTTCGTAAACAGTATTGCCGGGATTATACTTTGGAGCGATTTCTCTAGTTTCGTTTCTTTTTTCTATAGCTTTCTTTTTAGAATTTTGAGTGTATTCATAGACATTTTTGTAAAGCGATTTTTGCTGTGAGCGGAGTTTAGTCAGATAATCATGGGTGTCCTTGTGGTTTAGGTTACTATTGAATTTGTATGTTCTCCCAAAGAATACTTCATACGGTGTTAATTTAGTTAGTGAATGGATGGAATTGTTATAGGTAATTAACGTTTCTTGAAGGATATCGTCAGCTTTAGGTGGTGGTTTCCTGTTCTAGATAATTCTCCAAATTTCAATAAGAGTGGAATGCTATCTACAGGCGCATTACCAGTAGAACTCTGGGGGTAGAATGATGAATTTCGATATCACATTACTTACAAAAATCTTTAAAGATATTGGATGCAAATTCTTTGCCACCATCGCAAATGATTTTTTTAGGTAAACCAAATTGCGATATGAAATTCCTTAAGGCTTTTATAATACAGATACTATTTCTCGATTCTAATAGATACCCTGCAGCGAATTTAGAGAAGTTATCTAAGACTGTTAGAATTTTTCATTTTGGATGAAGAAGATATCAATATTAACTAGGTCGAGTGGTTCAGAGGTTTGTGATTTGATATTTCAATTTTTGGGGTTGCCTGTCGTATTTCATTGTCTGACAAGTTTCGCAATTGTTGATTGTTTTGGTAATTTTGGTTTTCATTGAATCAAAGTAGTATTGTCGTTTTAAATGGTTTAATATCTCTGTAATTCCTCTATGATTACTTTTTATGTGGTATTCTTTTATAATCTCATCTTGATCATCAACGTTTGTTATATCTTTTAGAATAGACGTACATCTTATTAGTTTGAAGGTGTTTGATTGGGAAAATAATCGGGAGTATACCGATTGAATTATCTTAAAGGTATCGTCGTTCGCAAAGATAGCAGTTAATTTATGGGGAGCTACAAATTCCTTTAAAATATCTATAACGTCTTGTTCAGTTATTAGTGTTTTACGGATCGTCTTTGCTTTCTGTTAAAGATACTTGTTAGTGTGTTAACTGTTTTTTTATCGGAATTTTCAAATACAAGTTGTTGTGAAAATTCGTTGAGTGCTCTCTCTGATACAGGGATACCGTCATCCATGTTACTTGTAGCTGAATGTACCGTTCTTATTGATGATTTATCAGATTCACTACCAAAGCGTGCTTGATCAGAAGATGGGAAGTTGGAATCATTAGAGTCTAAAGAGATGATTGAAGAATGATCAGTATCGCCGTTGAGGCTGACTGAGTTTACATCGCATTCCAACTTCACTCGACTTAGATCGTCGGCGTTACTATTCAAGGTTACTTTTTGTAAATTATTTGATAATCAAATTCTTCGAGTTTCAACCGCCAGCGTACAAGTTTTGAATTAGGCTTTTTTATGTTTACTAACCATAGTTAGGGTTTATGGTCTGTGATAATATTAAATTTACGACCGAATAGGTATGGCCTGAAATATTTCGTTGCCCAAACTATTGCTAAAAGCTCTTTTTCGATTGTCGAGTAATTCTCTTCAGTCTGTGACAATGTTCTACTTGCAAAGCAAATGAGTTTATCAGTTCCAATAGGACCTTGGCTTAGTACGGCACCAAGTGCTACGTTGCTTGCATCTGTCGTCAAATTAAATGGTCGTGAGAAGTAAGGTTATTGTAAAATTGGGTCATTCGAGAGAATCTCTTTACATAGTTCAAAACAATTTACGTAACGGTCTGTCATTTCTATTTTCTTGTCTTTTCTTAAGTACTCTGTCATAGGTTTCGTTAATTTAGCAAAGTCTCTAATAAACTTCCTGTAGTATCCTAATAGACCAAGAAATGATTTAATTTCTTTCTGAGTTTCAGGTATAGGAAATTGTTTGATTGTCTGTATTTTGTCTGGATTTGGTTTGATTCTTTCGTTTGTTACAATATGACCCAGGAATGCTACTTCTTTGTGCAAAAACTCAAGATTTCTCAAGTTTTGAAATTTGCTTCGCGTAGTTTTTGGAAAACTGATTTCAGATGAGTGATGTGTTCTTGTAACCCGGTGGAGAATATGATTACATAATCCATGTATACAGACAGATTTTTGCTTGAAAGTCTTTGAATACATCATCCATCACTCTTTGAAAGGTCTAAGGAGCATTCTTTAATCCGAATGGCATTCTTACATATTCGTAGTGACCATTATCTACACTGAAGGCCGTTTTTACAATATCGCCAGGATCTACTTCTATCTGGTGAAATCCCGAAGCTAGATCTAGAGTGGAAAAGTAGGTACATCTTCCAAGTTTGTCTAGAATATCAGTTATATTCGGTATAGGGTACCAGTCGTCAATCGTCTTTTCGTTGATTTTCCTAAAGTCAACGACTAACCGCCATTTTTGTTTTCCGCTGGCATCTTTTTTCTTTGGAACTATCCAAATCGGAGATGACCAGGGGCTGTAGCTTGGGCGTATGATTCCTTGATCTAGTAAGTTGGTGATTTGTGACTGAATTTCGTCTTTGTGAATATAAGGGTACCTATATGACTTTGTGTAAATAGGAATTTCATCTTTCGTGTGAATTTTATGTTTAACGTGATTGGTTAAATTCAGATTTTCCCCTTCTTTTAAAAAAATGTCTTCATATTCTTTGCACAGGTTTATTAATTAATGTTTTTCTTCATTGTACAGATGGTCTATTCTGATTAGTGATGAGATATCATTTTGAATTTGATTTACGTTACACGATATGTTAAAATTATTAACTTCATGGTTCGACTTTCAACGGTTCTTCAATGTAAAGAGTTTGATTAGATTTTGAAATGTTAGTTACTTCTAAGTGACTATGCCAGTTGTGAGATTGATATATGCCTTCACTGATTATTAAATTATTGTTAATTTTCGTTGTTCTAACGTAAATATCGCCTGCCTGTATGTCCAGTGGTAGTTTCACAACTTGTTTACCGAGTGGGGGTATTTGGTAACGATCAGATGTATAGTTAGGTTTAAAGAGGAGTGGGATGCGAGTCTTGGCTGTTTCTAAGGTGTCTTTTAGGTTTATATTTGCACCGAGTTTGCTCATTATGTCTAGTCCTATCAGTCCTTCAAAATAGTTATGAAATTTGAAAAGGAGAAATGTAGAATTTCCGTGAATATTTAATTCAAAAAAGTTTGAAAGGGTGATTTTTTCTGTGATTGTGTGTTGATTTAGGATAGTTGTTATCACGGTGGGTTTGCAATTTTCTCTATCTTGTTCTAGGGTGAATTTAGGATCAATAAATAAAGAGGATGCGCCAGTATCGATAAGGAATATAAGAGGTCTGCCAAATGGGGATGATACGTGGATATACGGGAGATTGTTGCCATGTTTGTTTATGTCTAGGTATCCTGTTTGGTGGAGGTGGTGTTCTGAAAATTTTCGTCGATTTCAGGTTCTGTTGGGCGTTGTACTTCAGTTGTGATGTCGACTGAACAGTACTGATCTAGTTGGGGTTGATAGTCGTATGCGTGGTTATAATCTTGGTAGTAATTTTCATCGGGGTAAAAATAGTCATCGTTTTGATATTCAGTTTGATTAACGTTATGAAGTTCTTTACTTATGAAGTTAGGGGTCCTGATGGTTTAAAGAAACTAATATTTTGATTAAAACGTCGGCTATGACCAGATCCTATATCCATAGGTTGGGGATACTGCGATGGTCTGGGTGGTTGTTGTTGTGCTTGGTATGGTTGTGCAAATCTTGGTTGTGTGAATTGGGGTTGTGCAATGGGTTTTCTGGATGGATTTTGTGATTGTTGTACAGGTTGCTTAAATTGAAAAGGTTGTGGATTTGGATGTCTAAAAGGTGGTTATTGTGGGACGTTTTGCACTTGATATGGTCTGTATATTTGCGGTGGTGAAATAGGTTTTCTGATTGTATGGTTTTGATTTTGGACGTTTGTTTTCATGTAATAGCAATTTTGTGCTTTGATACCATATGAAAATGCCTCCATTAGTGCTTTCGGTTGCATTGCTCTTATTGTCGAGCCAAGTGGCTCTTTTAGTCCGGAGAGGAAGACATGCAAGCACATATCACTATACAATTTCCGTTTTGCTTCGATCACTTCAGAACTTTTTTCGTGAATTTGCACGAGGTTCTACATACTAGAGAATATTTCTTTAATTTTGCTATAGAAAGATTCCACTGTTTCGTTTTGTTGTCTTAAACTGTGCAAATCCTTAATTAATGATGTTCCATTTCTTTTATAACTATAGTGCATTATTAAATTTGTTTTAATTTGATCCCATATTATCGGGGTTCCATACATATTCAGAACTTCGTTTGCCTGACCTATGATTTTGTTTCTGATCGCACGTAATAGAAGGTTTCCTTAAGATCTTTTCATAACTGATTCTGCGAAGAGGGAAGGAATTTCTTCTACATTGTTTATGAAATCGTATAGCGTTCTAGGATTTTCATCAAATTGAGGTTAATCTTTGATTGCATCTGGTAATTTCAAATTCGTTACAATATCTATGGGTGTGATAATATCTTGAGGATTAGGATTTGCCATTTTGATAGTATTTAAATTTAAAAAAACAAGTTTGATTTTAAACTATAATTACTGTTTGAATTTTTAAAATTATTATCTAGATTAATTAAACTATGGGAGTGATTCTGAACTGTTTGCAGCAGCGATTCAGTTTCACTTTCTGTGTCAGTGGAAATTACGTTTTTTGCGTCGGTATTGTCACTGGAAAAATGTTTTTGATTGTATTACAAGCGTCTAGTAATGTCGTATTTATGTGTTTTGTGTGAGTTATGTTTTTGTGATATGTTCTTTGAACGTTTAAACATAGGGTAAGAAGTGGAAAAAAACCAATAATAATAAGTGAGTAGTATAATCAATAAATTGGACTTACATGAAGGTTATAAAAATACTGGTTTTCATTTTCTTGATGTAGGTCAACGAACCCGAGAATTAAAATCCACCACAGCGATCAAATCTCGATGTGAGTTCTTGTTCACGTTCTCGATCTCGTTACTGCTCGTACCACAAGTCGTCTGGTAAACAGCCAGAGAGTGTTTAATAACTGATAAACCGTCAGTTCTTACAACAATTACCTTAATAATAACAACTACAAGTTACAATTATTTAAATTTGATATCCGGTGATATTAAAATAATATAATTTACAACATATACACCGTTTGTTCACATTTTTTGTTTCATTTTTTAGAATTTGATTTTCTTCTTCACATTCACTTCTCAATGTAATTTGTTTCTGTTGGTACACTTGAATGATACATATTGGATGGTGAGTATACATATTGTCTTTCGCCGCAACTATTCGAGATAATATTATTATTTTATAAGTATATCCGGTTTTTAAATTACGGGCAAATATTGGTTTTGGAACATTTTTAATAATAAAATAGAAAAAATTAATTTTTTTTATTTCACTTTCAGAAAACATAATTTTATACAAAAAAATTTTTCTTGAAAAATCTCAAATTTTAAGCTTCTTTCCAGTTATTTCGAAATAACTGAATGAGAGGCATTATAGCCCCTCTTAAAATCGTTGTCCATCTAGTTTTAATGTTTGCTTTAATAGCGCTTATAAGCGTTCGATGGAATCGTTAGATTTTTCCATTTGATTGTGGATGATATGCAGTCGTTTGAACCATTTTTACTCCACATAATTTTATACGAGCACGAAATAAATCTGATTGAAACGTCGACCTTGGTTGGCTATGATAACTAACGGTGTTCCGAAACCTGCGTTCCATGTTTCATAGAACGATCGCGAAACTGTTTCAGCACGAATATTATTTAAAGGAGTAGCCTCTGTTCAATTTGTAAATCTGTATACACACGTCAAACAATATGTACAATCTTCTGATGGTGGAAGACGACCTATCAAATCCATATGTACGGTAGAAAATCGAGAATCACATTTTGGTTCTTTTTCTATAGTATTTTAGTGAATGTGCTTATGTCTTGATATTTTACTACTTTGACAAGCACATCAAATTGTTTTATTTTCTGTAAGAGGACATGCTTTGAAATAAAGAAAAGTATTTTTTCTCTTCAAATTTTCTAATTCCACATCATTTACTTGTGCATTAGAAATTTCATCAAAATCAATTAACGAAATTTCTGAAATACGAGAATGCTTTAACGTTATTTACTCCTGCATTAGGAAGTAAATCTGTGGTGAATTGAGATATATATTGATGGTGTCTTAGTTGTTTTCGAAATGCTTCATCGTTTTTTGTTTTTGTTTTTGTTTTTTTTTTTAATGCATAAATTACAGGTTTATGATCGGTATATATCGGCAAAATAAGATCTTCTAAAAAATTTTTTTAAACTTTCACTGACAAATACATACCAAGAAGTTTTCTGTCTATACATGAACTATATTTTTGCTGTGTTTCATTCAAATTTTTACATTGAATATTTTACTTTTGTCGATTTCTTTACATTTTTTAAGTAGTCATCTATAGAGTTTTAGCTGCGTACCTGGACCTTTTTTGGATCCGGTTGTAGTCCTAACGCAGTAATGTTTTATCCAAGAAAAATAATTTCCTGACATCCAAATTTGAATCTGCTAATATTAATTGTTTAATCCAAATTGATTTTATCGTTCAAAAACTATTATAACATGTTTTTTATGATCTACTTCATTTTTTGATATAATAAAAATGCCGTTCAGACAGATGACGGCGCATTTCGTAAACCAAATGGTATAAAATTTAATCCAAATAAATTGAACGATGTTATTATGGCTGAATTTTTCTTATCTTTGTAGGCTAATGGAACTTGATTATAAGCTTAGAGTAAATCTATCTTAGAAAAAATATTTGTTCCAGGTAAAATAATGCTTACCTATATCATCCTAATTCAGAATAAGATGTCGATCAGAAATGATCCTTTGATTTAACCTGCGATAGTCTTCACAAATAATAGTATTCGCAGACCCCCCACTGACGTAGCGTTAATACTGATCTCAACCGACCAACAAAGTTAAGCAACAATATACACAGTTAATACTTGAATGGATGACCACATAGAATTGCTGTGTGTTGTATAGAATATCCCCAATGTAGTCGCTATATGACCTAAGTTGTTGAAAAAGCGACTTTTAAAAAAATAGTATTCCCATCTTTTTATACGGGATTTATTTTATTTAAAATAGTGTGTTTGACTTTACCCCCAAGTTATATCTACGATATCGGAATTATTCGATTAAAAAAAAAATATTTTGATGAAATATTAGTAGTGTAAATTGTGTCGCAATCGATATGAACTTCGCAACGAATAAACACGTAAAAATAAAGTTGAATTTACCCTTTTCAGTTTACTGAAAAAAGAATAAATTTATTTTTATATAAATGTGTAAAATGTATTTTTTTAGATCATATTGAAATTTCAACCCAATCGGTCAAGCCGTTACAGAGCTATTTAAGTAAATATATTCGATATAAGTTTTTTCACATAAATGTTTCACATAAATGATATAAAATCGACTTGAATCAATTGGATATTTTTTCCATTTAAAACCAATCCAATCCGATTAAAACTAATTCAAATATTTAATAGGATATAATTGGTTTTAATAGAAAAAATATCCAATAGAAACTAATTAAATCGAATTAAACTTAATTAAAAAATTTGAATTGATTTTAATCCGATTGAATTGGTTTTAAATGGAAAAAAATCGAATTGAAACCCATTCAATCCAATAAAATCCAATTCAATTTTATCGGATTGAATTGGTTTCAATTAGATATTTTTTCCATTTAAAACCAATCAAATCCGATTAAAACTAATTCAAATATTTAATAGGATTTAATTGGTTTTAATGGAAAAAATATGCAATTGAAACTAATTAATTCGAATAAAACTTAATTTAAAAATTTGAATTGATTTTAATCGGATTGAATCGGTTTTAAATGGAATAAATATCCAATTGAAGCCCATTCAATTCAATATAATTCAATTCATAAATTTGAATTGGTTTTAATCGGATTGAATTGGTCTTAAATGAATAACATATTAAATGAATAACTTAATTTAGAGAAATATAATAAATTATTGTAATACTTTTGTTGATTGCAATCTTGTTTTCTTTCATTTGAACTAATTCCATTGTTTCATTAAAATAATTTTTAGCGTATTGGATTTAATTGAAATATGTGAAGAAACCAGAAACTATTAGTGTTAAATGAGAAAAATATTCGTTTAATTCCCCTTATTCACTGCTATTTCAAAAATTATCAAAACATTTATAAAATAATTTTTTAGTAAAATGAAGCGGTTTTTAAAAAAAAATTAAATTTTATAGTTGTTTCAGTTTTTAAGATACTTTACATGCAATTTACATAGTCTAAATATTGTTATTATTATTGCCTAAAAACTAAATTTTGTGAAATAAATGGCCTTTTTCAACCGTAATATTCAGGTAAAAAATATTTTTTTTTTGTCTTTTTCATGGGAGTTGTTTTGTTTTTATTCAATAGTTATATTAATTTTTAACGTGTTGAAATTAGTTAAAATAAGTGAAATATTATCTATATTATATATTATCTAAACAATTATTATTGATTTAAATAGTTCAAAATTGTATTAGAATCAAAATCCACTATTATCTAAACAATTATTATTGATTGAAATAGTTCAAAAATGTATGATAAATGTATGTAGAACCAGTAAAAAAGAAGAATTCAAATGATATGAAAAACATTGCATGCTAAAATCGTCATTTTTAGATAGATTAAAACGGTACCCAACTTTAATTTCATATAAACCTACTTCATTTTCAAATTATATCATTCATAGTATCATGAATAATGTTCCAACGTGTAATTTAATTGAACAAATATATATACAAAAATTAATTCCTGTTATTTATTCTAAACGTTACATGTGAAAGCTTCATATAAACTGAAATATAAATTTAATCTACTACAAACATCAACTCGTTTCATAGCCAACATAAACTGAATACATGTTCATATAATACAACACGCCCCTCGATCTCTAACGAAATGAATCCATTCCATAGATAATTTGAATACATGTCCATACCATAACACAACACGCCCTCATGATGCTCACATCATCTCACACGTACTCATCCAATTTTGTATATTATCCAATTAAGCCGTCCTTAACTCCCCTATCCTTCCAGAAGCCGTTGGCGAAATTGTCCTTTTCCCAACTCAAATTTCCCGAATCGGCATTGGCGGTAGTCCTCAATTTAGTAGGTTTCAAGAAAACCTCAAATTCGCGATGTGCCCCTGCTTCCTCAGGCACAGTACATCAACCCGTCCATCACACTGCTTTTTAATATCCGAAAACTTCACAGAAGCCATACTTAATATGCTTAGTATACTGAGGCCACACTTAATACGCCTTAATAGCTTGTAATTTAATTGAACATAAGAATTATATAAAAATATATTCGTTGTATTTTTCTCAACGTTACATATCAAAGCTGCAAAAAAAACTCAAATATAAATTTAATCAAACATCAACTCGTTCCATAGCCAACTTCAACTGAATACATGTTCATATAATACGACAACATGCCCCATGATTTTTAACGAAATGAATCCATTCCATAGATAACTTGAATACATTTCCATACCATGACACAACATAACGGTTTAAGTGACTTCGAACTTTCTCAAATAATAATAATTATTCTTTTTATTTCATTAATATAGAATTTGTTTTGTGCATGTTTGTAATTTGGCGTAAACAAATTTCATATGATAAAAATATTTCTCTATTAATCTTAAAGCAAACAATTATTGGCTATTCATAATACGGAAAAAATAAATCAACAAATACAATAACAAAAATTCAAATTTTATTAGTTTTTATTAATTTGCTCAACAATAGCTCAACAATATCGTTGCCCATATATTATGTATGCAATTTAATACTCATTATATACGGTATGTAAAGTTTATACTATTATTAGGTGATACACATTAAGAGATCAGATCCCCCTGTCGATATTATAAATATCAGTCAACCAACTTTTATGTATATTGTGTATGCTATTTATAGCTCATTATATACGACTGTGTACGTTTATCAGGCCGTTTATCTTTTGCCGAACTGTTTATAAATTTTATAAATTATTAAAATTAATAAACATACATAAACCTTTATAAGATTAGCGTATTTCAATTTAAGAAATTTTTGTCTAACAGGAAGTCTAATAATTATTATACAACTGAATTTTTTTTATGTATAATTAGCTTAGTGTCGTGTATAATTAATTTCCGACTTATTGATGAACGAAAAATGATTAAATTTTCTCAATTTATCTGGATTAGATTAACTCATATACGATATTGCAGTACCCTACAATTATTAAACGCGTAAACCTCGAAAACATTTACAAATTTTAATATTTTTTTTTTACGTGTCATCTACTAAGGCAGCTTGCGCTCTAAAATTTTGTTCTAATAGATTTGATTCATTCAAGACCTATCTTAAAATTTTAGCAGTTTTGATTCAAGATCTCTTTTTTCCAAAAAATCCTTTATGTTAGTGATACGTTTACAAAAATTAATTAGGTAGATACGTTTTTTAATCATAACCGGACACTTCCCTGGTGGAACTATGTTTACAACTTTCAACGCGACTCTACAAAAAATTAAAGTTTTCTACAATAGTGGAAAACTTTGTAGCTTGGTACAACAATATACTACAACATTTAACGTCAAGCGAGAACTTACTTCAATCCTTTACGTAATAGGTTGCAGAAAGTTGTAGAATACTACAAATGTTCACAAGAAATTACGGTTTGTTACTCGAAGACAAATATAACTTGGCATAATGGTCTCTATTAAAGCACGGATTGTGTTGTTTGTTTCTAGTTCTACAACTTTCTATATCCTATCTAAAAATTTAGAAAATATCTTTCAAGAATCCAGCGCGTACTTTGTTTTACTTTGCCATAGAATACTACGACACTCTACAACTTTCTATGTCTGCTCAGAAAATTTAGAAAAAAGGTTGTGAGAGCTAGTTTAAGACGTAATCTGTTGTACCCTTTCGTAGACTACTACGACACTCTACTTTCTAGGTCCTATCAGAAAATTAACAAAAAAAACCTTGAATTGAATTGAATTTTGTTAATTGAGTTGAATTTTTCATCCATGATCATCCATGAATTTTATTCCGTAAAATAGAAAATTCTTGAACTTATGTAGCAAATAAGATCGTGCAACTTTGATTAATATTTTCATATTTAGAATTTATTAATTAGTAGTTAATTTTTAATTCTCTATTCTCTATTAATTTATTCTTCCGCCGATCTTCATTATTTCTGTAAAAGAAATTGTATTTTGTTGAGATGAATTAAATTCACTATCCTATTATTGTATTATTATTTTCAGTTACTTTTGTTTACTCTAGAAATAAGTCGGCGAAAATTAAAAATGTCACTAGGCAACAATTTATTAACAAAATTATTATGTTAGTAGTACAAATTGACAGAAAGGATAGAAAGTGTAAAAATTGTATGAATCGAATGTGTGCTCAATAGTTATCAAATTGTTATAAATTTTCTGTTGTAAATCGAGAGATTATTGTAAGAGATTTTGATTCACAAAATCTAGCAAGTTTGAATGTGTGAAAAGAAGATTTACAATACTTAAGAGAAATTGTATTCAAAGATTGTCAAATAAATTTCCATTATTTATTTTTGGACTTTTATTTAATAACCTTCTGGAGATCGCTGAGAAACAACATATTTATTTAAATAAATTATGTTTATATTAATATAATACACTTCATTTTTGAAGAACCTATTAATCAATGAATTTGTATACGATACTGTCTCTCAATCACCCACAAACTAATCGCTTACTTAAAACATTGAAAAAAATCTATGCTTAAGATATTCATGACTAATACAATATTGTAAAGATCTATACTGTGGTAACCACAAATGTTAAACAGTAAGGTGTGGAAAATTGTGGTTCAATCATATAATATATAATGGATACAGTGCATCACATAAAAAATATTAGTTTTTAATACCACGCTATTTAACCTCCGTCAAAATAGCCCATCCTAAATAAGCCCCTCGAAAATATCATCGATAGTACAATTCGTTTGAAGAGATTGTGAGTTCAAAAAAATCATTTGAGATTTTCAAAGAGAAACAATTCAATTTTTTTGTGTGAAATTGATCACCAAATTTTTCAATTTTCGGAAAAAAATGACAAGAACGTTTAATTTTATTTATAATCCATTAAAAATGCAATTAAAATATTAGGTGAATTTTTTCATAAAACTTGGGGGCTACTTCACATAAAATTTGAAACCGATTTCCCCCTGAAAAATATTAAGACCCAAATCATTTTCTTTGAGTCTAAAATTCTTGTAAACTATTCCTAAACAATTATAAAAACATTAAACATTCAAATTTTGTTTTTCTATGTGACAAAAAAAAAATTATTTGCAAATTCACAATCAAAAGATCGATTGATTGGTAAATTGACATTGATTATGATAAAAAATATAAACTAAGAATTTTTCAAACTCTCTCTCGATTAAAAAGAAAATAAACGCCCAAGTAAAATTGTCTAGAAAATACAAATTTAGGGGCGAACCTTACAAAAAAATGAAAGTGATTTTCCATGAATCATATATATATATATATATATATATATATATATATATATATATATATATATATATATATATATATATATATATATATATATATATATATATATATATATATATATATATATATATTTTATATATATATATATATATATATATATATTATATATATATATATATATATATATATTAAAAAGAACATAAACGTCCAAGTAAAATTGTCTAGAAAATACAAATTTAGGGGCGAACCTTACAAAAAAATGAAAGTGATTTTCCATGAATCATATATATATATATATATATATATATATATATATATATATATATATATATATATATATATATATGATTCATGGAAAATCACTTTCATTTTTTTGTAAGGTTCGCCCCTAAATTTGTATTTTCTAGACACTTTTACTTGGACGTTTATTTTCTTTTTAATATATATATATATATATATATATATATATATATATATATATATATATATATATATATATATATATATATATATATATATATATATATATGATTCATGGAAAATCACTTTCATTTTTTTGTAAGGTTCGCCCCTAAATTTGTATTTTCTAGACAATTTTACTTGGACGTTTATTTTCTTTTTAATCGAGAGAGAGTTTGAAAAATTCTTAGTTTATATTTTTTATCATAATCAATGTCAATTTACCAATCAATCGATCTTTTGATTGTGAATTTGCAAATAATTTTTTTTTTGTCACATAGAAAAACAAAATTTGAATGTTTAATGTTTTTATAATTGTTTAGGAATAGTTTACAAGAATTTTAGACTCAAAGAAAATGATTTGGGTCTTAATATTTTTCAGGGGGATATATATTTATATATATATATATATAGATCTTATATATATATATATATATATATATATATAGATCTATATATATATATATATATATATCTATATATCTATATATCTATATATCTATATATATATATATCTATATATATATATATATATATATATAGATCTTATATATATATATATATATATATATATATATATATATATTACATAAACACATGGTTTTTCAAATTTTAAACTGATGAAATATTCCGTATAAACTCAAATAGAGGTGGATCCCGAAGTACTTGAGTATATAAAAATTTCTCTGGTATTGTTTGTATTGAAAATGGTAAAAAAATTAAGAAATCGGATGTGGCCAGGCCAATTTTGATCCAATTTTTTTACATATCTCGTCTTTTCATTTTAATCTAGAATAATGTGGGACGTTATTTAAATCATTTAAAATCCAATTTTGTCGAATATAAATTCGGCGCATTGCAATAATGAATTAAGCTCTAGAAAAATCATCAAAATTCTACAATCAAGAAAAGATTTTAAACTCTTTTTTAATAATCTGTGTTTAACTTGTAAAGGTGGTTTTCAATATGCAATTATATTGTATAGCATTCTCTGAATATGATATTTTCAAACATTATATTTATTCTGATTATGTTTTATTATTAACATATTTTTAACACTTCATACACCAGCGGCATATGACAAACAAACACGTTTTAACACCAGAAATAAACATTTACAAAGAATACATACAACATAAAAATATATATGGCCCATATTTGTCATAAACATGCAATATTTTGGATCTCATATCATATGTGGAGTATCTAAAAAATTAACTTCGATAGTTGTTTTTTTCAGTTGTTTATTTTAATTTTCAACAATAAAAAGCTCGATATTAAAATAATTGATCAAAGGTCTAGAGTTTTATGAGCCAAATAATCTTCATTTTTATCGAAAAATTCATTATTCTGCAAGAAAATCTTATCTATTATTTGAAGAAAAAAAGACTCCTTGAGTAGTTTAGTTTTGGAAAATTGACAAATTCATAATATTCTTTGATATATTTTTCGTTAATGTGAAGTATGAAAGTAACTTGAACTCAAGTATTGCATTTTGTATAAAACACATACACATACAGCAGAAATGAGTTAATAGTCAGTCAATTTTCATTTTAAAGTTGAAAATATAGCAAAATGTGTATTTGTAAGTATATATTTTGATGAAATGTAATGCTTCTTTAAAGAAATTTATAAAAAATATTAATTATAACATGAGGTTTATCCTTTTTATTAACGACTTTTTAAATTTACAAAATATAGATTAAATAAGTGAGAATAATAAGTAAGAGCTAATTGTTTAGATACTCAACATATGATTCAGTATCAATGTTTGAACTATTTTTAATCATTAGCATTCATAAAATATACTAAATATCCATCGGATTCAATTTGACTTCAATCAGCTTGAATAGAAAATTTCCAATTGACTCCAATTAAATCCGACTCAATTTGTATTGGATTTAATCGGACATTTTTATAAGGGATAAATATACTGATGTTATAAGCGTATAAAATCACTGAATAATTTTTGGTTAATAATAAATGGAAGCATTTTTGATGGTCCAATTTTATAAATATATCACTATTAATTAATTACAGAAAGTTAATTAAATGCCAAATAGCTATTTAAATCAAAATATATTCATACATAACCAATATTGGTAGTGTATTTTATTTTATTTTATTTTTATTTTTTTGTACCATTTTTAAGAATAATGATTGATATGAAATCTAGACATAAATATGAATAATTATGTTCAAACTCATGTCTAAATGTTGTGTGGTTTTTTCGTAAAGTGTACCAAAAATTCTATTTTAAGATGCTCGCTTTGCTCGCAAGGATTTAAAAAAAAAAAAATAAAGAAACATTTTTCAAATATTTATTTTATTATATCTTTTATTTAAAATTATAAAAAACCTGTCCATCGTTGATATTCATATTATGAAAAATTTTTCTTATTGAAATTTTTAGTATAACATTAAAATTGATCCAACTATTCGGTTTTATCAAAAAATAGAAATAATTTCTTTTTATAATTTTAATATTATATTAATTTGTTTTCAGAACGAATTTACCAAAAGAAATGATGGGTTTTCCAGATTTTCCTGTTCCAGAAGATGAATATTCTTATGTTCCACAAAACAAAATTCTCAATTTCCTCGATTTATACGCTCAACATTTTAGTGTTAAACAACATATTAAAGTAAGTTAATCAACAAGTATATTATATAAGAGTTTATAGACTTATGAGTATTTTATGAATGCTACAATTGTAGGGAATCCAAACATTTTACAAAAAAATGTATCCAACTTTTGAAAAAAACGTATCTTTACAAAATCAACAATTTTCTATTTTTTTAATTTTCCCTCAATCTTTTATTTAGTTTAAAAGTTGGGTCATGGGTCCATTGGATACAATAGAACAATTTTACTTATTCACGAATTTAACCTCACTTTTTATGGAACCTCAATATATATAAAACCTCACTTGGAAGGAAATGCAAAAAATGGACTAATTAGGTCATACTATAAGCCCCTATACCGAAATTTCGTTTATATATATATATATATATATATATATATATATATATATATATATATATATATATATATATATATATATATATATATATATAATAATATTCCAGATTTTATATATATATAGATATATAGATATATAGATATATAGATATATATATATATATATATCTTATATATAAAAATGAATTGCAAAATGTGTTGGTAAGCGCATAACTCGAGAATGGCTGGACCGATTTGGCTAATTTTGGTCTTGAAATATTCGTGAAAGTTCAGGGATGCTTCTAACGGTGATAAACATAAATAATAAGTAAAGGAAAATACTATAAACGACAATTTAATTTTCGAATACAAAATGTTCCTAGCTGTGAAACATATTTTGTCTTTTTTTTTTCTCACATGTTACAAATCATCATTTCCATAGAAACCAAAATATAATTTTGAAATTCAAAATAAAACTTCTTTATATATTCAAAATAAAACTTCTTTATCTCTTC
The DNA here is from genome assembly GCA_020423425.1 of Chrysopa pallens. Lineage (NCBI taxonomy): Eukaryota > Metazoa > Arthropoda > Insecta > Neuroptera > Chrysopidae > Chrysopa > Chrysopa pallens. The sequence continues at coordinate 114,668,358 of CM035592.1, forward strand.
TCACTAGCAGTATGACGAACTGTCAACTATATAAAGTGTGCATATCGCATATCTTCTGTGCATATTGTTTTAACTAATAGGAACAGAAAAGCAAAAATTGTATCTGACATGTATAACACTGAGTACTATGTAAAACCCAATGATAAATAAAGAGAATTTTAAATCGTAAAAATGTTCAAGTATTAAATAGGAACAGAAAAATGTAAAAAAAAAAAAAAAAGAACAATCATGTTAACTTTAATGATAAAGAAAGAAACTTTTAAATGTTAAAAAATGTTCAAGTATTAAATAGGAACAGAAAAATGTAAAAAAAAAAAAAAAAAATAATGTAAACTTTAATGATAAATAAAGAAACTTAAAAAAAAAATGTTCAAGTATTACCGGAATCATTCTTGGTTCAGGAGGTCCATATATCTTTCATCAAGTGTATGTGTACCACACCAAAAATTATCGGGTTAACGCGGTCCCGGGTGTACCCCAGCAAATACCAGGTAAATACCGGGTGCATATAATGTACTGGGTGCACACAAAAACCGGGAATCCGATTAGAAAGGATTTGAAATTCTTCCCCTAAGGGTAGAATCGCATCCGCATGTAAACGATGTAATATCATTTATTAAAATGTGAAAAATAACACAGCAACGCGTAAACCGGGTGGGTATGATTCAAAATATAAATTAATATCATAATTTATTCTGATATGCCGCAGCTTCATTATTTAGTTATAGACAGTTGAGAATATGTTATTATATTTAGGAGATATTGATGTTGATTAGAAATAATTTATATAAATAACAAAACAATGTTTACCCGGGTCAGCTATTCAAAATAGAATTTATTTATCTCTTCTTTTCTATATTAGTGGTTCTGGACTTCCTTTTACTATTTTTCATCAAGTATATGAGAACCACAGTACAATATACACGAATTGTGGGTGCACGAGTACCGGGTGTCCCACATCAAACACGAGTGTATATATAAATATTTCGTGTCACGGGGGTATCCCACACCAAATAGTGGGTTAAACATCAAATACCGGGCATCCCATAAGAAAAGATTTACTGAAATTCTACCCCTAATGGGATGAAAAGAAGAGGCAAAGTTTGTATGGGACAACGGAATTCCTTCGTCCAATCTGCTTCAAATTTTGCATGCAATCGATGTAATATCAATTGTCACCGCAACGTGTCCGGGTATGCTTTAAAATATATATTAATATCATTATTTATTCTAATTTGCCTTAGCTTTCAGCCTTAAGAAATACAGGAAAGTTGTTAAGAATATGTTATTATACTTAGAAAATGTTGAAGTTAATTAGAAATATGTGGCAAAACGACGTTTGCCGGGCCAGCTAGTATATATATATATATATATATATATATATATATATATATATATATATATATATATATATATATATATATATATATATATATATATATATATATATATATATCGAGTATAAAAACTAACGCCTCGTTTAGAATGGATGTTAAATATCCATTTTTGTTTGAAATAAAATTTCATAAATTATTATCCATTGCCATTTAACATTTTGCCATTTTTTGCTAATTTCATAATATTAGTGTATAACTTCTGCTGATCTTTTATCGGCTAATGATTTTCCATCTGTACGTTTCTAACTGCATGGCGCATCATCAAATCTGCCAGAATAGTTCGGACAATTTTTGGCAATTTATCATAGATTTGTATGGCCTGGCTGTGTCGTGGTGGAACACATCGCCCTTTCGGTTCTTTTTCAGAATTTCATAGTTGACCATTCCCTCTTAATCCAACCATACACTCAGCATCACACTACTGACCGTCAAATGAAATTCTATCATTTAATTTAGTATAATTTATACTTTTTTAACACTTTTGATGGAAATATTTGTTCATTTAATTAAGCAACAAATTAAAGTGAACAAAGAACAGATAACTATATCGACACATCTCAGAAATTGCCCATAAATCCACCAGTTCTAGTAAAATTCACTTTTAATTTTCGATTCCTCTATAAAATAACGATAAAAATACTTCTGATAATTGAAAGTTTCCTAATTCGCTCCCATCCAAAATAGTTTCATGTTCAATGCGTCTAAATTTTTGAAAATATTTTGGTACAGGTCTTACATCTTACCCCCTTTCCCTATAAGAAATGTTAAAATTCATAGTAAAAGGTATTTAATTGACAATTAACCATGTTATATTACTTCTGGTTCTTTTATTAAAGTTTAATTCTTTCTGTTACAGTATTTACAACATGTAAAAAATATTCGCCCTCTCGAAGATAAATGGGAAATTATCTCAATGGATGTTCGTACAAAAGTCGAAACCAGTTATATATTCGATGCTGTAATGATATGCAATGGACATTATAATACACCAAATATTCCCAATCTGAAAGGAATCAAAAATTTCCAAGGTCTTCAAGAGCATAGCCATAATTACCGAGATCCAAGTATTTTTGAGAATAAAACTGTATTGGTAATCGGTGCTGGACCATCTGGTTTAGATTTAGCGATACAGATATCACAAAAGGCTGGTAAAGTTTATTTAAGTCATCATATTCAAGATAAAATGGCAACGATATTTCCTGAAAAAATTGTGCAAGTTCCTGATGTAGTTTTGGTACGTGAAAATGAAGTGGAGTTCTCTGATAAAAGAGTACACCATGTTGATATCATTTTCTATTGCACTGGTAAGTTCAATTCTTCTTTTGTGTTCTCGATTGAGCACATAACTTCTGAGTCTATGTAGTGAAATACAGCTTTATGTACATCGCCTCTTGGCTAGTGCATATCTTAAAAACTATACATAAAACAATTTTTTCAGGCTAAAATTTATGTTTTTCTTTATAAAAACCGGTTACCCTAAAAACCGAATCTTCAATAAAAATTAGCGAAGTAAATACCTTACTAAGCATACTTGTTCCTTTTTCTTTGCAGAATTTCCGTTATACATGTCTTAGACATTGCTTTATTACATGGTTAATATTCTACTTTTTTATAAAGGTAAAATTTATTTATTTTTTTAATAATTAGAAATCAAAACATAACGTACAAAATTGACTTTTGTTATAATAATAATGCTATTAAAAACGATTGTTTATCACATCGAAATTGAAATTTTGTTACTAAAATTTACTTGAATAAAAATTTAAAATAATAATTATACAATAAAACATTGTGTAAGGCAATGACAACGGAAATTCTGACAGATAGAAAGAATAGGTTATACGTAAGGAAACACATTGTCAATCTATATGGAGATTAATTGGATCTTTCAAATTATTAAACTTTTTCTCCATTCGATTTATTTTTATAATTTTTTTTTTGCATAAACCATAAAAATACTAGAATAAAGGTGTTGGCTTTTCTATTTCCTTGCCTAACCGAAGGTAAAACTTTTCTAAATTCCTTTCAAGTAAGAACATAGCAAAATACTAAAAATAAATATATCTCAATACATTCTGAAACTAAATATTTATCTCTCTGTTTTTGGTTTTAGGTTACAACTACAGTTTTCCATTCCTTAGCGAAGAATGTGGCATCACTGTGGATGATAATTACATCAAACCACTTTACAAACATATTGTCAATATAAATTACCCAACGATGGGATTCGTGGGTATTCCATTCTATGTGTGTACTTTCCACATGTTTGATTTACAAGCACGCTTCTTCATTGCTATCCTAAATGGTACTCTACAATTACCCAATAAAGATGGCATGCAACAAGACACCAATAACGAGATGGCTGCACGCTGGGCACGTGGGTATACAAAACGACAAGCTCATTTAATGGGTCCTGCACAAGAGAAATACTATGCGGAACTTGCATCAATGGCGCATTTAAAACCGATCCCGTCAGTAATGATCAAACTCCATAAAGAGAGTATGCGAAGGTTAATGGAGGACTTCGTAAATTATCGTAATGATGTATATCGTATTATTGATGAGAATAATTTCGTGCGCCTTGATAATGCGATGGGTAATACGTGTCAATGTCAGACACTTGTAGCATAAAGTGTTTTCATTACTCAATTACTACTATTTTCCTCACTCTTCAAATTTCTTTATGAAAATGAATAGCCAAACTGGTAATGAAAACAAGAATCTCCCTCTTTATTTAGTTTTTGTAAGATTTTAGTTTGTAATTTTTACATTATCATTTTCAAATAATTAATTTATAATTGTTTTATACTATTTATTATATTTTAAATTAAAAAAACACAAATACGAAAAAAATAATTGGTTTTTCGATAAAACTAAAATCTGAAATCTAAAAGTTCTGAAGCCTTCACTATACAAAAAATTCACGCAGCTTCATACACAGCTTTTTATGGAAAATAATATTGAAAAAATTCAACCAGTATTGTTAATCAAACATTTTAATTAAAATTATTTACAGTAAATTTTGTTGCATAAATAATCTGCATAAATAAACTAACGAAGTAACTGCATCAGCATTCATACTTGATCTTTTATGTTTGTCAGAATATCCGTTGCATTTGTCATATTGCATTGAATCTTGGTTAATATACTACCTCTTTATACAGTTTTTTTTTTTTTTTTTGGCTTCAGGTACTTTTAGCTACATAGCCATTAACCAAAGGGGATTATTATTTTTATAGAACAGTACACAGTACTGCTAGGTGGTCACCCATCCAAATACAGATTGTGAATGCTGTTGCTTAACTTTTTGATTCGTGTAAGTCTGTAATTACGTTACGTCAGTCTGGTATCTTTATACACTTAAAATTTATTTAAAAATAAATTAAAATAAAATAAAACTAAAATCATGCACACTAGCTTTATATCTTATCCTCTCATGTAAAGGATACGATTAGAAATTTTTAAATCCTGGCGAATCTAATCAGGATATTCGACTATTTTGATCGAATTATTGAATTGTGATAGGCCGAGTATTTGAAGAGTGTGCAAAATAAAATCTGTTCGTTCAAAGTGGGTTAAAATGACGTTCAAATATTCCGTTACATGCATATATACATACATGAAACTAATAAAAGCGTGGTCAAAACACCACGATATTAATATTTAAAATTTAACTTTCGAAGTGATAACAAGTCTATTTTGACACGGATGCATCAGTATAGTGTTTACAAATTCCATACTTTACAATAATTAGAAACATAACCTGCAAAATTGACTTTTGTTATAATATTAATGCTCTTAAAAACGATTTTTTAGCACTTCGTACTTTAAATAAATATTAATAATTTTAACTTTCACATAATTTTATTTATTTATAAAATTTAGTTGTGTAAAAATTTTAAATAATCATACAATACCTGTGTAAAGCAATGATAATGGAAATTGTGACAGATAGAGAAGAATATACGTGACGAAACCGTCAAATGACAATTTCTTTTTATTTATAAAAGCTAACGAGAAATAAAAATATTACTAAGACAACTTTCTAAGTTTGGCAACAATGAAGAAGTACAGCTACTACATTAGTTCCAAAGATCCTGAGTTTGCCGCTTCTTCTTAGTTGATTTGAACGCCAAATTTCAGCCAGCTGTGAAAACTCTCTTAGCCTTCCTGGTCCTTTTTGCCACGACCTCGTCTGTTCCACTTGGTGTAGCTTCTATGCTTCCAAGGTAGACAAATTCTTCAACTCTCTCAATGACCTAGTAACTTCAGTTTTTGTCAGTTTATTCTCATCCACCTTGACTTTCGTGAGTTTATTTTTAAATACAATCAAGATTGTACATCAAAACGGAAGGCATGTTGACTCGTTTTTCGCGAAAAAATATTTCTATATATAAAATAAAATTTTTATTTTTACTTTTGGAATCTTTTTTTTAGAAAAACTCTGCAACATACTTTCCCCTCCGTTCTCATGTCAAGATTACCACTTTTTGGTTGTAATTCCAAAAAATCAAGGTAAAAATAAAAGCTAAATTAATAATTTAAAACTTCGGAATTAAGACAAAATGTATATTGGACAATCCTGTAGCCAAATTTTAAAAAAAATTTAATTACATATTATTATTAAAATATTTTTTTTTAAACTATATGTTACATCATAAATAAAAAATAAACAAATTCAAAGCAAAATTTTAAACTTGGTTCTTAATTAATTTCCATGTACGAACATGGATTAGTGATTTCAAATTTTTGTAATACATTTGGAAGTAATATACCCAACATTACATACCGCTTCTATACAACGTTGTTGAAAGAATCCTGGATCTGAAATTAATTATAAAATAAGAAAAATATTAAAAGATAGATAGGATTGAAAACATTACACATCAACTGAATTTAGTGGTATTTATGCGTTAACTAGTTGCTCTATTTTGGATTTTTGTGCTCAAACCGTTCAAGAGAAAACGACATAATATAAAAAATTGCAGTGAAGTTTAAAGCTGTATTAAGTATACTTAACTGTTTTGTTCTCTCACAATTTATTCTTATTTAAATCGAATAAGTATATTCTAAATAATACATTCCATAATTCTAGATCTTTAAACCGATACAAAGCAATCACAGGGACAACGTATATCAGAATCCAGTCATTATAGATTGAAAAAATGTACTTGATTTCCCCCTCACAGGCATTATCTATTTAATTAAATATATAAAAACGAATATATTTTATACATTAAAAATTTCTCTAATAGTTTTATATAATTTTATACACGGGTTTTACTATAAATTATCAAAATTCTAGGCCGGATTCTTAGAGCAATATATTTTATTTTTATAATTATAAATGAGAACTCTAGGATTTTTTGAATAAATTTCGATTTTTCCCCAATTTCTCCAATTCCAATTTTTCCCAAAAATTTGATCTAGGAAATTGGAGAAAAATCGAAATTTATTCAACATATTTTAGTTTAGGTTAGATTAGTTTTATAAATGGGTTTTACTGTAAATCGTGGGTTTCTTTTCATAATGCTAGGTCGGATTCTTCAAGAAAAAAATAGCTACAAATTCTGCTATGTTTATTTTTGGCATTTGTGCAATTTTTGGATGGCTAAGTAAATATTAACCATACATCCTCCACCTAATTCAAATGTGATTTTCTTCTAAACGGTTTGATCACAAAAATCTAAAATAGACCAACTAATTAGCAAATAAATAGCACTTAATTTTCTCACTTCAAATAATATTGCTGTCTAGAGGGTGGGGGTCTAGTTTAACATGAATAAAGTTTGGACACCAATCCAATGGACATAACGGACAAATTTTGGAAATTAACGAACTGAAACTCACTATTTAGATCTAGAGTATGTCACAAAATTTCAACTTGCTATCTCTTTTAATTTTTGAATTGATCTTGATGATGGACAGACGGACTCACGAACATGCTGAAATGGACAAAAATTTTATTTGTGGCTTAAATATTTTCCAAACTTACAAACATCAGATTAAAATTAATATAGGCTGGCATATTGTGTCAAGTATAACAATTCGAATTTAATAAGAGATGTCTGGATATTACGAGTGTTCAATCAGTATAATCTAAATAATGGGAGCCAAAATTGTTTTAGTACCGTGGGTAATTTGAATTCCTTTAATGAGAAAAATATTTTTGTGTAAATTTGTCAACATATGATTTAATTTTATTAGTACTTGCTAATAAAAACTTATGAAGGCGGACCTAAAGCGTTGATTGGACACCTGTTTGACTGTAATAGTACCGTAGAAGTGAATAAGATATATAAGCGTGACAATCAAAAATATATTATTTGTTTTTAAATTCGCAGAAATATATAACAATAAACAACTCATGTTTAAAAAATAACAATATTATATTAATTTCTATCTTATTCATAAAAAAAATACGCCCAATTATTTTCTGTCCAATATACGTTGCTGCCAAATTAACATATAGAGTCCAACCAAAAAAACTACACAGTGTAGATAGAAAAAGTACTACGTCACAATGTATGCTAGTTCTTGTCTTTCAACCAAAATACCAAAAGTTCTTGCCTAATACATTGTTTTCATATTCGTTTAAATTTGTACTTTTTATACAAGTAAATAAAATAAAATAAAATCTTGGGTAGTAGATAGATCTCCATCATTAAATTTATATTTCCCAATAATTAAATGTATCTTAATACGTAATATATATTAAATGTATCTTAATAATTAAATGTATCTTAAATAATTAAATGTATCTTATTGAAAATATTGGCTTCAAATATTTTAAAACGTGTGAAAGAGAAAACCGAACCTGAAATGTTGATTCTCACAAAAAGCACGAGCATAGCCTACACTTAAATTTTTGTTCAAAAGTGTGCAAATAAAGATGAAACTATCAGCAAATTTTGAATTGAAAAAGTGTTACTAGCATTGAGTCAATATTTATTTACACCCTATTCATGCCCTAAAATAACTAGTAAAGTTTTGAATGGCCTAAATATTGTTCCTCTCGTACAAATTTAATAAATTCATTCATTTGAAACCCTTCAATGTTATACAGAACTTACTTTCAATTGATTGTAAATAATATCCCTCGTTTGTTTTTTATCAGATTCCATGGAATAAATACTTAACAATAACATTACGTGATCCAATAATCAACGAACTACTTCAAACCAGCTGTTTTGTTACAATTCATCGTACATAAACGCATTTTTTCGAGCTGGAACCTCTGAGCTATTATCTTTTATAACAACATAAGATACTTCGAATAGTTTAAATGGCAATGGTAATTTTTCATTTGCTGACAAAGTTTTTAATAATCCAGGTAATTAAGAGGTTCGAATCACAAAAGTTTCCAAAGTTTTTGAATTTGATGAATGTACAGCTTCAATTTTGTAATCAATTTTTGATGCAATATCATCACGGAAACACTAAAATTTAATGAAAAAATAACAACTAGAGTTACTTGAATACTTTTTATATACATAAGACTAGAAAAAGTATTTAAAATGCTTTATTAAAATAGGTAGAGTTTAGCTCTTTCATGAATTTTGAAGACTAATATATTTTGACTAATTACACAAATTGAAGTGTTTTATTTACATTCATTTATTTTGAGAAAGCATTTTACTATCTTGTTCGAACATATATTTGGCACAGAAACCGATATTGAAGCCGCATAAAGCTAGGATAGTGTTTATGAAACTCAAAAATGTATAGAATTCATCCACATTAGGTTGAAAAATTAAATTTTACACATTTCAATTTAACGTATTCTTGGTGCCAACAATATCTGCGAAAATTGGAAAGATGTCAAGTGGATTACAATTGAGAGATTTTGTTAACAGAGCCATGAGAAACATACTTTAAATACAATGAGAAGAATATGTAAACAGTAGAGATCTATGAGAAGAAACCAACATTCTCAGTATATAGAAAACAAACCTAAAAAGGAAATGGATTAGGCAAACCATCCAACGACATAGCAAAATGTAGATTGGAATCTACAAGGCGCATGTCTTTCATGTAAAATCTCACATCCAAAATTTCACTGCAGATAAGTTCAAATCAATCACTCATAGTATGATCAGTCACAGCATCTTTCCGTAAACATAAAACATTTCTATGCATGTTTGTGATGCGTTATGGTATTTTCTATAGTCAAAAAGTATCACGTGGTTTATTTCTTCAGCAATTTCACTCATTTTCAAACGATTACAACTTTCAACACAAACATAAACTAACAACATTCCTTTTTTTTTCAAAAGTGAATCCTTAAATATCACTTTTCAAACGCGCGTTAATTTCGCTTTAGCGGCTAAGTAGTTCCCGATATACCGCCCTCAACACCAACAACTGTCAAAAATCAGAAAAAACGTTTTATACAACCTATAATTAATAATGTTATTTTTTCATACTAAACACGAATGATAAATTAAACTAAATTGAGTTGTACTGTAGGTACCTGGTTACTCTGTAAGGAATTTTTACAGCCGCTGTGTACAAAAGCATAGGATAGCAAAACCAAATATCTCAATCGCTAAATGAAAAAACTTATTTAATTGCAAAATGTTATAGAAAACCTTACCAAAAAGTGTTAATCCTTCAGTAAAGCTAGCTTGTGTAATAGAAAGGCGTAATAAATCCGTTAATTATAGTTAATAAGTTGTTGCTGAGCCACAGTATTGCAATCAGTAAAACGTTTTGTTAGTTTATTATAAACATAATCAATAGCAACATCGTCATCACATCGTGTCTGGTTGATGGTACTTTATTTCAAGATGTGGTTTTTAACGCTTGTCTCCAAACATAGTTTAGTCAAATATTTTCCTGACTATCAACGCACAGTCAAAACTTAAATTTTGAATACAAGTTTATTTTATAATGTAAACATCGTCTAAGTAAACATTTTAGAAAATTTTAATATTAAAAATAAAGAAAAACCGTGGTCGCATGTGACTTTGAATCTACAAAAGGCTAGATATATTAGGATTCTCAGAGGAAAGTTTTGCTATAGTTGTGATGGTCTCACACATATAGGTGCTGAATCCGAATTTAAACTTTGAGAGCAAAAATTTTGCTCTTTTTCAGCAAATTTTGACATTTTTTCGGTTTTTGGTCAAACACATTTTAATCAAAATGATATAAAAGTACGTTTCTCATAAATAAGGAATACACATAAATTTAGGTTATAACAGTTAAGTATCCCAGCAAGAACGATTGCCGTTAAAACGGTGAATTTCTCAAAATATGGAAACATAACGACGAACGATTAATCTTCCAAATAGACGTTATATATGAGAAATATAGGAAATTTTAGCAAACTTTAATTTTATATATTATAGGCTTTTCGAAAAAACGTTTCTCTTATATTATATAATACAAAAACTGTAACAAAATGGTAAAATTTAGCCCATAAGTGCCCAAAAAACTATACTCCGGGTAAAATTTTTGCCCTTTGAATTCGTGTTCAGTGACCCAAAATAAACTAATGTGTAACTATTGTGTAACACGTTTTAAAAATTTGACATGTTATGTGTAATAACATGTAATGTGACATGTCTTTAATATCATTGGCCGAACACAAAATTATTTGATCTAGGAAGTTAGGGCAAAAAATCTAAATTTATTTGTAGTAACATGATACAAAAATGTTTAAAAAGTTATAAATAATAATAAATAATTTTTAATGAAATAAATTTTAAAAATATATTTAGTAAACAAAAATTATAAAAAAATAAAATAAAATAAAACAAAAAATAATAAAAATAATAATGTGTTTTAATAAAAATAATTATTCTTCGTTACAAAAAATCATTTTAAATAATAGCAGGCTTTTTTTCAGGTTAAAATGGTAATTTTGCTTTTTAATAAGGTGAGATGTCATATGTTACATCATCTGCGATTATTGTAAGCTTTGCCTTTTTCTTTATATTAAAAGGGCTTAGTATACAAAAATATTTTCGAATTAAATGAATTATAAAATTTCAGTTATGTAGGTAGTCCTCCAATAATGGTATTTTTTTAGCGGTATATACTCAAAAAAACAAGAGTTGCGACTTATTTATAAACATTAAATAACCGATTATTATGTTGTGTTGCATACATGATTAATTATTATTTATCTATCTAAAACATTAATTTTAAACTAGAGTGGTAGATTCCGATCATCGCATTTTTTTTCACTTGAGTATACATAAACAAAATCGTGTCCAATTAAAATTAAAAGGTAACTATCTAATTAATAGGTTTTCTGCATTTCATAAAGGTAATTAATTTAGGTAATTAGGATTAAAAAACAGCAACTCTCGATCTTAAAATTTAACTATTGTTTTAAATTAACATATTTTAAATTCATATATTGCTTTAAAATAATTAATTGTTTTTTGCTCGGGTGTCGAATCACCGTATACAAAATCAGCTATCTAAGAATTGAAATTTATTGATAAAGTTCCGTTTTTTATTTTAATAGTTTTACTAGAATATTCAATAATCATTTATCAGACAGAGTACATTCATTTTAAAATTATGTCAAAGTTCGATAAATAACAAAAATATCAAAAATATTTTTATTTATTATTTCATTGAATTTTAATTGTGATGTATCATTTAAAATTGTTTTGAAAACAAAACTAATAATGACGTTATTTTAATAATTATTTATAATATGATAAGGGCTTCTATAATTAAATATAACTTGTTATTATACTATTTTATCTGTACTTTTTATACGGTACAGCGAAACAGGTCAGGTATAATAAAAAGACCTTTGGCTACACATGATTTTAATTGTTCGTATTTTACGAAAAATACATTATCAATAATGAACACTGAACTTCCTGGTTATGCATGATTATGTTTATTTCTCAGGTTGTCTACTATATTTTAAAAACGATATGCTCTGAATTTCCAGGTTTGAAAAACTTCTTTTATTTTGACTAAATACAAAAATAACTTTTAAGTAAAAATAATTTTTTTTCTATACCGAACACAACGTTAAACTTTATGTATTTTAGGCACTTTTAAGGACCGAAAAACTGCAAAAAAAAAATGCAATTTGTCTGAAAACAAAATATTAATTTGTCGGCCAACGATCAACAAGTTTTATCACAGGTTGAACAAAATGAATTTATATTTGTTATTGAACGATTTACCTATTAAATAACAAAAAATAGAAAAAACTTAAGGTTTTTGAGCACAAACAAATATTTTAACAGATGGTAGTATAAATCTAACAAAGATACATAGTTCGATAAGATTCTAACAGATGGCGGTATAATCAGTTAACTTGATTTAGTAAGTATCGAATAGATGGCACTGTATAAAGTAGCCAGTTGACTTGATTGAGTATCCAATAAATGGTGTTAAGTTAAAAGTACTAACGCTTTACTTGATAAGCTACAATTCGTCAATATACCCGACGACCTTTAAAGGAGAAGTAGTCCTGCTGTCACGTATTCCAATGATACCGTCAGATTCTACCATACCCGTTAGAAGGCCACAGTTTCCAATTCATTTCGCCATGTCTATAAATAAGTCTCAAGGCTAAACAATGTCCATTTGTGGTTTGGATTTGGAAAATCCATGTTTTCTCATGGGCAACTATATGTAGCATGTTCACGTGTAGGGAAACCGTCGAATCTGTTTGTGTTAGCTAAAGGCAGGTTAACCAAAAATATTGTACACCGTTTAGTGCTAAATTAAATTGAAATTAAAAGTATTTATAATTCAAAATAATAAATATTATTGTTAAAGATTTAAGACTATCTGCCCTACCTACCTCATTCATATATTTAAGTGTCACATGTTCTTTACTAACAACTTTGTTACAAAATTGAATAAAAATAATAATAAATATACTCATTTGTTACAAAATTGAATAAAAATAATAATAAATTTTAAAATTAATTCTTTTTTCTTGATTTTTGCTTAATATCAACTGTAAGAAAATTTAAATCAATCGTGTTCAAAGTCCTTCCCGTTCAAATCCCAATCCAGTTGATTTTTATACAAGCTTTATCATTTCCGAATTCGTTCCCAGATAATAATTTCATTTTACTAAGGGGTTAGTAGTAGAAAATCTGTCATGGAGGTCGCCATATTTTTTTACAACTGGTATTTATGTAAAAAGCATGTTGGTCCCCGTGACTGATGTTCTACTACCGTTCCTCTTAAATTGTTTACTACAATGTACTATAACAACAATAATAGCCACAGCAACGCGTGGCCGGGTCTGCTAGTATATTATATTTTTGAGTAAAATAAGTCTAAAGTTCATTTCTGTTTATTTACTCTGTTATTAAAATGAATGAAAATAACTGAGTAATACTACGGGTGACAGCTCTAATGTATTTGGCAACGTTGCTTACGAATGTAAAATTACATACGATTGTTGTCGCATCATGACGGAATTCTCTAGATTTCAGTATTTGATTATGCATATCGCACACAGTGCGATTTCGTACATGTTATTTTCTTATGGAAAGTAATGTATATCCGTATACGACACAACAGTTGCAACAATACCATGCCTGTGATAAAAGTATAGCATGTATTAAGATAAAAATATTGCAAGATATTATCAGCATTTACTTAATACTCGATACTCCTCATTCCTTTTCTTTTAAGCATATGTATGTATTTCAAAAAATTTATGATCTGCTTTATTAGATATATGATATCGCCGATTTCACACAAATCGTCTAACAAAATATTGCCTACCTATTTCTAACAATTACCTAATAATCAATTTTTATTTTTTATTTTATCATATGTATCCTCCCCTGCCCGTCATTATCATAACTCAAAAACCCAAACAGATAGAGCATTGAAATTTTGTTCACGTCTTCTAAGGCACATCGCACATGAGGTGATTTGCGTGAAATCGGCGATATCATACATATGATTTGCTTATGGAAACCAATGTATAGTCGCACACGACGTGATTTTCGTGATTTGAAATCATACATGTGATAAAAAAATCGTTGTTAAAATCCTTCGTTCTTAAAATCATATGGGCAACTTTTTTTTATTCTTGTTTATACAGTCATATAAATCAATGTTTATGACAAAGATAGAGAGTTAAATAATGTTTTTTGAATATTTCAAAATAAAAACTTGTCAATACTTGTTTATATACAAAAATAAAAAAGGTTACATTCATGTCCTGAACCATATAGAACAGGCTTAATAGGTGCATCTTATAAAGCAGATCATAAATTTTTTTATATACATACATATGCTTTAACGAAAAGGAACGAAGAGTAGCAAGTATTAAGTAAATGCTTATAATATCCTGCAATACTTATATCTTTGAATACATGCTATACTTTTATCACATATATGGTATTGTTGCAACAGTTGTGTCGTATACGGATAGAGATTACTTTCCATAAGAAAATTACATGTACGAAATCGCACTGTGTAAGATATGCATAATCAAATACTGAAATCGTAAGAATTCCATCATGATGCGACAACAATCGTATGTAATTTTACATTCATAAGCAACGTTGTCAAATACATAAGAGCTTTCACCTATAGTATTACTCAGTTAAATGCTCAACTTAAAAAATTTGTAGACATATTTATTATTTTTGGATAGCAAAAAGGGAAAAACCTCTTTCTCTAGGTATACTTCTCCTAATTGTTGTGGCAACGTTGAAATAGATACAACATTTCTTCATTATGGCAGTAATGACGTTCTGCAAGAGTTTATAATTTTATTTTCTTATAACACTTTTCATGCGTCAATATTAATTTCATTAATTTCAATGACAGGGTAAATAAACAGAAATGAACTTTAGACTTATTTTATAAAATTAAGCCAATACATCTTATACTATTAAATCCTGATATTATTATTATTTTATGTTTACAAAATGAACTGTAGAAATATAGTAATTGTACAGTGGCTATAATCTATATCTATTCTAATCACATTAAACAAATAAAACAAGCTAAGGTAATTAATAACAGAGTTAATTTTTTAGATATTCGATATGATTGAGCATCAATGTTTGAACTACTTTAATCATTAGCATTCATAAAACACTCGTAATATCTTATAATTATAAATATATATATATATATATATATAATTTGTAAGACGAAATGCGAATTTCAAATGGCTTAAAGTATAATCTATTATAATCTATATTATTTATTACTTGATGTATTTCATACTTTAAGATACTGTATATACATATTTTGTTATTAGTAAACAAACTATGTATTACCCCTTCTTCAAAAAACGTTACAAAGTCGGAGCAACTTCTGTTGCTCCGTGTGCGACTAAAATGTTGTGATATCGCTGATATCGGCGATATCGCCGATATCTCGTTCTTGAACGATATCTCGTTCAAGAGTGAGCATCATTACTGGATATATTACGATATCAAAAATCCATTAATAATTATTACGAATATTAAAAATTAAATTTATGTTTTAAAAATCCAGAAACTTATAATTTTTTTAGCAAATTCAACATTTCTTAACTATTCTAGGTTTTCCCTGACCAGTAGACGTCATGACTATAATGGGCTCAGAACTTGCTTGAGATGCATGATTATGTTTATTTGTGTACCCAAATATCCGAAAAAGCGAATATATGGGGAAAAGCTACACCGTTTTACTTAAAATTTGGATATTTGGTAAAGAAATATAATTTCTTTATGTCAATTATTCAATTTAATTGCATTTTTATTTACAGTAAGCGGGCTTCATTACTTGGTTATTTTTCGGCACCTTTTTTTGCAAATCTCGATCTTCCTGAACAATCGATTGTGTATTAAACTAAAAGAGAAACAAGTGAATAAAACAACAGAGTAAGGTCCAGTGTATACCATCAGAATTTTTCATCAGAAAATCTGATAGTCAACGTACAACCACTCGACAGTTCTATAAGAAATTCTAATAAGAAAATCTGATTATACTTCAGACAAAAATCTTAGGCAAGAGCATATCATCGGGTATCATCGGATACGTAAAACGAACCACAAGAAACCAATGAACTTTCAAATATTTTAAATTTATTTATTACTTTTTTAACTTACAGATGGCCTACATCAGACAACATCGGAAGATTTTCTGATCAGAAATTCTGATGTTACTTCAGACAGCATTATATGTCGGCGCACACCATCAGATTTTCTAATTAAAATTTCTGAACAGAAAATTTGATAGTGTTCGCTGGGACTTAATCTGCATGTGGTTCAGTATCGATGTTTGAGATATTTTTAATCATTAGTATTCGTAAATATACAGTCTATACAGTTACAATTATATGTATATCAAATACATATATAATAATATGTATAGTAATTATATCCTTATTGGCTAATTTTGAGCTGAAATTATGGGGAATCTAAACAGTTTACAAAAAAATATTTCAAACAGAGTGGTTTGCGTAAAAAAATAAAGATTTTATGTTTTTAAAACTTTTTCTATATTTTATGGTTCCAAAGTTGTGTCGTGGATCGGCCCCAATAAACCGATTTTACTCATTCACGAACTAAAACTCATTTTTTAAGCCCGGAATACGCCACAAATTTCAGCTCGCTATCTCTTTACGTTTTTGAACACCTATACTAAAATTTTGTTTGTGCGGTCAATATTTTCTAACGTTACAAACGTTAGACTAAAACCAATATACTCTGACATTCTATACTAGTCGAGTATAAAAACACATAGACCTAAATCATTCAAGTATATTTACAAAATTGCACGATTTTTATTGTGTTTTAAGGTTTTTATGAGATTATTGTTTTAAATTAAAAAAAATGTCTTTTTAAACTAAATAAATTATAAAATATACCATAAAAATCGTGTATTTTATAATTTGAAATAAAAATGGAAGAATTCAGGCCGATACCATTCTTTGCTGTATATATACACAAAAATTCAGTAAAATTGGATGAATCGGCAATTAAATGAAAACATAAATCATCGATTATGTTTACTGAAGTATTGGAATTGAGGAATAAGGTGCAAAAGTGCATTTGGTACATGTCAGCCATATAAAGTTTTCTGTACCAAGTAAGGTAAAATTTTATAGCTATATCGATTTGCTACGTAGATTTTTGCTTAAATTCGATTTTATGAAAATATGCTTCAAAAATTCGAATGATTCATCAAAATTGCATGAATGGTTAACAATAAATCGGCATTTAAATGAAATAAATGTCGCTTTCAATTACTGTACCTGTAAAAGGGTAATTAATAGGTGAAATGTTGGTAAAATGGGACCATTCAGAACATCATTATTGTTTATCAAAAATTTATGAATATCCATGCAGTAGTTTTGAAGATTTCACGTTCGATTGAATGATGTTAATAGATTAATTGACCGTAGACAACTGGGCAGACAGACAGAATGAAAATTTTTTAGGGGATTTTAAAACGTCATTGTATATAAAAAAAATGTTTGAAATCGAAGCAAAAAAAAAAAAGAGATAGAAGAGTGAAAAATATAAATATAGATGATCTTGGCCTTCAGAATAAATTATGTAGTTTGTTAAGTACCCGTGACTTCGATCTCAGTTTGTAACAGAAAGATAATCAATAATAAATAATATACGAATTTTTATCTCTATGCCAATCAAAAAATCTTTTTGAAGATTTCTTTAAAATGTCTCATAATGACTTCGACGATCCCTTTTCAAAAACAGTTAACTAAAATCTCTGTCAGAAATATTTGCTTCGACTGCGTA
This sequence comes from Chrysopa pallens, assembly GCA_020423425.1. Classification (NCBI taxonomy): domain Eukaryota; kingdom Metazoa; phylum Arthropoda; class Insecta; order Neuroptera; family Chrysopidae; genus Chrysopa; species Chrysopa pallens. The sequence continues at coordinate 114,686,473 of CM035592.1, forward strand.
AGAATTAAGTTCTTTAAGAAGTCTTTTTCCGAGTTTTGTAAGATGTCAGGAATATGAGCTAAGATAAAAAAATGTTTTCTGACGTAAAAAATCCTAATTGTAAGTTTATTAAGAAATCATTTTTCCGAGTTTTGTAAAAAATAGAAATATCTTAAGAAGTCTATTTTCCGAGTTTTGTAAGAAATAGAAATATATGTTTTTTTTTTTTTAATATTCTTCTGAAACTCGATTAGATTTAATTTTTATGATGTGCATTTACCTAAATTATATTATAAATTTAATTCCGAGTTTTGTAAAAAATACAAATATGGCTCCTCTTAAGAAGTCTTTTTTCCGAGTTTTGTAAGAAATAGAAATATATGCTTTTTAAAAAATATTCTTCTGAAACTCGATTAGATTTAATTTGTATGATGTACATTTAACTAAATTATATTATACAATTCAATCAATTTTTTGTTTTTATTGAAAATTAATTTGACTATTTTAATAACAATATAAGCCAATATTCTTCATTATAACTTAGCATTTTAAAGAATTATCGAAAAGCAAAATAAAAAAAAGACAATTAAAACATGATAATAATTGATTACCGTTATCACAAATTTCTCTAACGATTTGATTCTAATTTTTTGAAGTAGTATTTTACCTACCAAATTAAGTTGGGTATCAATAAGATATAGATGTATTTTACCCAGAAATATATATATATATATATATATATATATATATATATATATATATATATATATATATATATATATATATATATATATATATATATATATATATATATATATATATATATATATATATATAAATATAAATATATATATATATATATATATATTTATATTTATATATTCATACATGTATATATATATTATGTATATTAAATGTATATTATTGTTTACAATATGCTTAATGATATACGTAAAAGACAATGAGTTATATATTAAAGAAAATTTTAAAATTAATTACTTTTGCGGTTTTTACAATACTTGTTTTATATCAGAGCAATCTCCCAACACTTTTTCTTTTACGTATATGATTAAGCATTAAAACCATGTGTTAAGCATATAGCAATACAATAAACAATAATATACATAAATATATAATGTTGGCTTTTGTTACCCTCGTAACATATGGTTTCCATGTGATTGTAAATCGTGTAGTGTTACCATAATAGATATTTGTTTACTAGTTTTATTTATTAATTGTTTCGCTTACAAGGTCGAAAGACTGACGTGTAATTTAATTCTTTTATACAGAGAATAAAATCACGTTTTTAGAAATTAAATAACAAGCTTCAATGAGTAAGGTGATGGCTCAGCTATTTTTTAAAGTTGTAAAAAAAGCGGAGGAAGAGTTTTTGATTAATTGTATTTCTACAGATTATTTGGTATTTATTGCCACCTGAGTTAATTGACTTGGGGTGACTTGAAACATCACACTGTTTTATCAGGTAAAAAACCTATTTGTAATGCAACAGCTGCTATTAAGAATGTGAACGGATATAGAACTATAGCCGTAAAAATTGATGACGATATTAAAAATGAATATTTCGATGAACCGGGAACATTTGTTTCCAACAATTACCATTGGAAGAATACATTCCTTCTCCGATTTCTCGATGTTTTGAACAGCTACAATTTGAATATGAGGATCGAATTAGACGATTAGAGCAACAGTTAAAATCCGAGTGAGAAAGTAACTTATCTGCAGTAAGACTGATCGATTAATGATCAGAGAACTCCTTTTAAGCGATCTAATGATGATCAGATGCGAGTTCAACATAAGTTTAAAGAGTTAGCTGAAAATGTTGAATCAAATTTAAATGAATTTGTCGTCGACTTAAAACATATTGAAAATGATGATAAGAGAAAGATTTTCCAATTAATTAGGAAGTATCGGCACACGTTCGCTAAAGATAAATTTTATATTGGCAAAGTAAAGTCTAAAGAAGCAGAGATAAGATTATTAACGAATATGTTACCTGTCGACCATATAAATGTTCAATACCGGACGACGAAGAAATTAGAACTCAAATCAAGAAATTCTCCAGTCACATTGGCTTTCAAGAAAGAAAATGGTAAAAGATCCCGATTATGTATTGATTATAGAAGATTAAATAAGCTAGTAGTTCCAGAATGTTTTCCATTCCCTACAATACAAGATGTAATCGAAAAAGTAGTGAATTGCGAATATTTTACGGTTCTAGATATAAATTCTGCATTCTGGTGTATCAAACTGAAAGAACAAGATCAAGAGAAAACATCATTTATTACGAAATATGTAAAATTCATGTTCAAAGTTCTTCCTTTCGGTCTTAAAACGTTCCAACGAATATTATCAAATACTTTGCGAAGAAATAATTTAGATAAATTCTGCGTCAACTATATCGACGATATCTTGATTTTTACTAGAACTTGGGACATCTTCAACATATAAAAATTTTTTTAAAAATTATTAGTGCTGAAGGTTTCAAATTAAAATTAAATAAATGTTTGTTTGCAAGTAAATCAGTGAAATATCAGGGACATACAATTTCGAAAAACAAAGTTTCACCTGCTCAAAGGAACTTAATTTCAATCCAACTTCAAAGACCATTGGATAAAACTGAAGTCCGTAGTATCCTGGGATCCATAAATTTTTATTTAAGATACATAGAAAACAGAACCCAGAAACTAGAACCTCTCCACCGTTTATTAAGGAAAGGGGTGAGATTTGAATGGTCCGATGAATGTGAACAAACCTTCAGTCTCAAAGGATTAATTATGTTCAACTTCTATCCTTGCTATTTATGATATTAAAAAGCCTATCTTTATAGAAACAGATGCTAGCTATAAAGGTATCGGTTCTACCTTAAAACAACCGCAAAATGACGGAATACTACATCCAGTAGCATATTATTCACGTAAACTCTCAGATAGAGAAAAGCGCTTTGACATAATTTATTTAGAATGCAAAGTCATTAAGGATGCAATAAAATTCTGGCAGTACTACTTGATCGGACGTTCTTTTACAGTATGCAATGATCATAAGCCGTTGGAGAATATAAAAACAAAAGCAAAAACTGATGAAATACTTGGCGACTTAATTATGTATTTATCGCAATTCAACTTCAATATTATTTATAAAAATGGCAAAGAAAATGTTCTTGCCGAATTATTGTCCAGAAACCCAGTTCTTGAATATTTCGAGAATGAAGATGTGATCCAGGTCGTGAATTTAATAGATTTTCAAACTATATTAAAAGACCAAGAGGAACATCTTTCTGATTCAACAGCTAGAAACATACAGTTTAAACAGGAATTAATTTTAAAGAACTTAAAAGGAAAGTCCAGAATTTTCATTTCTCAAGTTTTGGGACAGAAAATAATTGAACTCGTTCATCAACATTACGGTCATATAGGTCCAGAAAAGATGATCGCTACGATCAGGCCGTACTATTATTTCAAGTGTATGGACAATCCTGAATTCAAATGACTTGAAAAATTATTTAAGTGAAAATGGAATACAAATTGTTTTTACTTGTATTGATAATCCAGAATCCAGGACTTAACTAGCGTTTAAATCAAACATTAGTTAATCGCATAAGATGTAAAATCAACTCTGAAAATAAAAAAAAGCTTGGTCAACTGTTTCTCTGGAATGAGTTGAAGATTACAATAATACCATTCATAGCTCCACACACTTTGCACCGTCATGCCTACTACTTGGAAAGAAAACTACGATGTCACCCCTTCAGGAAGACAGTGAATCAAATCTTGAAGAAGACCGAAAAGTTGCTTTCCAGATTTCTATGAGAAATTTCCAAATTAACAAGAAACGTATTGATAAGATTCGACGCCAACCTACTTTCCAGGTCGGTGATTTGGTATACATATCGAATGGAAGTAAATTAAATCGTAAAAAGTTGGACTCAATACGTATAGGACCTTTTCCTATCGTTAGACAAATTTCCCAATCTTTTTATGAAGTTGCAAGCAGAAAGAAAAAGATTTCCAATTTCTTTCATTCCAATAAATTGCTTCCTTTCCGGCCCCATCAACCGTCTCCAGAGGGGGAGATATAATGATGGCTTTGGTTTCCCTCGTAACATATGGTTTCCATGTGATTGTAAATAGTGTAGTGTAACCATAATAGTTATTTGTTTGCTAGTTTTATTTATTAATTGTTTCACTTACTACGTTGAAAGACTGACGTGTAATTTAATTCTTTTATACAGAGAATACAATCACGTTTTTAGAAATATGAAAATCTTGATTTCAAAAAAATAAAATGAAAAAATGTCTTGATTGTCTATCCTGGTTAAATGTTTTCTATATTTAATTTAATCCATTAATGTTCACCAAAAACCTATTCAGGTGGTAATTTTTGTTTATAACATAAAATCGTACACAGTAACAGCCCTAGTTAAAAGAATGTTTTATTTAATTTTACAAGAAAAAATGGTGTTCTCGTTTGAGTACTCGGGACACAACGGTAATAAGAAATCGAGGTCTCCGAGTACAAATAAACTTTATTATAAATCATAAAGATTTTACAGAAATATAAAAATCAGAAATGATGTTATTGTTTTACAAAAGTTAGGAGTAAAAAATCTGAAATAATCTCGTTCTATGCAAAGGAGACAACATCAGATTACTCACCACATTGCCGTTTAACTCGACACCTCAGCTGGTTTTCAATTTTTTTTTTTTTATGGAAACTGATCATGTGAATCTTCATGATATTGTACCAGATGGTCTCTTTGAATTACGTCTTCTCTGAATTGCCTTGATGAAAGTTCTCAAGTAGCACGATGTTCCTTTGAAATAACAGCAAATCCATTCTTTCGATTTTATTAACCATATTCTAGAGTTTCCATGCGTTTACTACAGTTACAATTATTATATACGTAAATAGGACCCACCACAACGAATTCTTCCCACGAATTGCTATACGATATTTACTGACTGGTCCAATATATCATCTACACCACCTATTGATCGATTATGTAATTGAAACACATTTGGTTGTTCTACAGATATTTTACCTTTCTTTGTTGTACACCATCTCGTTACCTGAAGTGTTGGCTGAATTAAAGAATGGTTCGTTATCGTAGTTAACTCCACTATTGTCATTACCTAGTACATGAAGCAAATGATTCTAAGCATTCTTAGTAGTACGTAACATTAAAAATAATTAACAAAAAAAGATCAGTTGAGTGTTTCACCACTTTTAGACGGTCCATAACGATTTTTGATTCTAGAGGAATCGATTACAAAGACAAAGCTGGATCAAATCAAAACCAGAGCAAACTATTCAAATTTTGTATACGATTATGATGAATCAGTACTTCCGAAAACAATATATGGGAACCAAATCACCTCCACTTAAAAATGCAAAATTATTTATCGTCATAGGTAACTCTCGTGCAATAACTTCAAAAACTACTCGCAGCACAAGACTGTTTCCGTATTTTTGCATAAACCCTGACAGATATGCTACCGCAGTTTACTGAAGTATAAAGCATCAACGTCTGTTTTCTACAAACAAGTACCAGCCTTCTATAATAGACGTCGTCAGCTATCTCTTTATTCATTGTACACAAACGAGTACGGTGGGCGTAAATGGGTTGATGTCACACAAGAAACAGTTTTAATATTTTAATGGGGTGCTATTATTCTGTTTCTTCCCCGTATGTATTGGTTGACATAAGCTTGGTATCATGTACTTTATAATTATTTTTTTTTAATTTCTGAAAAACATTTACAATTTATGTTTATAGAAAATTAATAGATGTATTCTTTATTTTTTGAAAATCTATTTTTATAAAATAATGGAAACTTTTAACTTTAACTAATTTTCACTTAACATTTATTTTAATGAGGTCTGCACTTTCGTCTTATTTTTAATTTCTAAAATCAGAAGTGTTACTGAAAATAAAACTATTTCAAAAGTGGCAAAAGTGATATGGTTAGAAGAAGAAAATAAAAAGTGGTACGAATAAGCAAAATTATAGAACTTATCTTAAAATTCTACATTCAGAACCCTCTTTGAAACTCATTTGATTTAATTTAATATTCTCGAAGACAAAATTAGAAATGAAGTTAGCATCAGCTTTCGCAAATTTCAAACCCAGAAAAAATTTTAACTCTTATGAAAAAATCTCCAGTGAAACAGAATACCACACCAACAATTAATGAATTTTATCCAAGGCATGCCAACTTATCTACTATCAAATATTCGAGTTCTGAAAAAAATATTCTGACCAAAGGCATAAACTTTAGCCCGCCTTCAACAAATCACAAATCCTTAAAGGAAGTACTTAATAAAATTCAAAATTTATTAAAAAGAAAAGATTCAAAAATTCTCAAGAAAGATTCCACAATGAAATTTAAAAAAAAAAAATCAAATATCAAATTGTTCTCACCTCAAGAAAAAAGAAGAATAGTCCAGAATCCAGAAGCCCCCAAATTGTACAGCCTATTTAATGTTCATAAGCATAACATCGCCAAAACACAAATTTGAAACCGAATAACACTGTAGTAAATTCAATAGATGAATGTCTACAGATCATCAGTCATATTATAGATAAAAAACAGAATCATCACAGGTATACATGATGAAATCCTAAGCAAGTTTAAATTTGTTCTACTACAAAATTACTTTCAGTTCGATAAACACATTTTTTCAAAAATCTGGTTTTCCTCTAAGTCCACTTCTTGCTGACATTTTTACAGTTCATATAGAAAATAAAATACTCTGTTCTAGTCTCTCCTCCTCACACATTCTTTTCTGGTATAGGTACGTCGATGATATTCTTGTTCGTTTTAATGGAACAGGTAGGTAATTAGATAAATATCTCAAATTTCTCAATAGATTTCACCTAGATATAAATTTTCCAATGAAAATATTTACCTCTCCCACATGAAGGCAATATCTCACACCAAATTCGAAACCTCTTTTGGAAATATAATATATAACCAGCTAATAATGGTAATTTAATTTAAACATATAAACAGTCATAAAACTTCTTCTAACTTCTCCATTCATCTTACCAATACATGTCATAAAATTGATAGCGAATCGTTGACATATTTTGTAGAACGAGTGATTTTAAAGAATCAACGATCAAATTTAGATCATTTAAAATTAGTATGCACAAATATTTGCCATAGTATCATGACTGCTGTTCGACCAAGGTCTTTTAAGTCTAAACTACAAGTAGGCCTCGCAGTTATTTTTCATCAAGGCCGGTTGTGCTCTAATATTGAATCACCAACAGTAGAGGATCCGTTTGATTCCAACTAGGCAACATGCGATACATCGCTATTAACGCAGTTTACATGCACTCAGGATGAAGATGAAGAGAACAAGAACAAGACGAACAAGAACAAGAAGAAAAACAAGAAGAAGATTTTGAAAGTTACGACTCGGACGATTAAATTTCACTACTTTTTTTTAACTTAAATTGCTTTTATCTTTTCAATCTCTGCTAATATCCATTATTTTTCAATAGTTTCAAATTAAACAGGATCAAAACTGACCCGTGGAATAGGCCTACTGGGGAAACCACAAAAAAAAAACGCGCTAAGTACACTACCTCATAGGTGGCGAGGAAACTTGTGCATATTATGACGATTACAACTTTTACAACTTTTTGAATCATTACATCTCAAAAACGGTGGCTCGTAGAAAAAAAAGTATCAATTAATTTTTTGTAGATAATTTTATGATCTACAATTTTTGTTTGAAATATTTTTATGATAAAACTTACCGTTTTGCTGAAAATCGCGAAAAACTTATTTTTTTTACCTTGGACCTTGAATAAAATTTTTTCCTTACAGGGGAAAGATGGGGAACTTTCAAATTTTGTTTTTAATGATATTTCAAACAATCTTACCGATTTTCAGCTTGGTGGGAATTTAGGTAACTTTACTCTTATTTTTTGGTCTAATTTGACCGGACTAAGAAATTTTTATTTAAAAAATATTTTTGAAGTCGGTTCTAATTTAAAAAAAAAAAATTAATTCTTACGTTTTAAATGTTGTATACAACCTCTAAAAATTTGTCTATTGATAGATATACAATCACTCAAAATTTTTTCCCCATCCGCTTCTTACGACTATAAATTGTTTCAATTTTTTTAGCCTTTCTCAAGATACCTCCCTTACCACACAACGAAATTTGTGTGTGTTTCTTTTTAGTTCTTTTAAATCCGTTCTTAGTGTTCTCCTGCGTTATATTAGGATCAACTGTTAAAATTTCAAACTAGGTTTGTGGTTTGGAACGATCTTAGCTTTCGCGATTTGAGCTGTATATTGATCTATAAATAAAAATTTGGACCACCCCGTCAACCTTAATCCTTACTTTTTTCGTAATCCTTATCTATGATATAACAAAAAACTGAAAAAAGCAGTTTTGACTGTACATTGTTTGAATATTATGACAAGACCCTTGGTCTTAGTTTTAAGGTTTTTAATTTAGAAGGTTTCAGCAATGTATTGATTGGTATATCAAAATTTAAACTCCATCAGAGGAGGTTACCAAAAAACATTAATGAATAATCCATTTGCTGTTTCCATTTCCAAACAACGTTTATTAATGCTCTCTTATGTCATATAAGACGCACTTCATACAAATGCTCCTAGACTAGCGGTTTCGACTCTACGTTGATATATAAATCAGTCAATTATTAATTTATATATAGAGATAAATACATTATTCCAACTTTCGCCGGATTTGATTTATTATTGGCACCCGCTTTACAGGATTTTGATAATTTTTCGATTTGTCCATCGATACCTTTCCAGTAAATGTAACGTCGGGCTAGCTGTTTCATTTTGGTGACGCCAATATGTGTTCTGTGTACTTCTTGAAGTGTTATTTTCCGTAACGTTTTCGGAATGACCACTCGTTGGCCCCGAAATAATATACCGTTGTCGAACGTAAATTGTAATGCTGTTTCAGGATCGCGTTGAATTTCATCAATTATCACTTTTAATTCTTTGTCCTCAGTTTCACGTCTAATTGAATCTGCGTTCAGTTGACTCGTCGAAATTTCGTTTATTGTAATCATGCATACTTTATTTAATTCTCGGTTTAATATAATATCGTCCGTAATTTCGGATTGTGGAATTGGTGCTCGTCATAAACAGTCTGTGTCGATGTTTTCACGTGCTTTTTTGAAAATAACTTCGTAATCGAATGCTGTTAAATATGCTGCATATCGAAGTAGTCTTCCTGATGTAATCGGAGGAAGTTTATGATTTTCTTTGAAAATACGTGTAAGTGCTTTGTTATCGGTTTTTAGTTGAAAATGCCGCCCGTATATGTATCTGAAGAAATGGTCTACGGAGAATATAATTGCCTAAGCTTCCCGGTCAAGCTGTGAGTAATTTCGTTCTGCTGCTGTTAGTGAACGAAACGCGAATGCTATTGGACGCTCTTCGCCGTTCACTACGTGGCTTAATACACCTGCTATACCAACTGGACTTGCATCACAGGTGAGCATGATTGGTAACGCTGGATCGAATGGAATTAATGTTCGATTGCTCGCGATTTCATTTTTTAGTATGATAAAAGCCGCTTCACACTCCGCGCTCCAATGAAATTTTACGTCTTTTTTAAGTAAATTTCGTAACGCATGAGTCATAGTCGAATTTCCCGGAATAAAACGTGCATAATATGTAGTTAGGCCCAAAAATCGTCGAACACCGTCCACATCCTTGGGTCTCGGCATTTGAATTATCGCATCTATTTTCTTTTCGCATTTAGAAATTTTGTTGTATTCAATGACATGACCTAGATATTCAATTTTTGTTTGAAACAGTGAAATTTGTCTTTATTCAAATGAATGTTGAATTGCTGTAGACGTTTTAAACACAAATCCAAATTTTGTTGACATTTTTCTTTTGTTCTTCCATGTATTACGATATCGTCGAAGTATGACATAGTTCCTGGAATTCCTTGAAGTATTTGATCTATTATTCGATTAAATTCGCTAGGTGCAGTTTTGATTCCAAAAGATAATCGATTCATTCTGTAATTTCCGCGTGCATTATCAACTTGGACGTGTAAATATGATTTAAACGGGTCAAGTCTACAAAAGTATTTTGAATTTCGACGGTTGTCGAGAATGTCTGTAATGCGTTTAATTAGGTAATTTGCGTTGACTAAACTATTATTTACCGCCATTTTATAATCTACGCATAAACGAACTGTTTGATCAGGTTTTGGTATAATCACTAAGGGTGAGCCCCAATCGCTTGTTTAACTTTAGTAATTATACCCTGTTCTTCGAGTTTATCAAGTTCATTATCAACTTTTTCACGTAATGCAAATGGAACGTCTCGATCTTTGAAGTAAGCTGGTTTTGTATTTTCGCGTAATTTTAGTGAGTTTTTTATATTTGAGATGCATCCAACTTTTTGTTCGAACAAACGCGGATATTCCGATACTACTTCGTCCATATTATTAAATGTCGAAATTTTATGAATGGTTGAATCATTAATATTACTTTGTTCATCGACGTCAAGTAAATTGATTTGTAAATGTCGAATCCACGTTCGACCCAATAATGTATCGAATTCGTTGGCTACAATAAATAACTCTTCAGTTGAACACTTTCCTCGATATTCTATGTTGACTTTGATTTTTCCTTCCGGTTTAAATGTATTTCCGGTGTACAATCTGAAAATTTCCTTGCATGCCTGCAATTCAATATTAAGATCCAATTTTTCGAATTTATTTCGCGGTAGGAACGTATATGCTGTTCCCGAGTCGATTTCGAACCGTTGAGGTTTTCCTTCAATTTTGACTTCCACAATATATTTCTGTTTATCCGTGTGAAAAACGTTTATTATTTTTCCCACACCGAATTCAGAGCTTGTATCCTCCGCATCATTTACGTAATTTGCTTGATTTGATTTCGATTTATTTTCGTTCAACAATGTTTTTATACATACTTTTCGAATGTGTCCGGTTTTATGGCATCCCGAACATTTGAGAGACATGGGATTTGTCTGACAATTTGTTGCCTTATGATTGTTTCGCCCGCAGCGTAAACAAAGGTTTTTGATTCCCAAGCGCTCGTAGTCGATTTTTGAATATGATGGTGAGCGTTTACGTGACGAACTTCTGTGATTTATTGATTTGTTTCTTTTTTCATAACTTTTACGAGATTGATGATTTCTTGTTATTTTATTTGTTGAATTGGTTGGTTTTGACATTTCGTAGCTATCCAACTTTGAAATTTCCAATGCGATTGCTTTTTTAACAATATTTTCGAATGTTGTATCATCATCAGATTGTAATATTTGTTCGCGAATTGCACTATTTTTCATACCCCTTACAAATTGTGCTCGAAGAAACACGTCTGCAATTGATGCCCTGCAATTACACGGTGATACGAATTCGCATTCTACAATATTTTGTCTTAAGGTTGTAATAAATTCGGATAAGCTTTGATTTTCACTTTGATATGTACAAAGAAATTTATGTTGTGCCACTAATTTATTCTTTTTTGGACATAGATGTGCTTTGAATGATTCAATTAATTCATCTTACGATAATTCCGATGGTTTTTTAGGAGAAACTAATGCTGTTAGAATGTTGAAATTACTTGCACTTATCGAATTTAGAAGCATTTGTGCGCACCATTGTTTATCATCAAACATATTTTTCATTTTCACAAAATTTTCGAAACGTTGACTATATGATTTAAATGTTTCTTTGTTAGAATCGAAATATTCAAAATTTTGTAACATTACCGGATTGTGTGTGTAGTGTTAGCCGGATTATGATTATTCACATTCAATACTAATTGTTCTAATAATCTTTGTTGTTGATCTTGTTGTATTTGTAAAAACTGTTGAAATTGTTCTTGATTCATCTTGTACATACACTAATTTGAAAATGTTAACATAAATTTTGAACTTGTAATTTTGAATTTGCACTTTGAATTTGAAATGTTCTAATTATTTCAATAATTTGAAATGTTGACATTAAACTTGAACTTGTAGTCTTGAATTTGAAGCATAACCAAATTGTACCATGTTTTATTCACACACGTGCTTGTTATCACCTTGTTTGGTTATTTTTCAGTTTTTTTTTTTTTTTTTTTTTTTTTCGAAAATATTAAGTTATCTTCGTCGAAAATTATTGTCCACGTCGCCAATTTTTGTGATGGTTATTTATTGTAATAATACACATGTTGGTTCGATTACGATATCCAGGGCCCCTCTATTTTTTGATGAATTTTGGCAAAACAACCCAAAATAAGACGAAAATGAAGAATACTAACTTTCTTGTTTTCGCCTATTTTTCGAGTTATCGAACTTTTTTTCGAAAATATACCCCAAAATAACCCTATATTTTTTATACGTTTATTTCACAAAATAACCACAATTTAACACATTTCACAAGATTTAATTACTATAGCCCTATTTGTTGTTACAATTAATAAAATTTTAGTCATTAACAACCAAAATTTCAATTTATTTAAACGAAATAAACATTTTTATTTTAATCGCTTTTCTTGCTTACTCATACAATTTTATATACTTATATTTGACTGAAAAAAAATTAAGTAACATTATTTTGAAATATTATAGCAAACATTAAAAAAAAAAAAATTCCTAAATGAATATAATGAAGATTTTATTATTGAATTTTATATAAATCATTCATGCTAAGATTTCATCGGCAAATCAAAAATTTAAGTTTAATCACATGTTGAACGTAGGGGCCAAAAACCAACCCGACCCGTGCAAACTATACCCCACAAATCTATAGGCAGTTTAATCACAGGTTGAACGTAGGGGCCTAAAACCAACCCGACCCGTGCAAACTATACCCCACAAATCTATGGGTAGTTTAATCACAGGTTGAACGTAGGGGCCAAAAACCAACCCGACCCGTGCAAACTATACCCCACAAATCTATAGGTAGTTTAATCACAGGTTGAACGTAAGGGCCAAAAACCAACCCGACCCGTGTAAACTATACCCCACAAATATATGGGTAATTTAATCACAGGTTGAACGTAGGGGCCAAAAACCAACCCGACCCGTGTAAACTATACCCCACAAATCTATAGGTAGTTTAATCACAGGTTGAACGTAGGGGCCAAAAACCAACCCGACCCGTGTAAACTATACCCCGCAAATCTATGGGTAATTTAATCACAGGTTGAACGTAGGGGTCAAAAACCAACCCGACCCGTGCAAACTATACCCCACAAATCTATGGGTAGTTTAATCACAGGTTGAACGTAGGGGCCAAAAACCAACCCGACCCGTGTAAACTATACCCCGCAAATCTATGGGTAATTTAATCACAGGTTGAACGTAGGGGCCAAAAACCAACCCGACCCGTGCAAACTATACCCCACAAATCTATGGGTAGTAAAATCACATGTTGAACGTAAAGTTGAATGTTAATATTTCATAATAATAAAAAATATCATGAATAATAATCCCCAATAATTATAACAAAAAATTAATTTTTAAAACATTTTGACATTTACTGTTAATTAATATTTAAAACATTTTGACATTGTACAGCACCTCATTTTAAGAAACTTTTTTTTTTTAATGTTTGCTATAATATTTCAAAATAATGTTACTTAGTTATTTTTTTCTCAAATATATATGATCAAAAATGGCGTGAATAAGCAAAAAAAGTGATTAAAATAAAAGTGTTTATTTCGTTTAAATAAATTGAAATTTTGGTTGTTAATAACTGAAATTTTATTAATTGTAACAACAAATAGTAATTAAATCTTGTGAAATGTGTTAAATTGTGATTATTTTGTAAAATAAACGTAAAAAATATATGGTTATTTTGGGGTATATTTTCGAAAAAAAAGTTCGATAACTCGAAAAATAGGTGAAAACAAGAAAGTTAGTATTCTTCATTTTCGTCTTATTTTAGCTTGTTTTATCATAATTAAAAGTCAAATCGAGGGGCCCTTGATATCGTAATCGCCCCCACGCGTTGATTGATTATTTTATAATGTGATATTCCGAGATTATTATATTGATTGATTTGATACATGTTTCTCCTTAGTGTCCATATTGAATTCTCCTTCGTATTATTTATTCACTATGTTCACTATGGTTATTATGTTGTCTGTCTCTATGTACTCCTTTCCAATTACACTATTTGAATCACTGCTTTCCAATTACACTATTTTAGTCACAACAGAAGTCTGTGAATGATACATTATTACTAATTTTTTCACGTGAACCCAAACATGAACATAAGTGGATCTTGTACCAAATGATCAATTCTGGATCGACTTTCATAGAAATCCGAGTCACTACACTTTTAAAATAAAAATCACCAAAGTTACTATTCACGCTTGTTTCTTCATGAGTTGAATCTAGTATAATATATATATATATTGTTTTTAAAACCATAAATGCTAAAAATGACAATTTTTCAAAGAATATATTATAGGATACGTCCTACTTTGTGCCCACAATATCCAATGATTTAATGGGGTAGCCATTTAATGCTGTCTCTAATTCAATACAAAGATATACTGCAAAAATATGGTCATTTTAGTTGTTTAGTAGACAGTAAACATTCAGATTCACCAACGCTTGTAATAATTCAAAATGTTAAATTCAATTGTTATATTTAAAATTTTAAATCCATGACAATTAAATGTCAATAGTGACAGAAATAGTTCTTCGGCCATAGACAATACGAAATCATCAAGAACATTTTGAAGTTTTAGATGATGTTGATTTTACTGGACGTTTTCATTAACAAAAAGATACGGTATTGATATTAGGAAGAATTATAGACCAGCTAGAAAAGTTTTAAAGAAATATGTAAGTATAATTTTAATCAGGAAAAAATTTTTATTTTTATTTTTGCAGCATTAACATTTACTATGTACACTTGCATTAAGATTATATTATTTAATAAACTCTTTAAGATTATATGCAACGGGGAGTTTTTTATTTTCAGTCGGTGTTTTTTCTGGAGTCTGTGTTGCAACTAATTCAAGAATTTGTGGTGATTTGGTTTACTAGTTGTTTTACATTTTAATTATGTTTAAATATTTTTGTTAGAAATTCCCTCCACGACTTGAACATGTTGTTTTTGATGATTCGTTTAGGATGCACTTGTTCGTTGACGTAAATGTTTGGTTTTTTGGTTGCGAATTCTGGGTTATGTAGGAACGTTTTGATTACAATCCGCTTCCAGAAGATATGCTGATTTAAGTCTGTCTATACACACGTTTTCATGTTTGTTTTTATTTTCGATTTTAAAATAAACATCGTGGCGTTTAATAACTCGGCATTGTATGGAGCTTGTAGTGGTTTCCGCACACCGTCGAAATGTACAAACACTAAATCAGTTTTATTTAGTTGCGGTTGCACTAGCACTTTTGTATTGTTTTGTAGTGGGGTTGATATTGTTTAAAACTTTGCATAATGTTTTTGGGTTTTGAAATGAATATTTTTGGGTTACATTTACTGTCAATAGTGAATTTAAAAAAAAAAAAAACACTTGGTAGTCGTAACGTTTGCCCGTATAAAATTTCTGTTGGACAAACACAGTTCAGTCATGTGGAACTTGATTGTTGCTTTCAACGATCGTTGCCAGCGTTCGAGTTTTCCATTCGCCAATGCATGATACGCTGTTGTTCGTATGTGTAACTAAGTACTCTAGCAAATCCACGATCTGTGATGATTTTACAGGGTGTCCCGTACCTGCTGATCCAAACTTCGTATATGGCTTGTGCGACTGTTTCGGCTGTAATATCCGTTACTGGAACAGCATCCGGCCATCTTGATAACGGTCTATCATGGTTACGCAGTATGTAAATCCTTTTGATTGAGGAAACGGTCCTATTTAGTCAATATTTAGGGGTGTAAACCGTTCGTTTGGAATGTCGAATTTACTTAACGGACTTTTATTGTGTCTCCAGATTTTTTATCTTTGACAGGCGTCACATGTTTGTGTCCATTAAGCACTATCTTTGCGTATATTAGACAAAATAAATCGATTACTTATTAGTTTTACTGTACTTTTGACACTTGGATGCGATAAATTATGTAATGCATCGAATATGATTTTCCTTAAATCTTTAGGTATGTATGGGTGTAAACTGTTGTTAGCAATGTCGCACTCTAGTGGTGTTGTGCTATATTCGGTTGTAACTTTTTTAATTGCAATTTAGTTTTTGAAGCGGTCATCAGGTTAAATCGTTCGGTGTCGTATTGTTGTCCATGCGCCATTTCTTCAAATAGAATGATACTAGGTGTTACAATTTCTTGAATACTATGTTTGCTTCTCCCGATATATGCTGAATGTTAGTGGTAAATATAAAATCTAAATGTTTAATTTGTCGTGGCGAACCGTTTGGATTATTTCGTTTGAATACAAATGTAATTGGTTTGTGTTCAGTAAGTACTGTGAATAGTTGACCTTCTAACATATATCTAAAATGTTTGATTAAATCGTAAATAGCTAGTAATTCCCGATCATAAGTACTATATCGTTTTTTTGAAAAATAAGGTAAATATTTGTGTATTTATCGTTGTTCGGCTACGCTTCTAATTGCGGTATCGGTTGCGTCTATTATTAAAAATAACGATTTTCGTGGGTCCGGGTATGCTAGTATCGTTGCTGTTGATAATTTCGTTTTTAGTTTGTTAAACGAGTTAATGACTGATTCGCACCAAGTTATTTTTGTTTTATACCGTTTCTTTTTATTTTTTGCATGCTTCGCTTATAATAGTTGATTATCCCAAGAAACTTCACAATATCTGAATATTTTTTGTTTATGGTTGTGAAACTGAGTGACGATATCGTTATCGAATTGGTTTTTCGAACACTATCGGATCTCTGAATGGACGTTGTTCCGTCGGTTATTTTGCTGCGCTTCATATCGACGTGTATATTAAAATTTTTAAGAAAATCGGCTCCGATAATGTTTTTATCAATGTCTGCTATAACGAAATTCCATCTTAAATCTCAGCGTAATTCGAAATTTAGTAGTAGTGTACCTTTTCGCCGTAGGTGTTAATCCGTGTTGAATTTGCCGCGAAAAGTTTATATTATGATTTTTGTCGACTTGGAAAATTTTTTGCGTTTCAGACTGAAATGACCGTTTCTGTATCCACGGGTTTCTGTATCTACGCTAGAATTTTTGTCGTATAGTAAGTAATGAACGGCGTGGTATAGATAGTGGTCCGCCGTGTATAACAACGGATGTTTTATTTTCCCTAATACAAATATAAAATTGCATGGTTTTATGCATTTTCGAGCATCCATTCGAGTATGTTAAACTGTATCAGCAGTTTGGGTGTTTATTTGCGTCGCGTAATCTCGATCGGCTACGAGATCTAAATTTGTTTTGTTTTGATTTTAATTTGTTAATTTTTATGGTTAACGCGTTTATTTGTTCGGATAGCTTGGATATCTGATTGTGTGTGTCGCATTGAGTAGTTGAAGTTTCTTTTACCTCAGTTTTTGATGGTCCGGTGATTTCGATAATTTTATCGGCCATTGTCGCTAATTTGTCCAAATTTTCGGTGCTTGTTGCTTATATTGATCGAATATTTCATGGCATACGTTGTAGGAATAAGGATCGTCATTAAGTAAGTTCCAGCTATTTATTTCTTTGGCGTAGAAGTGTTGATGGACGCTTGTCTCCTAGTTCTATTTCCGTTAGTAATTTTTTGATTTTCCTAGCTTCTCAGTTGCAAAATTGTTCAATGATTTTTTGTTTGAATTGCGAATAAATGATATCCCATTCTGGTGGATTGATAACAAACTCGCTGACCTCCAATATTTCACTTTCGATAGATGCTAACACGTGGTGAGATTTTGTCGTGTTATTTGTTAAATGTGCATTGATGAACTGTGAGTCCACTTGAGTAAACCATAAACTTACATTTGATTGTTATTTTCTGGTTCGTCTGACATTTTACAAAAAATATCGTATTGTATCGTGTTCGATAGAATATATCTGAACCAAAATAGAGGTATTTTCGCCCACTATTTTGTTGTTGGTTTATTTCATTTCATTTTTGTACGACGAAAAAATATAGTCGAGGTTCATCAATATGTGGTTTTTACCGTTTTATTATTTATGTCATAGGTTACCTGTTTAGCTGGTTAACCGTTTGATATTTTGTCGGAGGTCATTATTATGTGGTCTGACCAAAAAAGCAGCGTGAATTCTTTGTCGAGGGGTCAACAGCATATGATTCGATTTGGTTTACTAGTTGTAGAATTTTTGTATACGTTTAATATTTTTATTTTTTTTAAATAACAATTCAAATTATTTAATATTATTATTATTGTATCAAATATATTCTTTGTATTTGTACCTTTTTTTGTTGTATATGTAACCTGTGTCGCCTGCACGTAGTTTATCGATGAGTCGGACGAACTGGTCGACCAATTAAATTGCGATCAGAGTTCACGCTGGGATGGTGGTGCCACCTGACCTAATATTTTTGAGTTACTTTGATTATAAAGGTCAGGTGCCACTACAAATTGTTTTGAAAGTATCCAGAGTAATTGGTATGTTTAGGCCAGATTATATACGATTGCCACAAACTCGAAAAGAGATTTAAAATTTAAAAATTGTAGTAAATCTAATTAAATTGGTCGAAATATAACAATTATTAAAAGAGGAAAATTTTAAAATTATGAAGCCTTGAAATATTGATATTGAAAAATAGAATATAATTGTTTATTTTAGGAGGACCCAATACCGTTGTTTAGATAAATAAAAAGATATTTTTCTTTGAATGTACATGTTTTATATGATCAGAATTTGAGTGCTATGAATGTTGTTGCTAGATAGCCAGGATCTGCTCTTGATGCTACCGTGTTAAGGTAGAGTGCGTGTATACCAGATTTGAAAGAAATCAATATCCATCCTGCTTTATACTTGGTGGTGGTGGATATCCTTTAATCAATTATCTTCTTACACCACTCCGAAATCCAAGAAAACAAGCTGAAGAATGGTATAATCTAAGACATACGCGTCCAACAAATACATTCGATCTAAGACATGCTCGTACGACAAATACAATCGATCGTTTTTTTGGAGTATAGAAACTTCGAAAAACAAGTAAAAGAATGAATACAATACAGATTCCATGGCGATTAATGAACCTCTTCGAAGTATAAATAATAAGTGGCGTTGGTTGAATTATAATAGATGAAATGCAAGAATAAAATGAAGTCATTTGTTTTCGAATAAAACCAAATCTTAGTAACGTCATTTGAAATCGAATCTTTTTAAGTATTATAGTGCATTTTAAAAAATTATAAAAATAAGGAAAAATATAACTATTTTAGTTACTTTAAACAGCTTGTTGGATTTGAAACTTTTAGTTTTGGAGAAATTTATTAATTTTTTTTTTTTTTTTTTTTATAGAAATCTCATAAATATTTTCAGATTACTATTAGTTTTAACTGAGGTTGAAATACTTACAAAATTTGCTACTATAATATGCTACTGCATGTATTTTTTTGTAATTATTTATATTCGTTTAGCTTAAACTGACTTCTTCCAACTGCATGGAAGGAAAGAAGAAATTTTAACCATTCAAAATTATACATCAATATGAATCAGTATTTTTATAATGTACTTTTAAAAAATTAGAAATACGAGGTAGAAAAATTTTTTTGATATAAATATACACTAATTGTAAATAAAAACAGTTTGTAAAAAACATTTAAATAATGCCGCCGTACTTAATCTATACTGAAGTTGATATGTGGAGTGTAAATATAGTTTGTAAGCAATTACAAAAATTCTTTGAGGATTTTTAAAAAGACGCCTTTCAACTACTATGTAGAATGAAGTTAAGTGCACATAAATATTGTATAGCGAGAAGTTAGTTGAATATAAATTTGGGACCATTGTGAAGATAAGTGAACATTCAAATTTCATCTTCGTAGTTCTAACACATGGACTGAAAAGTCCCGGGCCTAACAAAGAAAACACAGTTTTTTTGGTTCAAAATTAGCTTTATTCATCAACGTAATCTACATCAAGAGCAACGCAATCATTCCAGCGATGCTCTAATATTTCAATACCACTTTTGTAGAACGATTTATCTTTTCCCTCAAAATAGGCCTCAGTTTCAACGTTAACCTCTTCATTACGAATACGGTGGATGTGGGAGCAATTCGAAGTAAAATTCATGTAATTTTGCCATTGTTTTGATTGACTTGTGACACGGTGCGTTATCTTGATGAAACAAAATTTTTTTCTTTGCCATTTCGGCCTTTAAACGTTCCAATAACGCTATATAATATTCACGGTTAATGGTATTTCTTTTCTCAAGATAGTCAATGAATATTACACTACGCACATCCCAAAACACCGAGGCCATAACCTTTCCAGCCGATTGTTGTGGTTTCGGGCGCTTTGGACGAGGTTCACCAGTTGCTGTCCACTCAGATGACGATGGTTTTGATTCCGGAGTGAAGTGATGGATCCATGTTTCATCCATTGTCACATATCGACGCAAAAAATCCGGTTTGTTACGCTTAAACATGGCCAAACACTACTCAGAATCATCAACACGTTCTCGTTTTTGGTCAACAGTGAGCAAACGCGGCACCCACTTTGAACAGAGCTGTCTCATAGTCAAATGGTCATGCAATATAAAGCCAACACGTTCTTTTGATATCTTAAACAATTATATTCATTACAAACTAATGAATAGAATATCCTGGAATTTTAACAGCTGTCTTTTGAAGGTTAGTATTCACTGAAAAAAAGGTGACTGCAATAAAACTAGCACCATCTATGTGTTAGGACCGGGACTTTTCAGTCCATGTAATATACGGTATATTCATGCTTATAACCAGCTTGGTTCAATTGAGCGTGCATTATGAAGAAATCCAGTATTAGTTATATATTTGAAATTTATTACTAGTTACTAAGCAATTTGTATCAATTTTTTATATTTTATAAAATAATTCTAATTTTTGTTAAATAAATATACTTTTATGGCAATACTGTGTTATAAAAAAACAAAACGCGACGAATGTTTCTAATTATTAATATTTTATAATTTATTCTAGTTAAAATAAAAATAAAAAACAACTTTAAATACCATAAAAATAGTGTATTTTATAATTAAATGTGGGTATGAAAGATGTGTTGCATGTTTTTGTAGTTGAGTCTACATTCAAGCTATTCGTGTATCCCGCTATAAACTGCCCGATGAAAATAGAAAAAAAATTTTATTTTAGCAATAACAACTTGATTACAAATTGTTAATAACAAATTTATTTACTCATTCACTTCGTGCCATTTTAGTTTTTAAAGTTGTTGACCTTTAAATATTAAACCCGCTCAGATACCAATAATTACAGGTATCTCAATAGCTATATTTTTAATGAGGTAAATTTTGTTCCACTTACTGAGGTTATTTTGGGCGTTTCTCATCAACAGAGTTCTGTGGGACAACGCCTTTCATCGGCCGTCATAAATAAATTTAATTAATATACTTATAATTGAAACATTAACACCTAATATGTTAACAAAAATGTTTTTATTAATCTCAAGTTAGAACAAACTGTATTTTAAACAATGAAAAGTTCTTAAAAATTTTGATAATAATTTTATAAATACAAATTTTTTTGGTAAGATTCAACTTTGTATGCAAATCTAGTAATAATATTTCAGTACAAACTGATGAAAAGCACCCTTTAAATTAAATATGATATTAGCAGGTTCCAACAATTTTCGATGGCTGTGAAACTTTTTAAAAAAAGGGCTGTTTATTAACAAAATTAATTGTTTATATACTCTGTATATGTTTAACGTTTGAATTTGTTCCGTTTAATTTGCCAATGTCGTGTAATTTTTGGGGATATAGCTAAGCTAAACACTGTTATCATTTAAAATATTAATTTCTACTAACTGAAAAACTAAAAGTTGACAAGTACTGTTTTACATTTCAAAAAAACGACGATGAATAAAATGTTAAGCTTGTGTTACAGTCAGCCACAACAATTTTTACTGTTTAATAGCTGAAATGATAGGTTAAGTGTTCTCAGGCCAAATTATATAATATGCATTCCTTATGGAGCTTTTCTTTTTCCAAGTATTGTGATAATTTTGTATCCAAATATCACCAGTTCTAATGAAGATTTTCACCACTCAAAGTTAGATATCTCCTGTTATAGTGAACATTTTTTTGGTCGAAGAACACATTGTGACTTAAGACTTTTCATTTGAGGATATAAACAGTCAAATTCGATGAGATGGAGGAGAGCAAGTCGCGGACATACAACTTTTCATCAATTTTTTCAATATAAAAATTTGGATAAGAAAAATTTTAAATTAAACAGATATTTAAACATCTGTTAATGGATGTTTAAGAACAAATTATTTGTGATTTTAAACTTTGTGTATTTGTGCTATAAATGTATAAAAATAATACATTTTTCAGTATCTGTCGTGCGAGGGTATTGCTATTCTAAATGCTGGTAATTTGATATGCAAATTTTTACAGCACTTTTTTTAGTTTTTTCAAAAACAAGTTCTTATATTACAGACATTGGGCGTGTTTGGCCGAAGTAAGCACTTACTAAATTTAGTAAGTCACTATACTTACAAAATTTTTGGCCGGGACACAAAATAAGTGCTAACGCAGTAAGCATGGCTTAATATACGACGCAATTTTGTTTATTGTTGATGTAAAGAAATCGAACAGGACAGCAACATTTCTTTCAATAAAATATTTCTCATAAAATTATCCATTTGCAACTATTTATAGGAATAAAATTATATTCGAAAATTTAGTACTGTTATTATATCCACTATATGAGGTTATGTACGGGATATAACGTAAACCGGTGTTTTGTGTTATGTTAAGCCAGTAAGTCTGTCCTGGCGGAAAAACGCTATAGTCAGCTTGTAAGATTTTAATTTTTTTATGCTGACTGGCTTACTAAGTTTAGTAAATATTAATAATATTAAATATAAATTTCTTTGCATTTAGAGCTCAGAATACTACAATTGAGCCTAAACGTTCAATGTTCAATATTCAATGAAACTATTTTTCTTATAAATCACTAGTTTTTCTACTAATTTTTCAAAAATTTCAGAATGGTTGTTTTTATGAGTAGTTATCGTTGATAAATCAATGAAAAATCAAATGAATATAGGTTAAAAATCACAACCATTGTAGATGTGATAAGGTAGTTTAGTAGCCGCAATTCGAAGTCAAATCAAAAACTTTTTTTTAATTTTGTTTTACTATCAAACACACGAAGCATAGCTATAATAATTAATATAAATTCACATGAGAATTTAATTGATATAATTTAATACGGCTTATAATTAAATAAATAAAAAAAATGTAATAAATAAAATATTATTTGACTAGTCGACTGGCACTAGATAATACCAACTTTAAATGAATTTCAAAATATAACCTTGAACTGTCAATTTTTTTTTTTATATCGTGAATTATTTTTTATTTTATTTTATTTTTTTTTTATATTTATATAAATAAAAAAATTATTTCGTTAGAAAATAAATTTAATATTATAAAACATATTTTTTATATTTATTAATATTCAATATCCTTTTGTTGTTATATACCATTAAAAACGCTAGTTACTATTTGAAATTGGCGCACTTAACGGAGCCACCATTTTTCCCTAGTAAATATGGAGAAGAGAGATAGAAGCCACATGTGAATATTAAAAAATTAATTACATGGAAGTATGCGGTAAATTATTCTGAAATTTTTTCAGTGTATATTTGGAATATAGTTTTATCAATTTAAAAGTTTTTTTTGCAGTGTCAACTTTGCCAATTTACTACAAACCTTCCATTTCCGGTATTATTGACCCTCAAAAGAGCTCGTGTATTTTTGCTAAACTTTAATTAATTAAATCTCTTAAATGGTGTACCTTAAAATTAAAGCTTTCACACATTATAAAAAACTTTAAACTGCTTTATTTACTAAAAAATATAATCGGCGCCGGCACACATATTCTAACATTAATTTTCTAGATTGTCCGTCTGTCTATAGTATCTCATGAACCGTGATAGACAGGTAAAATTTTCTCAGATGACGTATTTCTGTTACAAATACTAAAAACCAGAATAAAATAAAAAATATTTATGGGGGTTGTATAAAAAAACGCAATAAAAATGGAGAAAATACCAGAAAAAAAGAAAAATCCATTTAAAATCAGCAAATTTTTTTAAAACTGGCTTATCATTTAATCAAGTATATGAGTACCCTATTACGAAGTACCGGTGATCATAACCAGGTATAATACATTTACATTGTGTATGTATAAAAATTTCCAATAGCTAAGATAGAAAAATAAAGTGACGTCACTCTAAAAATATGTGTAACGATATGGCTGTAACAAATTAAATCAATAAACGGTCAAAATTTGAATAGAGTCGTGTGTAGTTTTTTTAAAGCTTTTATTTAACTTCCAATGTTTATTCGGGTGGAATCCTGAACTCAATTTTGAAGCAGATATCTTCAACCGATTGTGCTGAAAATTTTATACACGTTCAGTTTGAATGGCAATGCATGGTTACGTCATTCTAAATCCAAGATAGCGGACATAGTTATTTTTAATGGTCTCCTACAATATGGTATGAAATGAAAGGATTTGCTTGAAATAAATCAAAAGAAAAATGACGTCACTATCCAATATGGCAGGCTAAGTTTTTAATGTTTTCTTACAATATCGTTATAAAAAAAACGACTTACTGAGAATTTGAATGCGAGTTTTAAAAAAGTAAGAAGCTGAACATAAACTCCGTTGCTCCAATCCACCGAGAGTTTTTAGTTATCCAGCGATAACTAAAAAGTAAAAAACCTTTTTAAAAACAAACTTTAATTTAAATGCGCTCAAAAGAAAAATATAAACTATTACTATCAACTCATAACGTCATTACACAATTTATGTGAAATAAAAGCTTTTCGCCAGATTTACTAATGTGGATAATAATCTAGCAGCAATCTATATATATAAAAATCAATGCCAATTTTCGTTGTAATTTTATAGCTCAAGAATGGGCTAACCTATCCAAACCAAATTTTTAGGCTTTGTTCGGACTAGTTAGTAGATGGTTTATGTGAAGTTTGCACAATCGGTCCAGCGGTTCTTCAATTATCACATTTTTTATAAGAAATTAATTTGTAGGGTTTTTATTGTACGAATTATTATTTTTATATTAATTACAAATTATTTATTTATTCTTCGCATTTTATAATTATAACACAAATCCATTCTACAATAATATATTCATTCATTTCGATACACAAATGAATCACAGTCAACCACTCAACATGAACGACGCCATTTCTCTTTCTGTTTCTTCATGTCATTGTCCTGAATTCTAAACTTATACCAACTTCACTCAATCATCACTAGTAACCAAATGTCTCTACAAATTCAATACATGGCGGATCATTTTGTTACTGGGGATTTTGCTGTCAAATTTAAACTTTTTTTAAGATCGGGATTGTGCTGTAAAATTGAAACTTTTTTCAGTGTTGACAGTTGTTAAGCATGTTGTTATGTCAATCATGCGGTCATTTCATTTGGGACGTGCTTCGATTAAAGTAAATTGTCAGCGATAATTATTGCTTTGTGTTTATATTTTTAAACATATTTTGAGTGCATTCATACAAACGGTAAGTCTTGAATTGTTCAAATGTATATGTGTGCGTGTACTTTTCTCAGTTTTTTTAGCGAGTCGTCGGTGTTTGAAAGAAACATTATATGGCAAAAGACATTTTAATTCGTATGCGTCATCATGCAAGAAATACTGATTTGTTGATTATCTTGGAAATGTACAACGAAGCTTTGATAATAATTGAAGATATGTGTCTAACGATTGCAAATAAAGCATTAGTATAACCGCACCAAATCGTGAGATGCATGATTTGTTTGACCGTTAATTGCAACGTGAGTAGGAATTTAATTCTAATGATTTGCGTTTATTTGTACAATCGAATGTAACCAAATTGGGTATTCAGCAAAAACATGTATATGACATATTCCAATAATGCAGATGGATTATATTTCTTGGATGCACCAGGTGGTACAGGCAAAACGTTCGTTATATCATTGATTTTAGCGACTATTCGATCGGAACAGAAAATTTCATTGGCACTTGCATCTTCGGGAATTGCTGCTACATTATTAGAAGGTGGTCGGACCGCACACTCTGCATTAAAATAGCCATTGAATGTACAGGTGATTGAAACTTACTTGCAATATTTCGAGAAATTCTGCTATGACAAAAGTTCTGCGATTAACGTCAATTATTTTATGAAATGAGTGTACAATGGCGAATAAAAAATCACTAGAAGCATTTAATCGAACAATGCAAGATTTACGTGGTAATCAACAGCTTTTTGGTGGTGCTTTGATATTACTGTCACGGGATTTTCGTCAAACATTGCTTGTCATTCCTCAATCAACTCCTGCTGATGAAATAAATACCTGTTTGAAGTTTGGTATGTAGATAAATTGACACTGATATGTACAAAAATTGACACTGAACAATAATATGTGTATTCACCTACAAAATGATCCAGATGCCCATGAGTTTTCAAAACAATTGTTAGAAATTGGTGATGGCAAAATACAAATCGACGGATTGATCGTTGTACCGAACAATTTTTGTACAATTGCGCAATCGATAGATGAATTGAGTGAATGTGTTTTTCCGAATATTCTTCAGAATTACAGAAATCATGATTGAGAGAACGCACCATTTTAGCACCGAAGAACATTCATATCTATGCGATTAATTTTCAAATTCAAGCGAAACTGCCAGGTGTAGTCACGACATATAAATCAATTGACAGTGTTGTGAATCTAAATGAGACAATGAATTATCCAATTGAATTTTTTAATTCATTGTAACCGACTGGTATGCCACCGCATTGCTTGAATCTGAAAGTTTCTTCATTGATTATATTATTGCGAAATATTAATCCACCAAAACTGTGTAATGGCACCAGATTGGCAGTGTAAAAGCTATTGCCAAATTTGATTGAAACTACGACCTTAACTGCTAAATCAAAAAGAGAAGTTTGTTTGATACAGCGTATCCCTATGATTCCAACTGATATGCCATTTGAGTTCAAACGGTTACAATATCCTGTGCGTTTATAATTTGTGATATCCATCAACAAGTCCCAAGGGCAAACACTTCACTTTATGTTGTCTGTTCCAGAGTCGGTACCCCCGGCTGTTTGTTTATTGATGCTCAAAATAAAAAAACAAAATATATTGTTTATCCAAATGTTTTGGATTAAGTTTTAAAATTAAAATTAAGCTAGCAATTAATAAAATATTTGTTTGTTTGAATAAATGAATTTGATGTTCCAATTAAATTTTTTTATTATTTCACTTAATACGTAGCGAAGCACGTACCGGACCGCTAGTATTTTATAACACATAAATTGTATAATGACGTTATAAGTTGATAGTAAAAGTTTATTTATTTCTTTTAAGCGCATTCAAATAAAAGCTTGTTTTTAAAAAGGCTTTGACTTTTAATTTATTTCTAAAAATTATCGACATTATTATTTTTTTATAAATTAAGTGAGGCTCCAATAGATATGATTTTTTTTTGCCGTTTTTATAGATAATTGTACGTAGCCCTTCGTGCGCGAGTCCGATCCGCACTTGGTCGGTTTATGCATCATGCTCAGAATTGAATTAGTAAAAAGTCTACCCATTGTATTTCAATGCTTTTTGTTTTTACATTTAAAATGTATAAAATGGATGCAAAATCAAAAAAGTAACGAATCACAATAGGTAAATTATATTCTAATGCAATTGTGAGCATAATACAAGTCTCTACGGCCTGTATTTTAAAATCAAAACATTATTTTCTTAATAATTAATTTTATATATCAAGATCAGCAACTGTTCATAATTGTTATCCAAGTTCAAAACTATTATTCAAGGGTACAAGGTTAACAAATTGAACTTATTAGAAAAAATCCAATGTAAGGAATAAGAGAGGAACTTTTGGGATCTTTACAATCCATCAATTTTAATCAAACCAATAATTCAAATACAATCCGGTGGAAATAATATTTCTGCAAGAATATGTGAAAGTGTTTAAAAAACTTATTAACAGTTATGGAATCATTTGAAAGACTCTGAAAGTGTATATTTCTCTTTAAAAACTCTGCCAAACTCTGTAAGTATTTTACTGTTTGTTTTATGAACATTTGAACACCGTAAACACTTTTAATATTTTGCTTTAAAAAATATATAGAAAATTTTACTATACGAATGAACACACCATACATGGCAACATTAGTAAACATTTATATACGTGTAAAAAGTTGGCTAACCCAAATTGAAAAAATCGACTAAAAATTTGTTGTAAATTATGGGCTTTTTAGGTGCTATTTAGGTGCGCAAATCAAGTAGTAGGTCACCTATAGTTTTTCTGGAATTCCAAAAAAAAGAGGTCTGCCAGGTTTTTAAAACTTGGCAGTCCTTTTTTAGATGAAAATGATTTTGGATCTTTGTTTTACATCAAAATTAAGTGCTAATTAACTGCAAGCGATTCCTGTCGATAAAAATTATATATTCAACTTTTAACCGTCAAAAATTCTATGAATGACTTTTGTTTCAATAAGCTTTCTTAAAGCGGTGGCTATTGATAAGACTGATCCATGTTCCAAGGTCAAATATTGTTCAAAATTGATTCTATTTTTATTTTGTTTCCAAACCTAAAGTTTGGTCTGCTAGCTTTTCTAATCATGTCATGAGAAAATATGTACCCGACGTGATTAATCTAAATGCATTTTAGAGTTACTGAAGTGTCGATTGATGGTATGTCAATCGCATATAATATCTTTATCGAGGTCTAATTCATTTTAAATCACCATACATGACCGCAAGGACCACTCCAACTCTTTAAAAAAAAAGACTTGAGAGGAATTGGACATTATACCACTTTCTATTACGGAAATGGAAAATGATCAGAATATGATTCCAAAGAAATAAAGAAACCAGACGGGTTCAAAGTCAACCCAGAATTAATCATGTATAGTGTGTGATTAAAATTTATCTAAAACTAATCTTTTAGTCGGAACCAAAAAGTTGAATATTATTGAAAAAAATATATTGATTATAAATTTATATAATAACATAAGTTTAATTAGATAATGGCTGTATTTTTTTATCACACATTGCTCTGAAATTGATTCAGACTACCTTTCAACGTCTATATCATTGTTAAAAATTATTATATATTTGAAGTACTATAGATCAAATTGAAGAGAAGTTTATGAGCTTTAAAATAAAATCAGAAATCCGCTATCACCTCTCAGTCAAAAGTTATTCACACTTAAAGTCACCCAAACTTATGATTTTTTCAATTTTGAAAATTTCAAATGGCCACCATTTCTAAACTAATCAACCGATTCTGCTCATCTTCGAACTCATTCAAGGTATTTACCTAATAGATAATTCTAACACAATCTGGTTCAGATCCCTCAAAAGCTGTGGGAAATATCGTGGCGACAAGTTTCGTTATATATATATATATATATAATATATACATACATATATAAATTTTCTAATGGATGGTATTTTTCAAGCTTACACTTGACTTATTATGTGGTATGGTCACAAAATTTTTGTATAAGGGAGAATGCAATAGAGTGATTTCATGAAATCAACCCAAAAAAACCACATCGATGAATGTTAACCGCGTAAAAATCGGTTAAATCGTTCAAAAGTTATGGCAGATTGAAAATTTAGCAGTAACTGTTTTACCAAACTTTCATGAGATTTTTGAACTCGAAGTGCTCAAAAACATCGCTGCTTGTAAACTGTCAATGACTGAACTTAGCGGGAAGTTGCAGGGATGGTCGTTGAGATCGACCGTTTTCCAAATTTTTTATTCTTGTGACGACTGTAAGTTCAAATCGATATCTGTTCAATGCTTTTCTGTTTTTTGAGCTGCCATAAATCTGATGCCATAAATTTGAATGAGTCGACCGACATTCACGTGATTGGCTGCAACCGATGCAATTTTTCTAATTCTATGAATAATTTTGAATCACGAATTGATCAAATGAAAAGATTTGGACTTTTTTGTAAGATACCAATTTTCCTGACATTTTTCGTTCACTATATCTCATGAATGGATCAACCAATGTTGACCAGCCCGACAGCAATCCACGAGGTCTTTTGATGTTAAGAGCTTATTAGTTTTTGAATTGCGATTGATAAATCAGTTTATAAGTTATTCCGAAAAAACGATATTTAAAAAAATCTTTTTTTTAGTTTTTAGGTAGATTTCTTTAGAAATCGAACTGTTGCAGAGGTACTTATGTCGGAATTTACAGATAATTGTGCTACAGTCCCGATGAAAAAAAAATTAATCTGATTATATTTTTTTTATTTTTTATATTCCCATATCCACCATTTTGAGCTTATAGGGCTATACAGTTTAAGCTTTCGCCGAGGGGTAGAGGGGCACCAGACTGATCAGTATGTTAAATTTTTTTAGCAGTACAGAGTTTGTCAGTTTGGCGGTATACTTTTCAGCCTGGAGAGTGAGTGCGGTGACGGACCGACTTTGGGGAAACTGCACGCATTTGCCTGTGCCCCACCGGTAGCATAGGGCTTGGGGAAACCATCGAAAAACCAAATCCTGAACAGCCCGGCGTGAGTTACTAATACCAATCTCTGAAAATACATTTTCAGCCCAGACTGGGATTCGAACCCACGCCTAGCCAGTTGGTATCAGGCGTCTTGATCCTCCGACAAAATATCCCCGACGAAATATCCCTAAAACAAAATATCCTCGACAATTAATCCTTTGAATTGATCGACGTTAATTAAAATTGTGAAAAAATGTTAAATATATATTCATAATTTTATTTAAATGTATTAAATTCACTCTCGAAAAGATATTCGATACTTAGAAAATCGATATTCGAGTATCGATATTTTGGACCGATACTGCCCATCCCTACTCTAAAGGAAGGATCGAAAAAAAAATTTTAAGTCACTCCGAATTTTTAAAAATTTCCAAAATCGTCGAAAACCGAAATTTGATAATGCCATGATTAGATAAGGAAGTGCTTGCTGAAATATCAAAAGCTAGCAGACCAAACTTTAGATTTGGAAACAAAATAAAAATAGAATCAATTTTGAACAATATTTGACCTTGGAACATGGATCAGTCTTATCAATAGCCACCGCTTTAAGAAAGCTTATTGAAACAAAAGTCATTCATAGAATTTTTTACGGTTAAAAGTTGAATATATAATTTTTATCGACAGGAATCGCTTGCACTTAATTAGCACTTAATTTTGATGTAAAACAAATATCCAAATCAATCATCATGTTCATCTAAAAAGGGACTGCCAAGTTTTAAAAACCTGGCAGACCTCTTTGGAATTCCAAAAAACTATAGGTGCACCTAATATATGATTTGCGCACCTAAATAGCACCTAAAAAGCCCCTAATTTACAACAAATTTTTAGTCAATTTTTTCAATTTGGGTTAGCCAACTTTTTACACGTCATTTATATCCGTCAGGAAATAGACCATTAATTGTCGTTAATTGATAATTCTTTAATTAAATATTTTGCATCTAAAATAACTTATCAACAAGAAAATAATAAATAATTAAACTAAAAATATTTTCTTAGAAAAGTAACACATGGACTGAAAAGTCTCGGGCCTAACCAAGAAAACACAGTTTTTTTGGTTCAAAATTAGCTTTATTCATCAACGTAATCTCCATCAAGAGCAACGCAATCATTCCAGCGCCGCTCATTTTCGCCGAACATTTCAATACCATTTTTGTAGAACGATTTATCTTTTGTCTCAAAATAGGCCTCAACCAGTTGCTGTCCACTCAGATGACGATCGTTTTGATTCCGAAGTGAAGTGATGGATCCATGTTTCATCCATTGTCACATATCAACGCAAAAATTCCGGTTTTTTACGTTTAAATATGGCCAAACACTGCTCAGAATCATCAACACGTTCTCGTTTTTGGTCAACAGAGAGCAAACGCGGCACCCACTTTGAACAGAGCTTTCTCATAGTCAAATGCTCATGCAATATAAAGCCAACACGTTCTTTTGATATCTTTACGATGTCAGCTAACTCACGCAACTTCACTTTTCGATCATTCAAAACGATTTTGTGGATTTTTTTGTTTTCTGGTGTAACCGCCTCATTTGGACGTCCACTGCGTTCTGCATCATCGGTGTCTCTACGACCACGTTTGAAGTCAGCAAACCAACGTTTAATTGTTGTTTCTGATGGAGCGGAGTCCCCATAACACTTTTCATGCCATTGCTTCGCTTGAACGATTTTTTTTCCCATCAAGAAGCAGCGTAAAATTAAAACACGAAATTATTTTTGATCCATTGTTTTGAAAATAACAAAAGTAGCGTCACTCTTAGCACAATAACTCACAAACTAATGAATAGAATATCGTGAAATTTTAACTGTCTTTTGAAGGTTAGTATTAACTGTAAAAAAGGTGACTGCAATAAAACTAGCACCATCTATGTGTTAGGCCCGAGACTTTTCAGTCCATTTAATATAAGTAAAAGTATATTTCACTAATAAAATCTGTGCTGTTAAAATACATATGGTATGTATACAAAATGTTTCAGAAGTAATAGTAAATATTTAGTTCAGGGATACACCTGTTAGTATGTAACCCAAATAATTTAAAGCAAAGTCTAATGAGGACATCCAAGTTATTTTTCAACAATTCCATCACTGAGTTCAACAATTCACGTTGGTTTCGAATGTTGGAATACCGACTGCTATGGATTTGTAAGGGTGCATAATATCGATTGTCACTATATACTTAAAAATTGGACACATGTTTTAGAATTTTTTATTGCAATAATTCGTAATAATAATATCACAAAAAAATAAATATTTTTAGTTAAAATAATAAACAAGTAAATTGTCATAAAAAAGCCTCCTGTATAAAGATCAGAAATATCTTAACATAATCGTAGAGATAAGAAACTTCTTGCAGTATTTTCTTTTATAGCTTCCTCGGATTCCATTAATTATTAAGTTAGACCCGTAAATCAACGATATCAATCCCCATTATCCAGACAAATTTAACGCATTAGTCGAGCAATGGATAACCGATCTACCTCTAAACCAACAACCATCCAATAGACCTGTACGCACGACATTTAACCTCGGTCAAATTAGCCCACCCACATTTCAGCTTTCGAAAAAATCGTAAATACAATTCGTTTGAAAGAGATTACGAACCCAAGAAAATCGTTTGACACGCAATATTTTCACAGAGAAACGATTTCATTCTTTTGAATGAAGTTGACCACCAAATTTTACAATTCTCAGAAAAAAATAACAGATGTTTAATTTTATTTATAATCCATTAAAACTGCAATAAAAATTTTATCTATGTGTTAGGACCGGGATTTTTCAGTCCATGTATTATTTTGCCTAAAATAATTGCAAGATGATGGAACATAATATCAATTATAATGAATAGGATTTAATATGTTTGAATTGGAAATTTCCAATGAATTCCCATAGAATTCAATTCAAATTCAATGGGAATTAATTGAATATTTCCCATTCAATCCGATTCCAATTGGATTTTAATCAGATTGAATTGGAAATTTCCATTTAAATCCGATTCAGTTTCTATCGGATTTAATCGGTCATTTTTATAGGGAATGTGAAATTCGATTTTTACATTCTCAAATACCTCAAGGCCAAATTGGATCCAAGTACAATTTGAAGATACTTAGAAAGTATAAATTGCGCATACACTAACAAACAAGTGTGCAAACCGTCACCAAATTAGCAACGAGTAACATCTCAGAGAATCATTACAACTAGCTAATTCATACTGATGATGACTACTTTGTAGTCGAAATGCGTATTTATAAAATACAAAATAATTTTATCTAGGAAATTGGGGCAAATAATCGAAATTTATTCGAAAAATCCTAGAGTTCTCAATAATAATTATAAAAAAAAATTAATAATACAGTTACATTTTTTTGAATTAAATAATTTTGAAACGCCGTTGATTTAATTGCTGTATATTGATCAATAAATTCTGAAAAGTGGTCGACCAAGATATGTAGATAACGTTTGGTAGAGTTATTACCACCAAATACACCCGCTATATCCAATTAGTCTACTGTCTCATTTACTTCCAGCTACTAAGACCGTATGGCTTAGTAGCTGGAACTAAATGAGACAGTAGACTAATTGGATGACCTCTCCGAGATTTATTGTTTTACACATATGACATAATTATAGTAATTTTCAACCAATTTGTCCATTTTATAAAAGTAATAATTTGGGTGTATTTTGTAAGGTGAACCCCGATATGCCCAAATTTCCGGAAAATTCATTTATTCCTCTTTTGTGTTTTGAAAATATATTTACTTCATTTTGTTTCCAACAGTCAAGGTAAATTGCTTTCATTTTCTTTTATGCGGGCCTCATTTTTTTTAAAATTATGCAACTGGTTGAAGGCTATTATCATCATTGGACTGTTTTAAGATTTCTCCAAAACCATCAACAGTAGCATTTGTGTATATATACACTGGTCTATCAACATCATATATTCTTAGTATAGGACTGGAAAATAGGTATGATTTGACCGCCTGGAATTCTTTTTCGCAATTATCACACCAATGAAAAAGATTTTCTTAATAAATTATGCATTGGCTGTAATGTTTGCAATGCATTTTCTATATATTTATAATAGAAATTTATTTTTCCAAGCAATTGACGTACATTTTTTTCTGTTTTTGGTCTGGGAAAATTTTTAATAGCTTTGAGATTATCATTAAGAGAGCGATCTTCAGCTTAAAATAAGTATCCCTAAAAGCATAAATTATAGTAAATATTCCTTAAAATTTTTTGAAAAAAATTAAAATTTCGTCAATATATTTGATATCGTGCGAAGGCGATCTCTTTAAGCCAAATGAAAGACGTTTCCATTGCGAGTGCCTTTCTTGCGAAACAAAAAACTGATTTTCCCTGTGTTCTTTTTTAATTGACCAAAACGCTGAGTTTACATCGAGTACCGTATACCTGTCGCAATTTCCATCTTTTAACGTTATATCTTGTATTCTTGGGAACGATTGTGGTTCTGGAACCACTAATTTATTTAAATCTCGAAAATCGATACATAAGTGTGATTTTTTATTTTCTTAACGTTTGTATGCTAAAGAAACCAGAGAATCAAAAGGAGAGTTCTATTCTTCAATGAAACCTGTATCTAGTAGCTTTGTTATATGAGATTCAATTTCTTTTCATTCCGGACTAGAAGTTCTATAGGGTTTCTTAGTGACGTATTTATTTTCTAAGAGTTTTTTTCTAAGAGTCTTAGTGACGTATTTATTATCGGCGATATTGGTTGTATATTCTTTTCCTGTATATTCTTTTTAAAAAAATTTAATAATAAGTGTAAATTTTTCCACTTTTAGCGTTTTATTTCTGTAAAATTTTTAAATTCTCACTCATCTTGAATTAATCTGAATTTTTTTATTGCAACCAATCCAAAAGGTAAATCGTAAGAAAAAGAAAAATTGTTGTCTTTTATAACATGGATATTAAGATTATCTTCCAGTTTATTAATTTTCATTTTAAATCGTGTCCGGCGGTGAGTAAAATTCGTACCACTTATTATTCGGAAAATATTGGAATTTTTCATTAACTTGTTCTCACTCGCCTGATTTATCAGTAGTTTTTTTCTAAGTTCAACGTCAATAGAATTTTCATGGTTTTCAGCTAGGTTTACTAATTTTTATTTTGAAATTATGCTTCTCATTAGTCGAATGTTTTTGTGAATCCTCTTTCTTTCTTGTTTTTGTTGAGGTTCATTCATATTTTCTAAGTTGATTCAAAAGATCTTCTGTGCTTTTCAATTTTTCTTTATCAATCATATTTTGTATATGCCTGGATCTTTCTATAACAATATTAGAAATTCTCGACATTTCTGTCATGGTTGGTTCACAGTCCAACAGTGACTGTTTATTTTTAACGCATAATAGTGTTCCATATCCATTTGTATATTTATACGAATAAGCATAACGCACATTAGACCATCCTTTATCGGCATATGTTTGTAGAAATTTCTGTGCCCATTGATCCCAATTTACTAAATCCAACTTACGTTTCGTTAAAGTATATCAATCTCTTACACTATCGTTTAAAAATAATCTCAAACATTTTTTTGGTTTTTTTTGTTTTTCACATTGTATTTGAAATCGTACGCGTTCTTTCTCGAAATCTTTTAACCAGACTTTCGCGTTTAGGTTTTTCCCAGAAATTTCGGGACTTACCACATGAAAAAAACGGACGTTAAAAACCCTTTATTTTTTTAATTTAATAAAAATATTGTTTACTAACCTATTTGTACTAAATATTAATTTTTACATAATAAATGAACATAAATTTTAATAACAATGTATGGATTTTTAAGAATTTCAATAGCGATGGTGAATTATCAATTTTTATGGATGATACTTTCGTAACAATTCTATCTTCTATCCGGATTCTGTAAAAGATTTGCGTGAAAAAATACTAGACATGATACCAGAAACATGAAAAACGTGTGAAACATGAAAAATTGTTTCCGAACATATTTTAGCTTGAACTAGCAAGCCTAAAATTAACTAAAAATGGGGTCATTTGTCATAGTATACGAAGATAAGAACCCATAAGTTGATTATATATAATTTGGAGTTTTAAAAAAAATAGATAAACGATTACTTATATTAAAATAGTAAACAAAATTTAATATAAATCATAATCTGTAAAATTATTGCACAAAAATTTTTATTATAGGTAGGTATATTAAAATTAATACTTCAAAGACTAGTGTCGATAATTTTTGAAACCAAAAAAAATTACAGTAGAATGAAACCCATTAAAAAGTAGGGGAATATGATAAAAATGTAAGGAAAAATAAATTACGATCGATCCGAGTTCGGGAAGTGGGAGAGGGTGAGTTTTTAAGGGTAAAAAATGGTTTCTCTTGATTTCCGTTAAAACTACAAGTCCTATGGAAAAAAGTTAAATGGCAAAGTTATAGGTTATAAAAAGATCTACAACTTTTTTATTTACAATTTTTTCACATAACCTCAAAATTTAGGTGAAAAATTCAAATAACCAAGTTTTTGGTTTTTTATTTTTTCTTTTTCAAAAAAAATTTTTTTTCTACGAAATTTGGTGAAAAATTACCTTATTATATCCCAAATACACTGTAATTTATTTGATTTAAAAGATTTATTTTTTTGCCATATTTTAACTTTTTTTGATATAAAAGCACCCTAATTTTCAATCGAAAATTCTCGCGTCAAAATATCAGCTTTTTCCAAAAAGCCTGGGGGATTTTTGTTCGTTGAAATCTCTACTTTCTGATGGTGTAAACATTACAATAGTAAATGTTCTCAGAAAATGTAAAAAACTGAAAATAACTCAAATTCGAAATTTTTATCATTATGTACAATTTTGAGCTATTTATTAAAATTTACACTTTAATTACTCAAAAAACGTAAGATTTCATGTTACATTGAAAAACGAAAAAATTGCAAATTGAAATATACTACTACTAGCTTTTTACCCGCGGCTTCACCCGCAGTGGAGAAATAAAATAAGTATGAGAGATAACGGGTAAGGGTATAATAATATAGAAATTAGTCAATATAATAACTAAATTTTATTGCTTGGCTGAGATCAACAATTTTTAAAAATTACTACAGACAATGAAGTTTCAACACCTTAATATATGCTTATTGAAATGCAACAACAAATGTTAAAATATATTTCACCGTAACAAAAATAAATAATTCTGATTGTAACAGCAAAGCTAAGCGGGCAACTATGTCATGTCGATCAATGGCCTTTTGCCCAGACATAAGCTCTTGAGTTATATCCTGCCACGAAGGATTACAGGTAAAAGTTACGAAGAGATCAGGCCTTCCGTAAGTTCGTACATAAGAAAATGCGTCTTGCGTGTACTCATCGAGATAACGGGGGCTGTTCACAAAAGTGGACGGCAAAATAACCATTTTGGCAATGTCGTTAGGTATGATATTATTGTCTGCGCTAATCGCATCTTGCAAATGTATGTAATTTTCAGCTCGTAATTTTTTCTGGTTTAGAGAAATGTAACGAAGACGTTCGCTCTCTACTTTAATATACATATCTACCAAGAATTGATGAAAAAGTTGACTTGTACGCAGAAGAAGGTTGAAGTCATGCTCTCGAAGCATCATGTAATACGCATAAAATTCCATGCAGGAAACTTTTTTTTTTGAATTGGTTGTCCCGTTGTTGGATTAATGACTGGATAATTAAAATAATATCCAGATTCTCCTTTACTGAAAATTAATGCAAAGCATCATAGAATCTATGAGTGTCAGCTACACGCTTTAGCGTATTATCATGTGCACGTAATACTATGTCTCGTGGAGAGCTCGGGTCACCAGTAACCAAAACAGCAACTTCATTGGCCATCGGCGCATTATAACGCCTTTCATGTTCGCCACGTGGAGTTCGATCAGCATGAATGATAACTTTGTAGTTGTCTGAAGGCCAGTTGTCTATCGCACTTTTAAAGATTTTTACCAAAACATTGTGACTGTGTAACATTCGTTGAATTTTCAATACCGTTTCTCTTTCTACTCCTTCAATATATTGGCAACGACGATTTACTTCATTTTGTTAATCACCTATAAAGTAGACCTGCAGAAATTTATGCTGATCATCATCTTCTGGAAATAGTGATCCAATTTGATGATATATCTGTCCTTTTACAGTAAAAGTTGGTGAAAACCCGGGCATTCTTATCACTTTATCAACTCCAAAAGAGTGTCACTTGAAAGCAAGAGTTATACTTTCTTATTTTGCTTAGAAATTTCTTTGACTCATTTGTAACATTTAATAATAAATTTTTCAAAGGCTCTTTTGGTTCACCAAGTAATGTAAGTGAAACTTTACCATCGGTACAGCACATTCCAGCAGTTTCATCTTTCCACTTAAAAGCATCGCAGTACTGACATTTTTTATTCATTGAGCCAATAACAATCAATGGATTATTATTATATTCAATTGAAGGATCATATTGAAACCCAGTACCATTAAACACAGCCCAATCATTACGCATGAAATTTCGGCGTCGCGTGGTCTGCATGTCTGCATTATTAATTCTTCTCGCCTGCGATTGTTCTGGTGTTTCTATCGCTCTTCTAGTTGTCTGCATTGCAGCTTGTCTTTCTAAACGAACTCGTGCCTGAAGAGGCGTTTCAGCTGCTCTCAAAACTCTTTGTCTCTCAGCTTGTTCTTGTCTTCTTAGCTCTGCGTGAGCCGAAGTTTCTTGATTTCGTGCAACTTTTGCGGCACGGGCCCGCGATGAATTTTTGGATAGACCAGATTTCCGCTTCCGAGGCATTTTTTAAATAAAAGCAGAGTAAGAATTAACATCATCGAGTACGATCTAAAATAATAAAGTAACAGCTAACCACAAAAATTACGGATCACCTCAAAAATGTGAATAGTTTTATACTGCATGTAACGACAGAAGAAAATAACAATAAATATAGAAAAATTAGATACAGTTGAAACCATATTCAATTGAATTAGATATTGTCGTCACCGTCGGTAATACAGTGGGCCGGTATTACAGTATTCATGGTTAAAACTTCATTACTATGATGCTAGATGGCGTTGAAGTAGCTAAATTTGACGATATTTTGACAAACAATTTTCTTGACCCCGGACTGACGTAACGTAATGACATACTTAGACCAACTAATAAAGTTAAGCAACAGCAGTCACAATATGTATTTGGATGGGTGACCACATAGCATTACTGTGTACTGTTGTTGTTTAATAATAATAATAATCCCCTTTGGATAATGGCTATATAGCTGAAAATAGCTTAAGCCAGAAAAAAAAAAAAAAAAAAAAATTTCTTTTTTTTCGTAAAAAATTTTTATTTTTTTTTAATTATCCTATGTTACTTCTGATACCTTCAAGAGTATATGTGCAAATTTTCATGATGATCGGTTAAGTAGTTTTTGCGTGAAAGCGTAACAAACAAACTTACATTCGCATTTATAATATTAGTAGGGATAATAATATTAGTAGGGACAAAGAAATAAGTTAATAAAGTTAATATTTAATAAGACATC
The DNA here is from genome assembly GCA_020423425.1 of Chrysopa pallens. Taxonomy (NCBI): domain Eukaryota; kingdom Metazoa; phylum Arthropoda; class Insecta; order Neuroptera; family Chrysopidae; genus Chrysopa; species Chrysopa pallens. The sequence continues at coordinate 114,726,678 of CM035592.1, forward strand.
TACAATATTTTGAAAAAGTTGTAGAATCTCTTTAAATAATATTTGTAGATGCCTATTTATTGCTGTTTTAAGATAATTTATGACAATGCGGATCATAATACATACACGATTGATGACAAGAATACTTTCCATGCAATGGGTGGAATAAGAGTTGTTACACCGGAGTCAAGTGTTACTTCAAAGAAAACCATCTCTAGATTAAAACAGATTCCATCTACTGAAGAGATAGGCGAAATTGGATTTGCGAAATTGAAACGTTTTGAAAACAAAAGTTCCGATAGATTGAAAACAATTTAGATAGAAGATATTTTAAATGTTACGGACAACTATGAAATTTCTTCGGCAGATTTTGCATGATCTTATTCAAAATTTGCAAACAACAAATCGGATGGTTGCAATGGGTTCATGGAAAAGGTACACGCTAATTTGACTTACCTTAAACTTATCTTATTATGTACCAAATACACTGTAATTTTGAATTAAAATATTTATCCTCAATCCAAGTAAGACTTGGGGGAGTTCATTTATTGATGCCGTTCCTCAGATCGATTAGATTCATCATGGATGGTAGTGGAATTAAGGAGGCTTTTGTGAAATATATGCTGAAAATTTGTCCGACAAAGCTCTTTCCGGGCACACATATGTACGAGCTATCCGAGGACATTTTCTAGTACAGCTTGCCTTGTTTGAATTAATTTTTTCATCGATGGAGTTGTCGCATACAAAAAAGGGGCTAATGGATACATTTTTGGTGGATTTAGGAACAGAAAATTTTGAAGACAATTTGCATCACGAAGATTTTAAGATCATAAAACAAAAATTTATTGAGCATCTAAAATTAGTACAAAAAAAGGTCCTACCACAAAACTTTGGATGCAGTACTGGCAAATGATGATTGGTTACACATTTCATACGGGCTGAACGTGCAGGTAATTGGGAATTACATTTAAAATGCGTGGAAAGAATGCTTCCCTATTTTCATGCAAGTGGGCACTTTTTATACGAAAAATCTGTTTTTTTCAATTTTTTTACATTTTCTGAGACATTTACTATTGTAATGTTTACACCATCAGAAAGTATAGATTTCAACGAACAAAAAGCCCCCAGACTTTTTTGAAAAAGCTGATATTTTGACGCGAGAATTTTCGATTGAAAATTAGGGTGTTTTTTTGATATTAAGTTCAAATAAGGCAAAAAAATAAATATTTTAAATCAAATAAATTACAGTGTATTTGGGACATAATAAGATAAGTTTTCACCAAATTTCGTAGAAAAAAAAATTTTTGAAAAAGATAAAAATAAAAAATTTTGAGGTTATGTGAAAAAATTGTAAATAAAAAAGTTGTAGATCTTTTCATTACCTACAACTTTGCTATTTAACTTTTTTCCATAGGACTTGTAGTTTTGCCGGAAATCAAGAGAAACCATTTTTTACCCTTCAAAACTCACTCTCTCCCACTTCGCGAACTCGGATCGACCGTAATTTATTTTTCCTTTCATTTTCATCATATCCCCCTCCTTTTCTAATGGGTTTCATCCTACTGTAATTTTCTTCCACTTTTTATCATTTTTAAGGCTTCTACTCTAGTCTATTCACACAAGCTTCATGTAAATAAATAAGACACAACATTTTTGGGATTCATAAAAATTTTACTATTATAATTATTATTAAATATACCAAAAAAGTATATTTACCAAAACAATGGATTTTCCTGTGTAAACTTGAAATTTCTTTACAAAAAGTGTGACTCTCTTTACATGATATAGACCAGGACCTGGATAAACCGGAGTGTGCAAAAATAGGGCACCACATCCTGTCAGTGGAATTCTGTTAAGAATAGTTTAAATATTAAGGACCCAGATATCACCGTACATAATTTTGATCATTTATGACCACAAAACTTTTTTAGGACCACACTTTTATTTTAAAATGGATAAGGTTTGGAGCTATTTTAATTATTGTGTTATATAAATCGGGAAAAATATACACTTTAGTGATCTTATTGTTTTTTGCAAAAAATGCCAAAACATGCTTTTTTTAAATATGATTTTTTTAAATATCAAATCTATTAATTTTCTTTTTTATGTATTTCTAAGGAGTTGTGATTTTATGCAATATATACCGTTTTCTGGCAAATTTTTTTTTCACAAAATTGTGGTTTTTTGAACTTAAATCTGTTCTAACACGAATGTGAAACATTTCGGAAAAATTATAAGACTTCAAAAGTATTTTTTTTTTTGGCCAATTTACAAAAATTAATCATTAAAATAGCTCCAAACTTAAACTATATAGGGCTTGAAGGAATATAAAGTATCGTGACAGACATTTATCACTAAAATAGAAGTGGCACTAATGTATTTTCTTAGTAAGAAATGTTTAAACTTCAATTTGATTATAGTTTGAAGCGGTTACTGGATAGGTACGATAACACAACAACAACAAAAATTAAAAAAAGTTTCATGCATTGGATTTAGCACCAGATTTTACAAGGCACTTGTTCATAATTATTTTCTACTCACTCGAAATTTTAAAATCAGTTTCATGCGGTTACTCGATTGGTACAGTTTATGTCCAAAAAATGCATCGTAGAAAAAATATAGCAATGTTATGCACCATATTTGAATCTTAAAGTTTGCCCTGGCACTTAATGGTTTTTTCAATAGTTACAGTGAGTAGTATCATTTAAAAAATACTTCATTCGGATACTGGATAGTTCAGGTTTTTTGCAGCCAGCTGGACCATTATTTGTTTATTTTTTTCAAATTTGATGACGAGGGTAAACCGACACATCAGCTGTATGCATATTTGCCATATGTTATTTGTGATATTATAAAGGTAGATAATATTAAATTAATATAGATATTTTAGATTTTATCAAAAAGAATAATATTTTATTTTTTTAACATTCCCTCAAAATAACCGCTTACAAGTTCCAGTTATCGTCAATAAGTTCTTAGAATCACTTAATACGTCCATTTTCGTTTGTCAAATCAAATGTCGATACTTTACTCATGAGTAGTTATTATCGTATTCATATAAGTATCGAATCAAAAGTATCGAGCTCATTTCAATACCTTAAAATATCCAAATTTTTACAACTAATTTTTTTCTCAAAATCAAAATATAGTTACCAAAAATACTGATACTTTTTCGATTCTTCAAGGAAGTGATCGATGTTGTCTCTTCCAATTAGATACTTATGGTTGTTTTGGAAAAAATCTCTATTAAAAATAATTGATATCATGAGGTATGGAAAAAGTATCCATACCGTAAATTATCGATACCGATTAAGGTCATTACTTTGACGGATCAAAAATTATCCAAGCCTTGAGGTATAAAATATTATCGATACTTTAAGATTCAAAAAATGATCCATACATTGACAAATTAAATTGCTCCTTTTCCTGATTCTTTGAATATTTAGAGTATTTTATAATTGCTAATGATTAAAAATAGTTCAAATATTGAATCCCAATCATATGTGGAGAATTTAAACAATTAACTTTGATTGTTGTTTTTTTCAGTTGTTTATTTTAATTTTAACAATAAAAAGTTCGATGTTAAAATAATTTATCAAACATGTAGAGTTTTATGAGCCAAATAAAAATAAATATTCTGTAAGAAATCCTATCTATTATTTGAAAAAAAAACTCCATATTCAATTCAGTTTTAATAAATTGTCAAATTCATAATATTCTTTGATATTTTTTTCGTTAGTGCGAAGTCTAAAAGTAATTTGCATTTTGTAAATTATTGCATTTTGTATAGAACACATATAGATGCAGTAGAAACGGATTATAATCAACTTTTATTTTAAAGTTAAAATATAACAAAATTTGCATTTTTAAGTATGTATTTTCATGAATTGTAATGACGTTTTAAAGAAATTAGTAAAAAATAATTATAATACGAGTTGTATCCTTGTTATTAAAGGATTTTCAAAATTACAAAATATAAATGTAACAAGTTAAAATAAGAACAGATAGTTAATTATTTTTTCGGTTACCGAAAATTACTTACCCAGTAGGCCTCCCCTTCCCTTACTTTTTATTTCTCCATTTTCCTAGCACACTCAACATGATGATATTGAAATTTGGCTTTCGAAGTCACTCATTATTTTTACCAGCTTCATTTCTAAACGTAGAGTTAGCTTAAAAATGTCATGCAAAGCACCACACGATTTTATATTAGTGACATTAATTTTCTCACCAGTAATTTTTTTCCTATGATAAGAATTATTTCTTACTTTTTTGTTTGATTATTGCTAGAAGCGTGTTTTTTAGTTTTTTTAAACTATAATTTATTTTACGCTTTTTAGTTCTATTTGTTTTAAAACAACTGTTTTTATTAATATTTAAAGATGTACTAACAGTTGAATTTTGGTTCCGAAAACATTCAAAGATTACTACGTTGCCAATATAAACAACGAGACAGTCGCATAACTATCTTTGCGAACAAGGCTTATAGATATTTTCGCAATCGACTCATTTCGCTAATGCTTTACTGTTACATGGTGTTCTTTAGTTAATTTTGTGCAAAAAAGTTCTTCAATTACATAAGCAAACAGTCGTGAACCTAAATATGGATTTTCGTTCTGATGGTGTTCACATAATTAATTCAATACCGATACAGTTCTGAACTGTTGAGAGACAAATGTTGCCATTATACAAATATAAATATAATTTAAGTTTGGTTTCGTTATAATTATGTTATTAAGACTATTTACTTTAGAAACACTACTTATGATAAAACGGTTCATTACTGAATTTCTACTATTGTTATTCTAAATTAATGTAAAAATCTCATGCACAGGTTAGCAGCAGCTACAATTTCATTTTGATCGATAAAACGTCACAGTTATAAATAAATATTTTGCGGCAATTTTCTTTTCATTAGGTGTAGATCCGGGCCATGCGATTTAACAAATTTTATTTTTCCGCGAACACACATCACTAAGAAATGGTATGCCCCTTCTATCCCCTTAGGGACATTTAACCCTGGTACCCTTCGTACTTGGCATATCTGATTTCCAACAAACAAAAATAAAATTAGTTAAACGACGAAGTTATCCATGAACACGCATGGAAAGGAACAACACATAAAAAAATATATACACTGTCGAATTGAAAAATCTGTTTTTTTAAAGTCGGTTAAAAGAAATCTCCAAAAATCGGTGAAAACTTTATAAGAGAAATAGCTTTTCATTCTTATAAAAAAAAATGCCGGTACCTCTGTGTGAAAGCAGGTGTTCTTATCATTGGTTTTGAAAGATTTTCAAATACTTTGATTTTTGCAGATTTGTACAGAAAAATAAAAATTGCCTGATATTCCTGTAAATAAAATTGAAATATTTTTACCGATTTTGATAAAGTAATTATGTCCACCAGAGTGGTACTGCGTTATAACTCACTTTTTTCGAAACTCTGTACATCGATTTTGTTTTAACTATGTAGAAATCAGAATTTTTATTGTCGGTTAATTAAACTCTCCAGTGTCTTTTACCATTAGCCGTGACTTAAACATATTATATAAAGAATATCAACAAAATTTATAAATTTATTTTTCACACATTTTTATTACAAAACACAAAAATACTTTTATTAGTTCAATCACTTACAAAATCGTAAAAAAACTTTTTTCTTCACTGTGAATCGCTAGATGAACTACTACTCGAATCTGTTGACATCACCTCGACATCCTCATTCTCTTGCTTATGATTTCGTGTATCCATTGAAACACTTCCCTGTCCAACAGAAATGTGAATTTCACCCGAAGGATGCCAAGCAAACTGATTTTGTTGTGAAGCAGGAATATCCGTTGTACGATGCAAATCAGATAAATTAGTTGTTTGTGGTAAATTTCCATTACTTGGATCACTTAAACGACCCAAAAAGCCTAAACGCATTTCAATATCTGTTGGATACGGTCGACGTGGGTCACCCTGTTGCCAAGTAAGTGGAGCACAAATAGCATTTGATGCGGAGATTCTATGGGCAAATTTTATTAGTTCCTCTGATGGAACTGGTCGTTTATTTGCTTTCGCAATCGATTGTAATTTTTGTTTAGCTTGAAAAATAGCAGTTGCTAATATTTGTTCAGCTTCTTTAAGTTGTCCTTGTAAATGACTGATTTCTAGATCTTGTCGATCCACTTCAACTTTGATTGCACTCATTTTTTGATCGATTTTTGCTTGTTCTCCAGCAAGTTTTAAAGTATCTTTCAATTGTTTATCTTTTAAAACTAATAGATCTGTTAAATTTGAATATTCTTGACCAGATATTTTTGACTGTTTATTTGCTATGGCATTTTCAATTAGTTCCCTAAAAATAATAACTAAATTAATTAAAATAAATACTGATTTAAAATAATCTAAATTACTTCGAAATTAATTCAATATCATCGATAATTGATAATAGTTTTTCTTCTGTACTGATATTTGCATTCATTCTGAACTAGTTACACCGATTGAAATAAATAGAGCTCAATAGCTGTCAACAAACATCATCAGTATTTATTTTTCAAGTTTAACTGTAATATAAAAGAGTACTATATACATAGGTATTCCCACGTTTCCACCATTCTAACTCCTTTTGAAAAACTGACAGTTTGACATTTATGCTAACACACAAAATTTTAAAAAATTGTATATAAAAATTATATGTAATACATGTGTATCTATTTGTATTTACGACTAATATTTTACTTTGTAAGATTGAAAAAACTAATTAATTTTCACTTTTCATGAAAAGTATGTATATTTTTAATATCATTCTGCCATTGTTGTTCCTCTTGAATAACTGTGAGTGGTACATAGGAAGGCTGAAATATATAGCGCCATAGGTATATAATAAAAGTAGCTGGCCCGGCAAACGTCGTTTTGCCACATATTTCTAATTAACTTCAACATTTTCTAAGTATAATAACATATTCTTAACAATTTTCCTCTATTTCTTAATACAGAAAGCTAAGGCAAATTAGAATAAATAATATTAATATATATTTTAAAGCATACCCGGACACGTTGCGGTGACAATTGATTTTACATCGATTGCATGCAAAATTTGAAGCAGATTAGACGAAGGAATTCCGTTGTCCCATACAAACTTTGCCTCTGCTTTTCATCCCATTAGGGGTAGAAATTCAGAAAATCTTTTCTTATGGGATGCCCGGTATTTTATGTGTAACCCACTATTTGGTGTGGGATACCCATGACACGAAATATTAATATATACACTCGTGTTTGATGTGAAGAATGATTCCGGTAATACTTGAACAATGCGATATGCTCACTTGATATAGTTGACAGTTCACCATACTGCTAGTGGAAGAGATAAAGACGTTTTATTTTGAATTTCAAAACTAGAGTTTGGTTTCTATGGAAATGATGATTTGTAACATGTGAAAAAAAAAAGACAAAATATGTCTCACAGCTAGGAACATTTTGTATTCGAAAATTAAATTGTCGTTTATAGTATTTTCCTTTACTTATTATTTATGTTTCTTACCATTTAAACCTTCCCTGAATTTTCTCGAATATTTCAAGACCAAAATTAGCCAAATCGGTCCAGCCATTTATACCAGGGTAGATAATTTTTGAAAACAAAAAAAAATTACAGTAGAATGAAACCAATTGGAAACGGAAGATAATATGATAAAAATAAAAGGAAAAATAAATTATGGGCGATCTGAGTTCGGGAAGTATGGAAGGGGTGAGTTTTTAAGGGTAAAATTCGGTTTATCTGAATTTCCGGCAAAACTACAAGTCTTATGGAAAAAAATTTATACGAAAAATTCAAATAACCAAGTTTTTGGTTTTTTATTTTTTTTTCTCCGAAATTTGGTGAAAACTTACCTTTTTATGTTCCAAATACATTGTAATTTTTTTGATTTAAAATATTTATTTTTTCATCTTATTTTGAATAAATATCGAAAAAGCACAAATATGTGAAAAAGTGTATGTACAAAAGTTGTAGATCTTTTTATTGCCTACAACTTTGCTATTTAACTTTTTTCATAGGACTTGTAGTTTTGCCGGAAATCCAAATAAACCGTGTTTTATCCTTAAAAACTCACCCCTTCCATACTTCCCGAACTCAGATCGCCCGTAATTTATGTTTCCTTTAACTTGTATCATATTATTTTGCGTTTCCAATGGGTTTTATCCTACTATAATTTTCTTCTTCTTTTTATCATTTTTTAAGGCTTTTACTCTAGTCTAATTCCCGAGTTTTAGCATGACTAACGAACAGCAATTGATTTATATATATAGATACCCATGTAACGTCAGCAATATAAAGTTATGTTCACTTTTATATAATAAATGTTAAGAAAGTGATTCATCGAAAATCAGGCATCTGTATAAAGTCAGTATTTTGAATTAAAAATATTTTTTTTAAATTATTGTTGCATATTTTATTTAAAATTAATAATATTTGTTCTGAATCTCGTTTATGTATACGGAGAGATTTTAATTTTAGTTTAATAATTCTTTGCATCAAAAATATAAAATACAAGTCGGCTTATAACTATAGCACCTAGCCTAAGCTTTATCTATAATACATCATCTTATATACTAGTTACACTAGATTACAATTTTTCATTACATCGTTTTAATAAAAATGGAAAATTAAAAAAAAAAAAAACCATTTGAAAATACTTAACCTATGTGGATGGATAGGCCATCCCTATAACTAACTTAACATGTAAATTTAAAGAAAAGAAAAAAGATACTATATACAATTAAGATAACACCGGAACTAACATCGTGTGGCATGGTAAATCTTTTCCTAAAAAGCAGCATCCTTGGGTCAAATTGACCCAGTTGCTGATTTCTGGGAAGGGATTGTTGCGGGAAGATTGGAAAAAGGATTTTGAGGTGGAAAGGATAAAGTTTGGAATAGTTGCAGGTGTCCAGTTTCGCGGTGGGGTGATGGAGAGATTACGTTATCCGTGGCGTTTTATACAACCCATAATAAAGAAGAACAATATTAAGTCTCTATGTAAAACAACAATAGTTACTGTTGTGCAGGCTCGACGCTCATAGTAGCATCATAGATGGACTACGCACAGCACAATTAATTAAAAAAATTAAAAATATCCAGCGTTTTAATAAATACATAAGTATTTTACTGGTTTTTCGATAAAAGTAAACAAAAAATAATTCAACCTACGTGGGTAATAACATTTTTGATTTAATAATTTAACTTGTTTTCAAAATGATTTAGCATGGCTAATATTGGCAATAGTTTTGAAAAATTAATTATTTAATTTAAAATTAAAAACAATTTTCATATAATTTTTATTTTATTTTAAATAAGTTCAGAAATAATTCTTTATAAATGATTTATTAATATTTTCGCTTTGAAATTAGCGCTAAAAAATTACCAGTTATTTTGCTTCTCTAAGTGACTAAATTTGGCAAATCGAAACCCCATTGATAGTTTAGATCATGACGTTTGTCAAAAAATATGACTTTGGCGTATGTTAAATATTACATTAAAGTGTGGATCACGAAATTACCCCCACAATTTTTTTCGATTTATTGTTAGTTTGTCGTTTGTTCTTGATTGTTCGCTATAAACTCATTTTATCATTTTAGACGGTTTTAAATGTCATTTTAGGTAAAATATCTGCTCTGTTATTTCATATGCTAATAGGCAAGTGACAAACGATTTCTGCTTCATTTACAAGCTTTGTAAGCTTTCTAAATAAGTTCTTGTAGTTCAGTGGCGCCTCAATTTGCTGATGAATTTTGGCAAAAAAAAGACGCAAATGAAGAATACCAATTTTCGAGATGCCCGTGGGTAGTTTAATCATGGGTTGAACGTAGAGGTCAAAAACCAACCCGACCCCTGCAAACTACACCCCAGAAATCCATGGATAGTTTAATCACAGGTTGAACGTAGTGGCCAGAAACCAACCTGACCTGTATAAACTACACCCCGAAAATCCATGGGTTAATAACAGTCGAAAAAATTTTTAAAAGTTGTATTAAATATACAAGTGTTGATTTCTTTTAAACGAATTAAATTTCGGTTATTTGTGCTTGAATTGTGTTTAAATTATTGCTATTAAAAATTTAACAAAAAATAATAAATCTTGTGCCTTGTATTACATTGTGGTATTTATATGACATAAATACGATAATTTCTAAAAAAAAGTGTCGATAACTCGAAAAATAGACAAAAACTCGTTTTCTTCATTTTCGTCTTTTTACCAAAATTAATCGTCAAATCGAGGCGCCACAGATATCGTAATCTCCCCAATTTTATTTATACGAATATCAGACGATTTCTATTTTTATGTGAAAATTTTTATAAGTATTTGGAAAACTTTCTAATCCAGTGATAAGAGCATCTACTTTCACAAAAATTTACCGACAGACTTTCATCGATTTTAAAAAATAAATTTATTTTTATTTGATAAGAATATGCTATTTCTTTTATAAAGATTTCCACCTAGTTTTAAATTTTTTTTAGATATTTACTATTGAATGAATGATACGTTTATTTTAATTGTCATTTTGAAAACATGGTGGACCATCTGGACCACTCTCAAATCCTTGGAGGAAGAATCGTCTCACGTAACATTTAATCCTGTAAAGTGTCATTGTATAGCCATTTAGAGCCAAAAATAAACATAAACGTAAAAATATGTATTATAAAACATTAATTTATTTGGTAAATGGGTACATAATATGTTTTAAAACAAAAATATATTGTTCAGTTTCATTGAAAAAAGAAAACAATTTTTGTATATTATAAATTTAAAGTTTTGTTAAAAATAATATCTAAATGTAATATCAGAAAAAAATGTGCTCCCTGTGAACGATTGTAATGTACAATCCAATTATGGAGATTATGCTAAAATATTATTGATTTTCAATGCGAAGCATGGAATTAAAAAATTTTTTTACATGTTAATTTTTATATTTAAAACGAGTATTTCATTAATAAAGAATACGAATATATATATGTTTCATTAATAAAATTTTTTCATACAGGATGTTGTACGATATCGATTATTCGTACTGTTCGGTTGTTTTTTTTCATTTTACTAGTATTGTTGAAAAATTACCAAAATTGTTTCTTAAATACCTGAAAAATATGAATAAATTAGTTGAGTTTATTGGGTTAATGACGATGTGACGTATAGCAGAAGAATTTACGTACCATTTTTTATTATGGTCACCTAGGCGATTTTTTTTGACTCATAGTTGCAGGATTCCATTCCATTTTTGTGAACATATTTTAAATGACGATGGTTTTTCTGATTCGAGTTTATGAACCTGCGAATGATATTTTAACGTATTTTAAATCAAATAAAATTAATAACTTTTGGAAATAAAATGAATTACTAGTATACAAGCATCTAAAATATATGCTCCCCAAATACCTTTATACACACTACATTTATTAGGAAGAAAAGTATTTTTATTTTGTACATTTAAAATTTTACATTCAATACATTAGATTTTAATACTTGAAACTAAAGTGTAGATATTGTACTTATATTGTAACACACTGTGTACTCACTAAAGAGTTATATTCAAAAACATTGAATGACAAAAATTTTACATAATTAGGTGTCTAATATCTTTGATGCGGCTCCCCTTTAATACTACCTTATATATTTAGTTAATGAATATATTCTTTCCATCCATAAAAATAGCACTCAATTCAATATAAAAACAGTAGCACAGCTTAACAATGTAGAACAAAATAATTATGAGCTTCTTTTTACGAACAGAACAAACAATAAAAATTTCACCACATATAATAATATTGTTAAAAATAATTCAAGATTTAATTTTATTAATGTTTTTATTTGTTCTGTTTATAAATCATCCATTATATTCCGCCATTTTCAGTGTTATGAATGTGCGTACTACAAAATCATTGTCATATGTCACACAATTAGGCGAATTCACACTATTTTTTTGAATTACATTTTATTATTAGGGAGGGCTCTTGCAAGTTCATTCTCATTACATCACATGATCAGAAAATAATATATTATTACTAGTTGTTTCATAACAAACACGTCTAAACTTGTAACTTTACAATAATCTATATAAATATATCGTTCTTTTTATGTTGTATAGCTATAAACAGAGTAATAAAACTTTGTTCTTAAATAAAAACTTATAGCCCAAGTTATGGCGTGCCTGACTGACTGTATGGAGCATGAAATTATAATTGATAAATTAGTATTTATGTACACTAAAGCGATAAGCGACGGGAAGTAAGCGATTAGTCCACTGAAGCATTTAAATTATTTTGTTCAATCAACCTATTATGATATGATTTTTAATTTTATGGAATTCATAGAAAATTACAAACCATCGATAGTCGTCGCGATGGTGTTCAAATTAATCTATACTTTAGTTTCAAGTATCCAAAACTGTGCTAATAAACACTTTTGCAGATTTTCACATATTATAATTTTGTCTGATTTTTCTGTCAATAAAATTGAAAAATTGAGAGACTTGTACAGAAAAAAAAGATTTGTACAGAAAATTATTTCCACCAGGATATTTATGCAAGAACAATCATAAATGGATATTTATAGTCCATTAACGAGAAAAAAATGGTCGGGGAGGCAAATTAAGAACAATTGTTTATAGCGAACAATGATGAACAAACAACAAACTTACGACATATCAACATAAAAATTTAAAAAAAATTTGTGATGTTAGTTTTTGTCACCAGTAAATTTTTTCTATAGACTATACAACCTAACGGATAGAATTAAAACTCATTATTTTTTTTAATTCTGCGCACTGCACATGATTTTTTTTCTGGCTTTAGTTACTTTCAGCTATATAGACATTAACCAAAGGGGATTATTATTTGTATACAACAACAGTACACAGTACTACTAGGCGGTCACCCATTCAAATACAGATTGTGACTGCTGTTACTTAACTTTATTGATTGGTCTATGTCTGTAATTACGTTACGTCAGTCCGGTGTCGCTGCACATGATTAAACAACGAATTAAAATGGTTTAGAACTTAACCACACAATATAATGTTTTGTGGTTTAAATTAAAATGGTAATTTAGCGTGTCATATGGCCAAAGATGCTCTAACAAAAATATTTAATATTTAGAAAGAATAATATCGATTTGCATTTGTATCGATCAGTATGGTCAAAAATGTAGTATTATATATGATTTAGTATTCTATTGTTACCACTTTCTCATTACACTCATCTTCAAGATTCAACCCCGATTCAAAATTTTTTAGTGTTTTAGATAGATAATAAATGCTATTGTCATACAATACATATCAAATTCAGATTTTTATGAATAACTATAAATGTTTTATTTATTTATTTTCTATACTAAAAATTTTTCTATATCAAGTAAAGATAAACGGCATATACGCAGAAATAAATAAAAAAATGAACAAAGGTAATTAAAAAATTCTATCCTATTTTTACGATGTAAATTGATTGTTTTCAATCGTTCTCTATTGTTTTTATAATTTTTAATTGTTTATTTTAAATAGGTTTGACTCGTTTTTTAATTATATTTTTATTTACTATTTGTTTTAATACCTAAAAAATTAATTACTATTTGTTGTTAAATGAATAAAATTTAAGCACAAATGATTGAAATTTCAATTTGTTTAAAAGAAACAAATACTTTTATATTAATCACATTTATTGGCTAATGAACGCCATTTTAACATATCTGTCTTGATTTTAAAAAAAAAACATGAAATTAGATTATTGTGACAATACTATGGTTAACTTAAAAATAATACGTTTTAACACAACCATAAACAAAAGATTACAACGAATACATACAACATAAAAATATATAGCCTATACATTTGTTATAAACATGCAGATGTAACTATCTCACAAAATTTGGGTCTGTTATATGCAAATTTGTCATAAATGATATTTGTGGTATAATAAAGATAGATAAAATAAATTAAGATAAATATTGTAGTTTTTTTCAAAAAATCTATAAGAAGATTTTATTTTTTTCACATACCCTCATAATAGCCGTTGATAAGTTCCAGTTATCGTCAATTTTTGATTTTATACTACACATAATAAGTAGAATATGTCAGAGTATATTCGTTTTTATCTAAAGTTTGTAATGCTGTTTGTAAATATTGATAGCACGAAACAAATTTTGATATGGAAGTTTTAAGAATCACTTAATATGTCCATTTTCGTTTATCAAATCAAAAGTATCGATTTTTTGTAACTCATGAGTAGTATCTAATCAAAAGCATCGTATTCAAAATCTAAATATATTTACCAAAAACACAGATACTTTTTCAATTTCTCAAGGTAATGATCGATTTGTTTCTACAACAAATTTTTTTATCTAAAAATTTGGTGTATCAAGCTCATTTTACACTTTTGATTTTTTTTTAAAAATTCTCCAGAAAAAGTACCGATAGTTATTATTGTTATATATCGGTTATTAGATACTTATAGTAGTATTGGAAAAATCTCTATTAAAAAGAATTGATATCATGATATCGTATGCAAAAAGTATCCATACCTGAAATTATCGTTATCGATTAACGTTATTACTTTGAAGAAACAAAAATTATCAATACTTTCAGGTATAAAATATTATTGATACTTTGAGATTCAAAAAATTATCCATTCATTAACGAATTAAATTTAGGCGTTTAAAAGTAGTAACTTGCTTGAACATCGTGCGGTTTCAATGGATCATTATTCGTACGGGTCTAATGGATCCAGTATCGAATTTTTAAACAATAAAGGATTGAAGGAAAGTAAAAAAAAATTTTTTTTCGAAATATTTTTACGTAAAATGTATCGATTCACTACAATTTTAGCTCGAATAAGCTAATAGGGACATATACAGTTACAATGCATTAATTATTATATTTCTATTTATAACTGTATAGACTGGATATTTAGAGTATTTTATAATTGCTTATGATTAAAAATAGTTCAAACATTGAATCCCAATCATATGTGTAGTATCAATTAACTTTAATTGTTGTTTTTTTTTCAATTTTTAATTTTCAAAAAAAATATCCGATATTAAAATAATTTATCAATGATGTAGAGTTTTATGATCCAAATAAACTTCTTTTTTATTGAAAACTTCAATAATCTGGAAGAAATCGTATCTATTATTTGAAAAAAAAAACTCGTCCAGTTCAGTTTTGGAAAATTGACAAATTCATAACATTCTTGGATATGTTTTTGATAACTGTGAAGTCTAAAAGTAATTAGAAACGGGTTAATAATCAATTTTCATTTTAAAGTTAAAAATATAACAAAATTGTTTTCTTGCTCTTAAGTATTTGAAGTATATATTAAATATTTGTAGTAATTTGTAAGTATAAATTATAGGAATTTGTATAACAATTCGGTGTAACATAATCATTACGATTTCCTGTCCTGTTTCTGATTTCCTTTAGTCTTAAGAATTAACAGATGTATAGATTCTTTTAGATATCCTAGGATAACCGGACACAGGATCAAAAGTCTTGGAAATTTTTTCATATCTCCGTTAATCGTAATTATATTTTATAATAATTAATTTACTTATAATTAATAATAGACTGATAGTTAATTGTCATTATTTCTCAAACACTAATGATATCGGCATGTGAGCAGAATGAGAGAAGCATAAACCGCTATGATTTGGATTTTTATGTTATATTTTCCGATATCTTAATTATATCTTCCGATATCATAAAAAATAGATTGGCAGTTAGGGAAAGTGAGGAATATATTAAGTAAAATGAGTCTAAAGGATATTTCGTTTTCAATTACGTGGTTAGAGATGGAGCTTAATTATAATTAACTTTTTCGATAATATAATACAGTAACATTCTAATCAACATTAATGTGTACTCATTTACCACAAATAATTTTAAAACAAAATTCTACAATATAGGTACAATCCTGCCTGTTTGTCGCTATCTCATATTATGTTTTATAATAATTATATAATAGTTTAAAAAAACTAAAAAAACACGCATGCATGCGTAGTTCGCGCACTAGCTCTATCTTTATTACTCTCATGCAAAGGATCCGTTCAGATGCGTTCTGCAGCCAACTTCAGAGAGTTACCTACAGACAAACAAACATACGAGTGAAGCTAATAAAAGCGTGTTAAAAATGAATTTAATAATTTTCTGTTAAAACAACAATGCTTCTATTTTATTTGCCTATTTACCAAATAAATATGTATATTTACGTTTATGTTTTTCCAATTATATCTCTAATTATTTCGCCGTACATAGACACTCCTCACCGGATTAAACGTTGATAATTTTTGTTAAATATAACACATTTATTTTTAGTAATATTTTATATGTTGGTATTAATTAGTTAGTTATTTTTGATAAGTTTAAGTTTGTAGGTCGGAAGAATAAAAAGAAGTCAGAGTTATGACATGTAGTAATAATACAAGAAAAATAAAGTTGATTTGAATATGAATAAATGTAGTTATATAAGATAAAATCCACCACCTTAACATGGTAGCAGAGCGTGGTTTGTTGAAAAGATTGGACATATAAAAAAAAAAGGATTGAAATTGGTATTAATTTTATTGTGCACGTGTCGTATAAAAAAAAAATTACAAGATGGCGTCTAAAGACGAAATTAAAATTCCTATTTTTGACGGACAAAATTACAATATGAAGAAAAAACGGTTAGTGATGTTTTTAAAGTTAAAAAAATGTGAATCAAATATTGAAAGAGCAAAAACGCCAACTGATGAAGACCTTTGGGATGATAACGATTTGAAAGCAATTAATTACATATATAGTGCGATCTCGGATAGACAATTGGAATTTGTTAGTGATAAAGAAACTGCATATGAAATAATAAAGAAGTTCGACAGTTTGTATTTAAAGGAATCAACGGCATTACAAATTGTATGTAGAAATAAATTGGAAAGATTGAGACTAAAAGACTACCATGATTCAGCAACATTTTTTAGTGATTTCGAAAAGACAGTGAATGGGTTCGAATACGATTACAAGGGCCCCTCGGTTTTTTGATGAATTTTGGCAAAACAAGCCAAAATAAGACGAAAATGAAGAATACTAACTTTCTTGTTTTCGCCTATTTTTCGAGTTATCGAACTTTTTTTTCGAAAATATACTCCAAAATAACCAAATATTTTTTTTGTTTATTTCACAAAATAATCACAATTTAACACATTTCACAAGATTTAATTACAATTTGTTGTTACAATTAATAAAATTTCAGTCATTAACAACCAAAATTTCAATTTATTTAAACGAAATAAACATTTTTATTTTAATCACTCTTTTGGCATATTGACGCCATTTTATATACTTATATTTTACTGAAAAAAAGTATTCTTTTGAAATATTATAGCCAACATAAAAAAAAAAATTCCTAAATGAATATAATGAAGATTTTATTGTTTAATTTTATATAAAACATTCATGCTAAGATTTCATCGCCAAATCAAACATTTTTAATTTAAATCTGCTAAATTTAAAAAAACTACACCCCACAAATCCATGGGTAGTTTAATCACAGGTTATACGTAGGGGCCAAAAACCAACTCGACCCGTGCAAACGATACCCCACAAATCTATGGGTAGTTTAATCACAGGTTGAACGTAGGGGCCAAAAACCAACTCGACCCGTGCAAACTATACCCCACAAATCTATGGGTAGTTTAATCACAGGTTGAACGTAGGGGCCAAAAACCAACTCGACCCGTGCAAACTATACCCCACAAATCTATGGGTAGTTTAATCACAGGTTGAACGTAGGGGCCAAAAACCAACTCGACCCGTGCAAACGATACCCCACAAATCTATGGGTAGTTAAATCACAGGTTGAACGTAGGGGCCAAAAACCAACTCGACCCGTGCAAACGATACCCCACAAATCTATGGGTAGTTTAATCACAGGTTGAACGTAGGGGCCAAAAACCAACTCGACCCGTGCAAACTATACCCCACAAATCTATGGATAGTTTAATCACAGGTTGAACGTAGGGGCCAAAAACCAACTCGACCCGTGCAAACGATACCCCACAAATCTATGGGTAGTTTAATCACAGGTTGAACGTAGGGGCCAAAAACCAACTCGACCCGTGCAAATGATACCCCACAAATCTATGGGTAGTTTAATCACAGGTTGAACGTAGGGGCCAAAAACCAACTCGACCCGTGCAAACAATACCCCACAAATCTATGGGTAGTTTAATCACAGGTTGAACGTAGGGGCCAAAAACCAACTCGACTCGTGCAAATGATACCCCACAAATCTATGGGTAGTTTAATCACAGGTTGAACGTAGGGGCCAAAAACCAACTCGACCCGTGCAAATGATACCCCACAAATCTATGGGTAGTTTAATCACAGGTTGAACGTACAGTTGAATGTTAATATTTCATAATAATAAAAAATATCATGAATAATCCACAATAATTATAACAAAAAATTAATTTTTAAAACATTTTGACATTTACTGTTAATTAATATTTAAAACATTTTGATATTGATTGTACAACACCGCATTTTAAGAAACTTTTTTTTTTTAATGTTTGCTCATAATATTTCAAAACAATGTTTTTTAGTTACTTTTTTAAGTAAAATATAAGTATATAAAATGGCGTCAATATGCCAAAAGAGTGATTAAAATAAAAATGTTTATTTCGTTTAAATAAATTGAAATTTTGGTTGTTAATGACTGAAATTTTATTAATTGTAACAACAAATTGTAATTAAATCTTGTGAAATGTGTTAAATTGTGATTATTTTGTGAAATAAACAAAAAAAATATTTGGTTATTTTGGAGTATATTTTCGAAAAAAAAGTTCGATAACTCGAAAAATAGGTGAAAACAAGATAGTTAGTATTCTTCATTTTCGTCTTATTTTAGCTTGTTTTATCATAATTAAAAGTCAAACCGAGGGGCCCTTGTAATCGTATTCGCCCCAGTGAATGAGTTGAAAAGTGCTGGGGCAACTGTAACTGAAAAAGAAAAATTAAATTACATGTTAAACACATTACCGGAGTCATATAGTTATATTGGTGATTTAATTGACACGTTAAAAGTGGAAGATCAAACGGCTGATTATGTAAAGAGTAAAATTGAAATGGCTGAAATGAAAATTACAAAAGATGAAAATCCAGGTAGAAAATCAAATGTATTTATAGTGAATAAAAGTCAGCAAAATTGGACATGTTATGGCTGTGGTGAAGCAGGTCATATTCAGAGAAAATGTAGAAATAATAAACAAGCATCAGATGATCAAAGATGGAGATCATCACGAGGACGGCAAGGTACTGGAAGAGGTGTTTATAGAGGACGTGGCAGTTTTCGTGGATATCGCAGAAATAATCAGCAGCAACAAGCAACTCCTCAGCAACGTCAACAACAACAGAATGAAGAGAAGAATACTGCATGGGTTACAACGGTTGAGCATCATGTGGTACAAAATTCTGAGATAAGAAATGTAGATTCTAATGAGATTGTGTGGCTTTTAGATAGTGGTTGTACAGACCATATTATTAATGACGAAAGATATTTTGATAAATGTATTGAACTTAAAAAACCAGTAAATGTTTACTTAGGTGATAATAGAAAGGTAAATGCAACAAAATTAGGAAATGTTGTTAGTTATTTTAATGCTTTTGGTCAAATGAATTTAATAGAGATGAAAAATGTATTTTATGTGAAAGATATGAAATCAAATTTAATAAGTTATAGTAAAATCACAGAAAATAATACGATTATATCTAAAAGAAAGATGTCAAAGGTTATTGATAATTATAATGGTAAAGTCACTGCTGTAGCATTCAAAGAGAGAGGTTTATACATCATGAAAAGTAAATTGAGATCAAATGAATCAAAAGTGTCCTTTGTTAATATAGCAAATGGAAATACAAATAAGATGAGCAATAAAGAAAAATGGCATCGTATGTTAGGCCATGTTAATTTTGGTTATTTAAATACTTTGTGTAAAAATCAATTGTTAAAAGGTCTACCTAATAAACTTGAATCGGAAATAATGAAATGTAAAATATGTACAGAAAGTAAAATGCATGATAAATCTTTCGAAAATAGTAGACAAAAGGCAAAGGAAATTTTAGAAATAGTTCACACTGATGTTTGTGGACCTTTCAAGACAAAAGGGTTTAAAGGCGAAGAATATTTTGTTTCATTTATTGATGATTACAGTAAAATTGCTAGAATATATACAATGAAATCAAAAACAGAAGTTTATGATTGTTTAGTTGAATACGTAAATGAATGTGAAAATTTAACGGGAAAACGAGTTAAAATTTTGAGATGTGATAACGGCAAAGAATATTTGAATAATAGGATTTATCAGTTCACGAAAGATAAAGGAATTAGTATTAATAATTGTCCTCCTTATGTACATGAATTAAATGGAACCGCGGAACGGTTTAATAGAACGATAATGAATATGTCGCGTTGTTTAAAAGAAGAAGCAAATTTGGATAAACAATATTGGCCAGAAATAGTTTGCGCGGCAACTTATTTGAAAAATCGTACGTTAGCAAACACGAGTGAAAAAAGAACGCCTTATGAAATATTTTTTAAACGAAAACCGGATGTGTCAAACCTACGCTTATACGGTAGTAAAGTTTTTATTAGAATACCGGAAGAAAAGAGGAAATCTAAATGGGATAAAAAGGCTGATATGGGAATCTTAGTAGGATACAGTAATGTTGGTTACCGTATATTGCTAAACGGGAGAGTAGTTGTTGCAAGACATGTAGAATTTGTTGAAAATAATGTAAAATGGATCAGTTTAGATGATGATGTATCTGATAGTACGGATAATGTAGATGAGAATACAACCAACAATAGCCTAACTTCTAGTGAAAGTAGTAATGATGAAAATGAAAATGATGATAATATTAATGAAGGTGATGAGGTATCGGGTGTTCGTAGATCTGACCGAACCTTAAAACCTCCAGAATATTTAAAAGATTATGAAGTGTATAATAGTTATATTTTTGCTAATTTTTGTAGTACAAATGTACCAAGTACATTTGAGGAAGCGATGGAAAGTAATGAGAAAACAATTTGGCGGAAAGCTATGAATAGAGAAATAGATAGTTTAAATAGAAATAAAACTTGGAAATTGGTTGACAATGTCGATAATAATAAAGTGTTAGATGTAAAATGGATTTATACTAAAAAGTGTGATAATAAATTTAAGGCTAGATTAGTTGTGAGAGGTTTTCAACAAACCGATGAAATTGAAGATACTTATTCTCCTGTAGCTAAAATGCAAACATTCAAGATTTTGTTATCATATTGTTGTCAGATGGGTTTAGAAATTGAACAGATGGATGTAGAGACAGCTTTTTTAAACGGAAATGTAAATTCTGAGGTTTATGTTAAACAACCTAAAGGTTATGAAGATGGTACAAACAGAGTTTGTAAATTGATAAAAGCGTTGTACGGTTTAAAAGAAAGCTCTAGAACTTGGTATGAATGTCTCGACGAATTTTTGAAAAGTATAGGTTTTGAACGCAGTGATATTGATCCTTGTTTGTATATGTTTAAAAATGGAACAGTTACCATTTATTTATTAATTTTCGTTGATGATTTATTAATTTGTTGCAAAGATAAAAATGAAATTAAAAAAATTAAAGTTTTATTATCTGAAAAGTTCAAAATGAAGGATCTTGGTAAAATTAAAGATTATTTGGGAATCACTATAGATTATGAGCCTCAAACGAATGAAATGAAATTATATCAAACTAAATATATTGAGTCATTAATTAAAAAATATAATTTGGAAAACAGTAAATTATATAGTACACCTATGGAAGTAAATTTGAAAATTGAAAAATCAGATAATTGTGAAATGAACATTAAATATAGAAATTTAATTGGTGCATTACTCTATATAAGTTCGGCTACAAGACCGGATATAAGTTTCAGTGTAAACTACTTGAGTAGATTTCAAAGTTGTTATAACGTGACACATTACAAATATGCTTTACGAATTTTACAATATCTTTATTTAACGAAAAATTTAAAGATGACTTATAAGAGAAATGAAAATATTAAAGTTCTTGATTGTTATGTTGACGCCGATTGGGCGGGGGATAACTTAGACAGAAAATCCACAACTGGTTACGTATTGAGATTATTTGGCAATGTAATATATTGGAAATCAAGGAAACAAAAGAGTGTGACGAAAGCATCAACATTTGCAGAATATGTAGCATTATCGGAAGCTGTTAGTGAACTTAAGTTTGTTAAAGAATTGTTAAAAATTTTTGATGTTAATTTAGTTAAACCACTTAATGTATATGAAGACAACTCAGGTGTAATAGACATAGCAAAAAATGGTAATTTTACAAAAAATTCGAAGCATATAGAAGTGCATTATCATTATGTATATGAATGTATGAAAGAAGGTTTTATTAATATTATTAAGGTTAAAAGTGAAGAAAATGTAGCGGATATTTTTACTAAAGCATTGTGTAAGAAAAGATTCGAAGAATTAAGAAATTCACTGGACTTAATTGTTTAAAAGAAAATAAATGTGAGGAGGCGTGTTAAATATAACACATTTATTTTTAGTAATATTTTATATGTTGGTATTAATTAGTTGGTTATTTTTGATAAGTTTAAGTTTGTAGGTCGGAAGAATAAAAAGAAGTCAGAGTTATGACATGTAGTAATAATACAAGAAAAATAAAGTTGATTTGAATATGAATAAATGTAGTTATATAAGATAAAATCCACCACCTTAACAATTTTATTACCAATAAACAATGTAATAACGACCCATCTAACTTGGCACCAGACATTTTTTCCTATGAGAGTTCATGTATTGTCATCTAATGTATCTCTCAACATACAATAGTTTGTTACAAGTAAATCATATACTTAAAATAAAAAAATTTTTTTAATTCTTCAAAAATATGAAAGAGTGTCTATAAGAGTTGTGAACTCTTTTAAATTCCTTGAAAGTTTTTAAAACTGTAAATTTTTCAATGTGCTTAAATTTTTTAATGACATTAAAAAACCTGATCTTTTATGACCGTTTAAATAGTATAATTGGTTTTTTTTGGTTTAAGTTTTATAGATGGGTGTCAAGATCTTGTAGCCATATCATCTTTCCTTTTGAAAAAATAGAGGTATTATACCTACTATTGTATCAAGTGGGAATGATTCGGGATAATCGATGCGCTCATAGTTTATTTTCTTGGCAGGGCTGCTTCACCAACTTGATCTTTTACGTTGATCCCAAAACGAATCGATAATTATTTAATTCACCATAAAGTTTTAAGTTACGAACGGACGAAAGTTGAATTGATGTTAATAAATCTTCTTAAATTTGTTCTGTCATCAATAATTTTGTACTTACATTTTATTATTATAATTCAAATAAATATCATGAGAAGTACTTCTCTAATAAAAATGTTTAATAATTTATATTTTTTACAATTCAAAACCTAGGGTATCTGATTTATAAGACCATGTTCATTAATTTAAATGATTTTAATTGATTAATCAGCAATTTCATTATTTATTATTGAGCATGCTCTGTTATTAAAGTGGTAATTTCAGGAATACTACAATATACACTTAGAAATTATATATAATACTACATTGATCACAATTGTTCGATATACAGGGTTTTTCGACTATGATCAAAAGTTAATTATTGTTTTACTTTTATTAGGTCAGAAAATTTATCATTTAATTTTTAAAATTATATGAAAAAAGACCGGTCGAGGTTTAATGTTTTGAGAGATGCAACTATAGCTCTTGCCTGTCTTAATAATATGGCTTATTTATTCAACGTTTAAACCAACTTCAAAAAAAGAAGCAGAACCTAAATCTTTGTTTTATTAAATAATTTACATGTAATATTTAAAAAAATGTCAAATAGTCCAAACAAAAAACAAATAAGGTTGTACTTTTATGTCATCCCTATGATTACTATAAAATTTGCTATAGAATGTATCCAAAATTTTTATTTATAATATTTTCAAACATTATGAGACCCAGAGGTTTTCTCTAAACTTGTTTATGTATACACTCAAAATCGTTCTCAAAGATCAACGACTAGAAATATTCTAATGGATCGATAATTCTAGTAATCCTGTTTACCTAGTTGTAAAAATGATTCTCAATCCCAAATCTCATTCTAAAATCTAATATTCGATTATCGATAATAGCTGTAGTGAATGATGGACTTCATAACCAGATTCTGAAAAACCATATATGATTACGAGGAATATAATAGATGGGATGATCTATCCGAAAAAAATACTTCCAATAAAGCAAATGATTGAGTACTATCAGAAACGATTGAAAACGATTCAAATCCTATAATTTCTATCAATTTTTTTATAAGGGCATATATTTTTTTTTATAAGGGCATATATTTTTCATACATGTCCCTAACAATTATTATAGAGGACTCAAAATATAGGATAAATAAGATTTTAAACAAATTTGACATAAAAAGGCACTTGTATAATAATTCTTGCTCTACTCTATAAAAATGTTATGAAATTATAATATTGACACAAAAACTGTATTTTACATTACAGATTGTCATTTATTATAGAGGTTTCATTTTTTGTGTAAATTTCTCAATCATTAAATTATTTAAATTAAATTAGTATTATTAAAAGTAATCTATATAAATAAATATTAATCTCTAAATGTCAATCGCAAAATTCGAGAACATCTGGATCGATTTGGTTTTTCTTTTTGTTAGTTTTTTTTTCCTTTGAAGTTTGAGAAAGGTTCTCATGAATAGTAAATTTGCCCGAAAAAATGTAAAAACACTACTTTTCTTTTTCCAATAACAATTTGTTCTATTATATACTGTGGGCTTAAGATGACTATAGAATATTCATTGGTTGGCTGAAAACATTTGTATAACAACGAAAAAACAAGAAATAATTATTATTATATGGGAAAAATAAATCGATTGTAAAGGTGTCTATAAAATTCCATCCATGTTGACCAGAAAAACTTGATACCTGGTTTTCATAAGTAGAATATCTGCATTTAAAATTATCAGGAATTAAATCAGAAGATATAAAATTAAAGTATTTAGTTGAACTATTGGATCTAACGACAATTGAAAGTATTTCTGATATAGTCAAAAACAGGATACTGAAAAGGTTTTGCTAACCTTAAAAAATATTCACGGAAAGTTTATTATTAAAGCCTAGCTAATCATTACAAAATGCGTAACTTGACATGTTCAGACATCTCAGAAAAAAGTCTCTCGAAAAAATTGAAAATCGAAAATATTATTATCTATTTTTATTTGTATTTGCCTTTTGTATTCTGTATAAACGTTGGAAGAAAAAGCAACAAAAGCGAAATAATAGACAATGAAACGGACAGTTTTTAAATAGGAGTCAAAATGGCGTCTAAAAAAATTAAAAATATGTATCGGCATAGTGCATATCGCATATCTGTAGGTAATAACTTTTCATGCGTCTAGCAATGAAAAAAGGATAAATTATAATATTAAAACTGATAAAATAATTAATTCACAGCTTTTTTAACTATATTTATGTTTTTATTTTAAAAAATAAAAAGAATTTTTTCTAATTACAAAATTTGGTAATATATAATTAATTGTTTAAAACAAGGAGGATTCGGTAGTGTGGAAACTGCCAATTACCTACAATGTATTTTTGAGTTTCAGCGAAAATTTTTTTATCCAGAATGAGAGTTAAGGTCAGCGCACACCGTAATATTTTCTGGTTAGAAAATCTGATAGTCAACGCACAACATAGACATTTCTATAAGAAATTCTTATAAGAAAATCTGATCATACATCAGACAAAAATCTTAAGCAAGCACATATCTTCGGATATGTACAACGAACCACAATGAACTTTCAAATATTTTATACTTATTAATTACTTTTTTGGCTAACAGGTTGCCCACATCAGATAACATCGTAAGATCTTATTAGAAATTCTGATGCTATGCGCACATGATAAGATTTTTTGATCAGAAAATCTGATGGTGCATGCGGGCCTTAAATCAAATAAAATCTTTTTCAAATGGTAATTTCCATGGATATAAGAAATAGATTATCAGTCATTGTTATTTTTTCTATACACACTATGTATTATACATGTTAACGTCTATGCGATCATAGTATGCTATTTTTCCATTTGAAGACCTGTACTTAAGACTCGAACCTGATTACAAAATATTTTTTTAGTGTTTTACATAGATAGTAGATGGTATTATCTTACAATACATATAAAATACATCTTTGATACAGATTTATATGAAGAGATATAAATGTTTTATTTATTTACTTTGTATACAAAAAAATTATTTTTTCTATCTAATAAAGATAATGGGAATTATATCTGAAATAATAAATTTAAAATAAACAAAGGTCATTAAAAAATTCAGTATTATTTATTTTTATAAGATTTTTTAATGCCGTTGAAACAATCAAATACATATTTGACAGGTAATAATTTTAAATTATTATTAAAATTAAACCTGTTGTACATTCAATATTTTCACTATTTAGTTTTCGAAAAATATTTATCCCTTTTGAAACACTTCCTCGTGTCTTCAAGTTAGGGTATTACACAGCTATTAAGGTATCAATATTAGGTATTCTAATCATTTGAAAATGTGTCAAACATTTTCAAATGATTAGAATACCGCACTGCTACACCTGCATTAAACGTACTAATATATATGAATGGTTCACATCCTAGCTGATATAATGGGACGGTCCATAGTAGCCACTGTTAAATGATATTTTTATATCAATAAAAATTATTATTTTAAATTATGTTGTTTATTATTATTATTTTCTTAACATCTTAATTTTTTTATACGAACTAATTATTAATAATTATAATTATCATCTATTTTAATCACAGTTACATAATTCATTACTCAATTATTTTCTTTGGGAAACTTAGTTATTCAATGATCTAGCTATCCACATATATTCTATATCTATGTACAGTGCTCATATGGCATGTAATTTTGACTTTATCTAGTCCATAGAATGTATTACCTAACCGGAATATAGTCCATGAAAGCTTGATCTGGTAAACCTATAAATTATTTATTGTTAATTATTTAAGAGGTGTGAACAAAAAAATTAAAAATGTCAAATATTGTAAATATTTTCATCAACGATGAACACATTAAAACCGAAGAATTAAACACAGACGTTAAAATTAAAGAGGAAGTGTTAGATGAAAGTATTTCATTGGAACAGCAACATTTGAGAGATGAAAACAAACGCTTTCCTTGTAAAAGTTGTGATAAAACATTTACTAAAGAAATCAATTTGTCTAATCATAAACGCGTTCATGATACAGAAAAAAGTATTTTATGTGATATTTGTAATAAAAAATTTACGAAGCAGTGTTATTTGCGTGAACATAAACTTACACATTCTACAAAGAAAATTTTATCTTGTGATGTTTGTCGTAAAACGTTTACTCAACAATCAAGTTTAACGCGACATAAACGAAAACAACATTCCGGAGAACAATTATTATCCGATGTTGGTGAAAGTTCATTTAAATCTGAACATGAAAAAACTCATTCTGGTTTGCCTTTGTCATGTGAAATTTGTGAAAAAATGTTTGAATCGGAATTTAATTTCGCTACCCACAAAGGACTTCATACTGAACAATCTTTTTCATGTAATCTATGCGAAAAAGCGTTCACTCATTTATTAGAACATAAAATTTTGAAAATCGAAGATAAACCGTTTTATATTAAAGTCGAAAAACAATTTCATACAGAAACAATTATGATTAAGCAAGAAATAAATGATAAAGTATTTAAAGCGGAATCAGAAGAGAAATCAAATTTAACGTATGAATCTGATGAAAACATTTCAGAAAATATTGTATTAACAAATACTAATGAAACGATTGAAAAAAATACCGTGGGCAAACATAAAGGAATACTGACTAAAGATAATTCATTTGATTCAAAAGTACAAAAACAAACTCATACAGGGGATAGACCATTTTTATGTGATGATTGTGGTGAAAAATTTATGTTACGGCGGAATTTAGTTAGACATAAACAAATTCACAAGCCGAGGACGCAAGAAAAATTATACAAGTGTACTATTTGTGATAAATGTTTTGGAAGGCGACATTATTTAAATAGACATAAACTAACTCATACAGGAGAAAAACCGTATTCATGTGATGTTTGTGGGAAAACGTTTACTCAAAAAAATAATGTAAATGTACATAAACGCATTCATACGAGAGATCAACCATTTGCATGTAATATCTGTGATAAAACATTTAAAGAGGAACGCAATTTAGTTGTACATAAACGGATTCATACCGGAGATAAATTATTTTCATGTGATGTGTGTGTTAAAACATTTCCTTTGCGCTATCTTTTAAATCGACATAAAAGAGTACATACAGGTGAAAAACCGTACGCATGTGAAACATGCGGCAAATGTTTCTCACAGTCTGGTATTTTAAGTAAACATCAACGAATGCACTCTGGACAGAAACGTTATAAATGTAGTGTTTGTTGTAAAGGTTTTACACAAAACCGCTATTTAATCCGACATCAACGTATTCATACTAATAAAACTGATTATTCTGATGTTTATAGACCATTAAGTTAGGCACACACGTTGAAACTTTTGCTTATGCAATCAGGATTATGTATGTGTTGCTTAATGCATAAATCTGTTACAAAAATGGAATCAAATATGGAATACATCGACAAAAGGTCGCTATTTATTCGAACTTCAACCTAATCCATTTCTCCAAACATGGTTCCATAATTGGGACGTGGACAGGAAACAAATATCAATTATAAGCCGCATCAGAACGGGACACAGATGTCTACCAGCACATCTACAACGTATAAATGTTGTACCCGATTCTAAATGCAAATGTGACTACCAATTATGTGATATAAATCACATCACCTTCGCCTGCCCACTCCTCAATCATCATAGAACTATGTTTCGAAATTCCCTAGCTCGTATGGGTGTTTTTGGTCCTTACAATATTCCACATATACTATCCCTTAATAACACAAAAATCCTTTCTAGTCTTTGCACCTTTCTCATAAAATCCAAAATCATAATTTAAATTGAATTTGCTTACATCAAAATATTCTCAATTTTATTCTTTATTTTTCTCTACTAATTATACGTAAACTCTATTGTAAACCTAAAAATTTTGTAAATTTTTGTTACTTTTTAAATATTTTTTTTTTTGTTATTATCGTATGTAAGAATTCTTTTAATTTCAATTTATTTATGTAATGTATAGTATAAATATTATGTATATTGATATGTTTACTTTATTTGGTTAATGGCTATATGGCTGAATTAGCTGAAGCCAGTTTTAATAAATTAAAAAAAAAAAATTCATAAATCATGGTTGTGTAAATAGAGTTATCAGTTTACACCAGCATTACATTTCAACATTATTCAATTACATTATATTATGCATCATTAATGTTTTCATATCAATTCATTAGCAAAAGAAATGAAAATACAAAATTTATTTTATACAATTCTCACATGACCATAAAAATCGTCCTACAGACCGAAACATATCATGACATTATTTAAATGTTTAATAAAAGTGAAATTGTACAAATTTCGAAGTTTGAATTTCTTCAAGTAATAATGGAATTACACTAGCGAATTGTTACCATTTTGTGTGCGACTGTCAGATTCTACAACTTGGATACTTTTAACACATATATTTTACAGAAGTAGAAGTGACATTTGCACTACATAGTAAGAATTAAAAAACATTACACAATCTATCGGAGATCGAACACGGGATCATCTAATTGGTAATCAAATGTACTACCAACTACTTCACAGATGCTTGGCAGTCAAAATGTTTCCAATTTCACTATTTTTTATGCTTGTGTAAAAATGGCACTTGAATGTATTATCTATTATTATTACTATGAACACAAGCGAATTGTTTTCATTTTGTGTGTGATTTATTATGTGCAAAGTATTCCATATACGTATTTCCACTTAGTTGTATGTTCTTTATTATCATTCAATAAATAAATAAGTTCATATTTTGTAAATGAATACATTCATAACTTGTAAATAGGATGTTACAAAAATAATACGAGTATCCATCGTAGTGCAATCGAGTTACCACATTTTTACTGACATTCTTTGGGCTTATTTTGCTCATTAATGTTTCATTATATAGACTGTAAGTATATGAAGTTCATAAGTCTACAAGAATGTGTTGTATGATTCCACATGTACCTATTATAGTACGTGGATGTATGCCACAAAAAGAAGCAGTGTATATTATTGTTATCCAATCGAATTACATAAATAGTGAAGAAAATTGTTAACAGCACTTTGACGGCAGAAAGGTGATGGATAGGTGTACAATAAACGTAAAAAATTAACAAAATATATAATGATAATAAGAAATAATAAAATATATACATAAAGAAATATAAAATATATACGATCCGCAGACGAGGCGGATCGTATTTGGGTGGGGCGGGGGTGGTGTTGTTTAGGCTCAAAACGGGTGAACAATTTCATTGAATTCCGGCAAAAGTTGAGGTCGTACAACAAATATACAATGACAAAGTTTAAAATAATAAGGATCTACAATTTTTGTACTGAGTATTTTTTAAGATAACCTCACGATTTTCGAGAAAAATTCAAACAAACGGGTTTTTTATTATTTTTGTTCTTTATTTATTATTGCCGTAAAAACCATTGAATTTTAACAAAATTTACTGAGCGTATCCCAAATAATCATAATTTTTTGTTGTGTAGAAACAATAAAATATTTTCGAGGTAATAAATTTTTTTCGAAAATATTCCGTTTTTTTTATTTTCAAATTAGATTTGTGCTTTGAAAAAATATCGTATCGACATCTTACGGGGCTCATTTTTTGTTTTCGTATTTTCTTATAAATTGAAAACTTTGTATGCCTACTATTTAAGAACATGCTCAAAAATACATGAAAACCAAAAAATTAGTTTTGCAATGAATGTTGCAAAATAAACTGTATATTTCAATGTATGAAATGAAAAATTAATTTGAACGGAATGGCTGTTAATTACGTATTGCTATATAATACTTTTGTAAAATATTTCTTTAAGGCAACGGTTAGCTAGCAAAATCATGCTAGCGACCCATAAACTGCTGTCTATACTAAAGACTCTAAAACGAATTTGGGAGCAGACTCTGAAATTCTTGTATATAATATACTTTAGAAGTATATTAAGCTGAAAAAGATGCGATATGCAAGTCTATGCGTATAAGCATTCAAGGCCAGTATAGTCCGAACGTGTCTCTCTGTAAGCATCATTTTGAAAACTATCTGTTTTTAATGATTATTTTTCACAGAAATTATTTTACCTTTGTTGTTTCTGAAAACTTTCATTTAAAATTTGAGAGTTATTTAAATTAAAATATTATGTAACAAAAATTGGTCACAGGGATTCAGGGCAATAAATTACAAACTAAGTGTTGATTTTAGTTGAACGTTTCGTCCTTTTATTAGTACTTCTTCAGCAACTTAATCGTACTAGTTTACAGTATAAAATAAATTATTGTTGAAACTTTTAAAGTATTGGTGTGCGTGCATATTATAAAACATTCTGTAAAAATTATCGGAATAGTAAAATTGTTAATTTTTGTTAGGTTTTATAATATGCACGCACACCAATACTTTATAAGTTTCAACTTTAATTTATTTTAAACTAGTTTACAGTTACGATTAAGTTGCTGAGGAAGTCATAATAAAAGAACGTAACGTTCAACTAAAATCAACACTTAATTTGTAATTTATTGTCCTGAATCCCGGTTACCTTATCTTAGTTATTTACTTTATCTTATTTATTAATTTTCTGGACGTGAACAAGATTGTAAATTATAAAAATTTACTTATTTCTAACGTGATATCCAATAGCTGTATATGATTTTTTCTTTTTGTTAACACTCATCTCTATTTTTGGTCTATTCCTTATTTAGATAACGTTTCTGTTTATCATTGTTTTATTGATCACTAACCTACTATCTTTTTATATTTGTCTTCAGTTTAGTTTTTGGAAACAATTTAAAATATTGATGCCTTATTGATTTTAAAGTGGACGGGGTATTATAGTTTACTATGATTTATTCATTAAATGGTTTATTTTCATAAGTATTATAATTCTGCAAAATTCTGCGTTATGTACGATAATTTTACGTTACTGATATGATAAGTTTCTTAATTTTGGTAGGAAATTCTGTTAGTATAAAACAATACATAGTTAACAGCCAATCTATTTAAACATAACGTTTCATTTCAAACATTGAAATATAGTTTGTTTTGTTTTTTTTTCGTAAAACTCATTAAATACTGTTGTGGCAACTTGCCCTTATAATCGAGATAAGTCATAAATATAAAGTCAGATGGCACCACCATCCAAAGCGTCGACTCTAAAACGTGATGTCATTCGTTGACCAGTTTGTCGACACATCGAATAACTTCGTGCAAGACTCGAACCCATATTTCCATGTTCAGCAACTAAACAGGTTCACTCGTGTTTACGTAGCCATTTAAACAACATTGCACCCGCACGAACTGGACAGTTGTTCATAATCGTTTATGCATATTGAACCATAACGAACAGTGCATGTTTAAACCACGTGGCATATGTACAAATAATTTAGGATAATAAAATAAATATTAAAATATTTCAAGTTTGTTTCATTTAAATTAAATAAAAATATACAACATATAATAAACAAGATTCCACAACAAGTAAATCTATAAACACTACAATGCTTTAGTTTTTCAAAATTTTTTTAAATTCAAAAATTAATTTTAGCTTTTAATGCATTTTTGAGCATCTTTGTCGGAATGGCATACAAAGTTTATAAACTGTGTTTTTAGGGTAAATAGCCGTGCCAATTGTATCATTTGCAGTCACTACTGCTACTGACCCATGAACTGATAATTTTGTTTTACTGGCAATTAATTTTGTATTTTTAAAGTCGATTAACAATCCGAATTCTCTTAGAAAATCCGCACCAATTATACCTTTTGATGTATTGACTATGATGAATGGCCACTCAAACTTTCACCTAAGCACTAAAAATGGTTTAACTCAGATACTAATAGTGCAACAGCTGTCAAATTCATACACATTTTTGAAGATTAGGCCTAACTAAAAATCATTTAGATTTGATACTAGTAGCGCCATCTATGTGCCAACCTACCAACTTTCACTCCACATAATAGTTTGTATTCGATACTTAGAAAATAAAAGTTTGCTACGGATATTTTATTTTTATTTTGCTACCGATATAAACTGAACATTTTACTGCAGCTCAGCATAATTTTATATCAATAGTTCCTTATAAAATACCGTTCTATAAATATTTTATTTTACAATTATATTTTTTGACCTAAAAGAATTTTGAACGATGGCAATCAATAAAAATAATTTTGATAATAGTGGAAAATAATGCCATTAAGTGTTAACAAAAATTCTTGATTCTGGGCTCCATTGAGGTGAATACAGTGGATAGTGTTAATAGTGTAGAAAAGTCAAATACCAAAAATTTGAAAGTATTAGAGTGAAAATTAGTTCAGTAAAATTTAAATTTGATACAGGTGCAAAAGTATGGTTTATATTTCTAAAAATTATATAAAAATCTCAAAAATGTAAAATTTACAAAATGTAACACTATTTTGGTCAGTTATAGTGGGAATAAATTTAATCTTATCGAGAAAGTTAATTTAAAATGCTCAATTAATGGGCTTACAAAACGCTTGGATTTTATTATTGTTAATTTCAAAGCAGTGCCCATATTGGGTCTGCGCGGTTGTGTAACATTGAAATTAATCAAATGAAATGTTATTACAGAAATTAGTACAGTAAAATATCCCTCGATAACTGAACAAAGAAATAAAAATTCATTTATTGAAATTATATAGATGTACTTGATGGGTTGGGGAAATTTAAATTAAAGTATCAAATAAAAATTTAAAAAGATGCTGAAGGGATTAAAAGCCTCATAGAAGGCTGCTATTAACTATAACGAATGAATTGCAAAAAAATCTTAAATAAATTAGTAAAAGACAATATTATTTCACCAGTTGATAAGCCATGTATTGTCATTATAAAAAAAGCTGATAAATCATTAAGGATTTGCTTACATCATCATCATCTGAATAAAGTAATAAAAAGGGCAGATTTCCTAATACCCACATTTAACGAAATTCGGTCAAAATTAGCACATAAAAATATATAACTCATTTTTTAACTAAATAAATTTTCGGAACAATCTAGTGATATTTGTACACAACACGGATATTTTCAATTCTTACGCTTACCGTTTGGCATAGCTTATGCTCCAGAAATCTGTCAAAAGATCGTTGTAAAGAGTTTTGTAGACATTAAAAATGTCATAATATATTTCGTTGATATACTAATTGTGGTGGGGATGCTAGAAGAAAATGATTTTGCAGTTAAAGCATTATTACAAAGAGCCCGATCACTAAATGTCAAGTTCACTAAAAATAAGCTGCAATTTAAACAGCAAAGTATTAAATATCTAGGTAATATATTTATTTCTAAGGGAGTTAGGCTAGACAATGAAAGAATGCATGCAATAACAAAATTGGAATCACCAAAAAACAAAAATGAGCTTGCAAAGCATGTTAGGGATATTTTATTATTTGAAAGATTTAATTCCTAATTTAACAGAAAAAAACATGCAATTTAAGAGAACTATTAAAAAAATAATCAGTGTAGTTATTGACTGACAAACATGAACAGACACTGAAAACATTAAAAGAAATAGTAACAAATCCGTCTGTTTTGTGTAATTTTAATCCAAAGTCAGGAATATTATGATAGTGTGATGCAAGCGAAAACGGGCTGGGATGTTGTTTAATTCAGAATGAGCAACCTTTTTCGTTTACATTCCACAGTTTAACATGCTCAAATTGAAAAGATATACTTTGTTCAGTTGTAAAAATTTTTCTGCAAACTACATTCTTCTGCAAAGACTAAAAATTCTAAGTGATCATAAACCACGTGTATCAATCAATGAAAAAGAATTCGAGAAAATTACGTGGGACAGGCTATTAATAATGAAATGAAAATTGTTACCGTATGAATTAAAAGTTTACCTACCAAGTAAAGAAATGTTCATAGCAGACTTATTATCGAGAAATTTCTTAAATGAAGAAAATGATGGGGAGGAAATTTACTCATAATGTTTATTTTAATAATTAAAATATCAACGTAATATTAATAATCTGCTCGAAAAATTACTTAAATAATTTGAAAATTGTACTGAGTTATAATAAAATCAATAAAACTGTGATTCATTACTCAAAAATAATTTCAAATAATTTTATTTTTTCTGTTTTGATAATTGTATTAAAATTTGATTTAATAAGTAAAAAAGTTTTTATGTTCAACAGAAATAATTTTATTGGATAAATCTTTATTCGTATTTTAGCACTGAACTAATATCGTGTGTCGTTCAAAAAGTACCAACAAGTAAAGCCATTTGTTTCAAAGTTAATTAATAAACAAAATTGTAAAAAGTATTCTAATACATATATCGAACAACAATATATCGAAGAATTTTTAGTGTTTACTTTGAACTAATAAATCCAGTAGTCTTTGGTGCACGATAATCTTGGGATAATACATATGATTTGCTTATGGAAACCAATGTATAGTCGTACACGGTGTGATTTTCGTGATTTGAAATCATACATGTGATAAAAAAATCGTTGTAAAAATCCTTTGTTCTTAAAATCACATGGGCAACTTTTTTTAATTCTTGTTTATACAGTCATATAAATCAATGTTTATGACAAAGATAGAGAGTTAAATAATGTTATTTTTAATATTTAAAAATAAAAACATGTCAATGCTTGTTTATATACTAACTGTGGTAACACTGTCCGAAACCTGGTAAGAACCAGTAACAAATGTAAACAGTTGGTAACTATGGTATTGTTAGGAACACGAGATATTATAATAAAGGTTATGTCAAACACAGTTGAGCTTGTGACTTGAATTATTTATAAACTAAAAATACAACATGGTGTCAGGTGAAATTCTAGTTATTTAACGAAGTAAACACATGAATAAGTGTAAAAGTGAAAATACGTTACGAACACGTTGTGTGATGGAGTTTAAACTACCCTCTGAATTGTCGTTCGCGGGTAGTATCGCAGAAATTGGAATACTATCTTGTAGCAACCGAAAAGGATAAAAAAGAAGATAAAGTTAAAATAGCAATTTTACTCAACTTGATTGGTGATGAAGGTTTGGCTATTTTTAATACGTTTGGACTACCTACTGGAACACCAACATATGACGCAGTAATTACGAAATTTGAAGATTACTGTAAAGAATAGAAGAATGTGTTGTTTTAGCGGCATAAATTCTTTAAAACATTGAGAATTGACTGTCAGACTATTGACAATTATGTGACCCAACTTCGTAATATTAGAGCAAACTGTGAATTCGGTGATCAGTTAGAATCCTTAATTAGGGATCAAATTGTGTTACACTTAACAGATCAAGGACTACAGGAAAGAATATTAAGAGAAGGTGATATAAATTTACTTAAAGTCGTTGATTGTGTAAAAGCATCCGACACTTCAAAGGAGCAAGTGAGATTAATACAGGAGAAAACTGTAGAAGTACATGGATTAAAAAGAGGTAATAATAAACTTAATTATAACACAGCTAATGAAGAAGGCAAGAAACTTATTAATAATTCTAGGTATAAATATGGTACTCGCAGTGTGAACATCAATAATGACGCGGTCTACGAGTGCCGGAAGTGTGGTAATAAACATAGAGCCAATAATTGTCCAGCATATGGGAAGAATTGTAATTTATGCAATAAACCAAATCATTTTGCAGTCGCATGTTTTAAAAACAAGAAAAATATAAGTCTAGTACAGCAAAATACGAACGAAAGTGAACAGGATTATGTGGACTCCCTTATTGACTCCTATGAATTAGTGGAGAGCTCAAAAAAAATTTGTAAAATTAATATCTTACAGTGGTCACAAAAAATAAATATTAATAACAAGGAATTGGAGTTCAAGCTTGATACGGGAGCTGGGTTCGATTACAATATCCAGGGCCCCTCGATTTTTTGATGAATTTTGGCAAAACAAGCCAAAATAAGACGAAAATGAAGAATACTAACTTTCTTGTTTTCGCCTATTTTTCGAGTTATCGAACTTTTTTTTCGAAAATATACCTCAAAATAACCATATATTTTTTATACGTTTATTTCACAAAATAACCACAATTTAACACATTTCACAAGATTTAATTACTATAGCCCTATTTGTTGTTACAATTAATAAAATTTTAGTCATTAACAACCAAAATTTCAATTTATTTAATATATAAACGAAATAAACATTTTTATTTTAATCGCTTTTATTGCTTACTCACGCCATTTTATATACTTATATTTGACTGAAAAAAAATAACTAAGTAATATTATTTTGAAATATTATAGCAAACATTAAAAACAAAAAATTCCTAAATGAATATAATGAAGATTTTATTGTTGAATTTTATATAAAACATTCATGCTAAGATTTCATCGGCAAATCAAAAATTTAATTTAATCACAGGTTGAACGTAGGGGCCAAAAACCAACCCGACCCGTGCAAACAATACCCCACAAATCTATGGGTAGTTTAATCACAGGTTGAACGTAGGGGCCAAAAACCAACCCGACCCGTGCAAACAATACCCCACAAATCTATGGGTAGTTTAATCACAGGTTGAACGTAGGGGTCAAAAACCAACCCGACCCGTGCAAAATATACCCCATAAATCCATGGGTAGTTTAATCACATATTGAACGTACAGTTGAATGTTAATATTTCATAATAATAAAAAATATCATGAATAATAATTCCCAATAATTATAACAAAAAATTAATTTTTAAAACATTTTGACATTGTACAGCACCTCATTTTAAGAAACTTTTTTTTTTTAATGTTTGCTATAATATTTCAAAATAATGTTACTTAGTTATTTTTTCTCAGTCAAATATATATGATAAAAAATGGCGTCAATAAGCAAGAAAACTGATTAAAATAAAAGTGTTTATTTCGTTATAAATTGAAATTTTGGTTGTTAATAACTAAAATTTTATTAATTGTAACAACAAATAGTAATTAAATCTTGTGAAATGTGTTAAATTGTGGTTATTTTGTGAAATAAACGTAAAAAATATAAGGTTATTTTGGGGTATATTTTCGAAAAAAAAGTTCGATAACTCGAAAAATAGGTGAAAACAAGAAAGTTATTATACTTCATTTTCGGCTTATTTTAGCTTGTTTTATCATAATTAAAAGTCAAATCGAGGGGCCCAGGATATCGTAATCGCCGGGAGCTGAGATCAATGTAATGCCAGTAAGCTGTCTGTCAAAATTAGGAGTAAGTACTGAAAATATATGTAAAAATAGACAAATAATGCTGGAGGTATTTGGAGACAATCAGTTAAAATCTTCAGGAGTTGTTAAATTACAATGTAGTGCCAATAATGTGAAGAATTGCCAACTTA
This sequence comes from Chrysopa pallens, assembly GCA_020423425.1. NCBI lineage: Eukaryota > Metazoa > Arthropoda > Insecta > Neuroptera > Chrysopidae > Chrysopa > Chrysopa pallens. The sequence goes on from CM035592.1 coordinate 114,765,270, forward strand.
GTTTTGTTCTAGTGGACGATGCAAATAATAATAAGATTAAACCGTTACTGGGGTTGGATGGTTGTGTTAAATTAAACTTGGTTAAAAGAATAAATGATCTTACAGTTGATAATCAAATGAAAACTGAAATTTTGAAGAGAAATGAAGACATATTTCATGGAATTGGCCTGATAAATAATTATGAGTGTCACATTAAAGTGGATAATTCTGTAGCACCAGTCATCAGACCGCCTAGAAGAGTACCTTTAGCTATTAAGGACAGGTTGAAAGAAAAGTTGGATCTTTTGGAAATAGAAAAAATCATTGAAAAAACGGATGGTCCGGTGACATGGCTCAGCAATCTTGTAGTCATCGAAAAATTAGATGGAGGTCTTCGAGTATGTTTTGACCCAACTGATCTGAACAAAGCCATTATTAAAACACCTGCGTTAATACCTACCTTGCAAGAAGTTACTTCTCAATTAGCAGGTAAATGTTGTTTTTCTTTACTTGATCTTAAGGAGGGCTTTTATAATATTAAACTGGATAAAGAATCATCTAACTTGTGCGCATTTTCAACACCTTTCGGGTGCTATAAGTTCCTCAGGCTCCCATTCGGTGTATCCAATGCCCCTGAAGAGTTCCAAAGGGTAAACACTTCCATATTTGCAGATATTCCTGGACTTATAATATATTTTGACGACATTTTAATCGCAACTGAGACAGAAAAAGAACATGATGAAGTGCTAAATAAAATATTAGAAAGGGCAGGTCAAGTAATTTAAAATTTAATCCTAGTAAATTTCAATATAAAACTAATAAAGTCACATTTTTGGGGTTTGAGTTTGATAAGAATGGGATGAAAATTGACCCACAGAGAATAGAAGCTAATAAAAGTTTAGAGAACCTTAGTAATAAGAAGGAATTACAGAGAATTTTGGGCATGCTTAATTACATAAGAAATTTTATTCCAAATTTCGCTGACTTAACTTCTAATTTGCGTGCCCTTTTGAGATGTAATGTGGAATTTATTTGGACAGAAGCCCATTCAATGCTTCTAAAAAATATAAAAGAATTAATTACGAAAATTCCAGTTTTGACTCATTTTGATGCATCTAAGGAAATTACTATTGAATGTGATGCATCTAAGGATGCGATAGGATGCTGCTTAATGCAGGAGGGACAACCTATTTCCTATGCGTCAAGGTCGTTGTCACCAACAGAGAAGAATTTTGCGCAAATTGAAAAGGAATTATTAAGTCTTCTATTTGCAACATCTAAGTTTCATTTGTACATCTATGGGCGTAAAACTGTAGTCAGAACAGACCACAAACCTCTTGTGTCTCTAATTAGAAAGAATGTTGGAGAAATACCATCACCCAGGTTGCAGCGGATGATTCTTAAATTAATTAAATATGACTTAGATTTCAGGTATGTTATTATTATTATTATTATTTATTTTCACCATAAGATACAAACGTACATAGGTATAGTCAGCATGAAAATTAAATAAATTAAATTAAACTATATGGACACGACTTTACAATATGCTTCTTCAGCTCACGTTTAAATTTTGGCATGCTCTCTATGTTTTTTAACTCTCCGGGAAGGTTATTGTACAATTCACTTCCAATAATTTCCGGAGAGTTTTTAAACTTTTGCAATCTATAGTTTGCAATATGCAAATCATTATTATGACGAGTGTTATAATCATGTATTTCACTTCTAAGTGGTAGGTTTTGATAATTTTTTTTGATAAATATTAATAGCTCATAGTAATAAATGCCATAGAATGTTAACAAATTATTCCGCTTAAAATGATGAACACATGATTCTCGATAATCAAGATTAAACATGAGCCGAATAATTCTTTTTTGTAGTATAAATATTCGTGTACAATCTGAACATTGCCCCCATAATATTACACAATACTGCATGGCAGCATATACAAACGCATAATACACAGCCAATAAAGCTTCAGTGTTATGAGTTTGTTTTAATTTTTTTATATAAAAATAAGCCGTGCCTAACTTTTTACACACTGTATCAACATGTCGATTCCATTTCATACCTTCATCCAAAATTATACCTAAAAATTTCATTTCGCTTACTTGCGTAATCGGATATTTTATTGATGACGTAATAATTGATGCATCAATAAATTTATTTTTAAAAACTAAAAATGTTGTTTTAGTCATGTTTATAATTAAATGATTATTTTTGCACCAATAAGCAAATTGTTGTATTACAATATTCATTTCATTCATTAAACTATTTATATTATCTGAAGATAATATCACAGAGGTATCATCTGCATACATTAATAATTTACCATACTGTATAAAGGACGGAAGGTCATTTATGTAGGTCAAGAACAATAATGGTCCAAGATTTGAGCCTTGTGGAACTCCAATGTTGACACAGAGTGGGCTCGATTTTATACCTTCAACATCCGTTATTATTTTTCTATTATCTAAATAGGACATTAACCAGGAAAGTGGAAGTCCTCTTATACCAAGACTTTCTAATTTATTTAACAAAAACCTGTGATTTACCATGTCAAAGGCGGAAGTTAAATCAAAAAATAGTGATAAAACATATCTTTTTTTATCAAGTTCTTTTAGAACATGATGCGCAAATTCATTACTTGCAGAGCAAGTAGAGTGTTTGGGTCGGAATCCATGTTGGCATTTAGTCAAGATGTTTTCCGTTTCTAAAAACTCAGAGAGTCTATTGTACATGATTTTTTCTAAAATTTTAGCAAATTGCGGTAGTAAAGATATAGGTCGGTAATTTTCAGGCTTCGACATTTCACCTTTCTTAAAAATTGGTTTTATCATACTGGTTTTTAACATATCAGGAAATATCCCACATTCAAACGATAGATTGTAAATATAAACTAGCACTAACGCTAATTGGGATAAGTTTTCTTTTATAAGTTTAATAGGTATTTCATCAACACCACATGAAAATTTGTTCTGCATTGATGAAACAATATTAATCAATTCTAACTTAACTACTGGTCGTATAAAGAACGATTTAATGTTAAGGCACATTAATATTTGATTTTCTACCAAATCATTATTGTGGTTTTGTCGGAGTTTTTCGATAGCAGCTGTTGCAAAATATTTGCAGAAAGTTTCTGCATTATCTTTTTTATCAGTGCATAACGAACCATCCTCACTCATTAACCTAATTTCCCCGTTATTAGGCATCTTTCTACCTAAAGAATCGTTAATAATTAACCATTGTTCTTTAGTGCGATTGCTACATTCAAGCATTCTGTGCTTAAATAGCACAGATTTTGCTTTTTGAATGTTGCCTTTATACTCTTTTTTTTTTTTTTTTGTTTGTATGCTTGCATTAATCGGCTATTGTTACTAGCCTGGGCTAAATCGTGTAAGTTTTTTAACCTTTCACTTTCCTGTATTATGTCTGAATTAATCCAGTCATTTTTTTTATTTATTTTTTTTTTGAGTTTTTTTTTATTGGTATACTAACATCAAAATAAAATTGAAAAGTTTGCCAGAAGGCATTGTAAGCATTATTAATATCAACACACGCATACACATTATTCCAGTCAGCAGAATTTAACAACCAAGTGAAATACTGCATATTTGAATGAGTGAATGCTCTTTTATAAATATTATTTACACAATTGTCATTTTCAAATTCATTTATACACAGCTCAAGAAATTGACCTTTGTCATGATCCGATATACACGTCGATATGTTAGCTATTTTATAATAATTATAATATTCTATATTATTAATAATCATGTAATCGATACAACTGCTGGTAGATGTAGTTGTACGTGTTGGTTCTGATACCAAATTTTTTAATTTGTACGAATTTAAAATATCTAACAATCGCCGTTTAGCTGTAGTCTCACTCAAATAATCAATATTTAAATCACCACAAACGATGACATTGTTTTTTTCTGACCTTAAATATTCTAAAAGTCGAACAAAGTTTTGTTCGAACAATATTCTATCCCCATCCGGGTTCGGTAAATAGTCACTAATAATAATTTTTCTTTATTTTTCTTATACACTATACCCGCACATTCGAAATGAATTTCCAAGTATAGGCTTTTCAACTCAATTTCTTTCACATATTTATTAATGTTACTTTTTGAAAATATCACTACACCTCCATGTTTTCTGGTTTTGCGGCAGCAAGACGCAGCTATGGAATAATTGTTTGGTAAACAACAACTTAGTGAGTTTTCATTTTGCCAATGTTCCGTTAAGCATAAGAAGTCAATATCATACTTCTTAATGATAACTTCAACTTGCTCAACTTTATTAAACAAACTTTGGATGTTTTGGTGGAGTATTTTTGTGCGAAGTTTTAAATTATTCATTCTCGATGATTCTTTTATGAGCTTTCCATCTTTGTTTTTAAATTCGCCCAGGTTGTTGTCTACGAAAAAAATACCTTTTTACTATTGCCCCTTTTGGCCAAAAACTTCCATCGTACATGGTATCTTCGAGATCTGCATTGGCTGCTATCTTAAAGCAAGCATTTGTTCCTTTTGTTTCCAGTTTTGACACCTCAAATATTTTACCAGGAATTTTTCCTTGTAAATAATGGAGTATTTGCTCTTCGGTGGTAGTTGCGTTCATTCGTCCAAGGAAAATCCATAACTTTCGGTCGGCAGCAGAAATTGATTCAGATTCACTTGAGTTCCCGACTACTACTCTTCTTTCCGTCTTCTTACTTCCGTAAATCCATCTGAATCGTGATATTGTCCACTATTGCTTCCTCCAGGATTAATAGTATTAATATCAGGATTAGGCATTACTCTATTTATAGCCAAATCATTAATAAGTTTTTGTGCGTATGTCACTTGCTTAGTTTTCTGTGGGTCATTTGTTTTTTGTTTCCTGTTTGTTGTTGTAACGTCAACTTTACCAAATTGGTTTGCGCCTCGACTAATTGTACTTAGTTGAAATTGACTTTTTTCAGTACCTTGCATATCATTATTTTGGTTCATATCTTGGCTTAATGTATTCAACTCCATCTGTTGTTGAACGGTATTAGAAGCCATTGTTGTGCCAAGCTGGATTTTTTTAATTTCAGTAATAAGATTGTGGTTAATTTTTCGTAACTCTTCAATCTTCAATTTTAAAGGCGTTACAGCCTCAATCACTATTTCTCTCACTGTATCACGTAAAGCACTTAACAGACTTTCACTTAGCATATCTTTACAAATATTTTCAACTTTTTTAGATTCACAATTATCATCTTTTTTAGCAGCACTAGGTGGTGTAGTTCTTATCCGCCATATTGTATGTGCCTGGTAAGGAATTATATATTGCAGATTTGTTGTCAAGAGGTTGTGAAAATGAGGAGAACATCGATTGGATTAGTGAGATAGTTCATGAAGTAGCATCTAACAATTATCAGTTACAGGTCACACCCAGAAGAAAGAAGATTCTTGAAGAAGAAACCGCCAAGGATAAGACATTGCAACGCCTAGTGGAGTACTATATGAAGGGATGGCCCACCAATAGTAAAGATGTACCTGAAGAAATAAGGATATATTACAAATTTAAAGACGAAATTTCTGTGAGTGGAAACCTAATATTTGTTGGCCGAAAGCTGTTGGTGCCTATTTCCTTGAGAAAAGAAATGTTGGAGAAACTTCATAATCCGCATTTGGGAGTCAGCAAAACTCAAAAAAAGGGCAAGGCAAATATTTTACTGGCCGCAAATGAACTTGGATATTGAAGAATATGTATTGAATTGTAAAATATGTGAAACGTTTAGGAATAAAAATATAAAGGAACCTTTATTGCCTTACCCGGTACCATCAAGACCTTATCAACGGGTTGGTATGGATTTCTTCCAATTAGGAAACTATTCCTACTTAATAATTGTGGATTATATATCCGCCTGGTTTGATGTTGTGAAGATGCCACATAAAACGTCATCAGAAACAACCAAAGCTGTTAAACCGATATTTGCCACACATGGCATACCGGATGAAATTGTAGCTGATAATATGCCTTTCTCATCCTTTGAGTTCAGAAAATTTTGCCAAGAATGGGAAATAAAATTGACTAACACCAGCCCACACTATCCACAGTCGAATGGAATGGTGGAGAAAGCAGTTGGTATCTGCAAAAACATCATGATAAAATGCTACAAGTCTGGACAGGAATTCAATTTGGGATTGATTGAGTATAGAAACTGCCCAATTACGGGATTGCCAGTAAGCCCAGCACAAGTACTGATGAGCAGAACGCTAAGAACTGTCCTCCCAACTGTCGAAGAGAACCTTCTGCCAAATGTTGTTAGAGTGAAGGAGGATAGGGAGCTTAAACAGCAAAAGTCTAAGCTATACTATGATAAAACATCACAGAGGAGAACAGTTTTTCATGATGGTGAAAGTGTTGTCCATAGATGAGGAAGGAGATAGGAGCCAGCCCAGATTATTAAATCAAACGAAACACCTAGATCCTACGTTATAAGAACTGAGGATGGTCAAACATTAATTAGGAACTCGGTCCATCTACGAAACTCAAGAAATTCCTTTACAATTAATGGAGAAGAAAATAATCATCCCGCTTTGGAAAATAACATGACTAGTGAAAGTAGTGAATCAAAAACATCGAATACTGTTCCAACTATATCACCTCAACTTCCGCAAGGGAGTGCTGAGGTCACCTCTGAAACCCATAACTCAGCTCAACCTACACATATGTCTAGATATTGAAGACGAATCATTAAACCAAGAAGATTGGAAGAATAAATATTATAATTAAATTGTTTGTTAATTAAATTTTTTATAATAAACATTATAATTGAAGTAGTTTTATTTTAATTGTAGAGTGAAAATTTGTGCTTGTGTTATGTTGTAATCATTGAAAATTTATTTTATTTTGTACTATGTTAATCGTTAATTAAATAAAAGAAGGAAGATGTGGTTGTACATACACTTTTTTCACATAATCTCACAATTTTGCGATTGAAAATTAGGGTGCTTTTTCGATATTTATTCAAAATAAGATGAAAAAATAAATATTTTAAATCAAAAAAACTACAATGTATTAGAACATAAAAAGGTAAGTTTTCACCAAATTTCGGAGAAAAAAAAATAAAAAACCAAAAACTTGGTTATTTGAATTTTTCGTATAAATTTTGAGGTTAATTAACTTTTTTCCATAAGACTTGTAGTTTTGCCGGAAATTCAGATAAACCGAATTTTACCCTTAAAAACTCACCCCTTCCATACTTCCCGAACTCAGATCGCCCGTAATTTATTTTTCCTTTTATTTTTATCATATTATCTTCCGTTTCCAATTGGTTTCATTCTACTGTAATTTTTTTTTGTTTTCAAAAATTATCTACCCTGGTATAAATGGCTGGACCGATTTGGCTAATTTTGGTCTTGAAATATTCGAGAAAGTTCAGGGAAGGTTTAAACGGTAAGAAACATAAATAATAAGTAAAGGAAAATACTATAAACGACAATTTAATTTTCGAATACAAAATGTTCCTAGCTGTGAGACATATTTTGTCTTTTTTTTTTTCACATGTTACAAATCATCATTTCCATAGAAACCAAACTCTAGTTTTGAAATTCAAAATAAAACGTCTTTATCTCTTCCACTAGCAGTATGGTGAACTGTCAACTATATCAAGTGAGCATATCGCATTGTTCAAGTATTACCGGAATCATTCTTCACATCAAACACGAGTGTATATATTAATATTTTGTGTCACGGGTATCCCACACCAAATAGTGGGTTACACATAAAATACCGGGCATCCCATAAGAAAAGATTTTCTGAATTTCTACCCCTAATGGGATGAAAAGCAGAGGCAAAGTTTGTATGGGACAACGGAATTCCTTCGTCTAATCTGCTTCAAATTTTGCATGCAATCGATGTAAAATCAATTGTCACCGCAACGTGTCCGGGTATGCTTTAAAATATATATTAATATTATTTATTCTAATTTGCCTTAGCTTTCTGTATTAAGAAATAGAGGAAAATTGTTAAGAATATGTTATTATACTTAGAAAATGTTGAAGTTAATTAGAAATATGTGGCAAAACGACGTTTGCCGGGCCAGCTACTTTTATTATATACCTATGGCGCTATATATTTCAGCCTTCCTATGTACCACTCACAGTTATTCAAGAGGAACAACAATGGCAGAATGATATTAAAAATATACATACTTTTCATGAAAAGTGAAAATTAATTAGTTTTTTCAATCTTACAAAGTAAAATATTAGTCGTAAATACAAATAGATACACATGTATTACAAACTCTAGACAGTTTTAAGTAGTTTTATTATAAAATAGATATAATATCAATACATAAGTCATTACATTTCAACGGAATAAACAAAACTTAAACAGTAACTCAATTAAACAATTTTCTATATTTTAGTTGCTTAGCAACTACCAACTCACACCTACTCGTACCAACTCATACCAACTTAATAAAATACTTTATTGCTTTTATTTCAACAATATAATTAGCAATATTATCATCTGGTTCTTCATCTTCATATATATTTTGGTTATTAATGATTTCTGCAGCTTCAGTCATATCAGCAACAGATGTTGAGGTATTAATATATTCCTCAATACAAACGTTTTTGTAAGCTATAAAGCTTTGTAATTGTTTGAACGTGCGAATTATTTATTTTTATCGTGGTGTCATTAAATAGTTGGAAAGCGACTATAAATGTTGATTCGAAAATAACTTCAAAATCTTCTAATGTTTGGGAATGTACAAGTAGAGTAAGGCATTGGAGATAGAAATCCCGTATAATAGTTTGTTTTACTTTTATCCAATAATTCCAAAGGCATGCAAATGAAGGAAATGAGATGCAACACATCAACTCGGAAATAAGTTTAAGTTAAATTACTTTCATCCATGATGATTTTAAAAAATTCTCCTATGTACAGTGTTAATGAAATTTTATTAAATGCTAATGATACAGCCGATAATTAAATAAAAAAATGGGAAACCCATTTTTTCACGAGCGGTATACAATATATTTCTTCTATTGCAAGTAATATTCGTGTGCCTGGATTTTTTGGTCCACAACCCATTACATGAAGTATATTTCATCCCACACTTTATCCGAGTACAAAGGTATTCCTGATTTGAAATAAGTATTTAATAATTACTTTTACAGCTTCCTCTACATTAATTGCACAATCACGGGGCATTTACAATAAATTTTAACTTTTAATCACTAATGAAAGAATAATGTAAAAACGAGAATAATTAAAATGAAATTTTTTGTGAACATGTGATACTTTAAATAACGTAAAATTCATCTATTCCTTGAACTTTCTGTTTGAATACGCTTTTAACAGTATTCATTTCTTTGTTACTTTTATGTATTTGAATTTGTTTAATTATTAAATTTTTTTCTCGTGAAGTTCGAAGCTCATTATATATAAGGAACACAATCGATGCTTCATTTATTCATATACATACTCTCTATTAGTAATGCAGATAATTCCTCTTAGATATAGAAATCAAGTTTTACTAGAAAATATCTAATCTTTAGAGTAAAGAATTTTAAGAATTTTAGTAACTACAATAAAAATTAATTTTAAAATTATCCAATACGACGAATGGTAACAATTCATTTTTCTTTATGTTCAGGAATAAATAATTATAAATCAATGCATTCCTTAAATAATATTTTAATTTATTATTATCGTTAATTTAATTTTTTACATTGTAATACATAGAAGTCCAGTAAGTGGATTTTTATTTACAAAAACGATTAATAATTCTTACATAGAGATCATCCGTAAATAAAATCCGTTTAATATCCGCCAATATCTTATTCATAAAAAATATTATTTCAGCTTCTTGTGTAATTACTAAGAGACAAATTGATATTCCGATTGGCATGATACTGAATATATTTCTGGATGTTCGAAGTCCAATTCATCACAAACATCAACACTATGAGGTTTCAAATCACGTATATATACATTTTTGAAGTTCAAATCAAAGGATTCATATTAAAACGAATACTTTGTATTAAAAACATATTTACAGTTCTTCATTATCCTGACACGATATTGATATACAATAAATCGAATAGAAATAATTTCGTTCATTGTATTTGTACTTAAAGTTTATTTACAGTACAAATGACAGCTGTCAGTTTTAATTTCTAATTAAACCACTAGGTGGAATTTTCAAAAAATCAGTTTATTTTTTAAATTTTCTTAAAAACTATGTAATAACAAACAAAAATTTTAACTCATAACCGATTTCCAATCGAATGAGCACTCAGAAGACTTTGTCACAATCAATTGTGAAATTGTTTTAAAAACAAGTTGGGTATTCGGTATACCTAAATTAAACATCGAATTTTTCCTAAACTAATTAGTCCCAAACGACATGCAAATTGTCACAAACGATTGGTATAGACGACATGTGAAAATTTCAAGTTTTTGGATTTTGTGTTGGCTAATTGGAATAGGGTTAAATAAGATTAGATCCCTATTATATTAGATAATGATGAGACCTATTTTACCGGTACTAATTTAGTTTGTACATTCAGAGATGGCTTAATTCCATGTGAGAAAAATTTACATTGAGTTTCACTTCTGTTTTACTGATATTCTATAAAATTCTTAACAAATGTCAAGAATGAACATAAACATCATTCTCTTTTTAAAATGATATATTTTTCTTTATGTTGATTAAAATCAAGTTGAAGATAAAAACCCCTTATTATTAATAAAATGCTCTTAAGAAATACAAAATCAATTTCCGATCAACATAAATTTCAAACTACAGATAGTTGGACGGATGCGTTGCCTGTTTGCAAGCAATCCGCTGTAGGTTCATCAACAAATCAAATATATCGTGAAGATGGTAGTCGCGAAGAAGAACATCCTTTTGAAGACAAGAGCTTCCACTGTATTGTTAACGATTCAACATATTTTTATGGTGTGTTTGATGGTCATTTTGGTTCAACGATAGCAACCTTTGCTTTACAGCGTATGGCTGCCGAAATATTACTTGGAGAATTAAGTGGAAAAAGTACAGACGAAGAAATCAAAGACGTTTTAAGGTTTTATTATTATTATTATGTTTTATTTATTATGATCCACAGTTTATCAATAGTTTTTGTATAGGCAAGCATTTTTTTCGGTTGAAAAAGGATATATGGATTCGATAGACAGTATCTTAGCAGAACGTGCAAGTCTTTTATATGAAATTCCTGGTGGCTTATCTTCATACGAAGCATATGAAAAATATCCGCAAGAAATGGAACGGTTAGATCTTTTAAATTGTGAATTGTCATCTGGAACATCTGTCGTCATTGCATTAATCCACAATGGTAAATTATATGTAGCAAATGTTGGTAATTGTCGTGCATTACTCTGTAAAACAGATGTAAATTCTGTTCTTCGAGTTGTTCAGCTTAGTGTCGACCACGATTTACGTAATGAAGATGAGCTATTAAGACTTTCTCAATTGGGTTTAAACACAGAAGAATTGAAAAGAGGTATTTTTTTAATTCTATGAATTTTCAATTAACTAACCAGGTGACGGTGATGGTAAATTTTATTTTTAGCCTCTCATGGTTAGATGATGACAATAACTCATCAATTTTCAAAGCGTAACTACAGGCCAATATACTAATAATATATTTTTGCTGCGGTAGTATGATTGTGATTTGTAATGGTAGGCTTCTACATTATTATCATTCTGTTAGAATAACCTAAGTAAATAATGTAAATTAACAGTCAGTGAAATAATTATCCAAATATAACCAAACTTGAAATAAATAGTGTTAATATAAAACAACTTAATCTTTAACAGTGTTAATTATTTTAATACGCAACAAAAACAAAATTTGTATACTCGAAGAACCTTAAAACGTTTACTATTTCGAAAAAAACCATTAATTCAACAAAAAAATATATTTTACAGTAAATAAATGAATTTTTTTCTATGTACTTTGAATTAACCACGATAACGCTTGTAGTTATAAGGGTTTCGCTTGTGACGTAAGTGTTTAGCTCATCTGTTCACAAAACATTGTGATTTTACTCGAATTCTTTATGTGGATGGATGAGGGTTTTAGAATTTATTAAAAATTTTATTAGATAAAATTTCTCGCTTAAAAATTTTTTTTTTATCAATAGTTTTTATGACAATACCGTTATTTCTAATATATAACATATATAGTACATTTCTTTTACAACTAAATTTGATTGGTTTTTGAACGATAACTTATTGTTGAAGCTATTTAATCGATTTAAACTTTACCTACTTCGACACTTAAATAATATTTGGATAAAATAATATGAACATGCTTTGCGACACAGTTCAATATTTAAGGGTAACAACTTTTGAATGACTTTTAACGTACTTCTGAAAAGTTCAACCAGTTTTCCCCAAATTATTGTTCGTTTTTGTGTTATTCTACATTAAATGCCAGTTTTTCAAATTTGCTTGAACTAAATGTAACTCAAAACGAATTATAATGTGGTTACTATTGCATAACAATAATTAAAAACAAATATTTTACATAAGCTGTGTTTTTATACGCAGATATTTTTCAGTAAAATACAACGTTTTGAATATAGTCATGAAAAATCAAAACTTTCATTTTTTACTGTTAAATCGACATTTTTAATGACGGATAACTCAATAAGTATTCACTTTTTTCTTTGTTTTCAATTAGTTGTTTTATCAAGCTTTTTACTACATGACATTAGAAATTCAACGACAAAGAATTGATTCAAATCCATTCACTATAACTAGATTCCGTCATTTAGTACTTATATTTATTATGTAATTGTCTACTATTGTTTATAGCAGAGAAAAGAGAAAGAGTATATATGTTATATCTCTTCTCGGGTACTAGTTAATATATTATGACGCCATTATTCCATGCTTGATGTTTCAATCAAGATGGAAGATTTTAATAAATTATAATTGTATTTTATTAATCTTAATGCTTAGATTAAAATTGGACCATTTTTTAAAATCATTTCAACATATTTTTTTCCTTAACATCAGTATTATTGTGATTTTTCAAATTGTAATCATGCCTATTGTATGATAAATACTGGAAATTGTGAATTATTATTTTAATATTAGGGACTGTGATCGGCAATCAAGAAAATACACGATGTTTAGGCAATTATCTTGTCAAGGGTGGTTATAGAGAATTCCAAGATTTAAGATTTGCTGCGTCCGAACCAGTTATTGCTGAACCAGAAATCCTTGGTGGAATAGTTATTGATGAATCTTGCAGGTGTTTATTGTTAATGTCTGATGGACTGTACAAATCGTTAGAAGAGGCTACAAATTCTGATCAAGTCAATAAAGATATTGCTCAATTGGTTGTTAGCGAGGTAAAACTACCCCCTATACCATTTATTTTTTATGATAAGTATTAGGGTAATCTAAAAAGTGTTCTCCATTTTTTTAAATTAATTTTTGTCAGAAAATACTTTTTAAATAATCTATATTATTTTATTTCCTGACTTCTATATAGTGGACAGCTGATAATACAGTTTGATTATGGCACTTTTTGAAAAACATTCAACGCCTTTCAATACTGGATGGGGAACTAAAATGAAATTCAGTGCGCATATGTGTCTATATTATATTTTGATATGTTTATATTATGAAAAATATATACTCAATATTTCCTAATATATGAATCATAGTGAAATAATAATCAAAATGCTTTCCTGTGTTTATTGCATTTAGGATCAAAAAATCATTATCGTTTCATCAGTAAGTCTTTTTATTAAAAAAATTTTAATGGTTATTAGAATTTAAACTATTAATTTTGGCAATTGGGTATTATAATTTCATATTAGAATGTAATAATTCGTTGACTAATAGCTTCGATGACTTAATAAAACTGGAAAAAAAATAAAAATTGATCCAAAAACCATAAAGTTTTTAGAGATTGTTCTTCATCTCTTAAACTCCAGAGTGCCACTATGTTTATCTAATTAGGATTTTAGAGCATTTCCATAATTTCATTATTTTTTAAAGATTTTATAAAATATCATTTATTCAATTTTTATTGTTTTTTAGTATTGCTTTTGTTTGACAATTTCTGTGATAATTATTATTAAGGCAGTTTGGTAGCCGCAATCCGAAATCAAATAAAAGACTTTTTTTTACTAATAAATATACGAAGCATGCTATAATAATTGATAGAAATTCATATAAAAATTTAATTAATATAATTTAGCACGGATTATAATTAAATAATTTTAGTACTTAACTATCACTAGTAATACCAACTTTAAATGATTTTCAAAACATAACCCTGAACTGTCAACTTTATTTTTTATATTGTGAATTTTTTATTTATTTTTTTTAAATTTTAATATAAATAAATAAATTATTTCGTTAGAAAATAAATTTTATATTATAAAAAATATATTTTATATTTATTAATGTTCAATGTTCTTTTGTTGTTATATACCATTAAAAACGCCAGTTACTATTTGAAATTAGCGCGCTTAATGGAGCCGTCAATTTTTCCTCTAGTTAATATGTAGGAGAAAGTGTCTCCGCTAAACGACTAGATAGAAACCACATATCAATATTGAAAAATTAATTACATCGAAAGTACGCGGTAAATTCTGAAATATTTTCAGTGTATATTTGGGAACTTTTCTTTGTGGGGTCAACTTTACCAATTTTCTACAAATCTTCCATTTTCGGTATTATTGAACAAGGACACTCATAAGAGCTCGTGTATTTTTGCTAAACTTTAAGTAATTATATCTCTTAAACGGTGTGGTAAAAAAACTCTGTTTTTTTTTCTATAATTGCCTTTAATTATAATGTTTCGAATAAACACAAAAAAATATTAGGCTAACTTTAAGTCATTTGGCTACCAAACTACCTTTATATGCTAAAATTTAAGTTATTCCTGTTCTTATGAATAAAATTATCTTATGAATAAAATCAACTACAATTTATTTATTTTAATATTATGTATTTAATGCATTTCGACCATTATTACCATTCAGAAATACTTTTTTTATTTTGTAAATAATGTAGTGTTCCAAAGTTTTATGAAATTATTTCTTCTAGCAAATTTCATAAATTTTTTATTTTTTTCATTATTATTTTGAAAATTACTACCGAACTATTGGATGTAACATTCCATTCAATATGAAAAAATTCCTGTATACTAATTATTAGTCGTATTCTTGATTTAGTTGATATATCCTTGATATATATACAGATCAGTGGTCGTATGGATGGTCTTTAGTTTGAGTATGCGCATTTAAATATACTTTAGTAGTGAGTGTCGCTGATTGTTTTTCAATTAGTTCTACATTTTAAAAATTTCTTCATAAGTATAAGTTATCTACCTATACGGTATATAGAGATCAGCGATTAAATTATTTTATTTGATATTGTTATGTTGTAGTTTCGTGTGCAGTCAACGTTAACAGGAGTTGCTCAAGCAGTTGTTGATAAAACAGTTCGTGTACATCATGATTTTGCTATGTTACTATCAGGATCAGTATCCCTATCAAAACGTGATGATATTACATTGTTAATAAGAAATTTTAATTTTGCATTACCAAACGCTAAACAATCTCCAATAAATCCAACGGTTCGATTCAATCCACATGTAGATGCACAAACAATGAATACATTGACTTCAGTTGGCAGTTCAATCATGAACTCTATAGATACAATTAGTAGTTCATTTCAATCAGATCAGTCACATGATCGATCAGAGGCTGATGCTGAACAATTAACGAATAGTAATCGTCGAATACCACCTTACGTTGAATTTAGTCATTATTTTAAAAATGTTGCAATTGCAAAACAAAATGGTACTTTACCTCCTGGAATTAATTTTGATTAATTGATTGTAAATACGTAAGATTGTAAATATATTAAAACTTTTTATCACAATTATTGCGTTCAAAAATATTTAATAACCTACAATGAGGCATTTAACGTAAACCGGACAACTAAAACAAGTGAGTGGGTTCTGGAATTTTTTTATATAACATCTAATTTTACTACTAGAGGGGGATATGAACATTTACATGCAATTTTGATTTTGTTTGAGGTATAGTTATTAAAATATGGCACCTTAAAGAGTTGACATCTTGTCTGAAGGAGTTTACAAACATAATTTTTGAACTATGGAACCAACGAATTAAACGTGTTGATTTATATAGCAAATTTATCATTGTATTATTTTGTGAATCGTTGCTCTAAGAACACCTTTTATCGTTCGCTAAAAATCAAATACACGGGGGGGGGGGTGCTTTGGAAATACAAAACCGATTCGATATATCAACTTAAATAAACATGCCAGTAGACACACGTAGTTCAAAATTTAATTTAGACGAATAAGAAAATTTACTCAAAACAGCATTGAAAGGAAATGCAAAAATTAAAAGCAGATAATCTACAATTACTGCAATTAGTTCACCCAGTGGCGACAAGTAGCAACTGATCTGTCATAGAAAATATAAACATCAAAAATAATAAAAGTAAACAAAATTTGTCAACACACAATAATAATAAACATCAAAGATAAAATTGTGCTACAAAAATGAAACATATCCAGATCACGAATTTGTTGTGAAGAGCAAAGGACAATGTGAAAGCTTTCGAATTGATGTTGATCGTACATTGCAAAGATGCACTAATAAAACGTTATTTTTTTCGAGAAAAATCAGCAATTAGGGATCAAATTTACTTAGGGATTTTTCTATTAATAAACCAAATTGTTGCAATTCCATGAATAATAACTTACAACAGACAACGGAACCTGGAATTACCATATACCATCAAAATATACAATGTCTTCGAACCAACCTACCAGAATTAGAAATTGAGCTTAATTGATAAAGTGCGTTTGACTGAATATTGGCTAAGATCTGGTGAATATCTAAATTTTGACTCCTTTAAGTTGTGCTCTCTACTGTAGGGATCATGGAGGATCTTGCAACAATTTTAACACTAAATAGGAAAGTTTAGAAATTAATATGTATAAATGTAACGAAATTCATTTTATTTATTATATTCGTTCAATTTCCAACAGTAAACAATTTCCAAGTTCACAAATACCATTGAGTCCATTCGAAGCAACTTGCCGAAGAATTTAAGTATTAAGTATTATACTGAACATACATACTTAACATACGTACATAAATTTACCAGAACCAAGTAACTACTAATTAAAATTTGCAAATTAAAATAGTATGTTTTTATACCCAAATGAAGAAAATGAGTTAAAAACATAATTCAATCACTAAAAAATGCAAAATCATATGGTTGGGATAATATTCCAAGACGGATACTCAAACTTTCCGCAATGTTTATAGCTTGACCACTGGCATATTTAATTAATTTATCATTTGAAAGAGGTACTTTCCCTAACATTTTTAAAGAATCAATTGTAAAACTTATTTTCAAGAAACAAGATGCACTTAAAATTGATAACTATAGTCCAATTTCGTAGCTATAAAATTTATCAAAAATAATAGAACGAGTTATGCATAAACGCTTATTGGATTACATGGTTGGATTGGATTAATAGATTTGATATGGTTATGCCAACCAATATGAAATTTTACCATCTAAAAACTTCGATCTTGCGCTTTACAATGTTATACGAGAAATTACTACAGGTGTTAATAAAAACAACAGCTGGTATCTTTCTTGACCTTAGTAAAGCGTTTGAATGTGTAAATCACATGCTATTTCTCTACATACTGATAAAATACGGTATTCGTGACAAGTTTTGGAATGGTTTGATTCGTATTTGTCGAGACAGTCTCAAAGAGTGAAAATAGGATCCAATCAATCTGATATTCTACCTATTCAGTTTGGTGTGCTTGGACAATTGCTATTTATTATATTTTTCAATGATTTATCTTCTGAATGAAATATCTGCCAAAATAACTCAGTTCGCTGATGATACAAATATTATTATCAACTTACACGTAAGTAAAACCAAAATTGTAAATTTTACTTGAGATGTGGTAAGTGCTACTTTCAAAATAAATGGACAAATTATAATTATTGTTAATGACACATAATTTCTTGGTTTGAACTTATAAAAATTGATAAATATTCGTAGAAAGGATAGCCAATATATTTAATAAAGAATTTATCCAGAACAACGCACTTACAGACCACCATGGGTGAGTACTATGGTCTTTTTTTACTCATGTATAATATCAAATATGGAATTGTCATGTAAATCAAACTTCTAAGAATATACTATTCTTACGTTACCATCTATCTACATTTATGAATAATTCGTTTTCGTTAAAAAGAATATGATTCTATTTGAAAATGTGGCGAATGCACATAATCACAACACCAGACAAACCTATCAATTTGTACACATTTACCTACAAGTCCTTTTTGGTGAAAAACGCAAGTTATGCATTTGTTAAAATTTAGAATTGACTACCTGATGGAATCAAGGCAAATCAACCGTTTTAAAGTTGAACTGAAAAAATATTTACAGAGCATGTGTTTTTATGATGTAAAAAATTTCTTATCATAGTGCTACTCAATTAATTAATTTTGACTTGTTCAATATCATTGTATTGGTATTCGTGAATCAAATACTATAATTATTATTATTAATTATTATTAACAGTATCCAGTTTCTTATCGCAAGCGCAAGGAAAGTGATAATAGTGAGATACAAAATAGAAGCGGGCTGAGGCTGTCGCCTTAATATACACCACGCTTGTATGATACCAGTTCAGTGGAAACAAAACGTTTACCAGATGGAATTGAAAATCTTGTTTTCCAAAGAGGCAACAGATCTTCGATGCATCTGATGATATCGGAATGGATTTTTTAGCATCTGACCAATATAAGTTGGTGAGAAGCAGTGTCAAATGCTTTCCTATAATCCACATACGTTCATATTTATGTGCGTATTGTCAGATGCAGCGGTCGACAAGAATATTATGATTGCAACCTGATATGTTTCGTTTGAAGCCACGTTTCTCGTATACCATATGCCAAACTGGTTCTATTGTTGTAAGAATGCGTTCGATAAGGATGGAGGTTAACGTTTTGAACATGGTATTCATGGTATTAATGCATGGATTCGGTCAATAATTATTGGGAACTGAGAAGTGCCTAACAAGATGCTAGGCAAGATGCGTGTGTGGAAGTTAAACATACCAGAAGTTGGACACAGTATCCACGCCAGGCGCCAAGTGATTCTTTGTACCTTTGGAAGCAAGGGACACTTCATTTTAACAGCTATTACCGCTTATTCTTCTAAATGAGCGTTGCAGAACCGTTTAAACAGTTTGATTGGTCTTATATTTTCGTTAATATCAGTCCCTGTATTTTTCCGACCATGAATTGATTGAATTTATTATTAATAATGATATAGTAAAAATAAATAAAACTAATGTTTTTTTAAAATGAGATAAAAGTGTTGTAAAGATGTCAACACTAAGGACAATGTTAAGAGATGAAAATTGGGAGTCGGTGTTCGGGGCTCATACAGTGAATGATAAATTTAATAGTTTTTTAGAAAGCTTTCCTGGGTGTCTCACTTGTAGTTATCATTTAAAATCATCAAAAGTATCAACATATCGGAAACCAGATAGGATTACGTCAGGAATTAGAAAATCTACTCAAACATTGAATAGATTGAGTAGAATTTCAAAACATTGTAATAAGATAATTGAGGCATCCAAGAGACAATGTGTGTCCGTAAGTGTTCGTTCAGCAAAAGGTAACTCTAAAGCTCTTTGGAATATTATTAAAAATGAAATTGTCTCAAGTAAATCGCACAACTTGAATGAGATTGTTAATGAAGAAGGGTTTTAATATAAATTCAGGTTTTAATATAAATTCGTTTTTCCTTCATCATGTGGAGTGAAATGAAATGAAGGAAGTCATGAATACGGATTACTTAGATAATAAATACTGTCAATAATTATATTATTAACATTTCTAATTTCAAATTGTTTTTGAATTTAATGGTATTAAAATTCCGTCTATTGGCACTATTTTGAACTATTGTTTTTTTTTTTTTTTTTTTTTGTAATTATCAAATAAATTGTAATTGTTTTTTGGCGCACATTTTCGTTCGTCCATTAAGCAAGTATACGTCTTAGAGAAAAGGCGTGTTTTTGTTAAGTTGCAAAGGCACACGGCCTCGTGCAATTACTTGATAATTAAAATAATAAATTTGTTTAAATTAAGATAAAGTATTTTTGTTTTTTTTTATTTTGTTCATCATACAGTCCACTAAAAGGTAAACATCGAATTCACAAGATTAAATACATTTTATTTGAACCAGTGTTTATTTTCATTATGCCGCCTAAAGAGTAAAATCTTTTCGGCAACATGATTTGGTTCTTCAAGACGGATAAAATTAAAATTTTAATGTGTTTTGAGTTAAATATTAAAATTAAATTTAACGTTGTGAATATCGGTAAAGTTTTTTTAAAAGAAAAAAAAGAAAAGGCGTTAGTTTTTGCGACCTTTATAGTATTGTTTTTTGGAAATATATTTCAGTCAACTTAAAAAATTATAAATAAAATAGCATTTAATATTAGGATGTAAAAATTGCTCGAAGAAATATATAAGATAAAGTAGAAGACAAATAGGGCTTTTCAATTTAATTTTCGATTCGTTTTTGTTTCGGACAGAATGTCAAAAAACTAATCTAATAAAATGAAAAGCAAATATTTTCTATCTTTGTCAAACTTATTGTCAACAGTACGAAACAAATTTTAAAATGAAAAGTTCTATTGTTACAAGATTCAAAGAGCACATGGCACACATACAATTTGGAAGAACTGATAAATCATGTGTAGCCACTCATGTTATTGAAATAATCACAAAATCGACAAAGCAAATCTAAAACTTTTAAGATCGGTATCCAACGCAACCGAACTAGATACATATGAAAGCATCTACATTCAAAAACATGGCTATGATACGATGAACTTAAATAAAGGACCAGTCCCAAATTCAGATTTAATAAAGGTTTCAAAATTAAAGTTACATTATTAAAATTGAAACGATATTTGAAATTTAATTATTAAATTTCATAATTCATTTTTAGTTTTGCAAATTCAATTTTTATTTTGAGATTTTTTAACTGTCAAAATCACGTGGTCCAATACTTCAATATCAATAGCGGAACACTAAACTAGTGATCGATGCTGATTGGTTGACATAACAATTTGATAGATACTTGGAAAATATAAATTTCGCATATACCAAAATTCGTTTGTGCAAACCGTCACCAAATTAGCAACGATTAACATCTTCTCAGAAAATCAATACGACTAATTTATACTGATGTTGACTACTTTGTAGTCGAAATACATATTATAAAATACAAAATATTTTTGATCTAGAAAATTGAGGCAAAAATCGAAATTAGTTTTGATGAAGTTAGTTATTATTAAAAATTAAATTTTTGAGTAATTTATTCTTATTTGTTATGAGCTTAATTAATAGTTAATTATATAAGTAGTAACTCTTTCAATTTTTCAGCTTTCATTACAAACTCAAAAATGAGTTCCAAAGCTAATTAATCCACTGAGGCTTTAATAGGTTTTTTTTTTTAATGTTTTAGTATTTTGATTATAATTAGCTAATGAGTAAATATTGCTAAATATTCTTCATCGCCTGTTGCTAAAAATTTACTTCCGTGTCTAAGCTATAATAAATAAATTACGAATGTTAGATAAGCTAATTTTATTTATTTAATTGCGTCATGAAATAATAAAATTAGTATAGTCTTTTGTCGATTTTTTAATTTAAATATAAAAAAAATAATTTTTTTGTTCCAGGTTCATAGAGATGGAAATTTTTATTATGATATTGCTAGTGACATCTGTGTTATTGTTTTTTGTAATATTTAAATATTTTTATTTTGAGTCGTCACCGTTGTACAATTTACGAATTGTATTTAAGAATTGTATATATCGTAAACAGTGGCTATTTACGATACTTATCTGCCCGTTAGGTAATATATGCTTATCTGTTTTACCGATATTTATCTATGGAATATGGATACATTCTCTGGTGGCTGTTTGGCTAATAATTAATGACAGACAATTAATGATAAAAAGTATTACCTTACGGAATTAATGATAGAATTGATGTAATATTAGTACGCAATATTTGTTAATTTAAACATAAATATAATTAATAACATTTTTTGAAATCGATATAATAACGCTGATCAGTTCACAAGTTTTATATAATTTATTGCACATAAAATACAATAAAAATTCCATACGTATAACTTAAATAACCTGAAATATATATAATACATTATTAAATTAAAGAACAAAAAACTGACAAAATTTTTAAAACAATACATAATTTTGTAGTACTTAATTATTCATTTGTTTTTTATAAGTTTAATCAAATAATTTTTTTAAAATTTGAAGATAAGTAACTAAACTAAAATGGTAGCAAATATGAATCGAATTTTTTTTAATTCAAAGAAGCTTTTAAATTCAAGTGCAGCAATTAAGCAACTCTTATTCAATGCTCGTAATCAGAAAAAAAAATTTTCGGTATCAAGCTGTTTTAGTATGCGTTTTGTACAATATACGATAAATGGTGGCCCTCAACGTTTAGGAGCCCAAATTTGTACTGGAGGTGATATTTTTGACATCAGTGCTGTTGATTCAACAATCCCAAATTCATTACCCAAATTTTTGGCGGCTGATAAATCTGTCCATGAACGAGCTAAAAGGTATAAAATTCAGGCGGCGAAATATTTTTAAGAATTAGATTGAATTGTAACAACATTTAAGTATTTTTGTTTGTCCTATAGAATCGTTGCCGCAGCTTCTTCATTGGTTTATTATAAAGATGTAAAACTTCTTTCGCCAGTCACACATCCAGATAAAGTTGTATGTGTAGGATTAAATTACAGCGGTCATTGTGAAGAACAAAATAAACTTTTTCCCAAAGAGCCCACAGTCTTTAGCAAGTTTTCATCGACCATTTGCGGCCCAACTGATGATATAGTTTTACCTAGCGTTTCATCGGTAATTATCATTTACTAATGTTACTTAATAATAAATGGATATTTTTTAAAATTATTAATGAATTTAATTAGAGAGTTGATTATGAAGTTGAATTGGCTGTAATTATTGGTAAACAAGGTAAAAATATTCCTATAGCTGCAGCTTACGATCATGTGTTTGGATATACAATTGCACAAGACATAACTGCACGAGATTGGCAAAAACGAAATGGCGGTCAATGGTTACTAGGCAAAGCAATGGATACTTTTTGTCCTCTGGGTCCGGCTGTCGTAACAAAAGAAGTGATTGACGATCCGCACAATTTAGACATTAAATGTACTGTTAATGGACAAGAAAGACAGGCCGCAAATACGAAAGAATTAATATTTAAAGTTGATTTTATCATTTCTTATTTATCAGAGTAAGTAACATTTTGATATTGTGTTTTATTTTAATTTATTTCTAAATATATCCAATAATTCAACAAAATGTGTCGTAGAATTTTAATCTTTAACTGATTATGAGTACTTTGAAATAAAAAAATTATTTTTTGTAAATTTAGCAAAAATAAACACTTTTGAAATCTTAGAATTTTTACAAAAAAAGCTTCGTTTTCGTGCTATAAACGATTTAAGTTCGAAAAACGATCACCAAAAACCCCAAATTCCCCCAAATTCCAAGAAATGTGGCTATGAATACGAAAAAAGTAAATTAAACATTTTCAGTAGAATCAGGATAAACTATATTTAAAAATTGCGTGTTTTGGCTATTTTAAATAACAAATGGCTTGTAGCACGAATCGAGGCATTTTTCGTTCAATATTTTATTTTTACTCAATCTAGATTGAACAATTATTAAAATAGCCCCGATGCTGATAGTCAATTAAAAAACGGGAGGGGGTATCCTAAAAAAAATTGGAACTAAAATTGGTAGTGCAACATCGGGATTCTTAATTTAAAGCTATTTTTATCACAATTCTATGGACAGAATGTAGTGCTCTATTTTTGCACCCTCAAGTCCATTCTGATCCTGGTTTAAGTAAAAATAGTATTGAGTATACCTACATTCTTAGGTGGGATAGATAACTTAGTGTTGCTTTATTTATTTTTTTGGTGCTCTGCATAGATTTTCCGTGGTGACCCAAATGTGGTACCATTTAAGATATGACACAATTTTGTTGAAATGATTGGTTTTTCGGGAAAAAACTATGAAATTTGAAAAATAATACCGAAACAAACGTAATTATATTTAATGAATAAACAAATAAATTTTTATGGAATTAATAATATGGAAGTATCTATGATTTGACATATATAGGACATAATAGACATTTTGGATGTACGTCATTACTGTAAGGCACATCGCACACGACGCGATTTGTGTGAAATCGGCGATATCATGGATGTGATTTGCTTATTGAAAGCAATGTATAGTCGTACACGGTGTGATTTTCGTGATTTGAAATCATACATGTGATAAAAAAAACGCAGCACAAATTCTACGTTCATAACATCACATAGACTATTTTTTTTATTCTTGTTTATTCTGTCAAATTAATCAATGTTTATGACAAAGATAGATTGTTAAATAATATTATTTTTCATATTTAAAATGTTTATGTTAAGATATTACGATATCTAAAAATTTTACCTTTTACAGTAATGCCGCACATTCAAAATGTCCATGATGTCCTACATATGTTAAATCATAGATATTTAGTCCAATAAATAGGGGGTTTCACCTTACAAACTTCCCAGTAGTTCTAAATTTTTAATATTTTGTCTAGAATGTAATTGTTTAAAATGAAAAATCGTTTCCCCTCTGCGCCTGAATTAACTTCTCACTTTTTACGGAGTTAATTAATAAAATTTACAAACTTTTACAATAAAATATATATTAAGTACAATCAGAATATACAATTAATATCAAAATATGTTGACTAAAAGTATAAAAACAAATGGTTAATTATGTAAATAAAGCAAAGTCTTTTATGCCAAACTTCTGACTTATGAACGCTGTAATTCAGCGACCTATTTAAGAAAACAAGTATCAGAATAAAATTTGTAGGGAATTTAATTACCTCCAACATTGAATGGTAGATTAAATGCACCTAAACAAAGATATAAACGAAAATATGACGAAAGTGCCGTTTTTTTATTTTCAATTTAGCGATGGAAGCGTAGGAGATAAATAAAAAATTTAAAACTACTGGGCTATTTTTAAGATAAACACCTCATTGTCCTCATTCATTGAAAATGCCGTTTTTTTAACTTTTATGACCCCCCCCCCCCTGTAGAGCTGTTGAAAAAATATACATATACATTTTGTAGGTAATTAAATTCTCTGCAAATTTTATTCTAGTTTTCCTAGAATAAACCATAACTGAAGTACTGAGTTCTAAAGTTAGATATTTGCCAAATTTCCGTAAAATAAATTTTTTTTTATTTAAACAAAGTGTATATAACCACGAAAAAACAATTCGCCACACCAAAAAACATACTATAACACCAAGTTACACATTGAGTCTAAAAAGGAATACTCAAGACCCATATACAGTGGCAGTGGTAGCAGTATTATATGATCTTAAAAATTAACCAAATGGGTTGAGATCGCTGTTATCAATTTACAATTACTAAAAACATATTTCACAAATTTGGATTTCTTTTTTAAGATTTATCTTGATAATGGATATACTTGCATGTATTACATTTACTTTTATCAGAGACTATAAAAATATAACTTTTTGTATAATTTGAAGGACAAGTCATAAAAAAAAATGAGATCTCTATAATAACGCTAATTTCTAATGTAAAATACACTGTATTTTTTTCAATTTTCGCGCACATATAACTAAAAAAATTAAGTATCAAAATGTAATAAATTTTGGTATTCAGAATCTTAACATAATAACGAAAAGCGTGCCAAAAAATTATCACACACAAAAACAATTGTGGAAAAACTCTTCGACACGCCCTTCGTTTTCATGTGTATACATGCATACAAAATTTTATTACATTTTGATGATTATTTTTTGAGCTATTTCTGTTATATAAAATTGAAAAATACAATGTATATGACATTAGATTTTCTTTTATTTATTTATTTATTTTTTTTAAAAAGTTTCTAAAGTAAAAATCAAAATTTTATTTAATATTAAGAAGTTAGTCGAGGGGGTGTGTGTCATCCCTACTAAGGGATGATAATTTTAACATAAAAAGTAACCACAGAAATCGATGAAGCAGATGAAATTTAAAAAAAAAAATGTACTTTAAAGATTTTTCGAAAAGTTAGTACTGTTTGCATTACCCGTGATTCAAACTATCCGTTTTTCGTTTATGCATGATTTAACACATTTTGAAAGTTTTGCAGGTTTAAAATCTTTCGTTTTAGAAAAAGCATTCGATTTACATTAAATATTATTTTTTTACTGGATTAAAAAATTTTTTATATTCAAAATGAGCTTAATAAGATACTATAAAACTGACTAAGATATGTAAAAATTACCTCACTTCAAAAATTTAGTATTTTGTTTCACAAATATTTTGAGTTTATTTTAATTTCTGTAGCTTGAAAAATAGCTGAGGTATCTAGGACTGAAGTTCATATACTTGTGTATGAGGATGAATTTTACTGTATATTTAACTAAATTTTTTTAAAAGACAAGCTATGAAGGCAGTTTACCTTCACAAGACCTTGTAGTATTTAAAATTCCCAGCAAAATAGTTTTCAAATCGTTTGGTTAACTGAAATATCAGGAAGTTATCGTTGAAAAACTAATACTATTTTTTCGTATACATTTTTTTAATTACTACTTTATTACAGCTCAGCTATTTTTTCATCTAATAACTTCTATCAAAATTCATTTTGAAGATATTTCACGTACTTTAACAATGACCCTGAGTTTTCTCCAAAATAGTGTTCGTTTTTTATATTATTCAAGTCTATGCTACTAAAAAAATTTTCTCAGCGATTTTTGCACGTTTAACGAGCTATAGTTTAACGGTTTATATAATATATATAGAAATAATACACATATATTTCTCTTTGTTTTTCTATAAGCTTTATTTTTGTTCCTAAACTTTTTTAATTGTGTGAGATTTATGAAAAGTTGATCAAAAACATGCATTTTTTATATAAAAAACGGTCGTTTTGAATCACGGATAACTCAGAAAATAATGACTGAAGTACAATTTTTTTTTCTAATTTGCTGTTTTATCAATTTCTGTTTTTAGTTTTTATGCTAAAATTTTAATCTCTCAGAAGGGACCCCCTCGAATGGAACGTCAATTTGTAAACTATAAAGGTTAAAGCATTTTTAATTACCTACATTTAAAAAAATCTTCAAAATCGGAGTAGATTTCACCTGTTTGTTTCAACTAACGCACTTTTTTTGTCTAATTATCTTCTTATTGTTCTTATAATATTTAGAAGTTATGGTCCAGTCAAAAAACGTTTTCAGTGCCTCATTTCTTGGATTGGCTTGAAAATTTAACGGTAAATCGAAAAAACCCCAAAAAACAAAAGCTATATGGTTCGGATGGGTACTTGTAATCACCCCTTCTAATGGGTGGATAAGTATATGTTGAAAATAACTAAAGAAATCGATATAAAGATGAATTCTAAGCAAAAATTGTCATTGAAGCATATATGGAAAAGTCCATAGTTCCTAAGCTATTGGTGATTGAAAATGTTAGTTTTCAGTCAAAAAAACCACGATTTTTATTTTTTTCTCGAATAACTCGAAAAATTGACATCTTACGGAAGCAATATTGTACAAAAAATGAAGCTTATTAAAAAGAAAAATATCGATTCCTGTTTTATTTATTTGGGTGCAATATTTGTTGAGATTTAGCTGATTGACATTTAATTGCCTTTCCGCCGACACAGTTTTGCGAAATAATAATAATAATATAATAATAAATTTATTTGTTTTAAGTCATAATTGTTTCATGTAAAGAGGTTTGACTAGGTACATAAAAAATATATGTATTGTATGAATTAATTTTAAAAGAAAAATATAAATTTAAATAATATGTATTACTAAACATAAAGTAATCATTGAGTAACATTTAATGTACGTGTAAACTGAACAAAAAGTAAAACCAATGTAAACAAATCTTGCGTAAAAATTAACAAAGGAAACACAGTAACCAATAAAAAACTACATAAATGCAATAACAAATTTAATAATGAATTGATAAAATTAGGATACTATAATAGAAAATAAATAATTCAAATTGAAATAAACAGACACAAAAATAAAATACAATAAGTAGAATAAAATACAAATTATTACGGATTACATCTATATATGTTTATTTAAGAACGTTATTCTCAGAGAGTTATATATTGGAACCTCTCCATTCGAAGTTTTTCGATATTGATATTATTAGTTAAATATTCTTCTGTGTCTGTTAAAAACTTTAAATCTTTGTAAATTGATGAATAAGATGATCTGCGAAATCTTGACCAATCTTCCTGTAGTAATTGGTTTGATAATACTTTTAGTATATCCTGAAAATTTTCATCTAACGATTTTACAGATTCACTTTCCCAGATTTCCTCAAATCCAGTTTCACGAAGTATTTGTTTTAACTGGTAGCACCAATTGCATCAGGAATTATCACAAGTATCGCAAACAGATCTTTCTTTAATAGGTTTAATATATACTGCTGCCACAATTAAGCTATCATATTCACTTAAACAAAAATCCATAAAGACTTATCAGTTAACACAATAGTTAGATTTTTTCCAACTAAAACTAAAATACCTCCACTGGCACGACATCGATCGGTTGTTTTTGCTGCTGTGCTTACGAAAGTCATTCAATTTGGGCAAAGTAAAAATATCTTGTTGGATCCATGTTTTAGTTCATCAGACGTTGCATATAAAAAAACTAAAACACAAAAACCACACATCAATCTCCATTTCTTCAACTCATCGAATATCCATCCTGTCATCCTTCTCTCGCTCACATTAACTCAATGCATATATTATAATACCACAACACATTCCATAGTTAACTTCAACTGAATACATATCCTTACATTGCCACAATAAGTCCCCATGATGTCCACATCATTTTCCAACTGATAATCGTGAAGTCTCTGTCGTAACCTTCTCGTTCGTTCTTTGAATGGGCTGCAAGTTATGCCACGACTGGTCTTCCTCTCTGGCCTCACACCTTGCACATTTCGCAGTCTTCCTTCACCTCCACGTCCTTGACTCCCCAATCCTTCCGCAAAATATTTTCGTTGGCGAAAATATCCGTTTTCTAACCGAAACTTCTCGAATCGGCATTGGCGGCAGTCCTTGTTATGGCAGGTTTGCAGAACACAGCGTCTCGTGAACGTTCTTCATCCTTACTCTACTGTGATATGATCGCACTTCACTTCAAATGACACAGCCTGCACCAACTGTTAACCCTGAGCACCCCGTGTCCAACAACGCTACCAAATCCACTACGAATTTTCTCACCCTTACCCCTGGGCATGCTTTTGCGATGTGCACCTGCTTCGTACAGACATAGCATATTATCTTCTCCATCATATTACTTTATAATATCCAAAAACTTCACAGAAGCCATACTTAATATGCTGAAATAGCTTGTGATTTAACATAATGTAATTAAATTACACAAAAATAAAATCCACTTAATTCTTCAAACGCTACTACACTGCATTTCGTCTGGTCATGCTCACACAACCGTCTACCCTGGCTCACTTCAACTCCATACATACCTATAATACCACAACACATTCCATAGATAACTCAATACATATCCCTATAATGCGTTAACATACAAATAACATCAGAAGCCAAAAACTGATAATTCCCTCTCTGTCATATTTAGAAAATTTTTGAATCCTTGACAGTTGCAACACGTTAATGATACATTCTTTATTTTTTTAAATGTACGATATCTGAAGCTGTGATCTGAAGTGGTAATCTATTGTAGCTTTCGGAGTTGATTTTGAAATCGAAGGGTCAGAACGATCCAATATTTCTGATACACTACATATTTTCTTAGGTGTAATATCTGATGATTTTGATTAGCTGTATGTTTTGTTTTTCTTGTTAAGTTGAGACGTACTTTGATGTAGGGTTGTTAAGGGTAGCCTGGATTCACTAGTTTCCAAATATCTTTTCTTTTTGTTAACAACATTGATAGTTTCAGTGTTGTCTTCTATATCTTTACCATTGCCGCCAACCGGGTCGAAATCGGTCGATTTGTCTGTAAGAAATCGTTGACGAAAGAAATCGCAAAAATCGATTTTTTTTTAAATAACTCTGAAACGACTTAACTAATCGATTTAAAATTCTAATCAGCTCTTGATCTTGTAACAACACGTCGATTGCCGCCAACCGGGTCAAAATTGGTCGATTTGTCTGTGAGAAACCGTTGATAAAAGAAATCGCAAAAATCAATTTTTTAACATAACTTCGACATTTCTTTTCGGATCATATTTGATGAAATAGAATAATTATTAAAGCCCTAAAAACCGCGTCGATCGCCGCCAAGAACGTAAAAATCGGTTGATTGGTTCGAGAGATATCGTTAACGAATTATTCGGTAACAAGTGTTTTTTTTAACCAAATTTTTAGCTCAAAAAGATTGTAATATGTTAAATTTTAAGTGCTTAGATATGAAATTAGCGGGAAGTTGCAGGGATGGTCTTAAGGGTCAACCGTTTTCTAAATTTTTTCCCCAATTTTCAAGTTTTGGTTGAGGCTCTCGTTTTTGTTTAGGATATTTTTTGGAAAATCTTCATTAATATTGGAACCGGGAAGCAATTTTTAATATCAACATTTTCCAACACAGACCGGCTTTCTGTCTCTACGTTTGAATTTAGCCGTTGAACGAAATCGATATCTTCTGGGTGACATTGAATATTCAAACCATTATTGATAATTTCAAGTAAACTTCTTTCTAGATTAAAATAGACCCAGATATTTGGATCAATCCCGTAGATTATTAAATTTCTGTTTTTAATTTCATGCTTCGGAAAATTCATTTGTTTTATATACATACAGCATTCATCTTGCAGTGAAAAGCAATGTTTTTCTATAGTTTCGAATTTTGAATTTAAATTACAGAAAACTTGTGACACTCCATTTTTAATTTCTAATACCATTTTTACAACTTCAGATTTCATTGCTGACATATCTTCAATATTATGGAGTACAGCTATTTATTATTATTATTTAAATAAATAAATAAATAAATAAATAAATAAATAAATAAATAAATAAATAAATAAATAAATATATATATATATATATATATATATATATATATATATATATATATATATATATATATATATATATATATATATATATATATATATATATATATATATATATACTTGCCTTGGAAAATGACATAAAAGACATGATAAAGTTACGAAACAAACTACGGAAAATTAATTGAAGTTTAATTATGTTTCTGATAGTCCTGTTTAGTCTATTTATGTCCATTTTTAGTGCTTCATTATAGCACTTTTGATATATTTTCCGTAGTTTGTTTCGTAACTTTATCATGTCTTTTATGTCATTTTCCAAGGCAAGTTTTGCTTTATCTATTGTTATTTTTTGTGTGTGTTTTTGTTTTGTTTTTGTCATTACGTCAGTTAGTGTGCTTATGGCGTTGTCACTGCCTGAGTGATTTTTGATTTTATTGTTTATGTTTATGTTTTTATTCAGTGTTTGTTTAAACTTGTCCCAGTCTGTATTTTTGTAAGAAGTTACAGTTTTAATTAACATTTCTTTGTGTTGGTTTTCCAATGTGAATTAAATCGGGTTGTGATCAGATGATAGTTCGGCCTGCGATATGGGTTTAGTTATCCCGTTTACGTTTTTGTTTACTATTATGTCAATGTACGTTGGTGTTTAGTAGTTGTTAGGTATGTACGTCGGTGCGTCCGATTGCAAGATTATTAGGCCATTGTCTATAGCAATGATTTATAGCATTGATTATAAAGGATTCGTCCGTTGACATTTGTGATATGGTTTTTCCAAGTATGGTGCCTGGCATGTCAACTCTCATCAATTTTAAGCAAATAGTAAAATATATTGTTTTTATAAATTTGATTATTTTTAATATGGTTTGTTTGTTTGTTTTTTTTTTGCCTTGATGTTAATTAATAATTATTATTTACAAAATTTAGGAGCAAGCTTTAATTTGAGTTATCGTGGTAAATCCATCAAGTTTTGTGTTGAATTTGACAATTTGAAGAAGAAAAATGGTACAATCAACTTTCTCTTCATTAAAATTTCATTAATTTTCGTGAAAATGACTTAAAATTTAATTTAAAGATTTTTAAAAGTATCAGCTGTATCTTAACAAGTATCGCACCTAAATGAATAAAACAGGAATCAATCTTTTTATTTTTTTATAAGCTTTATTTTCTGTACAATACTATTTTCCGCAAAATGTTTTCTGTTTCAATTATACGAAAAATTGATGAAAATCGGACATTTTCAATCGCCAATAACTCGAAATGTATTTTTTTTATATGGTTTAATTTCGCTAGAATTCATCTTAATATTGATTTCAGTGGCTATTTTCGACAACTTTTTTACACTCTAGACGAAGTGCTTAACAGTTCCTAGAGAAGGCACCCCTCGCCACCATATAACTTATCCATATAAGTAGATAGTATCATAAAATGCATGGCGTCGCCATGAGTGTGTTAAAAGTACTAACGTTTATAAATAGTTCGCATTCTGACTACTGACATAATCAGAAGTGTCTATAGTAACCACTGTATCTTGTTTTTTATATTATATTATTTTATAATATAATGTTATTAACTATATTTTTTTATCACATAAATTTATTTATAATAACTAATTATTAATAATGATAATTTAAACTATTTATTTTAATGGAAGTTACATAATTAATTTTCTCTTAAAAACATGTTTAAAATAATTTTTTGAATGCTTTTTTAATAATCTAGTTAAGATATGGACTGTAAATATTACAAATACATTATAACATAAATACTTCAAAAACATTTATTTCAAGTTTTTTTTATAAGTAAAGAAAATTATCGATAAAAAAATAAAAAAATCTCATTTTTTATAAGTAAAGGAAAGTGGTATATTTTAAGAGTAGTACCTACAATTATTACGTGCTAACATTATAAAAGTTTCATAACACAATTATAGTACGAAAGTTAATATAAAACAAACTTGAAAATTAATATTTGTGAAGTATTTATGTAAAAGTTTTGATCAAAACCTTAAGTACATTATTAAAAATATGATAACGCATTCGATAAAATATTTTAAACAAAGTATTCCAGAAAAAATTAATTATGTAATAGGGAAATTTTACTGATACTGAATTTGCTATATTTCACACAAAATATGAAACTAGTCTCAATATCATAACAAAACTTGAAAATTAAAATAAAATCGATTCAAAAACAAAGAAGTTATAAGCTGTAAAATATTATGTATGCATCTCATTCTTGAAAACGATGTTTAACATGTAATTTATATCTGTATAGGACCAGGTGACGTCATAAACTCATATTTTCAATTTTTTAAATTAGGTATTTTAAATGTTCATATTACTAATTTTTAAAGATTTTTAAAAACTAACTTCAGATCCATGTTCATGAAGTAAAGACGCTTCAATTGAAATAATAAAACAAATTTTGCAATCATCCCTATTATATAACTGTCGTTAAAATGGATTATTTTAATTATCATTATTAATAATTAGAAATAAATTGAGGTTATAAGAAAATACAAATAATTAATGCCATTATAATATTGTAAAATATTAATATAGTAACAGAATAAGCGGTGGCCACTATAAACTGTAAGTAAAAAAGCGAATGTTAAAAATTAACAAGAAAAAATATTTGTTTTAAATTTCTATAGATACATCGAACCATTGTTAAAGGATATAAAAAAACCTTTGTTAAAGTAAATAAAATCCTTCATAATGAGTTTTTGTTGAAGTTGTTAGCTCAAAAAATAACGGAGTTCTAATGAAAGTAAAATAATTTGCATTATTTTGTCCGGAAAATATCAGTTGATAACAAATATTTCTCAATGGTTTTTTTATAAGCTTCAATCTTTGTACTAATACTTTGTATAATAAAATGTAAGGTGGGTGAGTTATTCGTGAAAAATCTTTAAAAACACATGCATGTTTTATGTTAAATCGACATTTTTAATCATGAATAACTAACTCAAACTGAAATAAATTTTCGAAGAAGTTTTAAAGAACTCCTTTAGCTTTACGTTTGTTGCTTTATCAGTTATTATTAATGTTACAACTCTCACTCCCTCCGATGGATTAACGATCATAAGTCGTGATTGTAGAGAAAGTTGCACAAAATATAATTGGGTAAACAATACATTTTAGTATTTAACTTATATAGCCCAGGCGAAACATACATTGATCATACGTTAAATGGACTCATACCTAAAAACTGTGATTTGTCGCACTTTTTTGGATTTACCACAATAAATCCTTAACCGTAGAAGTTTCGAAAACAGTTATGGCTATTTTTTTTTAAATACACTAAATTTGCTATAAAATGAAATCAATTTCGTTTTTCTAAGTCAAATAGTAGTTACAAAGATTTCTTAAAATATTGAAATAGTGGTCTAAAAATTACGATATTTCTATTTCAATATTTTAAGAGGTAAGTATTTGACCCTAGTCTCATTTACTAGAGACATTAGTCTCATTTTATAGCAATTTTAAATGACTTTGCATTTGCTATAAAAATAATATATATTAATAAGAAGGTAATCGCAATAATTTTCGAAACACACGTGGTTAAGGAGCTGTTGAAAATTAAAAAAATGCGACAAAATCGTAATTTTTCGGCTACTACTCTAATATTTTGATTTAGACTCACATTAATGGTCCAAAACTTGTATTCAAAATTCAGTAATACTTTATTTAATGTAAGTTCATGCCTTTTTTGGGCTAGTAAAACAACATAATTCAGAAGAATTGACATCAATACATTCATTGTAGCAAAATTCCTACCTTTTCATAATTGAAAATATAAGAAAACTGCACTAAAAATAAGCGAAGATTACAACTAACCGAATTGTTTAAATACTCGGCATATGATTGAATTTATTGTTTGGATTATTTGTAATTAGCTTTTATAAATTACAATAAATATCCAGATTTTGTTCATTCACGAACTTCAACTCACTTTTTATGTTTAGAATACGTCACCAAAATTTCAGCTCGCTATCTGTTTTTATTTTTAAGTTATCGTGATGACGGACAGATGGATGGGCGGGCAGTCGAAAATGGACTATTTTACTGATTGTATGAACACCTATACCAAAATTTTGTTTGTACGGTCAATAGGTATCTTTAAAAACTGACTAAAATTAATATTCTCTGACATATAATGTGTCGCGTATAAAAATAGGAATGATAAAAATCTTACGAATTTGTTTTTTTGGTGAATACTTTTGAATTAATTTTATTTCTTTTTTTATTGTAGGTTATTTACATTATATCCAGGTGATGTGATTCTAACAGGAACACCTGCTGGAGTAGGTGTGTTTAGAAAACCTCCACTATATTTACAAAAAGGTGATGTTGTTGAAAGTGAAATTGAAGGCATCGGGAAAATGATAAATAAAGTAGTTTAAAGTCAACAATATAAATTAATGTTTATTTTTATGTACAATACTTAAAAATGTTGTACTTAAGAAAATAAATCCTATACAAACACAATTCATTCAAATTTTGATCTTTTAGTTTTAGGTGGGGTGCTATAAGCTTAAAGTATCTATGTGCTCTATTATTGTTGTTTTTGCTTCACTTTCCTAGATTTTATCTGAACTTTACATTCATTATCCCACCCGGGTATAAAAGAAGTTGGTTTTCTAGGAGGTTTTGAATTTGGAATCGCCAAATCACTAGCGGTATAAAGTATTTGGTGAAAGCTGAAATACCATTCCAAAGAGTAATTTTTACGTGTGAAAGTTGGTGAAGAATCGTCTACAGAACGAGAAAATTAGACTCCAATCTGCCTTCTCAACCCGTCTACGCGGAATGCGTTTAGGTAGGAATGTACTATGGTTGTGATTTAGGTTTAATAAAATAGGAAAATGATTACTACCATAGCTATCCAAAATACCTTGCAAAAAAGAAATGAAGCTCAGGCGGGCAGAGCAAAAAGTAATATCAACAGCGGATGATCTTTGTTTAAGAAAGGGAATGCTGAAGACTTAGTGATCCGTCATTCATGCAAACTAAATATTTGAAATCCATGAATTCCGTTACTATATCACCACCTCTATCGGATGTGTTACAACCCCATAAAGGATGATGAAAATTTAGGTCACCAGCAATTATGGTGGGTTCTGAAATATTACGAAACAAGAATTTCAATTGTTCGAATGTAAGGATATTCCGGGATGATTTGTTGTAAATGGAGACTATAGAAATACCGGAAACTCTTACCGCAATTGCCTGGAAGAAGGAGTTTCCAGATTCGACTGGAATAATTTGAGCAGGAATACCCCTCCTTACAATAATTGCAGTACCACCAAAACCATCATGTCTATCACTTTGAAAAGTCTGATAAACACGAAATTTAAATTTTAAATTTTCTTTCAACCATGTCTCTCTAAGGAGTACAACATTAATAGGATGAGAATATAAAATTAGGGAGAGATTAATTGTATTCTGTTTAAGACTTCCATTTGAGTAGTTTGAGTTCTGGGACCCACTGATTCATTATTAAATTTGGTAATAAGAGTTTATAAGATACTGATTTTAATAGCCGAGTAGAAATTAAATGAATTTAATACGTAAATTAGTGTTGAAAAGAATGGGTCATTAGTAGTAGAAATAATAGCAGAAGAAGTAGAGATGAAACTATATGATGTTGGAGTATTACCTCTACCTTTAGGGTAGATTAAGAGGTTGCTAATTTGTGCCGCAACAAGGCTAGTAGGGGGTGAAGAGTCTTTTTGTTTTTTGGGATTCGATTCTAAATATTTTGGGGACTTCTCCGCAAGCCTCAAAATATGTAATGCCGTTAGTGGGTATAATTTTCTTAATTGCGATTTGTTGCCTGAATTCAAGGCAATGTAGCGGAGTGGTTTCCATTAAAATTTATACAAGTTTTAGGTAGGTAACCCAACCCAACTTTATTACAATGGAGAGAGTCATGGGGAATGGAACAGATGGCACATCGTGGCGAACTCTTGCAATTTTGAGTTATGTGACCAGGATTCAGTGAATGTCCAGTTGAACTTAATACTGTTAAAAGTAAATGACCTGCAATTATATTAGCAGCTAATCATACTACTTAAGTTTCAGGTCGAATAAAATTACTAATTGTTTTAATACATGCTATAAAAGGTATTTAAATTCTAGGTGTACCTTGAAGAACTAAATGAGAAAATATATGAATCTACAGTAGTTGTAGCATTGGTTCACGGGGTTCAAGTTTCGTCAGCACGGAAACAACAGAAAATTGTTACATAATCTAGAAGGATTGTGCCTTCAAATGTTATTAGGATTGAGGAAGATCGTTTATATGTAGGAGAAGTGTTTTCGTTAGTAGCTGGTACTCTTCTTGATAGTCTATAAATTTTTAAAGTTTTAATACCTTTATAGATTTTTAAGTCGGAGAGTCTGTTCGTCAATGTCAATGTCTATACCCTTGACAACCCCGACCCGAGTTACACAGTGGGTAGGCACATAAACCTTTAGATTTTCTTTTATAAGGACAGGATATTCAAGGAAAGAATTAGCGGTAGAACAGGAGTTAAATTGGACGCAAATCCTGTTGCGGTCCAAATTATCAACTTTGATTATATTTGATATTTTATTGTTAAATAAAATACGCCCAACTGCTAAAGGATGTAATCGTCCTATATTTTGATTATTCGATTCAATGAATACTTTGAAAGGGGCGAGAGTATTTCTATTGTATTTATAGGCAGGTTTTTCTTTTATATTAAGGTAGGGTTAAGGGGTAGAGGATTGGTGGTTGGAGAATTAGGGGGTATGGGTGAATTATCCTGTTTTGTCAGGTTTATAGGTTGGGATTGATTTTCCAGACCCATCCGAGAAGGGTCTACAAGCTGATAACTTATTTGTAAAGTTAATATAAAATGAAAAAAAAAAATTAATATTATGACGTTAACGTTGACGATTAATATGTAAACGTATTAAATAAAATATTAAAATTTTTAAATATTATTAAATTATATTATTATTTTGAGCCCGCCTTCAAAAATGACTTAAATCGATCAATAAAATTTTATATATTAAAATGTTTGTTTATTGACTCATTTATTAAATTTTAATTTCGTCACAAGTTTTTTTTTACTTTTTTTAAATATAAATTAATTGAATGTTATGTGTATTAAAGCATAATATTAAAATTCAATTCAGCATATTAATATTATGCTATACTTTAGGAGTTTTATTCTTTCATTGCATTTGAAAATATTAATGTATAAATTATATTAACAAATAAGTTTTTAAAATTAGTCAAGTTTTTATTTTGCATTCTTTAAATATTGAAACTTCTTTCGTCTTTTGTTGTACATTCTGATAGTGAAGAACATTATGATGAGGGATGTTTCTCTTAGATAGCACCGATTTTCGTATATTTAAAAATCATAGTATTAATTAAATATATTTTATTCATACTTAGAACGATATTTGGGAAAATTTGACATTTCTTATTTATTCAATTTTTGGGGAGATTACGATGTCCAAGGCGCCAAGATTTGACGATGAATTTGGGTAAAACAAATATAAATAAGACGAAAACGAAGAATACAAACTTATTGAGTTTTCACCTATTTTTCGAGCTATTTATTGACAACTTTTTTTGGAAATTATCGAATAGTTAATTCTTTATTTACTTATTTTTTTGATTTTCCCTTTTTTGATACCTAGTATCTACGATCAGTTCTTAATAGAACTCTAAATAGATCAAATGACTAATAAGCGGGTCATTTACCCACTTAATGACTGGAAGTTAGTAACCTATAACTAAGAACTATTTAAATAAATCTAAATTTTAAATAAAGAACATTTTGTCTGTTTACACTATCACTATTGTTTAAAATATTATCACTTCCATGTTTGGATGCCTTTCGAGGCGAGACAAGTATCTGTCATTGAAATTCCAGACTCCTGTGAATGTCGTCATT
This sequence comes from Chrysopa pallens, assembly GCA_020423425.1. NCBI lineage: Eukaryota > Metazoa > Arthropoda > Insecta > Neuroptera > Chrysopidae > Chrysopa > Chrysopa pallens. Next base: position 114,804,453 of record CM035592.1, read on the forward strand.
AAGCACATACCATGGGGATCCACTTGTTGATCACAGCACTTTTGATTGAAAATTCAAATCGAAATCCTGTGGTGATTTCAAACGAATTCTTTAAGTTGCCATCTAGATGCCAACGAAAATGATCCGTCTGTGTTACGGTTGGTTTGATACGTACCTTGAATAAATTTCAAAGAAGAAGTGATAGATAGATAGATTTGATTTACATGCATGTTTAAGACATATTTTTTAAAATAAATAAATCTAAAAGATCATATATCTTGTTTAAATCCCACGGCCAGTAGTTGGTTCACTAGTTGATTATAATGTTTACTGTTATTGTCTTCAGTATGTTTCTACCTTTAGGGCTTATTGGTCTAGAGACCCAGTATGTTTCGCATTATAATCATCACCAGCAATAAATCTGTTACCAATTCTTCTAAAATAACTTGACTGATTGAATGGCTTGGTGGGCAGTAAACAGCTCATACTGTTATAGTTCCCACCCAATCGTCAACAACAAAACTTGTAGCATGAATTTTCTCTGTAATATACTTTCCAATTTCATAATGTTTAAAACTATTTTTAATAATAACAGCTATGCCTCCTTTAGAAATTTCACTTAGATGCTTAGTATTATAAACACACACAAATTTTTAAGTAATTTTTCAGTGTTAAATGTATTTCAGAAATAAGTGCGATATCATGCATTATAAATACATAGGTAAGGGGTCTCTTGTTATGCAAATCATCTTTACATAAAAGGAAGTTTAATTCTTCAGATGATGATTTGCCTGACCAAGAACATTATGAGAATGCAATGCAAAACTTCGATTGCTTTAAGATAAGCGAGACAACACAAGTAGTAGAAGAAAATCCTGATGATGTTATTGTGTGTATTATTGGCGGCAGAAAGGTGTCATGTTTGATCGATTCAGGGTCCAAAGTCAACATCATTACAGATACCGATTGGGAGTTACTTCGACGAAATGATGCAGTTGTGTGGGATTTGACTATCGAATCAAAAGACTTTTTGAAACCATATACCGTAGCACAGTCTTTAAGGATTTCAGCTAAATTCACTATTGGCCTACAAAATAAAGCACCAGAAATAATCACGTCATTTTACGTAATTGAAAACGGGGACATCTCAATTTTGGGAAAAATTACAGCTAAGCAGCTAGGAGTTTTACGCTTGGGTATAGCTGTAAATGAAATTGAAAAAGTTGAATCATTTCCTAAAATTAAAGATGTTTTGGTTAAATTGTCTATCGATCCTTACGTGAAACCCGTGCAGCAAACCGTCCGTAGAGTGCCTGTTGCAGTCGAAAAACAAGTGGAATTGAAACTTAAAGAAGCTTTGAAAAAGGATATTATAGAAGTTGTTAAAGGACCAAGTGCTTGGATCTCCCCGATTGTAATAATCTTCAAACCAATGGGAGATATCAGAATCTGCATTGATATGCGTAGGGCCAACGAAGCAATATTGCGTGAAAATTACCCTATTCCAACGTTCGACTCTTTCATGACGAAGCTAAGAAGAGGTAAGTACTTCTCTCGTCTAGATCTCAAAGAGGCCTATCATCAGATGGAACTTCACCCAGATAGTCGCCCAATTACAACATTCATTACACATAAAGGATTATTTCGTTATAAGCGGTTGATGTTCGGTGTGAACTCAGCCGTTGAAATTTTTCAGAAAACCCTTGAAGCTATTCTGGTCCCGTGCATTTTCTAGACGATATTTTAATTTTTGGAGAAACTGAAGTCGATCATGATGAAAGCTTAAAAGAATTGTTATTGGCCCTCAAGAAATATAACGTAACTTTGAACGATCAAAAAAAAAAAAAAAAAAAAATCAAAAGAATGTTTGGCTAAATTACCATCATTATCATATTTTGATGTATCAAGACGAACTAGCCTTGTGGCAGATGCTAGTCCGATCGCTCTCGGGGCTGTCCTACTACAATACAATAAGGAAGATAAACCTGAAGTCATTTCATACGCTAACAAGTGCTTAACTGAAACTGAGCGTCGTTATTCGCAAACAGAGAAAGAGAGCTTGGCTTTGGTATGGGCGGTAGAAAGGTTTTAATTTCATCTTGCCGGTTTGGAGTTCGAACTCTAAACGGATCACAAGCCTTTAGAGGTCATTTTTAAACCTTCATCGAAACCACCCGCTCGAATAGAGAGGTGGCTCCTTCGACTACAAGCTTTTAGATTTAAAGTTATATACAAGCAAGGCAAATTGAATATCGCAGATCCACTCTCAAGACTCTGTAAAATCGAAATTGAACCGTCGTTCGACATTGAAAATGATTACAACATCTTCAGGGTTGCCGAACAAAGCGTACCTCAAGCTCTAAAGATTTCGCAACTTATTGAAGAGAGCAAGAAAGACGAAGAAATCATAGAAGCCATTAACAAGATTCGAAATCACGTCTATGGGACACATTCTACTGAGAGGCAACAGATTGATAATTCCAAGAAAATTGACTGATAACATACTGGACCTGGCTCACGAGGGCCATCCAGGTGAGACAGTAATGAAGCGTCGTCTACGTTCCAAAGTCTGGTGGCCTGGTATGGATCGCCAAACGGAGAAATCTCGACGCAGAACACAACGATGAAGAAGCAAAAGATTTTGATACGGTACAAAAGCTGAAAGGAAAAGAAAGGGAGGACGCGTCAAGGAATTCTAAAATCAGTAATATTAACCCGGGCGATAAAGTGCTATGCCAGAATCTAGTTAAATTAAATAAATTATGTCCTACGTTCGATACCAAAGAATATGAGGTGCTTGACAGGAAAGGCAACGAAACTACAATCATCAATGAAGGGAAAGTCTTCAAGAGACAAGTGTCCCACTTAAAAAAAGATTCTGGACTCTCTCAATAACACTCTTACATCGATTCCAGCTGACATCGACGAAGAATCTTCCTCTTGAATAAAGGATCCCGGAAACTCAATTATTACATGTAATGAAGAAAGAATTACATCGACTCCAATAAAAACGAGTGTTTCTCAACATCTTTCAGGCAATACTTCATCATCCAAAGTCACTCCTCTCAAGTTGAAAAAAATGAAGGGATTGTGGCGAACTGAGTGAATGTGTGTGTACGTGGTTGCCTGAGCAACAGGAGTTGTTGTTACATGCCACTGCTATTGTTTCATATTCATTCGATTCTTGTACGTTCTGTCAGACACTACTGTTCAAGTTAATTCAATAAAGTTAATTGTATTTATTAATCTCTTGCTATTTGTGTTTGTTAAATTATATCAATTGTAGATTACCACAATACCATTGTGTTGATTTTTCGAAATAACTGACCATAAGGAATAAGCTATGTGATAAGCAAATTGTCGTTTTCTCAATATAATGTAATAGACCAGGGCAAATGACAATATATCAGTACCATGATTTTCACATGAAAATGAAAATTTATAATTTGATAAAACTTTCTCGATTTCAAACTATCGGAGCATATTCTTCAAAGTATGTTTCTGTATACTTTTTTAACATAAATAATTGAAAATTTGGATATGTAAATCCACCTGTCACCTCTCGATTTGATTTTACTTTATTTACATTATTTGGTACTTTAAATTCCGATCGTTTAATTTAACATCCCTTAAGCCCTGTCTTATTTTTTTTTTAAATACTAAGTTATTTACATTTTTTTAAATATTAAGTTGGCATTGGAAAATAAAAATTTAATTTGTAGTATAATACACGTCTATGTTCCTCTAAAGAAGAAATAACCGATATTTTAAAAAGAATGAAAAACATTAGCAGACTATTAGCAGTTTTCTTATATATTATCTTAAGCAGTTTATGTAATTATAAAACTTGCCTCAATAAGAGCACCATATGTTGCTAAGGCACCTGACATATAGAAGTTGGACGGCCCTCTGGTTTTATAAATTTACTATTTAATGAGGTTTAAATCTTAAATTAAAATTTCAATACATGCTATGGAGGGTAGAGGAAAATCTATCTACACTCCATAACACATATAAATAATATCTACTGAAATATTAAAGAGTAAACAAAACAAATGAAAAACCAAAAGCTTTATATTAAGCTACTTAACTACTTCCAAAAAATAGGCAGAATCACTCATAACATAGCTCATTAATTAGTGCTTATTTAATGCCATAAAAGAAAATTTGATGCTCAAACGGTTTTCGAAAAAAATGAGAATACTGCTAGTTTGTCATATATGTTATTAGATACGATTGAATATAACGTTTCAGGAAATATTTTGTATTCTAAGTCAGCAGAGATTTCGTTCCAAACACCATGTCGTTTGTTAATTACTTTATTTTGATCTGTTATTAAAATAAAAGCATGACGATTAATAGTATCCAATAGCTGTTCCCTAGGTACAACTCGCTTTCACCCTGGTTTAGTACACATTTTAATTTAATATATAACCTATTTGTCTAAGTTACTATATATATAACAAAAAATATATTATGAATACTTTTTGTACTTATATATGCATATATTATTGAGACTTTAATTTATAAAATCAAAATATATTTATGAATTAATCTTCTATTCAATGCAATTATTAATAAAATTAGGATGAAATAAATAAAACTCAGTTATTGGTAAACCGTAGACACGAATAAACATGTCGTTAAACAAGATCAGTGTTGCCGATGGCTCAAGTTAAAATTACCCACTTCATAAAGTCCCATTACCCGTTTTTACCCGGCACACTGAAAGGTAGTGTTACCAACTGCTAAAAGCGCGGTAAATTTAAAACTAAATATTAAATCTTGAAGTATTTAAAATAAAAAGTACACAATAATTAATTATTAATAAAATTTTTTAAATTATTTTTTTTTTATAAATTTTTAAAAAATAACATTTTTAAGTATTTAGTAAATATATAAGCCATACAAATTAAATAATAAGCATTAGATTTAGTAATTTTAATAAAAAACCATTACCCGTCTGAGTCCAATTACCCATTCAACGTCGAATTACTCGAAAAATGGGTAATTACCCGGACATTGGCAACACTGAACAACATACTATTTAGTTAATACTTTAAGTATAATATTTCTCTTTCTATCTTCTCTATGTATTTTTTTTTGAAAACATATCAAAAAGCACCACTGGCGTGGCGAAGAACTAAGATAATATATAAAAAGGTATTCTAATCCGGCAATGCATTATGGGAAATGTGCAAGCGGTCGGGCCACCACGCGTGTATCAAAAACACACTAGCCGGCATCTAAAGTATTTTCATGGTAACTCTCAGAATAATAACAAATATTGTTTAATATTAATTACTGTCTAAAAAAATTATTCTCACCTTTCAATAATAACAATAAATGATAATTATTTTAAAACCCTCAATTAATTGTTTTTCTTTTTTTCCTCAATTTCTCCGGTTTAACCGGTTTTCCCTGAGCGCAGTTTATCTCTGAAATATATATTATAATTATGTTTTATAATCTTGTTATCTTCAGCTCTAGGAATATATGCGTACGTCAACAAAAAATGTCCGTAAATAATTAAATTTGACAATACTAGTCCTTGAAATGATTATTTTTGTACTATCTATCACATATTCTATTGTAATTTTAAATTTGTTGGTTTGATAAATATTTTAAGCAATACACTTTGAAAAATTTGTTTTAATATATTAAAATGACTGTGTACCTTAAAATTACTTATCAGTTAGAATCCTAAGTCTAATAACTACTTATATTATTATTTTTATTAATTAATAAGTAATTATAACGAAAAGTATTAAAAAAAAAAAATCATGTGTTGGGATTCGAACCCAGTCTTCTTCTTTGGAAAGCAAGCAAAAATAATATGCGCTGCTAATCATCTTAGTATGTATAGATCAGAGGTAACTGATAAACTGCGCTTAGGGAAAACCGGTTTAACCGGAGAAATTGAGGAAACAAAGAAAAACAATTAATTGAGGGTTTTAAAATAATTATTATCATTTATTGTTATTATTGAAAGATGAGAATAATTTTTTTAGAGAGTAATTAATTATTAAACAATATTTGTTATTATTCTGAGAGTTACCATGAAAATACTTTAGATGCTGGCTAGTGTGTTTTTGATACACGCGTGGTGGCGCGACCGCTTGACACATTTCCCATAATGCATTGCAGGATTAGAATACCTTCTTATATATTATCTTACCAAGAACTACAAAACTTTGAGAGCGAAATTGAAATTGATATCTGCTATTTTACATAATTTCTCTTAACGCTATTTATTTACAAATGTATATTTAGCGGGAAATTTAAATTTTTATGTCATTAACAATAATTAATGAGCTGTTATGAGTGATTCTGCCCATTGAACACTGCTAGCTTAACATACGTAAAAATAGCAGTATTTGGACCCATTCTTTAGTTAATTCTAAAGAATAAAAAAAATTTTTTTGTGTACCTACTACATGTCAATACTTAAATTTAAGAATATAATCATAGTAAAATTTAAAAAAAAAGATTAGGCGACATTTTTAATTGATAATAAGAAAAGTTGAATATTTTTTTAACATTATTTATTTAATTTCGAAGAATAAAATTGTATTTTTGTTACTTGGAGTTTGTTTTTATTAAATTAATTTTGTTGGTGTTGTTAAAAAATGGTTCAAAATATTTAATTTAATCCCCTTTGGTTAATGGCTATATAGCTGAACGTAGCTGAAGACAGAAATTAAAAAAAATATATATTTAATTATTCTCTCATTACGCTTTTTTGTTTCCGGCATTCTTTACAACCTGTATAAAATCTAAAATTACAACATGTAACGACATCTTACAAAAAATTTTGGTATATGTTTCATAATTAAAAACGTTTTATAATTTTAAAATTTTGCGCAAAACAGAACATTTTCAAGGAAATTTACGGACTCTAACAGTACTAAAAATGCTTATCCAAAGGGCTCTTCTCAAAATGTTATGAAATTTGTTATGCGTAATCTTGAAATAAAAACGGAGGGCAAGTCGAAAATTTTTTTGCGAAAAAACATTTTTAAATGTTAGGTAAATCAAGTTTTGATTTTTACTCAAATAATTTTTTCGAGGAAAACTCTTCGACTTGCCCTCCGTTTTCATGTCAAGATTGTACATACCGAATTTCATTACATTTGGATAAATATTTTTTCAGTTATTCGGCGGAAATAGTATGTTTATTATAGAGGTCTCTATCAAAATGACACAGGCTGTTAATGTGTCATTATGAAGATGTGAAACCTATTATATTATACAACGGTGATTTATTTACATTTATCAGAGATTTACATGGAATTTATAATATTTAAACTTGAACATTTAAGTTTAAATAAATTAGTGACATTGATTTTTTAATATATTGATATTTTTGTGGGAAATCGAAAAAGGTTATGCTTCGTCAAGCTATGACTGACGTGGACGTAAAATTGGGCTTACAAATCATAAGAGAACGCATTAAAAAAGCCTGCTTAAGAAGAAAACCGGTAATATTGAATAATATTAAAATATTATCTAGTTACATAAAATAGTCAAAAGAAAATAATGCGGAATTATTTTGCAGGAATTACAATGTATCGAACCTACTTTAGTTGCAGTAAGTAAGACGAAACCAGTCGAAATGATAATTAATGCCTACGATGCAGATCAAAAACATTTCGGTGAAAATTATGTCAAAGAATTGTCTGAAAAAGGCAACGATCCTTTGATATTAGAACATTGTAAAGATATAAAATGGCATTTTATAGGGCATTTACAACGAAATAAAATAAATAAAGTGATCGCTGTACCTGGAATATATATGATTCAAACAATTGATAGTGAAAAGTTAGCTACTGCTTTAAATTTAGCATGGGTTAAACATGCTCTATCAGAAGATCAAAAGTTAAAAATTATGCTACAAGTTAACACCAGCCAAGAACAAGGTATATTTAATTATTGGTTATTCGGGGTCAGCTTTATTTACGTTTATCAATTTTATTAGACTTAAGAAAAATGATATGATTAGTGAATTGACATGATGCTCCCAGATAATTGATGTATTCTTATCCATTAGATAACGGTTATTGGATGTCAGAATTCTTTGAGATCGATTTACGTGTAATTTCCACAGCGATTTAAAAGTAACGTGAGAATCAAAAGCTATATAATACAGGAGTATTCTTTTACTTTTGAGGTAGATGCCACTTGTTTTGGGACTGAAAATCGTAGTACTAAAAATAATCACAGGAATCTATAAAGCACCAAATTTTAAACTATACACATTTTTTTTTTCATTTGTGTACATGAAATAATAGCCGAATTATACTTTGTTGAAGGTGCGAATTTGTTCTAGAAAATTAATGTACTATCATAGTATTTAACGTTCTATAACTCATGAACGAATAATAATTCAGAGAAAGCTCATGACTTTTACTACATTACATAAAATTATCTTACAATGAATTTTTATTGAGTCGTTAGCTCAAAAACTATTGGAGATAAATCTTAAATGTTATCTTACCTTGTTTATTTAAAAAAATACATATTTTCGAATGATTTTTCATGAATAATAACTCTAAAACCTTATATATTGCCAAAAAAAATTAAACTCATTACTACTCATATCATTACTACTCATCAAATAGCATAAATATACAGTAAATATCGTTATAAGTTTTAGTAATATAAAAATATATGTGTAATTACTAGCTAAATTTGAGCTGAAATTTTGGCGAATCCAAAAAGTTTACGGAAAAATGTTTCAAATAAAAGTTTACGAATGTTCAAATGAAACAAACATTTTTAGTTTTTGAACTTTTCATCTATGTCTTATGGTTTAAAAATTGGGTCATGGATGTATTGACCCAATTTATCGATTTTATGTAAACGATATGATATTATTTAAACTCAATTTTAGGCTTAGAATACGTCACCAAAATTAAAATTGCTACCTCTTTTCGTTTTTCTGTTATCTTGACGTAGGACGGGCGGCTATGAACTAATTTGGGGATTCTATGAACACGTATACTAATATTTTGTTAGTGCCTTCAACACTTGCTATCTCTAGTTACAATCTTCAGGCTAAATTTAATATACATTGATTTATGCTATATAAGTATATGTCTAGTAAAAATGAAGCTTATAAAAATACAAGGAGAATGATTTTTTGTTCATTTTTATACATGCAATATTATCCAAATTATTTTAGTACGTGGATTCGTAAGCAGTTTATGCATTTTATGATAAGCGTTCGTCTTGAAATTAGCTTGTATCTTAATTGCAGTTAATATAACTTTTTTCGCTACAAAAATTGTAATTAGTGGTCATCTCCCTTTACGGAGCTCGTAAAACTTTCCTCTGCACACGCAATCGACCAATCTTAAGATTGTAGTGTTTACGTTTATTTGTTATTGCAATATATTTGAATATCGTTAAATAACTATTTCAATCATTTCGTTCGACATGCAACAAAATGATGTGTCCGCTATTCAACAAATTAAAAATTTCGATTTTAAATTTGTGGGATACTGGACATCTGAATAATCTACTGATTATAAAGATAACAAAATGGATATCGGCCAATTTGAAGTTTGTGTGTTCAATCGAATATTTTATTAAATCCGGAAAAGAAAACGACCCACTTTGAATAGGAAATTTTGTAGAGATAAATTTAGAATTTTGGTACAGGAGAAAGTTTCAAAGAAATGATTTGTTGACATTGTTTGCCAAAAAATGAAGTTATAATAATAAAATTGTTGACTCACCCAATGGTGTTTACCCAAATATTGAAATGTTTTTGGTTAGTGTAAAGTGTTTAGTTCACAAAAATCTTGTGAACGGATTATCCTATTTGGATAAAATTTTGTAACTACGTTAATTGCATCTTTTCTTTGAATACATTTCATTTAATTAATCATGAATAACTTAGAGAATACTCCTTTTAATGCAATTGACAACGGTAAAATATAATATTCTTCGATTTTTTTTTAAAAATAAGACCATTTTATGAAGAGTAGTTAAATAAGTAGTTAATAAAAAGGTATATAGCTGCGGCGTTGTGCTTTTACTTTGGGTGTAGATGTTATCCTTTTTAGAGAGTTAAAATTGAAACATTATGAATAAGCACAATAATCTTAAAAGCAAATAATTTTAAACCCAAATGTACTGTACAGTTTTTCTTTAACAATGCTATTAATTATTTCATTATATTATATACTATAGATTAATATGAAACACTCCATCTATAATATATTTCATGCCTGTGGAGTGTAATTGTCTTCTTATTCTAAATAGTTCCAATTTTTATCGGTAGTTAGAGTCTTTCTTAGCAATCTGTAATACTTTTTGAGCTATCGGTCAAAGCTCATAATAATCTTAGCAATGCTCATAATATGTATAAAAAAACTTAAATAAGGTAGTTTAGCGTGTTAAAAAAATACTCCAAAATATTTATTTCTTAATAAAACAAAAAATAAATCTTTCTTAATAAAACAAATTTTAATTTTAATTTCTTAATAAAACAAAAACAAGTTTCCTTGCCATTGCATTTTCAATTTTTTTTTTTTACTTATTAAGATATTGTTTGTTGATAGATTGAACTGTCAAAGTCAACTAATAATTTTACCGAAAATACCGTTATTTGGGGGAACTTAGTTGGTTAAAAAAATTATTTTTTCGTTAAATGGAGGAAGCAGTTTTATTTTAAAGTTAATTGTTTGGGTTTTCGACATATGGTAGACGGATGATATTTGAAATATTTTTAATCATAATCATTCATAAAATACTCTAAATATCCAGCCTATACAGTTATAAATACATTTATAATAATAAAAATTAGTATCATAAATATGTGCTCCTTAACTAAATTTGAGTTAAAATTGTCACGAATCCATACATTTTACCAAAAAATGTTCCAAGCAAAAGTTGTTGTTTTAAAAAACAAGCATCTTTTTGATATTGAATTCTTGTTCTCTGTTTTATAGTTCAAAACTTAGATTATGGATGCACTAGATCCTATACTATGAACACCAATAACAAAATTTTGTTAGCCCTTTCAATATTTGCTAACTACATAAACTTTAGATTAAAACTAAAATAATGTGTCATATTCTATAAATTTCGAGTATCAAAATGGATATTTTTTATTTACAAAACGTTTTCTTGCTTAAAATTTATTACTGCATCGTTTTTTATGATTATTTGTAATTTTAAAATTTTCAAACTTCAGAAGGAGTATTCGTACCATTAATTGTGTTGAGTTTAACTTCATGACTTTGTGTAAGTCCATTATATCGATAATAGGTAAAATTACTTACTTTTTATTGATTAACTTGCACACATTCCACTAATCCAAGGTAACAATTGTTTCGTCATTATTTAAGACATCAAACAATTCGCACCGTTCATACTAAAGTATCCATTTTTATACTCGGCGTACAAAATATTAAAATATAAAGACTTATATATTTTTGATAGGGAAGATCCATAAATTTTTAATCACTTCAATTAAAACGTCTTTAATTCACGAACATAGATTTGAAGTTATTTTAAAAAAATTTGGTAAGCAAAATATGAACTTTCAAAACAGTTTATTAAAAGATATGAATAAATGATCCATAGAGATTATTCATAACACTTTATTTTGTTAGAAAAAATCCAAATTATTCTATTCTTATTATAATATCTTATAACTTTTAGGATTCAGTTTTAATTTAACTTTCAAACTTTGTTATGGTATTGAGCCTAGTTTCACATTTTTATGTACGAAATACCAAATTCTTTTATTTCATCTTCCGTATTACGTTTATTAATTAAAACTTTTCAAAAAAATTGAACCGACTACAAAGAAATGGACTAAAAATTAAATAAAAATGGGTACGTGTAACAACAGCTTCAAGCTGTGAATTTTGTATGACGGTGATCCGCGCACATCTTAAAATTTCATTCTCATCGTTTTTTATAACGTGCCTAAAGAAGTATAACTTCAAAAATAATTTTAATTTAAATGAATAATATCTATCTGTAAATAATTTACTTGTGACCAATTACTATTCGATGTCAACAAATCTGCGTTTTGCTAAAAATATGATTAGACCTTCGAATGGTAATTGGTCACAAGTAAATTATTTGTAGAATTATTTATTTAATTTAAAATAATTTACTTTTTAGTCATTTTTTTTGAAGTTGCTTCTAGTTTTTTTGTTCTACAAATTCAAAGAAGCTTTCTTTATAAAAATTAAAGTGTGACCACATGTGTTATCTTTTTCCAGTACAATAGCGCAATCGCCGAAATCGGACTACTTTATAATAATAATAATTTATTAATTCTTTTCGGGAACATTGTACAAATCCAATACATCAAAGAAATAAGCAGTGTAATGAATACTGAGTATGGCCAACTTTTAACATAAACTATCCAAGTGTTTACCTACAACACCTATGCTAAATCCATAAAAAACATAAGATAGCAGTAGGAATTAATTTAAATAAATAAATAAATAGTTAAAATACTCATTCTGACCCAAACAAAAGATTGTATTGTATACTACTATACCATTTTCCTTAACAATTTCCACAAAATCTTTTCTATTACAGTTGATGATTCATTTTTAATTATTTTCCAGGGAGCATCCGTTTTGCCCTTCGCGTTATTAATTTGTTTAGATATAGTAATTTTTTTAATTTATGAACAATTGATTTATAAATTTTACTAAACGTCGTTAATTTATTCTTAATTTTTAAATTTATTGAATTTTTACTTAAAAAATTAAATTATCCAAATTAATTTTAGATTTTTTATACCTGATGTTATTCAATTTGGTTTGTATCGTGGACTTTTTTCGTTACCAACTGGCATGAAAGGTTTATATAATTTTACGAATGTCTCTACAAAACAATTAAATTTAGTATCCACATCATTGCGTTTAAAGACTTGTTCCCATATTTCAGCACCTAAAATTATTTTAAAATACATTAAATGTGTTGTGGTATTTATTTTCAATACCGTGTTGATTCTATTGTATTGTTCTATAAAAAATATTAATTCATAGTCCGAAAAAAGGCAATTCGAAATTTTAAACTGAAAATTCTACATTTTTGTAATGATATTATCAATTGTTGTTTAGGTCGAGTCTGTAATTCTAGATTGGCGGTTTATAATCGCTCTTCCTCCCACAGAATTTATAACACCTAAAAATAGCATAGAGTTCTCATTTTTAACAGATATATTTATATATGTATATATATATATATATATATATATATATATATATATATATAGATATATATATATATATATATATATATATATATATATATATATATATATATATATATATATATATATATATATATTTTTTTTTTTTTCTTTTAATCAAGGGGGGGAAATGCATAAAATTGCACTGGCCGGATAGTCACCTTTCCAGGAGACTTTCGGCACGGTGCGGGACTCGGACCAGAAGAAGTCTAGAACATATCCGCTAAAACCCTAAAAACACTTGAGGATACTCCATTGCACCCCGGGCGGAACCTCCGTCAGGCATTACTTCGCCCGGGGATGACTGGCTGACTATTGCCTATTTCATTATTGCCGCTGTGGACGTCTTCTTAATCGATCTCCCTGGAGAATCTTCATCATCTTGGCCGTTGCATCGGCCACCGCTTTCCAAGTTTCCTCACAGCGGATCATTAGGCCGACGAGATTTTCAGGCGTACCCTGGCAATGGAGAACAGCATTAAGTTCTGCTCTCTCTGCAGCGAAACGGGGGCATGCGAAGAAAATGTGCTCCGCCGTTTCTTCTTCGTTAGGGCAACTTGGACATAGGGGATCAAAGTCCAAGCCAAATCTGCAGAGGTATGATCGGAAGTTGCCATGCCCGGTCAGCAACTGTGTGGCATAGAAGTCCACTTCTCCATGTTCTCTGTTGAACCAGATCGCGATGTCTGGAATTAGGCGATACGTTCATCTTCCGTTTGATGAAGATTCCCAGCGTCTTTGCCACATCTCGATTGTGCGGCCTCTTTCTTCTGATGCACGTGTCGGAGTGTCGTCAGTGCAACTTTACCTTCGTTGGTAGTTTCTCTGACGCTCATTCGCCAAGATGTCGATTGGCGGAAGACTAGCCACTACACATACAGCATCATATGATACTGTACGGTAAGCGCATGCAACTCGCAATGCACTTCTCCTGTAGACGCTAATTGGGCGAGCGTACGAAGACATATCCATGGCTGACGACCAGTTTCGTGCGGCGTACAAAAGGATCGAGCTGGTGACCGTTGAGTGTAGCTGCCTACGGCTCTGTCTTGGACCTCCTGTATTTGGCATCAACCAGGTCAATGCGTTCACCACTTTGGACGCTTTTTGGCTAGCTATTCGAATGTGTTCGTCGAACCGAAGCTTCGATCTGGACACCCAGATATCTCAGTGACCTTTGAGATTGAATATCACAATCTCCGATGGAAAGGGTGATGGACTCTTATTCTTCGGCCGGTTACCAAGACGACTTCTGTCTTGTGGTCGGCCAGTTGCAGCCCAACGGATGTCAGCCACTGGCGTATGCAGGATACTGCTCTGTTTGCCTTAAATGTGACCTCTTCAAAATACTTGCCAATTACTACCACTGCCACGTCGTCGACAAATCCCACTGATGTACAGTCTTCAGGCATCGTAAGGTTCAGCACGGCGTCGTACATGATATTCCACAGCAGCGGCACAAGAACTGAACCCTGTGGAACACCGCCGGTGACGTTGTACGACCGTATTCCCGATTCCGTGTCATATGAAAGGACACGGTTCGTAAAATAACTGCTGATGATCTTCAGCAGGTATTCTGGAACCTGCATTAATCGAAGAGCGTTCAGAATGCAAATCCACCTTGCTGAGTTGAATGCATTTTTTCCACGGCATTGACTGTGGACCTGGCTTTGCGGAAACCGAACTGGCTTTCAGAGAGCCCCTATATATATATATATATATATATATATATATATATATATATATATATATATATATATATATATATATATATATATATATATATATATATATATATATATATATATATATATATAATCTGTTAAAAATGAGAAGAACAAACCGATTTTGATGACACTTAACTCATACTGTTCCCTTAGTTGAAAGATGTATATATCTAATAAAAAAAGAATTTTTGTATTCGGAATTATTCATTCTTAGTTTCTGAGAAATTTGAGAACAAACATACGTACATATACGATAAACTATCCTGCAGTGAATAATGTCTCATAGTGAACCTTCAGTATGAACAATTAAACTAAATATAGTAGTAACAAAATATGTATTACAGTTGAAGAGCATTTACCTAACGCTCATATTGTCCAACAGTGGTCATTTAAACGGGCAGATAAAAGGTGTGCATTAGAAAAAAAAAAAGTTTTGGGTATAAAAGAAAATAAAATTTTTGTTTTAGTTCATTGCGCATACTTTATTTTCGTAATGTCAAATTATTTTTTTAAACATTACTTTATACTAAACATTAAACATAGGCATTTAACCAAATTAATAAAAAACTGATTCGGTTTTTAATCGTATAGTAATTAATGCCTCATGACTAAAAATGAACCATCAGCAAAAAGTACACACTAAACCGCTACTTAACATTTATGATTTAACAAGAAAATAGTGTACAAAATTAGCTTTTGCAATAATCATTTAAATACTAAACTTTTGTACTCGGAATATAATAAATGGTATTGAATGGTTGAGATTTTTATGGACGTGCCAAACATATTTGAGTTTTGGGTTAAGTTATGTTGTCTAGCTTAGAAAATGTATTATTTTGGGTTATATATACGTGGTTCACTGTGTACTGTGCAGTGGTCCAATATCTTACCAAAGTAGATAATTAGTGTCCAATTGCATACACAAATTGTGAGTCAAAACTACAAGGTTTCCATTGAGTTTGGTTATAGTTATAAAACTTCGGAAGTAAAAGTACAAGTAAAAATTGGTTCACTGTTACACAGTTACCCTACTAAAAAAGAATGCGTTATTGGAATTTTTGAATTTTTATAGCTATTTAAAAACATTAAATACACAATTGTTGTGTTCAGTTGTTTATCAGCATTAATTATTTTTATCTATCTAAAACATTCATTTGAAACTGTAATCATTATAAAATACTCCATAAAATTATTTTATTTTATATTTTTAATTAATGAATGAAAGGTCGTTGCGTTTTTTGTTCATTTGACTATACATACATGTATACCCGATTAGACATCCATTAAGACTAACATACGAATATTGCAGACTTCCAATAGTATTACATTGTACATACAGATTGAATTGATAAGCTCATTTTTTTATTGAAGACTGTCACAAATGATAATGTTTTTGACAAGTTTTGAGATAAAACTTGCTAGGTTCTCCATTTATATAGGATGAAATAATAAATAATGGAAACGAAGAAATTAAAAAACAACTGCCAGAAAATGGGTATTCATATTCTTTTATGTTGATAATTTGCACACGCAAGGCATTTTTGTAAAATTGTCTAACAAATTTCAATCTAATATTTAATTTTTTATATTCTACTAGCTGACCCGGCAAACGTTGTTTTGCCATATACATTATTTCTAGGAAATATTTAAAAAAATAAACAACAATTTAAATGTGTATGCGGATGTTATTATAATTTAAAGAGAGTAGGAATGAAGCGTTGTAGATAACTAAAGTACACTTTATTTATGTTAATAAAGTGACAAATTTTAAATAACAAATATATATTCAATTACAGTTCTTGATAGCAATCTATACATCGAAAACATATTTATATTTCTATTACTAATCATAGCAATCGAAAAACAAACGATGATCTTTCTCTTAACGCAATGGAGTGTGCAATGTTTTTATTCTGCCTGTCTTTAGCTAATACAAACTGGATGGTTTTACCACGCTAGAACATGTCACGTATAGTTGTCCGTGGGAAAAGCATTATGTACTCAAATCTAAGCCACAAACAGACAACGTTTGACCTTGTAACTTATTGATCGTCAATGCGAATGCCAATCTAATTGGAACAACTGTAGGAATTATCGGAATTTTTGGTAGCAATACATTTTCTCCTCGGAACTTGCCATTCAAAATTGTTGCCTCGATAACGTTTTTCATTAATTTTTAAATGACTTATCATGACACACGATAACACGATTCATTTAAAGTCGTGGTGGGTTTAAATTACGAAGGATTTGAACCAACCAATGGATTGGATAGTTCACAGCTTCGTTGACATCAAACAGCATCGACAGAATTGTACAACACCAAGTCCGCTGGCTACAACTGCTGTATCTTGGAATTTAATCCATCGATGTCCACATTTTTTGCTGCCAAAATCGCTCTTTCTGGCACACACTCAAGATTTTTGTAATTTTTAATGAGAATATTTTGAGAATTGATGATTGTATAGAAATCTGTTGGTAGTTTTATGCATCCAGTATTTTCATAAACGGCAACTTTACCATTTAGTGACAACGAGACCCCCTGGCGGGGATAACCGATAAAGTGTTAATTGATCAGTTATCGACCGCGGTTGAAAATGATTGAATTACTAATATCACTATTAAAAAATAGGGGTTTATGGTAGAAGAGTGAAAACTTAGGGTTGTATGTATGTATAAAAATTAAAAAATACATTTTTGGAAAGAGTCACTCTTTACATTTAAGGGTATAAAAAATAGATATGGGCCGATTTTCAGACCTACTATTTATGCACACAAAATTTCATGAAAATCGATCAAGCCATTTCGGAGGAGTTTGGAAACAAACACTGAGACACGATAATTTTATATATTAGATTTAAAATGGGTTTGAGAACGAAACCAATATGTTCAAGGATTTTAAATTATGATAAAATCCCAAACAGGCGCCATTTTAGGAGTGCGTTTTTAAAAAGGGAGTCTATATTGTCCCACTTTTAAGTATTTCGTAATAAATCAAAATTAATGATTTTTACAATAATCATTTTTTGTAGAAAATTAAATTTACTACAGGAATAAGTTTATAAAAATTGGTTTTACCTTTACTACTCAAAAAAATTCGAAAACAAAAATTTTGGAAATTTACGTTTTCTATTTATTTTTAATAATTTGGTTACAAATTTAATTTTTAATTTTTTTAATAATTTGGGAGACGTTATAGCTGTGAACATCCGGCAAAGAAAATTAGAGGTGTTAAATTAGAGAAGAAATTGTCTACATTTAAATCTCCAATTTAATTATTAAATTTAATTAAAATGGCGACTGATTGAAAAAAAAAACAATTTTTACCTCTTTTTTTTTTTCGAATTTTTTTAAAATATTAAAACTTGGGTAGCAATAATCAGCGTTCGGATATAGAGAGGACTATAAAGAAGACTCTCAAAAAATTTCAAGTAAATCGGTCCAGTAGAACTTGAGAAATCATGGGTATCGTTTTGAAAAAGACTTTCGAGAAAGAAGAAAGAAGAAAGAGTTTCGAGAAAAAGGCGTTTAAACTTTCGCGTCAAGTTTTTCATAGTCTAAGTGATGAAATGATATTTTATACTTACATTTATTTAATCCGCCATTCCTGCTGCATACATCGGACCTTCCTCGACTTCAAAAAAACTATTTTCTGCGTTTCTGAATGAATCTATTCCCGTGAAATCGCCTTTTTTTGTCGATCTGGGCGAGTTATGCTTTGCGCTGAAGATTTTTTATCCATTTTATTTAAGAAAATTAAAATTATCACTCAAAATATTATTTTTATTTCACTCACAGCAATTACGTCTACGTAGTTTGGAAGTTATAATTCAACTGTTAGCATCTGGATGGAAGTGAACACTAAATATAAAAGATATATATATATATAAAATTTTCATGTCACAATGTTAGTTACCGTACTCCTCCGAAACGGCTTTACCGATTTTTACCAAATTTTATATGCGTATTCAGTAGGTCTGAGAATCGGCTACTATCTATTTTTAATACCCCTAAGTGATAAGGGTTGTTCACCCTTAAAAAATTTTTTTTTTGATTTTTGGACGAAATTTTTTCTTTTTAATTTTTTATAATGTGGCATTAAAAAATACATGCAACCCTAAATTTGCACCCCTCTACGATTAACCCCTATTTTTATGTCTTAATTATAAACTTTAATTTTTTTGGCAAGATTTTTATTTTTATTTTGTCATGACTTAGAATTAAAAAAATTCATATTACTCTTAATTTTCACCCTTCTACGATCAACCCCTAATTTTTCATCCCCATTTATATTTTTTTCATTCTATCCACAGATCCGCAATAGGGTTGCAAGATCGCAATCGAATATAATAATTGTAGTACGATAAATTCTTATTCAGTTTATAATTTCAATTTCCTTTAATTATGATTTTTTTCTCAATTCATTTCCCGCCCTCGCCGGTCGATAACTGATCATAGTTAAAGGGAAAAAACAATGAAATTTAAAGGCTAAAGACGGACTAATCACGATAATATTGTACACTTTATTGCGCTGAGAGATTTATCTTTATTTTTTTTCAACTGTCATAATTGATAGTAAAATATGAATTATAATTTTTTATGTTTAGCTATCAAGAATTTTAATTTAAAATATATTCGTTACTTTCATAAAGATTAATTTATTAACCTAAATAAAGCATACTTTCATTGTTTAAAACGCTTTCGGTTATAAGTACATCTCCGCACCCTTATAGTAGATAGTTATTTTTATTGAACTAAAAAGATCCTAATTCCTAAAAATAATATGCATGCAAAACAACGTTTGCCTGGTCAGCTAGTATATATATTTGAAAAATCATCTTAAAGACATATTCTTAATTAGTTAAACTTTGAAAATATTTAAAAAAAATGTATTTTTTTTCATTTCTACACCAGAATACCCACTTAATAATTTGGGAGACGTTATAGCTGTGAACATCCGACAAAGAAAATTAGAGGTGTTAAATTAGAGAGGAAATTGTGTACATTTAAATCTCCGTAATACAAAGGGAAATTAAACCAAAATTTCAACTCGTTATCCCTTTTCGTTTTTGATTTATTTTGATGACGGGAAAAGGACTAAAATAAAGTGATATTATGAACATACAAACAAAAATTTTATTATTGCTTTCAAAATTTACTAGCGTTTCAAATTTTGAATTAAAATTTCTACTCTTAATTAAATTTAAAAAATACTTGTTCCATCCCACCAATTTAATTATTAAATTTAATTAAAACATATTCCTCAAGCAAGAACTCCAAACTATAAGAATTAATACTCGTATTCTATGTTATATATGTCGAGAATAAAAATTTAAATACTGATAAAATACTGATACTGAAATACATAATGATAAAAAAGTACTATTGATGAAAAAAAGAAAGAAGTCTAACGTACTTTTCAGGGAAGCCTATGTAAAAAAATGTCCAAGTTGTCAGACCGTTAAGAAAACATACGTAAAACCACCATGTTATCCACCACAGCAAACGATTTTGTAGACGCAGTACTAAATACTGAAAACTCAATTTGAATGAAATAGAAGACAAACTTCATAAAAATATTTGAATCTTATTTGAAAGACAGTACAAAATTGTTACTAAAAATTCATAACAAATTGACATAATTTCTCATTTAATGTTAATTTATCAAATAAATGACGAAATATAACTACAATTAAATAGCTATACGACTGCATTAGCATTATCCAGACATGGAATAATAAATTATCGAATTTTACCACCAAAAACATTATTACACGAACTTCAACAATCAATCAAATTTAATTAACCACTCGACCGTACTTGCAAAATTTAGAGTCATATTATAGAATCATTAAATTGAAATCATTTTTAACTCAAGGTAAATTAATAATCACAAAAATAATATTTGGATCACCAATAAATATACAAATTGAAACTTCTGCATACAATATGAAAATGGTATCCTACACATTATGCAAAAGTTTTTGGAATTTTCGTAAACGTATTAGCAACCATTTACTTTCTAATACGCTTCAATATTAAATATTTTTGGATGAAAATGAAACTAAATAGTCATTAGAATGTATACATTCATCAATTGTTGTTTTAGTCGACGTAGCCGTCGAACAGCACTTACCAGCTTTCAGAGCCAACACACGAATTTGTATACTACAACCCACGAATTACCACATCAGGCGACGACAGTTTAAATGCAAGTGGTTAATTAATACATTCAAGTACAAACATATATTTGCAAAGTTCGCCACAGTAACAACTTGTAGGCAGAAAAACCAAATATTCAAAACGATCTCTTCGGTACCTACTTAAGTATAACGAAAAATTTTTCCCTAACAAAATATGAACTAAACTTTTAATAAGGAGGAGGATATGCAAGAACCAGAACATCTGCACTGAACACCTGGATCATTGACGTCAATCGTCGATAATGTAGATTTAGTAAATAATTACGTTATAATCGATAGTATCTTCAATGCTAAATCAGACTAGTTTCACAGTAACAAAGGATTAGTTCAGTATTAATTCAAGATTAGTTACACAGTAATAAACGGTTTAATAATTGATATAAGTGTTGCAAGAAATACTTACTTTTGTAAATTGTATTATACTAATAAGTGGATAAGTGAACTATTCTCTTTTAACTTAATTATAATAATTAATTAAGTAATGTTATAAACTGGAATAAATAATACCATTGGGCGGATTGTTGCATTACAATTGGACATAGTATTTGCTGAACCTTGATTTCATCATCAATATTGGACAGTGGAATCCTATGGACGTAACTCCAATTATTCCAAAAGCACTCTGATTTGGAACAAAAGGTTTACAAATTTGCCCCTCCTATAGAAACAAATACTCTGATGACAGTACACATTTTTTGTTTTCAAACCATATGTTGACCGAATGTAGTGTAGTCCATATTTTAAGTATATTATTTAGCTTTTCGAATTTTGCTTGTGTGTATGTTTATATCTATATATCTATGTATGTTTGTTACAATATAATTTTCGAACGCGTTGTACCATTTGAATAATATTTATATGCGAAGATTGTAATCTGGGATGAAAAAAAGAAAATTTAATTTTATATCTGCTTAAAACAGGAAGATGCAAGTTTTTGCAATAAATATGAAAATATCAGGAAAAATTGAAAAACTTTAAATAGAACTTCTCTACCCTCTCAAAAAAAAAACCTATTAACTATTTTTCTATACAGCTACGGTTTATGTAATCGATCTGAAATGAAATAATATGATTAGAGGAAATGGGAAAATTTTGTTTTCATTGTAGCTTCTCTGCTTTTTAAGCTGACAAAAAAGATGAATTATTTTATTTACTTCTAAGTGAGGTCTACAGTTCATTGAACTACTGGTATAT
Organism: Chrysopa pallens; assembly: GCA_020423425.1. Lineage (NCBI taxonomy): Eukaryota > Metazoa > Arthropoda > Insecta > Neuroptera > Chrysopidae > Chrysopa > Chrysopa pallens. The sequence goes on from CM035592.1 coordinate 114,826,784, forward strand.
TTGTAAAATATGATAATATTATGAATGGACGGAACAGTACCATAGGATTAGTACCTAAATTGTGGTGTATATTATTTTACTGTACACTAACAAAGTTAGCAATAAAACAATAATTGTACTGGTAATACTCAATATTTACATATTTTTGAAATTTATAATCCGGGAACCAAGGAAATGAGAAAATTTTGTTTTCGTTTTAGCATTGCTCCTTTTTAAGCTGACAAGAAAGATGAGATCTTTTATTTATTTATAACTTAGGTCTACAGTTCATTCAACTACTAGTATATTTGTAAAATATATGAATGGATAGAACTGTACCATAGAAATGGTACCTTAATTGAGGTGTATATTATTTTACTGTACACTTCAAAGATAATAAATAAACTAAACTAAATTTTCATTATTAGTTGTACCATAATAATTTTGTTAATTAATTTTCAATATAGCGTATCAAGAAAATCGTAATTCATAAAATTTACAATTGATTATTCGTCACGATAATCGATAAAAAAATGGTATCATTGGTATCATCGCTAATGTTAAGTTTCCACAACTGTAGACGATTCAATCGAAATTAAGTACTTGAAGGCCGAAGGACGATTTTAAAATTCTTCCACCTCATGAAAAATTTTCCAAAACTGTCCTATACATATTATCAGAATTTCAGATATTGACAGATTCTTAGTAAATTAATTGCTCTGATTCCAAATATGCACTTATGTAGAATATGCATTCTACAGTAAACATCAAACTGTATTTCAATTTTCGTTACAAAACAATCTGTATCCAAAGTGAGTTTGTTTTTAAAACACTCCTTTTCTATCACATACTTTTAGAACTAAAGCTGTCTCTATGCTATGCAATTCAATAAGTTTGCGTTCAAGTTTTGTTTCTTATAATTCTGTTAATGGAATTGTGTTAAGAATAGCTTAAGTATTAAGGATCCGAAAGTTGTTAAACCAAATTTTGGTTCAACTTGTTTTACCCCCGTCTTTGACTTTTCTAATGATTTATGTAAGATGTAAATTATATTAGAATCCAAATTTTACAATTTTAAATAATCAAATAGATGTTAATAACTCCCTTTTATTAACATTTTTATGTGAAATATAGCAAATTCAGTATCAGTAGTCTTGCAATATGATACTAATACTAAATTATTAGTGAAGATACTGAATTTGCAGTATTACACATTAAAATGTGAAAAGACTGAATATTATAGCAAAATTTGAATATTAAATTCAAATTGATTTAAAAATGAAGAAGTTTTAAGCTTTTAAAGATTATTTTCCAAATATTTTCGTTTTAATGTAGTCTCTGTAGAGATACAGAGTTGACGTCACTTTTGAGTACCTGTATTTAAACAGGATTTTTGATCGTGTTGCTAATTTTTAAAGATTTAAAAAATAGTTTTAGTCCGCTGTTCGTGAAATAAAATGTTTAAAATGAAGTAATAAAAAAAATTTGTTATCATGCTATATAACGCCCACTAATTTATTTTATTATAGATAGTTACTTGTGAAAGAAATTAAATTTTTTTTATTAAAAATAAAATATTCTTTGAAAAAATTTCGAAGAATTTGATTTTGTTTTTGAATTTTTGAAACATGCGTGAATAATTTTTTCAAGCTTATGTAACATGTAATAAAATATATTTTTTCTTAAAAAAAAAAATTTCGTAATCCCCTCCAAAGTTTAGCTCTGGATCCGAGGCTGAATTAATATTGCATTTTTAGTATAAATTACAACTATAAGAAGTATAAAATAAAAGTGAATAAAGGTTAGAAAACATGCTATAAGCATATCGGATGGTACTAGTTTACACAGTTGACAGAATAACTATTATCTGCTAACAGGTAGCAAAATTGCCAATTACCGGCACTTGGACTTAAAAATTAATTATATCAGTCTTCGGTAGCAATACTTAAAAATATTTGTTGCTGTCGACGGTCACGGAGAAGGTTCCTATAAATATCATAGGAGTTTGTCGGTGCTTGATAATTTTATTCCACTCTTCGAAACCTTTCTTTTGATATAAATTTGGTTCATGTATCTCATAAAGTTATTTATTGAATTGAGCGTTAATTTGTGGAAAGCCAAATCAATTAATAATAATACTATTATTATTAACATTTTGACATTTACTGTTAATTAATATTTAAAACATTTTGACATTGTGCAGCACCTCATTTTTTTTTTTTAATGTTGGCTATAATATTTCAAAAGAATGTTACTTAGTTGTTTTTTTTCAGTCAAATATAAGTATATAAAATGGCGTGAATATGCAAAAAAAAGTGATTAAAATAAAAATGTTTATTCCGTTTAAATAAATTGAAATTTTGGTTGTTAATGACTGAAATTTTATTAATTGTAAGAACAAATTGTAATTAAATCTTGTGAAATGTGTTAAATTGTGATTATTTTGTGAAATAAACGTAAAAAATATATGGTTATTTTGGAGTATATTTTCGAAAAAAAAGTTCGATAACTCGAAAAATAGGCGAAAACAAGAAAGTTAGTATTCTTCATTTTCGTCTTATTTTAGCCTGTTTTGCCAAAATTCATCAAAAAATCGAGGGGCCCTTGATATCGTAATCGAAACAAATTTTTAGATAATTTTCATTTTTTATTTACAAAAAATTATGTTAGGGGAGGATTGATCCAAAAAAAGTTAAGCAATTATTTATTAATCGAATTAAAACTTAAGACTAATTTTTTTCTTGGAATGGTAGTTTATTATGAGACCACTATCATTATCAATACATGAATTAGTCAATAAACAACGTGAATTTTTTTAAATTATTAAATTATGCAAATGCGGCGTCGAGAGTTAATTGTACCACTAATGTTTAAAATTCAAACACTATTAATAAATAATATATTAATGATTACTTGTTAATACAGGGTTGGGCAGGGAGGTATGGAAGATTTGAAATCAGTTACACACTCATTTTTAATCGAAACTCAAAATTTATTTTTTTAATGTGTACCTTAGATATTGCCATTATAAAAATTAAAGAGGAAAAAATTAAAACATTGATTACGTACGAAAAATAACATATGTTAAATGCTGTCCGTTTTTGTCCATACACTCCTGTAGACGTTGTGAGAAGTTGTCGAACGGGGCTTGTAGATTCGGGCACTCTACACCAATTATTCGGGCACTCTACTCTAATTGACATCTCTCTACACCAATCAACATTAGCCTGTTTAGTATCGTTTCAAGTTGATGGATACTTGATATTATTCGTAACTGCAAATTCATACGCTAGTCTTCTCAAGTCAATTGCTGCCAGGCCAAAATATAATTTTGCTGTTTACACAATAGTCGACAAATAATTTTTCTTGTTCTGATGAATAAAGTTTTTTATGAGGATAATACTCAGCATTAAAACTATCACCTTTCTTGAATTTAAAAAAATATCTTCAGCCTTTAAAAAATATACCTCAACCTGACAAAAATAATTTTATCTAAGCAACATAGCCAACTATTAACAGTTAATTTTTAATAATCTTATAAATGAGCAATTCTTATATATATATATATATATATATATATATATATATATATATATATATATATATATATATATATATATATATATATATATATATATATATAAATATAAATAATTGGAATCTTGGAATCGTCTCCAACGATTTTCATGAAATTCAGTATATAGGGAGTTTCGGGGGCGATAAATCGATTTAGCTAGGAATCATTTTTAGAAAATGTCATTTTATTTGTGTTTTATCGATAATTTTTTATAATGTAATGATATATTTGTTTAATATTTATGGTCATATAGTCATTGGAGTGGCACAGTGGTAGCGTGCGAGGCTCTTTTACAGAGATCTTGCGTTAGAATCCCGGCTCGACCGACGAGTAAAATTAATTTTTTTTAAATTTTATTAATTTTAAACCCAACCCCAACAAAACAACACAATAAAGTGAATAATATTTTTCAAATAAGATTTTGTTATTATAATTGTATAATTTTTTATAATGTAATGATATATTTGTTTAATATTTGAAGTCATTGGAGTGGCTAAGTGTTAGCGTGCTGGACTCGTCTTCCGCCTCGACGTAATATAATTTCCAAAAAACACAATTTATAAAAAAAAAAAAAAAAAAATACCGAGCAAAGCCGGTCATCCAGATATTAATAATAATTTATCCATTCATTACTTACCACAGTTATCAAATACTCTTGACAGTCTTGAATAAATTAATATTCACATTAATTAAAAACAATAACGAGCGTTACAGTTTTGTTTCCTTGAGTATTTTTTTCGTCGAGTCAATATATGCGTGCATGTCTCATTATTCTCCGTGGTTCAATTCTCCCCGGGGCTGCTGGTTCAATTGACCCCATAAAATATGACAATAGTAAATAATAAATAAATAAACCTTTATATAACTATGAACGAAGTTGAGGATTATAAAGTATAAGTATATAGATACAACTACCTACTATTTAAACTTTATCAATTAATTAAAAAATTAAAATATTATTAAACAATTTGTCATCAGTTGAAAAAAAAACGAAAAAAAAAATGTACATACCTAGAAATAAAAAAATCTCAATTTTTCAAATTTATTCATCGCATTGATTTCAAATTTTCATCATATCTAAATTAAAATCTAAATCTGAAGTAATGAAGTATTTTTTCAATTTTTTAAGTCGAGTGATTCAATTACCCCCGGTTAACTTGACCCCTTTCTCACCTAATAATATTGCTTCGGTTAATATAAAATTTTTAAAATAAATTCTATTTTTACAACAGTTGGATTTATGTAAAAAAATTTTTGTTATTTTCATTTTTTGCTAAAACAAGTAATAAAAGTTTCAAAATAATATGCAAAGTGAATATGTATGGTAAAAGTACAAAATAATTATGATAAAATTAGTTAGATGGTGCTTAAAAGGAAGTAACATACTTGCGGTCAAAATTGGACAAATTGAGAGCTGTCGATCTGTAGTTATACTACACACAGACAAAAAATTGTGATGTATCGGATACATAGGATTTTTAAACGGGCGACTCACGTATTATAATAGTAGACGCATTTTTATAAATTTCAATTGGTAATTTATATGATACTGGATTTGCTATTTTTATTACTTCAACTGAAACGTCTTTACTTCGGGAGCATAGATCTGAAGTTATTTTATAAAAATCTTTAAAAATAAGTAAGATATTTAAACATTCAAAATTCTTAATTAAACATGAAAGGAAATATATGTATTATTACGTCATTTTCCATACAACTATATCAATATAAATTGATATAGTTGCATGCAAAACGTCGTTTTCAAGAGTAAGATGGTAAATAATCTTTGATAGCTATAACTTCTTTTTTTCTGAATCTATTTTTCTTTCATTTTCAAGTTTTGTTATATTGAATCTAGTTTCTCATATTGAAATATAGCTTATCTAGTATCATGCAAATCTGTATACCAACGAGATGTTACAGTTCATAAAGAATATATGATCTAGACGATTTCGATAAGTGAGCAGTCATATCCTCTTCTTGAATATATACCTCATAGTGTGTTATTTTTAATCATTATTTGCAGGAAAAAGTGGAATGCATCCATCAGAAGTTGTAGAGGTTGCTAAAAATGTACTCGAAAAGTGTCCAAATTTAGAATTGTGTGGCTTAATGACAATAGGCGCTTATGGTTACGATACAAAATTAGGGCCAAATCCCGATTTTTTATCTTTAATCGAATGTAGAAAAGCATTAAGTAAAGAATTGAATATCGATTGTAAGAAAATCGCACTATCAATGGGAATGTCTGATGACTTTGAACAAGCTGTAAATATTTTAAATAATAATATGAATGCACCTCAAGATCAAAAATAGTACATTACAATCTATTTAATAATCGTTATTATTTTTTATTCTATTTTTAGGTTGAGTTAGGGAGTACAGTCATACGAGTTGGTAGCTCTATTTTTGGATATAGACCAAAACAAACTACTACTGCATAAAAATAATGATTATTATTGTTTTATTATTTTTTTTTTAAATTAAATTTTGTAGTTTTCATTTTTAGACAATAATACTTTTGGATTAAATATCTTTGTAAATGTGTTGTATATCTGATAAAAAAAATTTTTTTTGTTCAATAAAATAGTGTTATTTTAATTAAATTTATTTGTTTTTTAAGTATGTATTTAATATGGTTTATTGAACAGGATAATTTTTACATATTATTAAAATTTGTATTTCGGATATTCATATTTAAATATATGCTTTATCGAAAAATATACCATTATTTATTATTATTATTATTATGATGCTTAGATTTAATTATGGTTGAATTTAGTGAACAGTGCTTCTATTTTTATTATGAAATGTTTATGTCGCTGTTTGAGAATTCTTACTAAAGGTATGTTATAATTAAATTAGTATTTTTTTTAAATTTTGTCATCACTGTTACTATTTGGTTTGGGAAAACTACCTGAATTTTCTCAACTTTCTAAGTGAGACAAATGTTAGTGGTCATGAATGTTCCTGAAGGTCTAAAGAACACGTAGAAACAAGAACTTTTAAAATCGGTGCTGTTCCTACATTTACAATATACTTAAAATTACTTTCATTTTATGCGTATTTATCTTATAACGCTACTGAAAATATAACATTTTGACCGAAAATTACAGTTAGACCAAATTTTCCTTAAAGAGAACGTTAAATCTTACGATTTTTTTTACGTTGTTCTGGGAAGGTAAGCAGGCCATATCCATATCCTGCTAAATACAATTTTTAATTTATATATTGAACATTACATAAAAATATGTTAGTTACATACAACATGGCGACTTAACTTATATTTGGCGGCTATATTATATGGCGTCTAAGCTCCTTCTATCATTAAATTTTCTTCAATATTATTTAATGGTTTAGTTACTTTAAAATTTAATTCACTGATTTGTTTTCTACTTGTTTACAAATCTATATTGGAAATTTTCGTATCTACGTTCTGTTTTTAGATTTTTTTTAAACATCTTGTCAGCTGGGCCCACCTTGATAGGTCCCCACAACGGACGTCGTTTTTTAAATCTTATGTGTCCCTGTGTTAATACAAATACAGATTATATAATATACAACATGGCGACTTAACTTTTATTGACGGCTATATTATATATAGCAGTCCAAGCTCCTATCATTATTGACACGTACGCCTGACTACCTATACTCACCCTTAGAGGTATCTTCATTTTAAATAACATAAATTTGAAATTGCAATCAATGCATTAAAAAATTATTACAAAAATTCTTAATTTCATTCTTTTATGTTCCTACATCACACCTCTCCTAGTAACGGAGTTGCGTTACAAAAATAATACATAAAAAAAGGTATACAAATTTGAAAAAAGTTTTTTTCTGAACTGCAAAACTTAATCACAATTATCACAAAAGCATGACGGAAAGCGCAGAATTCGTTCTGATCTACTAACTTTGGATGCGATACAAAATGTAATAAAAAGGTACAAAAATTTGAAATAAGCAGGTTTTGTAATTTGTTTTATTTTTTAAATAATAACACAACTTTACTAATTTTTTTAATTACAACTTAATTATAAAATTTAATCACAATAATCACAAAATTGTGACGAAAAACGTACAACTCTACCTGATCTACTAACTTTGGGTGCTTCCGTAGCTTGAGTGCTTCCATTAAACTGATAGCTTGAGTTGGTCGGTTGAAATATGAATATGTTTTCCTTTTATATCGACGGCGTGAAATTTATTTTCTCTTTGAATAACTTCCTACTAAGGACCTTCGTAAGGTTTCTCAAATGTTGATTTACCCTATCAGCGAATAGAAAAACATGAAAGCTTTCATGTAAATGTTTTTGAACAAATGGTGATGAATTATTTTTGTGCCAGGTTGTAGGCAATTCATTCTTGCTTTTAAATCAGATACAAAACTTGAAATATCTAAACATTGTGAAGATGATAGAGTTAAAAAATCTTCTGGTAAATACAATGCTTTTCCATAACCTAAAAATACTTCGAAATCTTAAAAGTATTGAATGTAATACCGTCCTCCAGCTTGTTTTAGCTTTAGTTTTGTGCTTTAATAACGCTTTTTTTCGTTTGATGAAAAAGTTCGATTTTTTCATTTGATTGTGGATAATATGCAGTCGTTTGTAGCATTTTTATTCCAGAGTTCAAAAAAAATCTGATTGAAGCTGCCGATCTTGGTCGGATATGATATCTGATTGTGTTCCGAAACGTGTTATATTTCATAGAACGGTAGCGCAATTGTTTCTGTACGAATATTATTGAAGATCCTCTGCTCAATTTATAAATCTATCAATAAACGCCAAACAATATGTATAATCTTCAAACGGTGGAAGAAGATCTATCAAATCAATATGCACAGTAGAAAATCGAGAATCACATTTTGGAAATTTTTCTATAGTTGAATGGTTATATCTTGATATTTTACTGCTTTGACAATCAACACAAGATTAAAATCAAGTACTTAGTGTTATCTTTTTTTAAATTTGTCCACATCGTTTTTTGTTGATTGGATTCTTGGGTGTGCCATATTGTGATATTGTTGAAAAGTAGCGAATATAAATTTTTCGGCTCGATTACGATATACGTGGCGCCTCGATTTGATGGATTTTGGTAAAATAAGCCAAAATGAAGAATACTAATTTTCGAGTTTTCGTCTATTTTTCGAGTTATCCATGGGTTTTTTAATCACAGGCTGAACGTAGGGGCCAAAAACCAACCCGACCCGTGAAAACTATATCCCATAAATACACGGGTAGTTTAATCACAGGTTGAACGTAGGGGCCAAAAACCAACCCGACCCATGCAAACTACACCCAACAAATCCATGGATTGATAACAGTCGAAAATGGCGTACATGTATTTTCAATAGTTGTGTTAAATATACAAATGTTTTTTCTTTTTTTTTTTTTTTTTTTTTTTTTTTTTAACTAATTAAATTTAACAAAAAATAATAATTAAATCTTGTAAAATGTTTTAAATTGCGATATTTATGAGACAAAAATAGGCGAAAACTCGAAAATTGGTATTCTTCATTTTCGTCTTATTTTAGCTTGTTTTATCATAAGTAATCGCCAAATCGAGGCGCCACGGATATCGTAATCTCCCCAATTTTTCTGATATATATAGCTTTACATTTGGAGTTGGAATTTCACACCAAATTGTTTCATTTTCTATAAGAGGGCATGCTTCAAATTAAGAGAAGTGTTTGTTCTCTTCAGATATTCTAATTCCACATCATTTTGTTTTTCATTAGCCATTTCACCAAAATCAATTAACGAATCTTCTGAAATACGTGATCTGCTATAACGTTATTTATTCCTGTAGTGTGACGTAAATCTGTGATCTATAATTTTTTCATTTAAACAAAAGAATAATAAGGCGTCTCCAAGGCAACTAAGACACCAACATATATATATATATATATATATATATATATATATATATATATATATATATATATATATATATATATATATATATATATATATATATATATATATATATATATATATATACTAGCGATCCGGTACGTGCATCGCTAGGTATTAAGTGCAATAATAAAATAATTAATTGAACATCAAATTCATTTATTCATACCAACAAATATTTTATTAATTGCTAGCTATTTTAAAACTTAATCTACAATATTAGGATTAACAATATATTTTGTTTTTCCATTTTGAGCTTCAATAAACAAACAGCTGGGGGTACCCACTCTGGAACAGGCAACATAAAGTTGGCCATGTGAAAAACATGATTCCTCCAAATTCACACCACAAACGTGAAGTGTTTGCCCTTGGGCCTTGTTGATGGACATCGCTAATGATAAACGCACAGGATATTGTAATCGTTTGAACTCCAAAGGCATATCAGTTGGAATCATAGGGATTCACTGCCAATCTGGTGCCATTATACAGTTTTGGTAGATTAATATTTCGCAATAAAATAATCAATGAACCAACTTTCAGATTAAAGCAGTGCGGTGACATACCAGAGGGTTCCAATGAATTAAAAAAACCAATTGGATAATTCATTGCCTTATTTAGATTCATAACACTGTCAATTGATTTATATGTCGTGACTACAGCTGGCAGTTTTGCTTGAATTTGAAAATTAATGGCATTGATATGAATGTTCTTCGGTGCGAAAATGGTGCGTTCTCTCTACCAATCATGATTTCTGTAATTTTGAAGAATATTCGGAAAAACACATTCAATCAATTCATCTATCGATTGCGCAATTGTACAAAAATTGTTCGTTCGGTCCAGCGATCAATCCGTTGGTACTGTCGATTTGTATTTTACCATCACCAATTTCTAACAATTGTTTTGAAAACTGAGGCAGCTGGATCATTTTGTAGGTGAATACACATATTATTGTTCAGTGTCAATTTTTGTATATGCCTCCAAATAATAGATGATTTCAAACAGGCATTTATTTCATCAGCAGGAATTGATCGAGGAATTACAGGCAATGTTTGACGAAAAGCCCCTGACAATAATATCAAAGTACCACCAAAAAGCTGTTAATTACCACGTAGATCTCTCATTGTTCGATTAAATGTTTCTAGTGATTTTGTATTCGCCGTTGTACACTCATGCCTTGGAGACTCCTTATTATTCTTTTGTTTAAATGAAAAAATTATATGTTTATGATCGCTATATATTGGAAAAATACGACCTTCTAAGAAATTTTTAAAAAATTTCATTGATAAATACATGCCAAGAAGTTCTCTGTCAAATGTACTATATTTTGATGTGTTTCATTTAATTTTATTATCCAACTGGATTCTTCAAATTTTTGTAAAACACCATCCACAGCTACATTTAATACTTTTACAAATTAAGATAGTTTACATTCCATTTTTAGATAAGCTAAATAAATCTTGTTTGTAAGCTTCAAAACTTTTAACAGCTTCGTTTGTCAAAATAATTTTATTTTTGTCGTTTTTCTTTAGATTTTTTAAGTAGTCATTTAAAATAGCTCAATTTTTAGCTGCGTTATTAATATGATTACGGTAATAATTGATTAAACCGAGAAACACTAGGACTTCTTGAAGATTTTCATTTCATTTATAATTAAGTAATACCTCGACTTTTTTTATCGGATTGTAATTCTAACGCATAAATTTTATGGCCGAAGCAAATGATTTCCTCACGCCCAAATTTGGATTCACTAATATTAATGGATAATCCAAATTTTTTATTCGTTCAAAAACTGTTATAAGATGTTTTTAAGATCTTCTTCATTTTTCGATGCTTTTAAACTGTCATCCAGATAGGCTAAAGTGAAATATAGGTGCCTTAACGTTTCGTCTATAAATCTTTGAAAAGATGACGGCGCACTTCGTAAACAAAATGGCATGAATTTGAATTAAAATAAATCAAACGGTGTTATTATGACTAAATATTCTTATCTTCGTCAGCCAATGGAACTTGATATACGCTTGGAGTAAATCTAACGTGAAAAAATTTTTGTTCCTGGTAAAGTAATACTTATAACATCCAAATTGAGAATAGGATATTGATCTGGAATGTTTTTATCGTTTAATCTACGATAGTCTCCAAAAATGCACCATGTTCCGTTTTTATTGCCCACCAGATACAATGGACTCGACCTCTGTGAATCTGAAGGTCTAATTATATGATTATTAAGAAGAAATTTAAATATTGTCTTCTAAACTTTCATTTTAAAGTACGAACTGTCTCATTTGCAGACACTATTGCTACTGATCCATAAATTGATAGTTTTGTTGTTTAGTAAACCAAATTATCTTAGAAAATCGGTGCAATTATTGCTTTTGATGTATTGGTCATTCAAACATTCTTCTGAGCCTCAAATCTAAATTTAAAATTTATGTATCATACCATGTACCATTTACTGCGTATAATTTGGAATCGGTAGTTTTTTTTCTATCATTTCCTGGTATAATGGAGACATCTGCGCCACTTTCCACTAAAAAACGAATTCTGGATTCTTTTTATTAAATACAAATTCTATGGTTGGTACCACGGTTTGAATTGGCGGCGGAAGCAGTATCGCCCTTAATTAATGCTGTCATTTAGAGTTTCCCTCCATCGGCCATTGACATGATTGTTTCCTTTTTCGGGGTAACACTTTTTAAAATGATTATAACAAAATTTGCTTTCTCATTCAATTTTCTACGGCTTCTACTTCGAGATCGTAAACGAGAATTTACTCGTAATTGTTTAATTTCTTTTTCCATTTCCAAAATTTTTAAATACAGTTTATTTATTGAAATTTTTGAACTATTTTTATGTTCCTGTTGGCTGATATTATTTATTGATTGATTATTTCCAATATTCATTATTCTGTCACCAATTTTTGCTAATTTGTCAAGATTATTTTCAGAAATTGCTAATATACTAATAACAGATTTAGGTAATTTGTCAGAAATTTCGGTACCTGGTAAATCTTTCATTTTTCTTAGTTATTGAGCAAGTTTCATGTCACCTAATTTCAATTGACTAATTAATTTACAAATTTGATTATCTTCACTTCCGCGAAAATATTTTAACAGCCAAAAAGGTGATAATTTTACAGATACAAGATTTACGGCACCTGCAATTACACCATTATTTTCTGTATCACCAGCCATTTTGAATAATTGTTCATAAAATAAATAGAATAATGTTTTGAATATTTAATGACATAAAATTTATATTTGATGTTATGAATATAATAAAATAAAAAATACTTTGGGTAGTCATTTGAAAAGTTATAAAAACTCATTCTATTGAATATTATAAGTACAATGTGGCAGCACTCGGATTTTTCTATACACACAGATTACACTCGCATATTTTGAATGATTATAATTTTAAAACAGTTTCCTCGATACACCTTATTTTTCGAGATTTTTCCACACACCAATTCAAAAAAAAAAAAGATGTTTTATACATGTTTTTATGTTTTTTCTTGAAGATAACAAAAATATTTTTACGTGTTCTGATTTCGTTGATTTTGATAAACAGTTTTTTTTAAGAATTTCTTACTTATCACTTAACTTAGAGATCTAAACTATTGTAAATTTTACTGTGGGTATGTGTTTTTGATGGAGACCTATATAGGCTCAATTAAAAAATACTTTCTATAATGTATTGTATTTTTTTCAATTTAGGCGCATAAAATAACTCAAAAAATACTTATCCAAATGTAATGAAATTTGGTAAACACATTCTTGATATGAAACCTGAGGGTATGTCGAGTTTTTTCCGAATAAAGATTACCAAGTAAAAAGCAAAATTTTATATTAAAAAAATTTTTTCGCGAAAAACTCTTAGACATGCCCTCCGTTTACATGTATAGATTATGCATACCAAATTTCATAGCATTTTCATAATTATTTTTCGAGTTATTTGTACGAGAAAATTGAAAAGATACAATGTATATTACATTACAGATTGATTTCATTTATAGAGCCTGTACCAATCGCTCAAAATACGTATTCATTTAAAATAATAATTTTGAATTAAAAACTTCTATGAATAAGTGGTCACAAATAATATTATTTATTGAATTTTTTTATTTAAAATAATTTTTACTTTTTGTTGTTGTTCATTCTAATAACTATGTTAGGAGAAACTTTTTAATTTTATAAATTTAGTGTAATATACCAATCCATAAACATTTGTCGTTTGGTTATTTACAAATAACATCTTAACTTATTTTACCATTCCTGTCTCTGGGAGAAATGGAAAATCTTTAAAAACAATTATGATGCCAACTCCAAGAAGGGACCTCTTTAAAAATAAAAGAAGAATCATCGAAATTTGACATTTTATTGACATACATTCAAACGGTTCAATTGACGAAACCAGTTAGTTCTATGTTTTTTTTTGTTTGAACTTAGAAAACCAATTTTTTATTTGATCCACAATTGTCGAAAATATCAATGAACATATATAAAAATAATACATACAGGCGAACGTACAACCTCCTTTTTGAAGTTGAAGGGGCTTAAAAATGTAGTTTTAATTTTAATGCTTTTATAAATATAGTTATATAACAAAAATATATATAGGTACCCAGCAATTATTGATCCATTGAAAACAAATAACAAATTAATTACATTAAACAAATAACAAATGACTGAAATTGAACTACAATTTAATATTAACAACGAAATAATATTTTTAATCGTTGTTAATCAAATTAAATTTCGATTCCTTTTTTTTTTAAATCTAACTATAAGTATAAGTAATATATCTCTAACAATGACACTGAAAATTAATGTAAATAATTTTAAATATAATATGATCAAGATAAGTTAGGAGCGGGTCGATGATACTTTGATGATTCAAAAATAATTATTTAAGCAAAAAATATATCAATTACATATGTTACGATTGCATAACAATGAACAAAGTACATTCTGTGAATATAGCTGTGGGACGAATAAAGAAAATACTTGAATATTATTTGAAATAATACGAATGACCTAGAAAAAGTAATGTTATACGTTTTATTGCACGTAAATAAACGATTCATTTCACGAATATGTGTACTACAAGAGTGCCTACTGTGGTATGCATATGTTGAATGTTCCTCATAATATCTAAGTCCCTAATCTATTCCTGTATCCTAGTGCTAGCTAAATAAGGCAACACAATACGTAAGAGTGGGGATAAGATAGTTAACTTCTATATTCAAGTTGAAAGAAAAATCAGTCGTCGAATTTCTCTCGTCTTCAGATCTTCATACACTAATAATGGTGAGTAAAATATTTAAAAAATTATATAGTGGAAATATTAAACAGTGATATCGCTGAAAATTATAATTGAAAAAGTGTTGGTGAAAACAAAGGAATTGAGATTTTTTAAATTCTTCAGTGCTTTTTTATTTGTGTTTATTATTAGTATTAATTTTTTAATTTTGAATTAAGTGAAAATAGTTACTTATAATTAAAAAAGAAATGATATTTTGTGAAAATTTTATTTATTTTTCAAAAAATAGCAATAATAATATTAAATATATAATGAATTACTTCACTTCATGTAGTAACCAATATAAAGTTTTATCTTTTTACTTCCACTTTTAATGTAATATAAAAGTTTAGACTGAACAAAGTTTACTATAAGACACTATGAATATCGATAAGTTTTTATCTACGACGAAATAATAAATTTTATTTTTTAATAATTTAGATATTCTGACAATGAGTCTCTAACTTAGTTAACATACTTGGACTATATCTCAAATTATATGAATAACAAAAATAAGAATTATAATTAAATATGATATGTAATTTGAATTAAAAGCGAGATGCATTAAAACAGACTGAAAAAATAATAATGATAATATTTGGCAACGGTTCAATTTCGAACGTTATTATAACGATATGAATGGTCATCATAAGTATATTTTTAAACCATATCGACTAGTAGTTTCAGCTTACCTACTATACTATATTTAGTTCACACAGTACTGCAGTAACAACAGATGTTCTAAACATATACTACAAAATTATTTTAAATATAAACATAAGAAATGAATATATTATTAGCAAAAATTATGAGATTTTGTTTATAAATAATATGATTGTTGATAATTCAAATTTTATTTTTAGGCGGACAAGGAAAAGAAGATCAAGAAGAAGAAGGCAAAGGAAGAGGAAGCACCAGCTCCATCTGCGGACAACCGTCAAAGTTCTCGAGGCTCTCGAAAAGCTAAAAGAACCGGCTCCAATGTTTTCTCTATGTTCTCCCAAAAACAAGTAGCTGAATTCAAAGAAGCTTTCCAACTTATGGATCATGATAAGGATGGTATCATTGGAAAGAATGATCTCCGTGCCACCTTTGATTCACTTGGTCGTCTTGCCAGTGAAAAAGAACTCGATGAAATGGTCAATGAAGCATCTGGACCAATTAATTTCACCCAATTATTAACCTTGTTCGCCAACCGAATGTCAGGAGGCAGTGACGATGACGATGTTGTTATTGCTGCTTTCAAAACTTTCGATGACGACGGAAAAATCGATAGCGAAAGGTGATTAAAACACACGTCTATAATTCCTACATTCAAAATAATAATAATAAAGCTGATTAAATTAACATTTTCGAGAATTGAATTTAAAAAAATTTATTGTTGATACCTGGGACTTTTATATCTTTATTCTAACACTCTCCCAACTGATCTATTTCGGCTCACACCATCCATTTGAATCACTATTTTTCTCAATTAATTTATAAAAGATTATTCTGAGGAAGAGAATGAGACTGTTACTCTTTGTTTATTTCTATTATCAAATCAAAAGTAAGACTAATTTAATTAATAATTATTTTATGAAATTTTAGATTAAGGCATGCACTTATGACTTGGGGAGACAAATTCACTGGTGATGAAGTTGATGATGCCTATGACCAAATGGAAATCGACGACAAAGGATTCATCGATACTGGAAAATTGATTGCCATGCTTACAGCTGCCCCAGCAGAAGATGGTGAAGAGGGTGGTGAAGCCGCATAAAGATTGTAACATTTTTAATATTTATTGTTGTACAAGAACATCATCTCTTCAATAAAAAACGTTTAAGATCGTATCTGCTTTTTAAAGAACTAATACTAAAAATACATAAATTGTTTATTGGTGCTATTTTTATAATTAATAAAATATAAACAATCTTAAATGGAATATGTTGTAATGTAATAAAAAGAAAACATCTATTTTTTAAATTAATTATTATTGTTGTATGTTCATCAATTATTTATTTAATCATTATTCTCAGTAAATAAAATAAAAAAATAATAATAATAACTGGAAAAAAAAATATAAAACCTAAAATTATCAGTATCCTTATTTCATAAATTACTTTCTTGCGTTCCTGTATTCCACCAGATCATGATGGATAGAATGTTTTGAAATTTATATTTGTTAACGTCATATCTAGCACGAGGCGGTTTTTATAATGAACCACATCTATAATATGAAAATAAGTGTTTCAATTCAAATAAATTAACCAATTTCTGAAAAGTAATGTTTGTGAATTTGTTAACATATCTTCAGATTTGGTTTTTCAAAATTGCATAGATATTTTCATTTAAAATGAAGTTGAAGTTATTCTAAAAATACTACTTGAATTAATAAAATTAAATTGAAATTAAATTGTATCACATGAGTATTCATCACATCAACCAAGTGAGTATTTATATTTACCCGTAAAATAATCGAACATTAATTTTTCAAATAATCTCCACTTGCCCACCGGAATTGGCAAAAATAGATGAAATTAAACTGCAAATAAAAGGCATGATAGAAAACTCGAAAGGTAGTTCTAGAGTTTCTAAATAATAAATTATATCAGAGAATACAAACAGCCATAGAAGCTGATATGTCCACCTTTTATGTATTCAAAAAATTTTAACACACGCCTACATTTGCTATTTAAGTTCGGTATCTATAGTCGGTATTTATTGTGATTACCAACAATGACCAACAAATGGCTGTAGATACTCAATATTAGTAAATAATGTAGTCTATATAGGTGTTTTTTGTTTCGTTGATGGAATTCATACACACTTCTAGATTTTAGAAGTAAATTGCTCGTCATATGTATCGATGAGTTACTTGTGTGTAATGATTAATATTTAGCGTTTTGGCGAGAAAATAATAATTCATATATTACTTATTCATTGTAATTTATGGTTGTATAATGCCATCGTTCTATCAGTATATTTGCAAAGATCGTAAGAACAGGAAACAATCGCTTCCAGAGCTGAAATTTTACCATTTTCCACAAGACATAGAGAGATAAGTAATAATTTAACCAAATTTCAATGAAAAAATGTGTGGGTATTCCGTGTCAATGGAAATAATTTTCTCAAATTGATTTAATTGAAGTACCAAGTGTATATAACATATGCATGGTATTGCCATATGATGCCGTCTCCAACGTAGACTATAGGGCCACATCATTTTTAAATGCAGCCTCTTATTGCATTTTTCTTCTTTTTTTTTTTAACGGTCTAATACAGGCTATTTTTTAAATGTATGGTTTTACTTATTTTTACTGTTTTTAACCGTAACACAGTGGGCCCTTTACATCCACATTGTTCTTTCTAGTTATTTATTGATCTAATTGTTGATAATACCTTTACACCCACAAATATCACTTTGTTATTTTGCTGTTGCGTTACGTTATATAGTTTATTTCTGTTTTTAACCACAATAGTATGGGCCATTTAAACTCATACCGTCATTTTTATAAGTTTTTAAGTTTTAAGCTTTGTTATTATATTTTTTCTGTTGTTTTTGTTTTGTTGTTTCTATCTTAGTAGTTTATATTCTTTGTTAAACCTGCCTCTTTTTTGTGATACTAAGTAATAATTACTATTGTGATATTTTTCTGTTATATTTATACTTCTTAATTTTTAGGGGACTAATGAGAATTTTCTCGAATGCACTCAATCCGTTTCAAGTATTTATAGAAATAAAAAATGAAAATAGAGACCAATTGCATCATTCGGCTGTAGGACAGATTTTGTTCAATTTCAACATAGTTAGTGTCCATTTTAATTGCTCTATCGCTGCCAATTCTTTTCTCGAACATCCAAGCTTTTAGACAGAAAATTTGAAGTTCCGACCGACTGTCACTCGGGTAGATATTATTAAAGGCATTGATAATGACATCGATGAACAAATACTCCTTGAAAATATTGAAAACAACAAAAATGTAAAATTACTAAAGGTTAATTCAATATCAAGAAGACTACAACCTTCCGATGACAATATTTCTCCGATTTATAAACCTACCTCCACCATCCTATTTGCAACAGAAGTCCTTATAGACTTGCGTTCCATCGAAAGCTGAAAAAGGGCAAATGACAACATAGAACAACTAGAAGAAATGTAAAATAACACCTTAGCTACCAGAAGAAAGAGCAGTAGCTATATCCTCCCCCCCACGAAGTAATGTCTAACGGCGGATACCGTGGGGGATCAGAGTTCAGAGGATAGCGGAGGTTTTAGTCGGTATTAGCATTAACTAAGTTAATGTCCGAGTCCGACATACCAGGCAAAACAGCTAAGCCAGAGATTCGTAAAAGAATTTCCTTCGCTATATATATATATATATATATATATATATATATATATATATATATATATATATATATATATATATATATATATATATATATATATAAAAAAAAACCTCCACCATCCTAGTCACATTTTTAAAGATACTATAATCCCAGATGACGTCATAAATTTTTAGTGCCCTCGTACAGTCGAAACATACATCTTTCCCGTGACCCAATCTCTTCTATTCCTATAGTGTTATAATTTTCCCTTCTGAAATCTTGTATCAATCGTAACGGAAACCACTCTGCCACAAATAAAAATTGCCCTTATAAACAAGTGAAATTGTAATTGAAATTTAGCTTGGATGTACGGGATGTCCGGGCCATCTTATACCTTTGTTCTTGGTTACTTAGGCTGATTATGGTACTGCTTCTGTTCAATATAAAATATAAATATAAATGTCGCATGAGCAACGGATCGTGTCTGATGCGATCACTCAGGCTATGGTCTGCGTATATTTCTGAGCTATTCGCAAGAACTTCGCAACCTTACAGTTCTTTGCTTGCCAGGTTCCGAGTAAATCAACGACAAATACATCTGGTGAGACCCTATAGCCCTTCGTGAGATCCTATAACTCAGCAGCAAGTGGGTTATATTTTTCGAGCTTTTGTTGCCGAGCAACCTATAAAGCAAATGGAAGGTAATATATTTATGGATTTCATGGATTGCAAAAACTTGGTGTGTATGAATGACGAATCCCTGACAACTATCCCTTCACCGCCAAAAGACCGTCTGCTATTGATATTACATTCTACTCCCGTGCAGTCACCTTAATGTTCCATCGATTTGCCCTAAGCGATACCTATGGCAGTGATTCCTGTTTTACTTGACATTAATCACCAACATAATTCACTTCTTCTTAAATTTATCCCTCGTAAATAGTGCTGGAAATAAGATTGGGATTTGTTTTCAAGTATTGTTGATGAATCTCTTCCGAGCATTGTAAGTGAATGCGTTTTGTTAGAATAATATTCAAATTTCCATCTCCTTTACTGGTTATCCAGCCATTTCCAACTCCTAAAACACCTACTCCTTAAATTCTTTAAAGATAATCACACTCTTTATAAGTTTTGCACGTTGTGATGTATGGATGCCTCTATAAATTTTTTCTAACCAATTTTATCTTACTTGGATGTATAGTTTTATTTTTAAACAGTAGACAGATTACAAATAAAACTTTTTTTTTGAATGTACAATCCCACATTTCCTTTAATAGTTAATAACATCGATAGGAGGATGCAAATTCGTTTCTTTTATTAAAAATTCGTAAATTTGTCCAAAATAAATTAAAAATATTGGTATGATTCGATTATTTGCTTGTTTAATAAAAATACATAGTTTTTCTTCTTTAATTTATTAATTTACATTTGATGTTGTAGGATTATTGAGTTACACTTATTTTTTTAAACACGAGCCTTTTCTCCATAACAATATTTTCTAAGATTAATAATTTTTTAATTCGTTTAATTATTATTGATTTTATTAATTTTCTTTCATTTTTAATAACATTAAGTTTTGTTTTTTTTTTTTTTTTTTTATAAATTTATTATTAATTAAATGCCTTAACATTTTTATAGATTTATTATATTTTACACTTCTGTACTGTTCCCTTTTATTAGAAGTACCTGTATGTTGTTCCCTTCATCATTCGATATACAGTCCCCTGTGAGTTGTTCAACTCAATACACCTAACTCATTCCCACTTCTTATACATTTTTTTTAAACGAATTAAAATTTCGCTTATTTGTGCTTTAACTTTTTTTAATAATTACTCATTTAACACAAAATAATAATTAAATCTTGTTGATATGTTTTAAATTGTGGTTTTTATATGTCGTAACAGCAAGTGTACCATACGATGATTTCTAAAAAAAAAACGTCGAAAAATCGACGAAAATCCAAAAATTGGTATTCTTCATTTTCGTCTTATTTTGGCGTCTTTTACCATCATTCATTAAAATTCTTATCACTACGGATATCGTTATCGATTTTTTGATGAATTTTGGCAAAACAAGCCAAAATAAGACGAATATAAAGAATACGAATTTTAGATTATATTATTATTAATGAAAACTCTAGGATTTTTCGAATAAATTTTGATTTTTTACCCCAATTTTCTAGAACAAATTATTTTGTATTTTTATAAATATAGTTACTAGCTAATTCATACTGATGATGACTACTTTGTAGTCGAAATACGTATTTACAAAATAATTTGATCTAGGAAATTGGGAAAAAATCGAAATTTAACTACTTTTAGAGTTTTTGCCCATCTTTCGAGCTATCGGCACTTTCTTTTTAGAAATGATCATGTCGTATCCGCAGTGTTTCTACACATAAAAAACACAATTTAAAACAATTAACAAGATTTAATTACTATTTGTTGTTAATTAAACAACATTTAAGCACAAATAAACGAAATTTCAATTTGTTTAAAAGAAATCAACACTTATTGTATCACATTTATAAAATGCACGTCATTTTTTCCCAATGTTTGATGTTTCAAAAACACACGTTTAAACGAGTTTCACAGAGAAATAAACACTTTTAAAGCTTTTCAAATGATTTCACGAGTGTTTATAAGTTTATAAGTTTTTTATTTCTTCTAGGGAACAGACAATTTTTCTGGAAAAATGAGTATTTTTTAAAATTTTGTTATCACTGTTACTATTTGGGTTTTGGAAAACTACCTGAATTTTATTGTTGATGAATATTCCTGAAGGTCTAGGGAACACGTAGAAACAAGAACTTTTAAAATCGGTGCTGTTCCTTCACTGATACTTAAAATTACTTTGTTTCCATAGTCCGTTTATAGATAAATACAAATAAAATGATTTTCATTATTGTTTCATTTTATGTGTATTTATCTTGTAACGCTACTGAAAATGTAACATTTTGACCGAAAATTACAGTTAGACCAAATTTTTCTTAAAGAAAACATTAAATCTTACGACTTTATTTTCGTTTTTCTGGGAAGGTAAGCAGGCCATATCCATACGTCTTTGAGATGACGTATACAAACTATTCCCACGATAAATGTTTACACTGTTAAACAAATTTTAAAGAGGTATTATCTATGCAATTAATATTGTTTCAGAAGTTTTTCTCAAAGAAATTAATTTTTATTTAAAGTGTTTAATATTTACACAGATTCTAAAGAGGCCTTTAGTAAAATAATGTTTGTTTTGTAATTATTTTTTATACATTTATGTGTTTGAATATTTTTCGGAATAGTTAAAGGTTAAATAGTTAAATTTAAAAGTTTATAGGTACCCAAGGAGCTCATTATAATAATAATTATTGAATGTTTTATTTAATTATTTTATTCGAATTACAATTTTTAATTTATCTGTTGAACATTACATAAAAATATGTTAGTTACATACAACATGGCGACTTATCTTATATTTGGCGGTTATATTATTTGGCGTCTAGGCTCCTTCTACCATTATTGATATTTCTATTATTAAATTTTCTTCAATATTATTTAATGGTTTAGTTACTTTAGAATTTAATTCACTGATTTGGTTTCTACTTGTTTACAAATTTTGATACAAATTTTCTAATCTATATTGGAAATTTTCGTATTATATCTACATTCTGTTTAATGTCAATAATTTTCGTATCAATAGATTTGTTTATATTAAAAAATTTGGTGACAACTTTATGGTTATATTCTTCTGTATCAATTTTAATTTCTTCAAATTCGTATTTTAAAACTGAATGTTTCTTTTGATATTTTAATTTATTCAATTTCAAATTTTTACCAAATTTTTGGATAGTTCTAAATTAAATGATATCTATTCTAAAATTTTCTGTTTTGTTTGTTGAATTGTTTCATTTTGTTTTTCTTCTAGTTGATGTAATGTTGCATTCACCTGTTGTATGCTCAACTGCATTTCTTCGTTCATTTGTTTCCAATTTAATTGTATTTGTTGTAAACGACTTTTTAACCAGAGTTCATTTGTATATGTCGTCGATATTCTTTTTGATTCATCTTTTGTTGAAACATGAGTGCCATATTGCTACTATTCTTTGCACTATATTGTATTTTGTTGAAACTGTTCTGAATCTGATAAATCCAACAATGAAGTTTTGTGTAGTTTTGCTTTGATGATTTTTGTAACTTCATCCGCTTCACTCAATTATATATCAATTATAGTTGAGTTATAACCACTGTTGTCTTCAGGTATTTTTCCAATAACCGTCCTGGTTGATTCCATTTTATCTTTTGTTTTTTACTTTATTTGGTTATTTTGACATTTAAGATTTATTTTTAGCATCTTGTCATCTGACCCGCCTTGATAGGCCCCGACAACGAATATCGTTTTTTAAATCCTTTATGTACCGGTGTTATAAATACTAAAACAGATACACAAAGAACTCCTTATAATAATAATTATTGTATGTTCTACTTAATTAATTATTCATTCGAATTAATACATTTTAAATTTGTCCACATAATTTTTGACGAAATTACTTTAACAGTTGATTTGATTTTTGGGTGTGCCATATTGTGATATTGTTGAAAAATAGCGAATCTAAATTTTTCTGATATATATGGTATCATATTTGGAGTTGAAATATCACACCAAATTGTTTCATTTTCTGTAAGAGGGCATGCTTTGAAATTAAGAGAAGTGGTTGTTCTCTTCAGATTTACTAATTCCACATCATTTTGTTGTGCATTAGCCATTTCACCAAAATCAAATAACGAAACTTCTGAAATACGAGATAATTTATCTGCTATAACGTTATTTATTCCTGTAATGTGATACTTCTACAAATCAAGATAGTTTACATTCCATTTTTTGATAAGTTAACAATGCGGCATTAGATAAATCTTGTTTGTTAGCTTCAAAAATTTAACAGCTTCATATGTCAAATTTATTTTACTTTTGCCGTTGTTCTTCACATTTTTTAAGTAGTCATTTAAAATAGCTTCATTTTTAGCTGCGTTATTAATATGATTACGGTAATAATTGAATAAACAGAGAAACGCTCGGACTTCTTGAAGATTTTCAGGTCATATATAATTAAGTAATACCTCGATTTTTTTCAGGCTATATACAAAAAGTGGAGATGAAGCACAACCGCACGTAACCAAACCACCTCCAAGAAACCTACACACAACCCAATATATTACAGCATTCATCCCAATATCTAATCCATGGTTAATCCGAGGCAATCCTTTGACACCAACAAAAAAACCTACAAATAAATACCATCCCCACCCCTGCATCAATATCCAAATCAACACACCAACCAGATACCTTTCAAAATCTGGTAAGTGAATTTGATCAACTCAATAAACCAATAATCTTTGAGAAAATGCTCAGCTATATTACTGAACTTAATACTTTCAGGCAATGTAGCAAAGTGTGAGATCACCCTAAAAGAAATTCACCCTGTTGAAAAATTGTTTGACGAATAACTAAATCATTTAAAAAGTTTTAAAATACAATTCGTATAATAATGGCAGAACGTAATAAAAAATATATAATGAAAAAGCCGAAATATTTTGAATTTAATATATATTATATATTTTATCGTTAAAAGTTCAAACCAAAATTTATAAGTTTGCTTGTTTTATTAAACGTTTGTGATTCTTAAGTGTTCTTATAGTTTCTAAAGATTTGCTTAAAGAATATTATGAATAAACTGTTATATATACGAATTTTTATTTTTTCTTCCTCTTTATCTTTCAAATTTGATTGAATAATGTTGCTAGTATGTGATGGTCATAGAAAACGTATCCTAGAAGCTATTAATAAATCTTTTAATGAAAGGCTAGAAATCAATGCAAAGAATATCATGAACGAAATAAAACAACAAAAAGGCATGCATCAACAATTGAAAAACAGATGCTCTGAGTTTGAAAGAGTTGTACATTGCAAAATGAAACTATATTACAATTGGAGAAAAAACTGAAAGTTAACAACATAATAATTAATGGATGGGAAGAAACTTCAGAAGATCGACCAACTGAAGAACAACGTATAGAATTTATGAGCATCAAATTCCATGTGAACTACAAAGATAACAATACCCAACAATTATACCGAATTTCAAAAAATACTGCTAATAGAACTACTAGGTCCATTTGAGTACAGTTTTTAAGTAATAAAATTAAAAAAATGATCATGGAATATAAACTAAAGTGCGGGGATTTAATATATACCTCTACATGAAGATTTGTCGAAGAACTTGAGGATGAGGGAAGCTGAAATGCGGAAGAAAAAGGTTAAGGCATTAAAATCTAACTCAATCTTTGAAGGAAGGCAATGACTCCACCACAGAAAATTACTAAAATTACATAAAAAAGATTAAATCCAATTTTAAAGGTGTAGTTATATGGGTTTTGTATACTAATGTTAAAGTTTAATTAATAATAGGAGTTTAATAAAGTTTAATTATTCTAGAAATAACCAGAAAATATTTTATTAAACTTTTAACGCAGGAATAGTTATCGGGGGCGACTGGTATGTAAGAATTAGTAATGAGCAAAGTAAGGATAATATTAGCAATAACTATGGAAGTAAATTCGTTGAATTCGTGAATAATAATAAGTTTATTACTCTTTATATTAGAACAAAGAATGTTAGTTTGGGTGAATGGTTGTGTCAAAAACTGGTAGTAGAACATTCTGATGAAATTGATCAAAATAATGAAAGTGTCAAAAGTATAGGATGCAAGTAGTCTCATAATATGGACGATGCCTTATTAAAATTATCAACTCGATAGAAACTAATTTAGTTATTGTTGGTATTGAGTTGTATGATGAGCACTAGGTAAATAGATAAGGCGGCCAGGCTACACCAGACTTGGGTACGATATTTATGGGAAGATCTAGAAATTAAACCGACAAATTCTCGAAAATTCAAAAGAATTTAAGAAAAATGAGACGGTTTAGTCATGTAGAAAATAAAAGGATTTACTAAGGGAGTAAAGACCAGTTTAAATTATTGTGCGGTACCAAGAAAAAAAATTACGAAAATATTTTCTTTAATGAATTAATCAAGCTATCTGTGATACGGATCCTAAAACTGTTAGAAACTAATCGCACTAATAATAAGAGAAATGAAAGTAAGAATGCGATAAGTGCGACTATGTGCATCAAACATTATTAGTGTTTATTTGGAATGGATGTTATGGAACATGCAAATTTTAATGACTTACTAACTGGAAACGATACTGATTATAAATGGAATATAGATGGTATTAAGTAAAAATGGTAAATCTGGCGGTGTAGATGGTGTGTTGAATGAATTCATCAAGATATAATGTAACGAATAATGCTTTATATTTTCAAAAATATTACTAAATTGATTTAATTTGATATATCAAAATAAGGTATAGTGTAATTTCCCAAGGTAAAGTTACTGGGCTAATAGCCAACGTATATGGGGGCAAGAAAACTACCATTGATCCTAATAACTACCAAGCACTTACATTAGTATGATATACACTCAACTCTTGAGCAATAGAATACAACAGTGATGTTACGATAAAGATGTAAATAATCAGATCGAAGCAGGTTTTAGACCTGGTTATGAAGTTATGAACAATGTGTTACTATTAAAAACTGTAATTGATAATAATTTGGGAGTAAATGAGGAAAAATCTACCTTTGTTTAATAGACTTTGAAAAGAATACAGTAGGGTTATATTATATTTACTAGCTAATTTGTTTTTTGTGAACAAATAGGGTTTGTAACATTTAAATTAATCTATTCGTTCAATCTGATCAATAATTTTTTTTTATATTTTTTTTCAAATTATATTAGGTTAATATTTTGAATATATCTTGTTCGTTTTAATATAAATTTATAATAATTCATTTAATAACATAATTCATTTAAATTAATCCATTCGTAACTTCTTATTAATTTCCTATGCAAGATATTATTGTTTCGTAGAAAGTTTATTAATTTTAGATAAAATTTATAGTTTTTTAACTTCAATTCTTGAATCAATATTTATTAATTTCTTTAATAAGATTTCGAAACTTTCGTTAATTATTGTTGTGGTACGTACCACCGTACTATAAGACGGTGATACCACTTGACTATAATTAATATATAAAGTCTTTTGTGTTATTATTATCTATGAAAAGGTAGATATTATTATTTTTTAAGTTTGAACAGTTGGACAATGATTTGAAAGAACCTGTATGATGTATGATTGATGAGGTGAATCAATTTCACTAGTTATTTTCAATTTAGTTATTATATAGAATGTAATAAAATTCATTGGTAAAGAAAATAAAAAACCAAATTAAAATTTATAATTAATGACATTTTATCTGACATTTGTATTTTTGTATACAAGAAGGCTGCGATTTTCATTAATTTCCATAGACATTTGTTAATATTACAAATTTAATTTTTTTTAATGATAATATTGAAAAGACCCCGGACTGACGTAACGTAATGACAGGCTTTGATCAATCAATAAAATTAAGGAACAGCAGTCACTGTATTTGGATGGGTGTCAATCTGTATTTGGATGGGTGACCACCAAGCAGTACTGTCTACTGTTGTTGTATAAAAATAATAATCCCCTTTGGTTAATGGCTATATAGCTGAAAGTAGCTAAAGCCAGAAATATAAAAATAAAAAAAATATTGAAAAGTCAATAGTTTTTCGTGTTTATTTATTGAAATAATCTTGTAAAACCATTGTAATGTACCTTTTTGTCAATACCAACAATAAAACTATCATTGCCAAATTAGTGTTGTTTTTATTTGTCACCTAACTGGAGATCATCAAAATAACAACAATGATTGAATTATGTATGAAATTAAAGAATATATTAAATTAAATTTTTTTTTATATTTATTTTAAGTCACTTTTCAACTACTAAAGATATATAGTGACTACAGTGAGTATATATTCAATCTTTACAACAACGGTAGCACAGCAACCCTAGATGTTCACCCATCCATGTTCTGACAGTATCTGCTGTTGCTTAACTTTGGTGATCATTTCAGACCGGTAATTACGTTACGTCAGTGGGGGTCAAAAATTTAGTTTATTAATGATTCAATTCAACATTAATTAACATTCAAATAATTTTCGTTTAGTAAAGAATATATTAACTTGTCGTGTTTTTTTATTTGAAAAAACAAAGAGTAATACCCCTTTTCATTTATAACCAATATAGTGATATTTATAAACATACAATAAAATGTTGTCGCTGTAAGGCACATCGCACATGGAGTGATTTGAGTGAAATCGGCGAAAATGAGTGAAAATCACTCCATGTGCGATGTGCGTTACAGCGACAACATTTTATTGTATGCTTATAAATATCACTATATTGGTTATAAATGAAAAGGGGTATTACTCTTTGTTTTTTCAAATAAAAAAACACGAAATCGCACTGTGTGTGATATGCATAATCAAATACTGAAATCGTAAGAATTCCAACATGATGTGACAACAATCGTATGTAATTTTATGTATTACAAATTTGTAATACATAAAATTGTAATTATATATATATATATATATATATATATATATATATATATATATATATATATATATATATATATATATATATATATATATATATATATGTTATTACAAACATTTTCCGAAAAATGTATTTGCAAGATTTTTGTTTTATAAAACAAACAATTTTTTTTTTTGAATCTTTTTTTATGGTTAAATTTGGTCATGGATCTATTGAGCCCAATTTTGCTCATTTACAAACTTTTAAGATCTAGAATATGGCACCAAAATTAGCTGTCTCGTTTCGTTTTTGAGTTATGATGACTCTGACTTATTCTAAATGTGGAGTATAAAAATAATTCAAAAATTGTATACCAAATTATATATATATATATATATATATATATATATATATATATATATATATATATATATATATATATATACATATATATATATATATATATATATATATATATATATATATATATATATATATATATATATATATATATATATATATATGTTATTCCAAACATTTTCCGAAAAATGTATTTGCAAGATTTTTGTTTTTTAAAACAATTTTTTTTTTTTATCTTTTTTTATGGTTAAATATGGTTAAGTTATGATGACTCTGACTTATTCTAAATGTGGAGTATAAAAATAATTCAAAAATTGTATACCAAATTATATATATATTAAAATTATATATATATATATATATATATATATATATATATATATATATATATATAAATATATATATATATATATATATATATATATATATATATATATATATATATATATATATATATATATATATATATATATA
Source organism: Chrysopa pallens (assembly GCA_020423425.1). Lineage (NCBI taxonomy): Eukaryota > Metazoa > Arthropoda > Insecta > Neuroptera > Chrysopidae > Chrysopa > Chrysopa pallens. The sequence continues at coordinate 114,856,221 of CM035592.1, forward strand.
TATATAATTTGGTATACAATTTTTGAATTATTTTTATACTCCACATTTAGAATAAGTCAGAGTCATCATAACTTAACCATATTTAACCATAAAAAAAGATAAAAAAAAAAAAATTGTTTTAAAAAACAAAAATCTTGCAAATACATTTTTCGGAAAATGTTTGTAATAACATATATATATATATATATATATATATATATATATATATATATATATATATATATATATATATATATATATATATATATATATATATATATATATATATATATATAATTACAATTTTATGTATTACAAATTTGTAATACATAAAATTACATACGATTGTTGTCACATCATGTTTCTGTCACAGTTCATATTTGAACATGCCGGTGTGGTTCGTGATTTGAATTTGATTTCTTAAACCTTTTCAGTCAATTTATAGTTTCGTTCAAATTATTTTTTCTTTATATTCTGGAAAAACCGCATGTTTCGATTCTACAAACAACGGTCATCATAGATAAAATTGAAAATAATTTATTTCGTTTACCCTCAAAGACCTTGCGTTTCATTTTCTTAAATTTCTAACCACGTGTTTAAATTTCAACCCTTTTGTTTGTGAAACCAAATTATGTTACAAAACCAAGTAAACGGATTTACCTCAATAACACTGTTTAATTGTGAATCGAGAATTCACGTGAGAGTGGATCGTTTTGCTTCTCTCGAGCTGATTATCCTCAATTTCGAGGGCTCGGATTCACCAGCCATATAGTTATTAAGCGATATTTTTCCACTTGGGTTTTAAAATTGTTGTATATTTGTTCACCCATATCTACCAACGATTGTCAAATTTTACATTAAACTTATTTTTTCAAAATAATTTAACCTTTTATTTAATCAAATTTTGTTGGGGTATCCTTAATCGAGGGTAGGCCATTTTAAGAGCTAATACATATTTAAGAGATTTAATCCTAGTTCTATTTCGTTTCTTTCTTAGTCTTATCCATTTGGTTGTTTATAAATTTTTCATTTTGCAAAACTATTTATTCTAAATCAAATCCACTTAGTTGTTTACACAATTTTCAAAATTATATGCTTTTAATTAAATACGTAAATTTGTTGTTTATAATTTTATTTTTAAATTGATCGTTCTATGTTAAATTTTATTTGGTTTAAAAATATTTTGACTTGTTGTAAAACTGTAAATATATGGGTGAGATTATTTAGTTTCAAGATTTCCAGATTCAAATTCAGTTTAAATTATAATTTTGTAAATATTCCGACGATATTGAAACATACTCTATATATAATTTTATTTTAATCTGGTTTAATAAAATAAATGTTGTAAAATAAACGATACGAATTTTCTATTCCCTTTCGTCGACTCATCACACGATAATCCAATTTGCCTTTTTGCAGCTTCCACACCCGATCGTACCTGAAGGCATTTACCTCTGATCCTTTCATAGTTTTTATGAGGCAGCTATTGGTGCGGTCTGTAATTTATGTATCATAAATTTGATTCAAATTAATAGTTAATTATATGTTAAATTTAACCCTATTAGTTTTTTAGAAAATCAATCTACCATATATTTTATATTTAACTATCGTCAATTGTATGGGCCCATTTAAACATCTTCCGTCAGCTTCCCCTTAGCTTAACTTTAGATTCCCATTTAATTAATAATAATCCTATATCTCAATCATTAATTTTTATAATTTACTTGTATATAATTCAATTTAATAGTTTCAATTTTAATTTTATTTTTTAAATAAATTTTATATATATATATATATATATATATATATATATATATATATATATATATATATATATATATATATATATATATATATATATATATATATATATATATATATATATATATATATATATATATATATATATATATATATATATATATATATATATATATATATATATATATATATATATCTTTTTTTTTTTTTTTTTTATAGGGGTTTATGTATGAGCCGTTTATTTTGAAAGTGACTTAAGTCCATTTATCTTTAATTTGAAATACTTAAGGTTTTGCGTTTTTACAAAATTAAAAATATACGTAAGATATATGGTTGACTTGCAATATTAAATCGCATTTAAGGGATTTAATTTTATACACCCTAGTAAAAAATCGCTATTATTAAGTGTATAATATGACCTTGCTTACCTTAAAAGGACTTAGGTCACTTTCAAAATAAAAATTTGTTTTGTTACAAAAAGTGAAAGAGCTTAAGTCCGTTACATATAGCTTAAAAAATAGAAAGAAAAAAACATTTAAATTATATTTTTAGATAATAGAAATAAATTTAGTAACAAGTTATTCGTTAACATTCTCAGTATGCGGGAGTGATTTGAAGTAGTTATGGTGTTCTGGAGGTATATACCGCAATAAGTCCATCATGTGTCGGTATTTTAGTGATGTGATGCTTCTTATACTTTTATATAACGATGGCAATACAATTTTCCCAAATTTTTTAGGTCTACCTAAATTACCTTCATCTCTGCTTTCAACATTTTGGGCCGCACTTTTTGACATCGTCAATAAAAAGTGAACTAAGGTCACTTTCAAAATTATGATTTTCAGATTTTCAGTATTTATATTATTTTGAAAATGTACGTGATATAAAATTTTCATATGTACTAATGTACTAAGTATATTTCAATACCGATTTATTTTGTTGACAGTTCAGCATAAGTTATAAATGTCACAAGTTGATAAAAATGCCAACTTGATAAAAGATGAAAATGGACTTAAGCCACTTTCAAAATAAACGGCTCATATATATATATATATATATATGTATATATATATATATATACATATATATATATATAAATATATATATATATATATATATTTTTGTTTTTTAAAACAATTTTTTTTTTTTTATCTTTTTTTATGGTTAAATATGGTTAAGTTATGATGACTCTGACTTATTCTAAATGTGTGGAGTATATATATATGTATATATATATATATATATATATATACATATATATACATATAAATATATATATATATACATATATTATAAAATACGCTTAGCACTAACGAGGAATCAATGTATCATAAAATCAATAAGTTTCTAAAAATGTAATCTTTGCACTTGTAGAATGTGTTGCAAGTTATAATATAAAATAATAAAATTTTTGGTTTTTAAATTATATGTTATTCGTATAATTAAGATAAACAGAAATTTCATTCTCATCTACAAAGAAAAAAAAACTGTTTAATATTTATCATTTAATAAAGTAATCAACTTACATACATATTTTAATTTAAAACCTAGACATAGTCATGTTCAGAGGATAGCCGTGATCGTATGTCATTTTATTCTAAGAGATGTTTTGACAACAATGAAAATTTACTATTACTATTCATTACAGTAATAGCATGGGATTTGAAAAGTGGCATACGACCAGTGCTATCAGCTGAACGACTATGTCTATGTATTAACTTAAAATATGTATGTAAGTTGTTTGCTTATTCGATGATAAATATTACATAATTTATTTAGGTACATATATTTTTTGATACGAATCACAGACTAGAAAATTTTGATTTTTTATACATTTCAGATCTCGATTTCCTGATAGTGGGGATTTAGTTTTTTTAAACTTATCTTTATTACAATAAATTTTCTATTTTCTAGATAATGATGGATTAAGTCTACTCTAATACGGATTCTGGGGAATATTTGTAATAAAAATTTGTGGTTGACTGTATCGAATGCCGAACTCAAATCAAACAAAACTTCTTTCATCCAGGCATTTCGCAATGTATTCAAGCGTTTTGAAGCATGCAGTTGTGGAATACCCTGGTCGAAAACCATGTTTTGTATAATATTTTTTCAAAGATCTTTGCAAATGTTGAAAGTAGAGATATTGGTCTATAACTGTTTAAATTTTTCTTTGCGTTTTTTTTATATAAGAGTTAATTTTTGATATTTATAGTGATTCAGCAAAGTTTCCAATTACAAATGATTGATTTATTATATATGCTAATTCTGTACTTATGAAAGACGTTGAGCCTTTTACTACCACTACGGGTTATAATCCATGCCCTAAGGCATGGATATAAAATGCTGCAAGGCAATAAACTTATGGCATTTTTCCCACAAATCACGAGGTAATTTATTCACAGATTGGATATAAGGGGTAAAAAACCCGCCTGTCCTTCTTAAATACCACTTCAGTAGAAACAACCAAAGGTTGAACGTAAGGGCTAAAAATTTCACGAACTCAAACTAACTCGACCTCTTGTAACACTTGGAATGTTAAACGGCAGGTTGGACATAAGAGGCAAAGACACGCATATCTATACTTACTCAACCTCAAATATCATTAGAGCAGCTTAATCACAGTTTGAACGTAATGGGCAAAAAGCAATCAGAATTGTTTTAGCTCGACCCCAAATATCATTTGAGTTGTATAATCAAAGGGTGTATAATCAAGATATACAAACATGAGTAGTAAAATGAATAGTATAATCAGGATATACAAACCAAACTGACTTACCAACTTACAGCCATTAAGAATCAATAATAGATAATAATAAATATAGCATGCAAATAATATGTTATTAACATTTTAAACATTTTTGCATTATAGTGGAGTTATTTTTTAATTTGGTCGTTATTGTACCAAGTTGTTTTGGCCGCAATTGTTTTACTTCCAAGTTGTTTGAATTCAAGTTACTTTCGCCGGAGTTATTATAGACCGAGTTCTGATGGACGTGTCTCGGTTTTGAACAAAAAACAAAATTGAAATTGCAAATTTAGTCTATAAATTGAAGAAGAAAAATAAATTTTCTACAAAAACTACCACAAAAACAAATATCTTTTGAAAAATTCAATAAATAATTATGCCTATTTTGAGAGTACCATAATTTGAAAACTAAACCTCATACAAAAATTAAATTACCTTTGCTCGTTCACCACGTTAATATCCTCTGAAACTTCTACTTGTCATATGAAACAATTCCTAATCATCACATGTGTTCGTTCATCACATGGTCTAGACATCGCGTGTTAAAAACTTAGATAATATACTGCTAGATATGTCCAATATGTGAGAAGTATGGAGCAGAATAGATTGAGAAGGCTTAATAAATCGAAGACATAGTGTAAATGCGCTAGCCTACAAATAACAACACGTGTTGGACATAGACAAAGTATTGCAATCATCTGTTTCCACTATCTAGATCATGTACTTTAAAGAATTTTCTCCATATTTGTTATTCTTTATTTTATTTGTTAATATTGTCTTTCTGTCTAACTTATATGCTATGTGCATATCTAGCAGTATATGATCTAAGGTTAAAAAATTCTGACCAAAAATACTACTTCTTCCAATGTACACGTATATAAAACGAGTCAAAAGCTGTTCATATATAAGTCTAATATCGATAGTTTTTACTAAATGTGGCATACGCAGTTTAAATAAGACACTATTTTCACGATGTAATTAAGAAATTATTATCTATAATAAATGTAAGTAGAGTTTTTTTAAACATTTTATTCTGGAAAGATTTTTCATCAAGACCTCCGTTTTTATGTTAAGATTATGTAAACCAAATTTAATAACATTAGCGAAGCGTTGTTTTAAGGACTATATGATTCTGAATTACTAAAATAGAAAAAATTGAAAATTATGTTGGTAAATTTAATGAATTAAGGTAATTATCACTCATCTATAAGTAGGAAAAAAATTATTCGAAAATAATAATATTAGCCAAGCATTTAAAATCAAGACTTAATGCTATAGGGATAAATTAAAAAACAAATATTATATTTACCTATGTTTAAGTTTTATTTCAAATATTTTTCTCTTTGCTAAATTATTTGGATTTAAATATGATATTGAAAATGTATCCAATTATTTATTATTCATACTTCAGGAGCAACAAAACACACATTTTTACGTTTACACTTATGAATAATTATAAAGTATCTTCAAGGTAATTAGTTTATATATTAAGGCCTCTGCATATAGACAAGCATAACTCTGTTACCTTCGGCTTATCTTTTATATAATTTATTGTTTTTCCAGTCTTGTCAATTAAAAAAATCTGTTTTTTTAATGAAAAATTTTAATTTATTTAAAATATAATTTATAATTTTACTGTATGACACAGATAGGTAATTATTTTTATTATTCCAGTATGTTGGATTTTTTTTTAGTTTGGATTTTTTATAATTATACTTATAAAAATAATGCGTAGCTAAGAATTATTATAAAAATAATATGTAGCTAAGAATTTAGTACTCAAATTTTATTCTCCTTTTTTTATAAGATAACTTTTTGACAATTAGTTGAAACAAGATAATTAATGTAAATAATACAAGTAGCTCCAGTGAAGCGTTACTCGATCTTTATAAAGATTTAAAAAAAGTTATAAAATCAAGTATTATAAAGTCGAAACAGAAACTGTGACAAGTGTAAATAATGCAACGATAGAAAATTATGTTTATAAATGTAATTGCTGGTTACATATCTCTCAAGAGCATACATCTGATGGAGTGTTTTATAAGTATTCACTATTTACTTGCATTGCAGAGAAATAATAGTGAAAAAATAATACATGTATTGTATTTGTATTATAGATGGTAATCGATACAAAAATTAATCATGTCAGAATATATTTCAAGACAGAATATCAAGTTATATACATTCTTTCCAATTTATGTAATTTTGCTATTATTTCTTATATGCTATTATTCCATGATATAATTAACATTTATTTTATATGCTCCAGTTGTGAATATGTAATTTTGTAAATAATTACACGATTTAAAATTTCATATTATTTATTAAATATGTTAACCATTTCTCCCATGAGCATTAATTTCTCATTATTCGCAAACTATTATCTTTATAAATAATTTGAATAATAGTAACTTTAATTTTATCATAAATGTATATAAAAAGTAATACACTTGACGAAAGAAACTCGAATCATCTACTACCTTTGATTATTAGGACTTTATCCTTGTCACTTATCTAAGTGGTGTGCCAATCTTTTCATAGGTGATAGCTCTTTTTGTTCGAATTCCTATGCAAATGTTTTCAAGTTTATTTATAAAATTATTCGATTGGTGTATAATAAAAGTCTTAAGATTAAGAGAGGCATGAATATGAATTTGAAATATGTATAAATAAATTATTAATTCGTATAAGGCACCTCGCACACGACGCGATTTGTGTGAAATCGGCGATATCATGGATGTGATTTGCTTATGGAAAGCAATGTATTGTCGCACACGGTGTGATTTTTGTGATTTGAAATCATACATGTGATAAAAAAATTGCAACACAAATCCTACGTTCATAACATCACATGGACAATTTTTGTTATTCTTGTTTATACTGTCATATAAATCAATGTTTATGACAAAGATAGATAGTTAAATAATATTACTTTTCATATTTAAAAATAAAAACTTCACTGGCAGAACAATTCTGAAATATAAACTATAATAATATAATGTAAGTACTAAAATTCGGTACTTTTATGAAGTGTATTCAATAAATTAAATTAATTAAAATTACCAAAAAAATTCGTACAACATGCGTGTTGCTTGACACTTTTTTTCAGTAGTTCATGTTATAGGGATTTTTTGGTAACTTTAATTAAATTGATGTATAAATAAAGGCTCATCATAAAAGCCTCTGAAAAGGACATACGCCTGGTACTTACATTATATTATAACTTATTTGTTTTCATTGCTTTGCCATTGTGATATCACGGCAACAATGCATCATAATAACTCAATTTTCTTAGTTAAAAATTTGAACACATTCAGAAATACTTTTTCTTCAAGCTAGCAGTGATTTATGTTAGTGAATTAGTGCAGTAATTTTAATAGTAATTTTGAATAAATTGATTTATTGTATGCACAACGTAAAAGCATGTAGAAAGTATCGATTTCTGGTACTCACATTATACTATAAATATTGTTTTATCACAATGCTCTGCTAGCGTGATTTAACGGCAGCAGTGCATCATATTGACTCAATTTCCTTAATTAAAAATCAGAGCACCTAATGCAAGACCTAAATAGCACCGAATTTTGAGCATATTTTAATTCAATATTGAATACTTCGATTTGCTAGCTTGACTATTATTGAATTCGTAATAAACACAATAAAAAAAAAGTGTCGGTCGGACACTTTGTCTTGCCTGGCCTACATAATTAACGCACTATAAGAAATATAGCTCCAAAAACCTTTTAATCGAATTTAGCAAAAGTCTTGTTGCACATTGAAAGTAACGGGTTGTGTAAAAAAAGGTCTTATTTTTCCCGGATAATGCATTAAAAATAAAAATAGAATAGTATACACAGCTTCATTGTTTACCACAATGATGTTCCAAGTTCTTCAATTTTTGACACTTAGCAAGAAAAATTAGGACATCAAGAAAATTAAATGAAGTATCATTTCTGCATTTAAATTGTAATTATAAACGGATGCTAAATCTATGTAAAAGACTAGCCAATTACCAAAAAATGAACTTACAAGTAAAACATAGTTGTATGTTGAATGTTTATAAATTATTTGCTTGTAATGAATATCCAGTCGAATTCGGTGTCATTACACGTTTCCGTTCGAGTCGACATCAACAGTTAATTTGATTAAATCAGAGATTTGCTATTGTTAGGGAAACCCTAGAATAGTTAAACTGAATATATTAAAAGAATTTTAAGAAAATTTATTTTTACAATTATCAGGTAATTTGTAATTAAAAATTCATTTTTTTAAATTTATACATCAGTGACGTCATTTGATTTTAATAGAGATATGAGATTATTGAAGAGAACTATAGGATATTTTGAAATGATTTTAATTTCCTAATTAAATCGCCCCAATTTCCTTTCTAGACCAAAAACCATAATTTATTTAATGAAATGGTTATTGAGGTTGGAAACAAGAAATTGAAAGTGCACCTACTCGAACTTTTAAATTTATCATATATATCGATAGTAGACTATCTATATATCTAGAAAATAAGTTCGATATGACAGGATGTATTCTGGGAATATCATTTATTTTTTATGGACTTATTATTAATAAGAAATAATATTTTTGGAAAAAATTAGAATGGCAGCAGCCATCGTGGCAAAAGAATCTGTCATACCATTTAAAAATATAAAGTCTATAAAACTATTTATTAGTTATTACCTTACTTTTTTTTCAAATCTAAAACAAAATATACTAGTCCAGGTTAGATCATTTTTGAAAGGGAAAAAATTATAGTAAAATGAAACCAATTGGAAACGGAAGAAAGACAATATGATAAAAATGAAAGGAAAAATAAATTACGGGCGATCTCTGTTCGGGAAGTAGGAGGGATTGAGTGTTTAAGGATAAAATTAGGCTTATCTGAATTTCCGACAAAACTACAAGTCGTATGGAAAAAAGTGTATATTTTTTTACACCACCGGAAAGTAGATTTCAAAGTCCACCAACTTTTTTGAAAAAGTCTAAATTTTGATTTGAGATTTTTCGATTGAAAATTAGGGTGCTTTTTCGATATTTAGTCAAAATTAGGTGAAAAAATAAATATTTAAATTTAAAAAATTACCATATATTTGGAACATTAAAAGGTAAGTTTCCACCAATTTTTGTGAAAAAAATTGTTATGTAAAATATAAAAATAAAAAAACCAATAACTTGGTTATTTTAATTTTTCAAATAAATTTTGAAGCTATGTGAAAAAAGCGTGAATACAAAGTTGTAGATCTTTTTATTACCTGCAAATTTTCCATTTAACTTTTTTCATAGGACTTTTATCGGAATATATAGGAGTTAGGAGTTTTGTTGGAAATTCAGATAATCCGATTTATACCTTTAACACTCACCCCCTCCTACTTCCCGAACAGATCGCCCGTAATCTATTTTTCCTATCATTTTTATCACATTATCATGCATTTCCAATGGGTTTCATCCTATTATAATTTTCTTCCACTTTTTACCACTTGTTAAAGCTTCTAGCCTGGACTATACTGACGCCTTATAAATCAAACAAAATAAAATTAATTTTATGTTAATTTTTTTTCTTTCACTTTTCAATTTTTTTAACTACTAAATTAATATAGTGACTACAGTGTCTTAATTTTATGTGAATGTATAATTTATTACTAAAAACAAGTTTTGTTCAGTTTTTAAAACTAAAAAACTTTTTATATTAAAAATTTGTTGTATTTCGACCAATATGACCATCTTCAAAATTCAAAACAATCGTAGTACAAATACCCAATATACACAAATTAAAATTATGCAACTGGATAGTTCCTTCATGATGAGTTTGTTAAGTTTCGCATTAAAGTGTCAAACTAGACTCAGTACCATAACAAAATTTCAAAAACAAATTTAAATTGATTCAAAAATGGAAAAGTCATCATCTTTTAAAGATTATATATTCATTTATTTCTGGAAAACGATGTTTTAGATGCTGGTACTATCTCTCTCTTTGTTTAATCAAGATTGTCACACCATAATCTTGCTTATTTTTAAGACTTACAAAAAATAACATCAGTACTCTGCTTGTGGTGTAATGACGTGTAAATTAAACAAGCAAACAACCGTGACCGTAGTTCCATAAAACAAGCATTATTGAAAAGTACTTCTCAAAGAGAATGAAGGTCACATCATCAATCAACAGAAGCTCAAAAGCAGATCCTACTCATTATTAATCACTGTAGTTTTTGTCGAGTGACCAAAGAAAACTGATGAAAACTAAGGATATTTATAAATATTAGTAATTATTTTGTTAATCTTCTTAAAACTGTGTTTTGCGTCTAATAATAACCCAAATTTACAATTTTCAACGCCATTTATCCAAAATAATGAGTTTATTCCCTGAATTAATTTCATATTTGTTAAATTAGGTATAACGTAGCATGTATGTAACAGGTATGTCGTATTTTGTTTTGAATTTTTTAGTTTCAAAATATGTTTAATATATTGGTTTGAAAGCCGAAAATATGACAAAAATTTCTGTTTCTAATAATTTAGCTTGAAAATCCTTGTAATAGTAACTGTGTACTAGGCCTTCAGAAAAAATAAAGTGCTGGCTAACAAACATAATAACACTTAAGTTTTTTTTTGCGCAAAAATTTATGCAATCATTATAAGGAATTTCTAAGAAATTTAAATTGTTAATAAAAAAAGATTAGTAAAATTTGCTTCAAATTAACTTTGTTTTTATATAAATTTTTGCTATGATATATGGCGAATTTAACAAAATTTGTTATTATTTATGAGAAAACTATTGAACCAATTATTAAGTAAGGTTATATCTTGAAAATCATATGCATTTTTTATCAAAAGTCTAGTTTTGAAGAAAATGGATGAAAACCGAGAAAAAAATTCGACAATAATCTTTATGGGTATTTTTTTCATAATTTTTGAAGTTATATTTCTTTTGGCGCGTTTGGATGAGAGTAATTTTTCGCGCGCACAGTCTCATAAAAATGACATGATGAAGTTGGATACAGAAATTTAATATATATAAGATAATTTTTGGAGTTATACTTCTTGTAGCGTGTTTCAATGAGAGTGAATTTGTGAGCTGCGCGCATACGATCCATTAAAAACGACATGATGAAGTTGACTACAGAGTAGAATTAATAATATACATTTCTTTAAATGACTAAGTTAATTTATAGGTATGGGAACTGAATATACAATACTTACTGTATTTTTGCTGTCCATCTCATCATCTCTTTTAATAATAATAATTAAGGTTTTTTCTCTCAAAATATCAATAACATCAACAAATTTTCAAATGACACTTCTTCAAATGGTACAGAGAGTTTATTAGAATCTCATAATATACTTATTCATATTGAAAAATCATATTCTCCTGATACAAATAGTAATAATTTATTAGGAACTCATAATTTATTTATACATTTTGAAAAATCATATTCAACTGATGATATAAATAGTAATTATTTTTCACTCTCATAGGCATGATGAAAATACTTTTTTTGCTCTTGCTTCTGCTATATTTATAAGTTGTCCATATTTCTTTAAACGTGGTATGAAAAAAAAATAAGAGTAAAATTTAGAGATCATCACCGTACTCAAAATTCACAGGTAAAAGCTGTATCATATTTTAGTTATAAGCCACTGATGACAAACTGATCCGAGTTCCGATTCAATCATTACCGGAAGATGCTATGACAGTAACCATAAATAAAAAAAATAATAACTTTCTTATAATGAGAGAATTTATGTTACACTTAATGTAAGAAAATATATATATATATTTATTTATTTTTTCAAATTGAATCTGAGCTTTATTGACTGTGTTGACTATCCTTCTCCAGTCCTTTTATTATTTTATTGTAATTAATTATTTGTATGCAAATAAAAATTGTCTTATAATGATGCCAAAGTAGTATTACTTCTGACGCGCGTACATGTACACGCACCTATTTTTTTGTTTTTTTTTTTGTTTATATCTGTTTGTACTTAGTTACTACTTTGGTAAGTTGTTTATTATTCATTTTTTTCGACTGATATTCATTATTTTGATAATAAAAAGAATTGAATTTTACAGGTTACGCTACTATGATTTTTTTTTTTTAAATTTATATAACAATAATTTGAAAATGTTTATTCCAAATTGGTTCTTTCTTATGTGCATAGGTTTTTATCTATCATCCTTGTCAGTTTGTTTACTTTCATTTTTAGCATTTGTATGAACTTCAGCTATTTCTGTTTGTGGTTGTTGCATAATTCTACTATCATCCTCAGCCATTGCTAGACCAATGGTTGCACCAATTTTTGCCGAAGCTTGCCTAAATGTATCACTTAATTTAACTTGTACAACGTTTATGCACATCGATGTTAATGCCAAACCAAATACTAAATACAATATGGAAGCCATCATATACATAGGATGTTGTGGAACAAAATCACCAAACCCAATGGTAGACATTGAAATAAAAACGAAATAAAATGATTCAAAGAAACTCCAATTCTCCCACATCCAATAGATGAGTGCCCCACAAAAAATGTATAATAGCAAAATAAATATGGCCACCGATACTGGTAAATTAAATTCATCATCTATAGCAAAATTTGATGGTGCGGGTGTACATGGTGTATTTTCACCTCCAGCACCACCATCTGGTGTATTCAGTGGCCTTGCACCATCAATATTTAAGTATGTAGCTTTAGATTGAATCGAGCCGCCCGATGATGTGATTGGTGGACTGCTTAAACTTGGACCTGTTTGCTGTACACATTCAATTTCTTCAATATTTATTTGTGATGGTCGACGGAATGTCGCTATTTCATATACCATTTGTACTCCCTTCATAACATCCTAAATATAAAAATAAAACAAAAGTTATTAATACTGTATTGTTTAAAAGTATCAAAGTGAACTTGTGAGTTTGTGAGAATTGTCGTAATTTACAAAAATTGTATATAGTTTGAATAAAGCCTTACATAAAAATTAATGAAATTAACCAAAAATAAAAAAAAATTTTTATGAATGGTTGCTACTACAGCCTAATCGTTGCTACTAATAAAAAACATTGTGAGTTTTCCATCTGAAATATTATGATTTCTCGAATTTGAAAAGTCGTAATATGTATATTTTCTCTATGGTAATCATACATAGATAATAGATAATAATAGCATTTGGTTATGCGATGAAAAAATTCATTTTCTACATTTCAATAATGTAACATTTTCTGTACCATTATACAATGAATATTTATAAATTCTGTAAACAATAGTGGAGATGTTCAAGATGGTTCCATTTTAGAAATATCTCATCTATGAATTACCATAAAATAAAATTTTATGTGTTGTTATGAACGACACTGTGAACACAGTGTAAGTGTATAGTGCAGTGTTGTGTAATGTGGTGTCGCATAAGGAAGGCGGACATATTAGTTTAAGGACTTGCGCATTAGCGGGCAAAATATATACATGAGGAGAAGATATATACTTCGGAATATAATTATTGTACGGTCACTGTAAAGTCGTTTAACATTTAAAATAATAAACATATTGAATTAATTATTAACCAAGGTTTCTCATTTACTTCGGAACCCACAAACACAATATGTGTATATGCAAGGAAAAAGTTTACATAGGCAGTTAAATTGGGGGAGAAATCAATTTATCCAGAAAATCGTTCATAAAGAAAAAATTTAAAATTTGAAAGAATTTACGTGAAAAAAGTTATGTTGTAACTTCTATGCCGTTCCACAGAGGTGAACTTGAGGAAGTTACTCTGATTGAGCAGTTGTAACATAAGTTATTGGCAAGACAAATGACGGTACCTATCAGAGACTGTCTAAGGTTTGACACTTTATATTTAATTACCCATACGTTTTACCCACAGTGATTGATTATGGAGTAATGTGTTGCAATTTTGAAGATTATAAGGATTAAACCATTATGCATTCCAAAACATCCATTAAATATATTATTACTAAAAACATATATAAATTTACATTGCTTACGATTGTAAAGATGTGCTCTTTTAAATACAAGGAGCTATCACTACATTAACCAATTATTTTTTTCTCATAGCGAAAAAGTTTATACTCAATAATACTCAACCGGTTTTTAAGAAAAATTTATATATAACATTTCAGTAGACTTCATATAATACTAAATTTGGCTCCGTCTACATATATCTCCCGAATCTCTAAAACAATAGTAAAGCAATATACAAGTGTAAACATACTTCATGTAATATTGGCCGAATTTGGGTTAAATTTCATCTTCCATCAGTTCACCCAGAGATATTTCTATTTAAGTAAATATATTCGATAATTGGGTATTTTCACATAAATGCCGATATATCGTTAACCATTCATTACACTTTGATAAGATGAGTGAAAATGTTCAGAATGGTGATGGGGATGTCTGATTTTAGAAACATGTCATGTATAAATTACCATTCCGAAGAAATCGCCGTACGAAATTTAGCCTTTTTTTTTTATCTAAATGCCGATATATCGTAAACCATTAATCGGATTCTGATAAAATTTGTAAGTAGATGCATGATGTAGTTTTACATAAGTGCCTTAAATTATGTTAAAATTGATTGTTCCGCTAATAACATTTTTTGTTGTTGTGATTTTCTATTAATATTTGTTTCTTCTTAATATTCAGAACAATCAATTTCAATCTACTAACAAATTTCATCAAAATTCTATGTCTGGTTTACGATATATCGGTATTTAGATTAAAAGAAAGGTAAATTTGTGCGCAGTATCTGCGAAATGGTAAATTATCGAAGGGTTTTTCTAAAATGAGACCTCTACATCATCATCCTGAATATCTCCACTGTTGCTTACAGGATTTACAAATATTCGTTGTTTTGTTCTGGAGCTAAGCGTGTTCACCAGAATGAGTTTTACAGGCCGACGGAAACGATACAAAAATTGCTCATGAAGCTACATAATGTGGGCTTCATAAAATTTTAAAATTTATGTAAAAAAATTTCTATATTGTCATCTATAACGGAAGGATTCTGCAATTCAGTTAATATTATTTTAGTAAAATTAGCAATAGATAAGTATGGAAATTCTATTGCAATTAATGATTTGTTGTGAAATCTTATTAATTATGTTGAATACGGTGAATACTAAAATTTACTCGCTTAAGTATTTTGTGTAATTCCTTCACCGCCGACTCTAGGGTGGAGTATCGACATATCTGGAATTTGCAAGTTTCATTAATGAAACATAAAATTACATTAATAAAGATCAGAAATGATAAAGAGTAACATTTTTTTTTTGAAAAGTCAATTTTTCAAGTATCGTGATGGAAGTGATATACTTCAATTCGTTTCCCTGAAATTTGCGTGCACTTGCTTACTTCGGATTTGATTACCCCCGCCCCTTACCTTACCCGAGTAACTTTAATTTTTATTAAATTAAACTATTTAAAAAAATTCACCTGAGTTATACTTGGATTTGATGACAACTGATCCAGCAGCATTAATTAAAATAATAAAATTTAAAAAAAAAATGTTTTAAGGAAATATAAAAGTCCGTAAAGTTAACGAATCGAAAATTATTTCTTTTTATGCTTTCTTTAATCTTACTTTTTTTTAATATCAAGTATATTCTTTTAAACCTTTTTTTTAACCCAATATGTCAGTGATTTGGGTAGTGTTTTTCTAATGTGTTTATATGCATTTATTTTTATTCATTGATACGATTGGTAGCCTTAATTATATATCAGAAAATGACCCTATAATGGTTCACAAATAAATTTTAAAAATTTCGGTAAGCCAATGACGTAGTAGTACTATAAAGACAGAAATCCTGTTTTTTTTTATTGATCTTCTATGATTCATGACAAAGAAGTATTGATTCAAAATAAAACATAAAATTTTCCTATTTGTACTAATCATTTTATTTAAAATCGACTACAAACATCCAGACTTCGTACGCTTACATAGAATAAGAGGTATTTTTGAAGAGTTTCCAAAATGGAGGAGAGTTTAAAAAAATTACAGCTTTTCTATGTTCCGTCATCATTTCATATCGACTTCAAAAAAGCTTATCTTATTTCCTTATTAAATAAGTTGGCATTTTTACAAAGATGGGGGAGGGCTGATATATAATTTAACATTTTCTTATTTTTTCTGAATATTTTACACTAAATGCATAAAATCGCATATTTCTAACTTTCATAGAAAATATTTGATATTTTTGGATATTTTACCCAAAAGAGTGTCAGAAATATTACAAAATTTTGCTCTTTTTGAAGATTTACTTCGAAAGGCGGACATGTCTAAGTCAAATAAGCATCAAATAACGTTAGATCTGTTTCAAAAGGTCTTATTTAAGCGTAGTGTTAAGGAAAACACAGACTTATTTTAAGAAAAATAATACATGAAATTAAATCTATAAAGTGTTAATTTTCAATACACTTGCAATTTCATGTCCTTTGATTTTTCCAATAAATCCATCGGACTCAAAATACAAATTCAGTTACAAAAAATTAGTGAACACAAAAGATGAAGAAAATTTAGATTTTATTAAGCCTCGTAAGAACTTACGACAAGTCTTATAATTTTGAGGGAAAATTTTGTAAAAATGATATTGTTTTATGAGGAATTTTATGGGGAGTCGTCCAATGGAATTGTTTCTCTAATAACTTGTTCTTTTGGTTCTCTTAGATAATACTTGAAACTCAAACGATTTTTTAAAGTTGTACATTTAGGAAAATTTACATAAATATGATATACTTTATGTGCATTTTTTGTTTTTCATACGCTGTGTGTTTTATTAGTTACCCGAAGACAGTCGAACATAATGCATATCGTGTTTACATAAAAATGATATACTTTATGTGCATTTTTTGTTTTTCATACGCTGTGTATTTTATTAGTTACCTGAAGACAGTCGAACATAATGCATATCGTTTAAAAATTTTTTTGTCTTTATTCTGCCATAAATGTGACTAGTGGTTAATTTAATTTTAAATGATGGAAGATTACCTGTATATTTTCATTTTTTCGAACTTTTCGACAGCTACCCGTATAATATAGTCTTCGTACAAATGCCCATACAAATTTAATACTTCTGGTAAACAATTTTCCAAAATCAGCTAATAAAATCAGGAACATTGGGATACCAAATATTGCATAGATAATTGTAATTGCTCGACCAGTTGTTGTGGCAGGCGTTATATGACCGTAACCTGTAAATAATACGAATTTATTAAATGTATTATGTTTCAACTGTTTTAAATTAAATTCAATAGTTGGTATCTTTTTAATAAATTTGAATAAACAATTATTATATTACTATTAAAAATTACAGATTCCTAGTTTTTCTGATACCAGATTGATCACAGCATACTATAAATAGAACACCTTCTCATAAAGTAATTCAACTATTACTACTCAAATATTAGATGATGGTTAGATTTGAAGCAGGACACACTGTATATGATAAAAATAATGTTTATATATGGTTTTTATTAAATGGTTTTTTGAAAAAACCTCTCCCATAGAATTTTAAACTGTAAATAGAAGAGGGTATTTTAAAATTTCAATGGATGATAGGTTTACGTATTTAAACAAACCAGAAAGTCAGGAAATTAAGAAGGTTTTACCGCCGACTTTCACTGGATATAAATTGGCAAGTACGAGAAGGTAACTATTAAAATTTAAACATTTAAAAACAGGGTCTCTTTAATCACATATACATCATTCTAGTATACATTGAATGTTGGAAAATTCAGTCAGAAAGTCAAATAGATGTAATATCTGGGTACAAGGAAGTAAAAAATGCATTTCTCTTAAATCTGAATGACACAAAATTTTATTCCCAAGACTAAGCAGGTAGGTTTTAAAGAACATTATTTAAGGTTTTGAGGTGCAATCCTCGTGAGTTTTATGTATCTGTTTGGAATTATACGTAACAATATTATTTTTATTCAGATTTACCTAGAAACATTAAATTCTTAATATATAGATGTATAAATATAATAGTGCTTAGACTTGTACATCTCAGAATATTAACATTATGTAATATTGGTTCATCCTATATAATGTTCTAATACAACAAAGGTTGAAGTAAAACAAAATAAGTTGTAGAATTAGACTGATTTCCATTATATCATTAAAATCATAGTTACTATATAATATATGTATATATATATATATATATATATATATATATATATATATATATATATATATATATATATATATATATATATATATATATATATATATATATATATATCTATATCTATATATATATATATAGATATATAAATATATATATATATATATAGATATAGCCATCTTCAGTTTTTTATACATATATACATATATATATATATATATATATATATATATATATATATATATATATATATATATATATATATATATATATATATATATATATATATATATATATATATATATATATATATATATATATATATATATATATATATATATATATATATATATATATATATGTATATATGTATAAAAAACTGAAGATGGCTGCAACCACATTAAAATCATTCTCTGAATTGACAGAGATTTAAAAAAAAAGTTTTTAGTCTACAATAAAATTAAATAAAATTTTGAATCATATTTTCGAATACTGCTATGGTAATAGGAGGGTGATACGTTAGCTTTATGTGTTTTCATCGAGTTTTAACATGCCTCCTTAATTTTCGGTAGATTCCAAATATAAAGCAAGTTTTTTTTGGAAAGAAATAGTTTGGAAATTAATTAAAATTAAACAAAGACTACAACGAACCGAGTTTATTGAAACACATGGCAATATATATATATATATATATATATATATATATATATATATATATATATATATATATATATATATATATATATATATATATATATATATATATATATATATATATATATATATATATATATATATATATATATATATATATATATATATATATATATATATATATATATATATATATATATATATATATATATATATAATTTTATTGTAGACTAAAAACTTTTTTTTTTAAATCTCTGTCAATTCAGAGAATGATTTAATGTGGTTGCAGCCATCTTCAGTTTTTTCTTTAAATCTTGGATTTGTGACTAGCGTTTCAAAAAACCCCCGAGAGACTATTTCCGAAGGAAAATTTTGATTTAAAAATTTTTTTTAACATCTGCCACTCCTATGGATGGTTTCAAGCATCCTCAGTTGCTTTTTACCTTGGATTAGTGATCAAAGACCCCAAAACCCTTCAGAGACTATTTGTGAGGTGAAATTTTTAATTTTAAAAAAATTTTCTTATCCCTGCCACTTCTATGAGTGGTTTTAATGAGGCTGTAACTATCCTCAATTGCTTTCAAACCTTGGATTTGTATTCAGCGCCCCAAAAAATTCCCAAGAGACTTTTTTCGAGGTGAAATTCATAATATATGTTTTATCTCTGTCATTTCTAAGGGGTTTTAATGGGGCTGAAACTAGCATCAGTTGCGTTTTGACCTCGAATTCTTGAGCAGCAAAAAACCACCGAGAGATAATTTTCTTGATGAAGTTTTGAGTTTAATTAATTTTTTATCACAGTTTCTGTTTAAGTTGAGAAAATTATCCTAATTTTCTAAATTTTTATAGTGTGGCAGATGTGGGTGATGATAAGTGTTTCTGAAGGCCTAAGAAGACATGCAAACAAAAAGTTTTTAAATTGTAGGTCCTCCACCACTTTTCTACATTATCCTGCTCATTAAGTGGGATAAATTACGTGTAATTAAAACAAGAAAGCTCACCAATTGTGGTAACTACAGTTAAACAATATACCATTGAATTTAGGAAGCTCCATGATCTTTGGCCACTGTACGTGTGCATGCCAGCCTCATGGGCTGTGTGTAATTGTTCTTCAAAGTCCATTAATTTTCTGCGTGCAAATGATTTCCAATCATCTTCACGTAAATTATGACTAGACATCCATAATGTATCAATAAAATCACGTTTCACACGTTTCACTCCACATTTGTAAAAATTCTCAAAGGCTCCTTCCGTAAACCGGAATACAAAAGCACCCAAACCGCAAAATATAAACATTATCATTATATGACTAAAACATCGATTTCGTAATGAATTAATTATTCGATAATCTTCATCATTATCAATTAGAAATTCTGTCCATATTGCCCAAACTTCTTTTATAAAATTTCTAAATATTTTACGCTTTTGCGTTTCATATTGTTGAATTGCTTGCGATTTATCATATGATTGTTTTTCATTTTGTGCTTGTTTAATTAATTTTAATTTTTCCTTTAATTCGGTTTGTTGTTTTAATAATTTTAGTTTATTTTCTAATCGAATTTGTTCGTCTTCTTCTGAATCTGGTTCCATTGAAAGTGATTCATGTGATGACCAAGAAGATATTGATGATGGATATTCAAGTTTAGAAGTACCAATTTCTGCACTCAAACGTTGTGCTTTTTTAAAGCTTTCAATTAAATCCGCATCGTCAGAATATATTATTTCACGTGGTGTCGATTGACTTCGTTTAAATATCGCTTTCTTTTCCACAGCTGGTTTCCTGGATCGTGAGTCGGCATTTGTTTGTGACAAACTTCTTTTGACTGTGTTTAATAATTGTAATACATCACGTGATGGCTCGTTTATTACTTGAGATTTCTCAGCGATAACTGATTTTTGATTCTCGTTTTGTTGATTTTCAACTTTATTTAATTCTTGATTATCATTTTTTAAATCAGTTTTATTTATTTTATGACTGCATCTACGTGTTGGTCTGGCCGGTCTATTATTAATAGAATTTTCAAGATCTTTAAAAATTTCATTTCTTTTGTTTGATTTCTCAACATTTTCTTTATCGAGAACTACTTTAGACGAATCATCTAAAGGCGGGCTAGGAAAATTCAAATGAATAATCGTTAGAGACGTTTGGATAATTTAAATTTAAATCAATAAATTACTTGATGACATATATTTTCCAACTAAATTTGTTATATGATAAAAATATACATATATTTAGATTTTATTATAAAATTCAACTTATTTATTTAACTTTTTATATACTAACGTACAAGTGACATACATTTCCGTCATTTCGACCAAAGTCATACTGTAAAAGTATAAATAAAAATCGCGGTTTAAATAGCCAAAATTATATTATATATTATTATATAAAAATACAAATACACATAAAATAATTTATAATTTATAATTAAGGAAGTACGAGCGGCAGGCATGGTGGGGATAGGCTGCTCTGAGCGTGCGGTGAAGGGGTGATGATGATCATGTGATCGCGGCAATACGTATGCCAACACTGTGATTAGTATGATTATTATTTTTGTTGTTATTTGTAAATTCAAAATATACATTGCGTATAATATATACAGTTGTAGGTTATAGACTAGGAGGAATCGGCGCATGAGTATCGAAAACCATTCCACCTCAATTTTTTTTATGCGATCCTCTTCAAATTGCCCTCCTAATGATATAAATGCATGTTGCCATGGCGCAATCCGGTGTCATATTGTTTAAACAATTGCAAGGCATTGTTATTTTTCAACCGGACAAATTTTTTTTATATTCTTTATTGAAATACCAATAAAAAAGGTCCTATAACTTTTAACGATAAAGTTAATATTTTTAAAGATGAATTTTTAAAGGTTTGAAAAATCTCAAATTTGGGTACTTTCAACCCATGAAAAATATATTTAAAAAAAACATAATGTCTTAGTAATATTTTTTTTTAATTCTCTATACAATTGTTAATATTGTAAAAAGAGATTTTAAAAAATTGCATTGTTTATACCTTTTTTTAATTGTTAATAAGTATGCGTCGCTTACCTTTAAGTATCGCTGTCTCTCTCTGACTCATGGTTTTTTAAGTGCCGCTGTCTCTCTCTGACTCATTGGTTTATAGTTAAAAATATTTATTAATATTTAACAAATCATTTATTAGAGACCACTTTTTAGTCCTTAATAAATATTTCTTAGTACTTAAAGTGATTTGTTTGTATTTAATAAATCTGATAATCATTTATTAAATATTAATAAATCTTTTTAAATACTAAGAAATATTTATTAAGGACTAAAAAGTGGTCTCTTTTATTGGTATTTCAATAAAGAATATAAAAAAAATTTGTCCGGTTGAAAAATAACAATGCCTTGCAATTGTTTAAACAATTTCGGTTTAAACAATATGGCACCGGGTTGCGCCATGGCAACATGCATTTATATCATTAGGAGGGCAATTTGAAGAGGATCGCATAAAAAATTATGATTATTGCTTTGCTTCTATCTCTTTCCAATATTTTTTATCTCTTTTTAATGGTCTACAGTGTTGCCGGTTAGTACCAAAGATAATCGACGCTACCGAATTTACTGAAAAAGTTCATCTTTTTAATTAAATATCTTTTTAATTAGTCGGGCAAAACGGTTTTTTTTTTCAATTATTTATTAAGGTTTTAACCTTAATTTAAATAGTTTTTTTTAAATTTCTACCGGCTAGTTTCGCTGATATTTACGAAAACGTATCACCCGCTACCGTTTTGCCATAAAGCCAATGTTAAATATGCCTACTTTTGAAGTCATTTATTTATTTAAATAATCGGGCAACCCCCCCTAAAATTTTTAGGATCGGTTTAGATTTAGTTCAACTGCATATAAAAAAAAATTCAAGTCTTTTATTAAAAATTGCATTGGTGCTCGTACTTCCTTAAACAGGGCGTATGAAAATTATTCGATATTGTTGTGTATTTGAACATTTAATTTTAATTATTTATAATATTTTTAACAAAATCGTTATGAGCTACATTGAATCAAAGTACAGAAAAAATCTTAAAAAACCTCAATCTCATTGAAATAAAAATTAAATTAAATTCTGTAAGTTTGCAATTTTTTTATGGATTTTTGTTTCATATATCTTTAAATTAAAATAATTTTAATAATTTTTAAAACTAAGGATATTGTGTTACTAAACAAGGTAACGTCCATAAATAACGTAACTTAATTCATTATTTTTAGAAGCGCAGCTTCCTTCCATTTATTCTAACGTAGTCTTATCTGTGACATCCCCTTCGAAGGGAATGTAGTTTATTTATTATTAAGACCAATAATCGTTTTGTATTTTCTGTAAAAAATTATTTGGTTGAAGTAAAATATTGATACTTGTTATAAATGCTGGCACTAGTCACATTGTAAGCGACTAGTTCGATTATTGGTAAATATTGTATTCACGAACAACCAAACAACATTTTTTTCCTTGAGGTTTCGAGAGGATCGAAGTAAGTTTTGAGCCCGCAGGGTGAAGCCAGATACCTTGTTCATGACGGTTCAAGACGGACATAAAGTCAATAA
Source organism: Chrysopa pallens (assembly GCA_020423425.1). NCBI lineage: Eukaryota > Metazoa > Arthropoda > Insecta > Neuroptera > Chrysopidae > Chrysopa > Chrysopa pallens. The sequence goes on from CM035592.1 coordinate 114,880,074, forward strand.
TATTTTTTATACCCTTACAAGCCCTGTTGCCAGAGAACATCTTTATTATGCTAATTTTTTGCGGAGCAATTGATTTTGACTGCAATTAATGTAAGATACAAGGCAGTCAGTTTCATTCAAAAAGTTTGTAGAGAAAAAGTCAAAATAATGTATATTTATTCTGAACATAGCTTTTATATAAATTGTACGAAAAGTCATTACCTATCATTTTTTCTTGAAAATCAATTTAGATTAAAAAATTTAATTTTCTGGAATATCCCATTGAGTGGTATTTTGGATAGTTTATGCAGCATTCCAACAAAAAGCCATAAAAAATGTCAAGTTTTTAATAAAGTATTTAAAGTCAATTAACAAATTTTTTTTCTTAAAGTCACAAATACAGGTATAAAAATGTAATTTATCGATTTAAAACAAAATAAACAACTTTAACAATGAAGTCCTAAAAATATCGTCTCAAAAATACCTTACCCATTCGTTTGATGAGTATCTTTATTATCTTTATCGTCTTTATCGTCAACATCAATATTTATCGTTGCTTTTGTTTCACGTATTGGTGTTTTATCACGTGTCACAATTCGAGAATTTGAACCAGAACTTTGTGAACGTTTTTTGGTAATAAAACGACGTCTTAGATTAATTGATGTAGTTAATATTTGTTCCGGTGTCACTAATGATTTTGAAATTGTATTTTGTTCTGTTGCTCGAACTTCTTCTACAGCACAACTCACAGTGTTTTCATCCGCCATACTGGCAAACGAAATTCAACTAATAATAAATACTACATGCTCTAGGTTCGGTTAAAAATAAATATAGTTCAAATAAATTCGCAGTTCGCATTTTATAGTTTGTAATGTGTTGGACAGAGCATTCGTTATATGTATTAAAATATACGGAATAATAGAAGTGTCTTCGTGCCCGACGCTGGCAACGAATATTTTCATGTAAAATTGATATTGAAATATGATATGTGACTGCAATATGCATATTGAAATACATATCCTGCCTATGTCATGTTGTTAGTTGCTGGTTGTTTGTAGTTATTCTAGAATTTTCTAATCAATTTCCTAGATTCAATGGAGGTAAAGGACTGCTATTAGATTTCTAACCTATATTCATTTGATTCTTTTTTTAAAAATTCTATTTGTGTATGTATGATTTAATTGGGTCAAATTTGTAAGCTAAATTCGGAACAGTTCGGAACAAAAATATATATATATATATATATATATATATATATATATATATATATATATATATATATATATATATATATATATATATATATATATATATATATATATATATGCTTTTTTGCAATCTACGTGAAACTATTATATTACGGAAAATGTATTTAAAAAAGTTTGTAAGGAAATTCACATGCGTAGAAGAATAGACTATGTAACTTTTTATATCATATAAATTGTGTAATATAATAAGTTTATTCACATAATATCAATAACAATATGAATGATTTTGAAATATCATATCAATCGTAGATTAAAAGGTAGAAAATTTAAGAATTGGAAAATTTAGAGGTTTTTAAAACAATTATTTTTCATGAATTTTGGATAACATTTTGTGAAAATTTTATGACATAATATCTAATGTTTAGTTAACATATAAAAAGTATCACTTAAAAAATACTATTTAAGTCATACTTTTTATTTCTTGTAAATATTAATTTTTTGTCACCAAATTTACAGAAAAATTATACTATAAATACTTCTTTTTTAATACAAAAATAAAGGTATATTGTGCGGTCAAAGTTTTGAAATGGTCAAAAGCTACTTAAACTTAAAAGCTATTGCATCAACATAATGTTTAGTATCCCTGCTTCAAAGTTTCTGTCTTGACTTGAACTACGTTTTGACCAAATTAGTGAATCGGAAAATATTTGGATTCTATGGGAAACTTACTTTCTGTTAACCACGCTTTTTAAAAAAATCTCTAGTTTATTAATATTTATCAGATATTATATTTTCTCCTGTTGGGAATGCATTATATAATTTTCGTTCATTTTCATTCGTATTCATCATAAAATAGTGTACAAAAAATCAGTAACAAATAATAACAACTAACATAGTTAATTGTTAGATACTCTACATATGGTGGAGTATAAATGTTTGAACTGTTTATAATGATTAGCATTCATAAAGTAGCCTAAATACCCAGTCTGTATATCTATAGATATATTTATAATAATAATGTGTATTGCAATAAATGTTATAATTAGCTGATATTGAGCTGTAATTGTGGCTAATCTAAATAATTTAAGAAAATATTTCAAACAAAAGTTGTTTGTAAAAAAAAATTTTGTGTTTTATTTTTTCTTTTATGATTTAAAAGTTAGATCATGGACCTATTGGATCCAATGAGTCTATTTTGCTCATTCACGAACTTGACTAACTTTTTATGTCTAATATACAGGACCACACGATCACCATCTACTTCATTTTTTAAGTTATTTGGATGGCAGACGGGCAGATGAAACACAAAATCGTGTTTGTGGCTTCAATATTTTCAAGCTTAACAAACTTTAGGTTAAAATTAATATACTTTGACATATTAAGTAATTACTAAAAAAAAAATTTATGCCGGCGACGATCATGGAGACATGTAATATATTTGTTTCGTTTGTCAGTTTGTATGTAACGTACATACAAACGTACGATACCGTACGATATATGTATACATGTTGCTACAACGACGATATAATATATATATATATATATATATATATATATATATATATATATATATATATATATATATATATATATATATATATATATATATATATATATATATATATATATATATATATATATATATATATATATATATATATATATATATATATATATATATATATATTATATATCGCCGTTGTAGCATATATGATGGTTTATTGAATTTGTAAAAACTTTTTACAACATGAAATTATGAATAAAACAAGTTAAAAGTGAAGATAACAAACAATGGTGTTAATTGAATAAATACCTGATATATGTTTAAGTATTAATGTTTGAACTGTTTTCAAATATAATCATTATTAAATTCATTAAGTACGTAGTACATGAAGTTACGAAAACTTCCATAAATTCAACAAAAGTTTAATCATTATGACTTTATCAATCTCGAATATATATTATATATTATTATATATTATGAAATTCAATTCAAGCATACATAAGACGATGAACTTCATTTTTTCCAATCGAATTTATTTAGTTGCGATTAAACAGAAAAAAATTAATTTCATTGTTTTTACACAAAAATAATTTTTTATACGAACAATAGAGCTTTATAAACAGAGATTTCGTAAAAAGCAAAATTTGCGGTTTTGAAAAAACATAATTATTTGGATTTTGAACTTTTTTCTATCTTTTATGGTCTAAAAGTTTACCAAGGATACCAAACGAACCCATTTATCGATTTTGACTATTGCTTTTCTAGTATTTAATAGAAAAATAAGAGATATTTGTTATGAATCATATTCGACATGGATCAAAATAAAATTTTGAAGTTCTTGTTGAAGATTTTTATATTTTCAAACGAAAAACATTGGGCGTATGCAGTAGCATTAGTTGAGCTATTTATTTATTTCCGTCCCGAAAGCTGTGGATCTAATAAAATTTTTAGGAAAAAGATATCTTACATATAAAAATGAAAATCTTGGAATTTGATTTTAAGAATTGAAAAAAAAGTATTTCAATAGTTATGTTCAAATTAATTTAAGAAATTTATTTGAAATGAATACACCTATCTATTTTTCTGTCAAAAACAGTTAATATAAAATTTTTTTACACTCTTACCGTTTACTGTAATTTTTTGAGTTTCAAATATATTAATGTTAGTTTCAAATTTGTTGATGATGATTAAAAATCCGATTATCACTTAGCATCAACAAATTTGAAACTAAAATTAATAAATTTCAAACTCAAATAATTTCTGAAACATGTAATGTCTTCGTCCTTAAACTATGTTTCCAATCATAGTATAAAACCATAAAATTAAAATTGTTTTGAAATAAATATCCCGACTGCGGCAAAGCCAAAAAAATGGGTTATGATTTTGGCTTTCAATATAATGCATACATATAATTCATTTACAAAGAAAGGGAATACAAAAAAGTTCGTTTTTATGGGTTAGTTTTCAATTTTTAATAGTTTTTACTCAGATAATTTAGAATGATATTAGATCACTTTATATAATCACGCATTTATAACGAAAATGTAGAAGAAGAATGGTAATATAGAAACAATATATGATAAACATGTATAAGTTTAGCGTTATTGTGATTACATTGCATGTCAGCAGCTAATACTATTTATATATTATGTAATAAGATGTATAAAAATGCATTGTAAAGCGTTACGTTATTAGGCTTGGGCATATGTAATAGTGAACGGTGATAGCAGTCAGTTGTGATTTCTTTTTATAACAGTGTGAACTTATTAATAACTAACTTATAGATGTGCTCACAAGGAAGGTCCATTTTAACTTCCAAGGCAACATTTCGGCCTTGGTTGCGCGTCACTGAAATGAAATATATCCAAATCTATTACACCTTAATAAATTTGAATATATCAGATGTGGCTGTAGTATTTTTGCCAATTTTTCTATTGTCATATCGAGCGTTTATTAAAGATAAGTAAAGTATGACAAACCCTTTGTCACACCAAGGATGTTATTTAAACTTTTTACGATTAATTTGTTTCTCTATTAGTAGGAAGATGCGATTGTACATATTTATACGTTTCATATTATAAAGTATTTTAAGTAACAATTTTAAAAATGAGCATCGATCTGAATCTTTCATGTTAGGCTCGATTACTATATCCATGGCGCCCCGATTTTTTTATGAATTTTGGCAAAACAAGCCAAAATAACACGAAAATGAAGAATACCAATTTTCAAGTTTTCGCCTATTTTTCGAGTTATCGAACTTTTTTTTCGATAATATCGTGATGATTCCAGTCTGTTTATTGCACATAAAACCACAATTTAAAACATTTCACAAAATTTAATTACTATTTGTTGTTAAACTAATAAATTTTAATCACTAATAACCAAAATTTCAATTTATTTAAACAAAATAATTAACACTTTTATTTTAATCACATTTTTTGGTTAATGAACGCCATTTATCAAATATATTTGATTGAAAAAAAATAACATGAAGTTACATTATTTGGACAATACTATGGTAAACATTTAAAAAAAAGTTACTAAAAATGAATACAAATGTCAAACTGTTTTAAAAAATTAATTTTTTGTTATAATTATTGGGGATATTTTTTTATGACATTTTTTATTATTATAAGATATTAACATTCAACAGTACGTTCAACCTGTGATTAAATTACCCATGGATTTGTAGGGTGTACTTTGCACGGGTCGAGATGGTTTTTTTTGGTAAACATTATTAGTAAAAATTCCTATTCCTAGGTGATTCTAATAAAGATTTTGTTGTTGAATTATATATAAATCATTCATGCTAAGATTTCAGCGTTAAATCAAAAATAAAAAACCCATTTTTAATTTTACTCTGCTAAATTTAATAAAAATACAATTAATTATAAACACTAATTATCTATAAAACATAATATGTCAATATAATGTGTAAATGTAAGTGTTTTGCAATATTATATAGTTCTTATTTTTATCACTAATTACAGGATTTCTTAACATGAATGTCCAATAATTATTTGTTTTATTATTGTTTTGTTTTTATATAAAACCGTTATAACGTTTTACATACTGACACAGATCGGATGACACAGACTTAGGGCATACATTGATACAAAGTGTTGATACTGACACAGATTTACACTTGACTGAGTGAACAGCTCTAAAAATGAGCGTGGATAATCCTTCGGGGTTAAATATAGATCCTGATGGATTTAAAGAGTTTATTAGAAAACGACGTTCCAGTACAAAATATCTAACTAAAAGTGCCAAAAAAACTAAAGATGCAGATAAAAGTAACAATGAAGAGAACATGGAAACTCAAGAAGTAGTCACTAAACAACGGAAGCCAGTGCCAATAACTATCAAAACAGATGACATAGAGCATCAAAAATTACTGATATATATTTTGCATTATTCTATTTATTTTTTTTTATTATTTATTAAAAATTAATAATTACGTCGTGACATGTTTCGGTTTGTACAACCATTTTCAAACTGTGAAGATTAATCTTTTTTTAAGGTCTTATATACTATAAATTACTATGACGTATAAATATTTGGTATAAACTTGTAGATCAATTTCAACAATTACAAAAACAAATATGTATCATTTGTTACGAATTTAGATAATTATAAAACAATAAATAAAAATAAAATTCCATTACAGGTACAGGTAGCCCTACGTTAAAACTTATTTTATATAAAAAAAAACAAAAACAATAATAATAAAATTTGGTACCGAAAGGCCCATCGTTAAAAATTTTTAAATATAAGATTAAAACTTAGACAAAGTATTATTAAAAACAAAGTTAAATTGGTAAAATAATTAAAATAATTAAAAGTTAGCATCGTTAAAATGACGTTGTAAAATATTAAAAGAACTCAAATGGAAAAAGGAAAATAAAAAATTACAATAGAGAAAACAAACTGGAGTGTATTAGCTCTGTTTGATCGTTTAAGAGCGTCGTTTGACTTTTTTTGTGTTTGTGTATCTCCACTGCCTCCCAAATGTCCAGTTTTTGTCCTTTTTCCATCGTATGGATCACTTCCAGTTTATTGTTAGGTTCGTGATTGCTTTCAATTAAATGATTGGCAAATGTAGAATCTGTATTCTTTTTTCTCCAAGACCTCCAATGTTCCGCCTTTCTTAGTTCAAACGACCTTCCCGTTTGTCCTATGTATGTACTTGGACAGTCCTTACATGTGAGCTTATAAACCCCAGATTTTTTGTTAATGTTTATCTTTTGTTTGTTATTAACAAGAATATTTGCTAATTTTAGCGGTGGTTTGAACGCAACATTTAAATCAAGTTTCCTGAGTTCATAGCCAATTTTTTCTGAAGACTGTCCATAGTACGTAATTGTAGTATATTTTCCTGCCTTGTTTGTATTGTTTGGAAATACAGAGTTTAGGGCAATTTTCCTTTGATGTCTCCCAAGAAGCAAATCAACCAATTCGCTTTGGAAACCATTATTAATAGCGATATTTTTTATTGTATCAATTTCCTTCCTGAAATCATCATTGGATAATGGTGTTTTTAATGCCCTAATGATCAAGGCATGGTAAGCTGACATTTTTTGACTGAACGGGTGAAGAGAGTCATTTGGAATGGTAATATCTGAAAATGTGGGTTTTCTATAGATATTGTAATTTAGTTTGTTGTCCACGTGCGAAATACAGAGGTCTAGAAAGTTGATTTTTTTGTCCATTTCTTTCTCCAAAGTAAATTGTATTTTGGAGTTTATAGAGTTCACAAATTCTACAAAGTTGTCCATTTGCCTATCTGTGCCATCAAAGCAAATCAGTATATCGTCCACATATCTGAACCAACACTTAATATGCTGCTTTGCGAAGACTGAATTTAGAATAAACTGTTCAAAATGTGTCATGTAGATATCTGCCAATAGAGGACTTAAAGGTGAACCCATTGCCAACATATATTTTGTTATTGAATTTGAAATAATTGTGGCCTAAAACAATTTGTAATGAAGTTATCAAATCAGATGCCAATACTGGATTTGTGTTATTTTTTTCAAGGTTTTCAGATGTCAATAATAAGCAGTCCTTAGCTGAAATATTCCCAAACATATTGGAGACATCCAGTGAAGCTAATTTGTATCCCTTTTTCATTTCAAATTTACTTAGCTTATCAATAAGATCTGTCGAGTTTTTTATGCTGTGATCAGTACACAGTGTCAGTCGTGTTTTGAGTTCAGCATTTAAAAATTTACTTAATTTATACGAGGGACAACCAATAAAAGATACCACTGGACGTATCGGTGCTGAGTCTTTATGGATTTTAAGTAACCCATAAAGACTTGGTGCTTTAGGATTCATTTCCACTAGTTTATATTTATCTGACTGATTGAATAAGGCTTGTCCATTTTTAATGATTTTTTTGACTTCAAGTTGAAATTTATTAGTTGGGTCCTTATTCAATCTTTGGATCTTTTCCTTTTCCATAAAATCCGCCACTTTATTAATATATTCTTGCTTCTTCATTATAATTGTGGAGCCCCCCTTATCTGCCTTGGTAATAACAAGATTATTTTCTTGGATTTTGGTCTTTAATGATTTTATAACATTGAGTTCTTCATTGTGGAAGCTATTCGTTGATTTATTTATAATGGTTTTTATTTTCTCCTTCGCCAATCCATTATTTTGACCTCTAAGTGCAATTTCCGAATCTACAATTAATGTTTCTTTCATGTTTTTAGGAATGAATTGTGGAGCGTATTTCATCCCTTTGTCGAGTAGTTCAATTTCTTTATTGTTAAATAACACTTCTGTTAAGTTGATTGTACGTTTCCCAAAATTTGTGCCCTGTTTAGTTACCGTATTAAGTTCTTGGTCTTCAGGCATATGTTTGGCACATAATGTGTCTAGTTTGTGTTTTTGAGTTATGTATTTATTGTATATTTTCAAACTTACTTGGATTCGAATTTGTTCATCCATTTGGTCAAATTCTAATGGATGTAGTTTAAAAGCTAGTTCACTGTGTAGTATTTTGATATATATAAATATATTATTTCTCTTTTGAAACCAACATCTTACTTCTTCTTTGAGCCATTGTGTTTTGGCTATTTCGATAGCTTTAATTGCAGCTTTTGATTTGTTTTTCGATTTTACTTGAATAAATTTTGGATAACATTTCCTTTTGATACATTGTTGAATAAACCAAATATTTTGTGAAAACTTTTTTGCTTTCATTCGAAGTTTAAAGTAATACTTCACTTGCTCCGATAATGTTGCGTATTTTAAATAATTTATTGAAGAGAGCTTTACTTTGTGGAAATCCATGATAATGACTGAAGAAAACTTCAAGGATATATATTTTGCATTATTCCACTATTTATTTTATTATTTATTAAAAATTAATAATTACGTCGTGACATGTTTCGGTTTGTACAACCATTTTCAAACTGTGAAGATTAATCTTTTTTAAGGTCTTATATACTATAAATTACTATGACGTATAAATATTTGGTATAAACTTGTAGATCTACAAGTTTATATCAAATATTTATACGTCATAGTAATTTATAGTATATAAGACCTTAAAAAAGATTAATCTTCACAGTTTGAAAATGGTTGTACAAACCGAAACATGTCACGACGTAATTATTAATTTTTAATAAATAATAAAATAAATAGTGGAATAATGCAAAATATATATTCTTGAAGTTTTCTTCAGTCATTATCATGGATTTCCACAAAGTAAAGCTCTCTTCAATAAATTATTTAAAATACGCAACATTATCGGAGCAAGTGAAGTATTACTTTAAACTTCGAATGAAAGCAAAAAAGTTTTCACAAAATATTTGGTTTATTCAACAATGTATCAAAAGGAAATGTTATCCAAAATTTATTCAAGTAAAATCGAAAAACAAATCAAAAGCTGCAATTAAAGCTATCGAAATAGCCAAAACACAATGGCTCAAAGAAGAAGTAAGATGTTGGTTTCAAAAGAGAAATAATATATTTATATATATCAAAATACTACACAGTGAACTAGCTTTTAAACTACATCCATTAGAATTTGACCAAATGGATGAACAAATTCGAATCCAAGTAAGTTTGAAAATATACAATAAATACATAACTCAAAAACACAAACTAGACACATTATGTGCCAAACATATGCCTGAAGACCAAGAACTTAATACGGTAACTAAACAGGGCACAAATTTTGGGAAACGTACAATCAACTTAACAGAAGTGTTATTTAACAATAAAGAAATTGAACTACTCGACAAAGGGATGAAATACGCTCCACAATTCATTCCTAAAAACATGAAAGAAACATTAATTGTAGATTCGGAAATTGCACTTAGAGGTCAAAATAATGGATTGGCGAAGGAGAAAATAAAAACCATTATAAATAAATCAACGAATAGCTTCCACAATGAAGAACTCAATGTTATAAAATCATTAAAGACCAAAATCCAAGAAAATAATCTTGTTATTACCAAGGCAGATAAGGGGGGCTCCACAATTATAATGAAGAAGCAAGAATATATTAATAAAGTGGCGGATTTTATGGAAAAGGAAAAGATCCAAAGATTGAATAAGGACCCAACTAATAAATTTCAACTTGAAGTCAAAAAAATCATTAAAAATGGACAAGCCTTATTCAATCAGTCAGATAAATATAAACTAGTGGAAATGAATCCTAAAGCACCAAGTCTTTATGGGTTACTTAAAATCCATAAAGACTCAGCACCGATACGTCCAGTGGTATCTTTTATTGGTTGTCCCTCGTATAAATTAAGTAAATTTTTAAATGCTGAACTTAAAACACGACTGACACTGTGTACTGATCACAGCATAAAAAACTCGACAGATCTTATTGAAAAGCTAAGTAAATTTGAAATGAAAAAGGGATACAAATTAGCTTCACTGGATGTCTCCAATATGTTTGGGAATATTTCAGCTAAGGACTGCTTATTATTGACATCTGAAAACCTTGAAAAAAATAACACAAATCCAGTATTGGCATCTGATTTGATAACTTCATTACAAATTGTTTTAGGCCACAATTATTTCAAATTCAATAACAAAATATATAGGCAAACATCAGGGTTGGCAATGGGTTCACCTTTAAGTCCTCTATTGGCAGATATCTACATGACACATTTTGAACAGTTTATTCTAAATTCAGTCTTGGCAAAGCAGCATATTAAGTGTTGGTTCAGATATGTGGACGATATACTGATTTGCTTTGATGGCACAGATAGGCAAATGGACAACTTTGTAGAATTTGTGAACTCTATAAACTCCAAAATACAATTTACTTTGGAGAAAGAAATGGACAAAAAAATCAACTTTCTAGACCTCTGTATTTCGCACGTGGGCAACAAACTAAATTACAATATCTATAGAAAACCCACATTTTCAGATATTACCATTCCAAATGACTCTCTTCACCCGTTCAGTCAAAAAATGTCAGCTTACCATGCCTTGATCATTAGGACATTAAAAACACCATTATCCAATGATGATTTCAGGAAGGAAATTGATACAATAAAAAATATCGCTATTAATAATGGTTTCCAAAGCGAATTGGTTGATTTGCTTCTTGGGAGACATCAAAGGAAAATTGCCCTAAACTCTGTATTTCCAAACAATACAAACAAGGCAGGAAAATATACTACAATTACGTACTATGGACAGTCTTCAGAAAAAATTGGCTATGAACTCAGGAAACTTGATTTAAATGTTGCGTTCAAACCAGCGCTAAAATTAGCAAATATTCTTGTTAATAACAAACAAAAGATAAACATTAACAAAAAATCTGGGGTTTATAAGCTCACATGTAAGGACTGTCCAAGTACATACATAGGACAAACGGGAAGGTCGTTTGAACTAAGAAAGGCGGAACATTGGAGGTCTTGGAGAAAAAAGAATACAGATTCTACATTTGCCAATCATTTAATTGAAAGCAATCACGAACCTAACAATAAACTGGAAGTGATCCATACGATGGAAAAAGGACAAAAACTGGACATTTGGGAGGCAGTGGAGATACACAAACACAAAAAAAGTCAAACGACGCTCTTAAACGATCAAACAGAGCTAATACACTCCAGTTTGTTTTCTCTATTGTAATTTTTTATTTTCCTTTTTCCATTTGAGTTCTTTTAATATTTTACAACGTCATTTTAACGATGCTAACTTTTAATTATTTTAATTATTTTACCAATTTAACTTTGTTTTTAATAATACTTTGTCTAAGTTTTAATCTTATATTTAAAAATTTTTAACGATGGGCCTTTCGGTACCAAATTTTATTATTATTGTTTTTGTTTTTTTTTATATAAAATAAGTTTTAACGTAGGGCTACCTGTACCTGTAATGGAATTTTATTTTTATTTATTGTTTTATAATTATCTAAATTCGTAACAAATGATACATATTTGTTTTTGTAATTGTTGAAATTGATCTACAAGTTTATACCAAATATTTATACGTCATAGTAATTTATAGTATATAAGACCTTAAAAAAGATTAATCTTCACAGTTTGAAAATGGTTGTACAAACCGAAACATGTCACGACGTAATTATTAATTTTTAATAAATAATAAAATAAATAGTGGAATAATGCAAAATATATATCCTTGAAGTTTTCTTCAGTCATTATCATGGATTTCCACAAAGTAAAGCTCTCTTCAATAAATTATCTGATGATATTCTAATAATTTTATAAGGTAAAGTGCACCAATTTCCTACATTGAAATATGGTTAGCAAACAGTGCATTCAAAATAGGTAAAAAGAAGAAATTTGTGTCAATTGTACGAAATTATCGAAAAAATTAGGCCCAACTTTGTGTTATGCGCATCTGTCATTTCATGCATTCACGGGAAGAGATTACACTGCTGCTTTCTTCAACAAAGGAAAAATTAGTCCCTTAAAAATTTTAATAAAGTTCAAAAAAATTTGCACTATTAATTTATCCATATAACATGTTTGATAAAGATAAAATTAAAACCGCCCAAAAATTCTTTTACCTTATGTATCCGATTGTCAAAGTGTTAATGTGACAAGATATATTTAATAAAATGTATAACTCAAAAAATAAAAATGAGAAATTTATGAAAAATATTGAAGGCTGTGACTCTACCCACATTCTGCCATGTTGAGAGTCTTTAAAATAAAGGATTTTGAGGACTATGTGAATTCTATGTGGTTCAATACTATAAATTATGTATCTGAGTTTATTATTATTTTTAACACGCTTTTATTAGCTTCACTCGTATGTTTGTTTGTCTGTAGGTAACTCTCTGAAGTTGGCTGCAGAACGCATCTGAACGGATCCTTTGCATGAGAGTAATAAAGATAGAGCTAGTGCGCGAACTACGCATGCATGCGTGTTTTTTTAGTTTTTTTAAACTATTATATTATTATTATTATAATATTTAATGCCATTGTTATTTTGTGAATAATATTTAATATTATTTATAAATTAAATATTATTTTGTTAAATATTGATGCTTTATCCGTTGAAGTTTTGGAGCATTTGAATACAGTCATTTTTATTGCTACTTAGATGATCGTTGGTTGAGAACCCTATTTATCGACGCATGCACAATAACCCAAAAACACGTTCTACTGGCATTTAACATCCTTGTCTAACAAGTAGAGTCACTCACTTTAACTTTATTTGTAACTTTATTAGTCTTTTAGGGTAGAGAAATTTGAATTGCGGTTTTTTTTTATAGCTTTATATAGTTAACTACAGAAATAAATGAGCTTTAATGTAGTTATTATTTGGGTTCGTTAAACTTCTAATTTAAAAACTGGCGTTGATGAACAAGTTATAGCCGACCAATTTTCGAGTTTTCCGCTATTTTTCGAGTTATCGAATTATTTTTCGAAATTATCATTTTGTATCAGCACTGATTACGATACATAAAACCCACAATTTAAAAAATTTCACAAGATTTAATTACTATTTGTTATTAAATGAATAAAATTTAAGCATAAATAACGGAAATTTCAATTTGTTAAAAAGAAATAAACACTTTTGTCAATTTTGTCAATAATTTATAGCGTGTCCTGATTTTCAATAACATTTGTTTGTTACTGATACACTCAAAAACTATTTAAGCGACTTTAAATATTCTTTCAATAGAAAGCTATACTATCAGTACAACTTGAGAGATATTGAACGGGGAGAGATATTGAAAAACTGAAAATAAACAAGAACTAACAGTGGTTAAAGAAAAAAAAAAAAATAAAGTGGTTAAGCAAAATAATACAAAAATTGAAGTGTGTAAATAAATTTATTTATCCACCTAATACAATTAGAACTAACAGTGTTAATTGTTCAGATACTCCACATATTATTCAGTATCAATGTTTGAACTAATTTTAAGTGATAAGCATTCATAAAACATTCTAAATGCAGTCAATGCTGTTATGAATACATATATAATAATATGTACCTAATGCAAATATATGAGCTTAAAGAACAAAGCTAACGTTTACAACTGTCTAGAAAGAAAGGTTTTTTTTGCAATGTTTAAGGAATTGTAAGGGGAAATCTGTGTAAAAGAATATTGACCCCGGAGATCATCTTTTTCGACAGCAGCAAATCGACAAATTTAAGCTAGAATTAAATATACATAGTTTAATCAAAATCTATTTTTAACAACACATTATAGAACGCTTTTTAGCTATGTTTAATATTTACTAAACATATGAAAACCTATCTCATCGCCATATTTCAAATTTTAACTAACGATTTTCCTTTAAACATTATAGAATTTTTGTTTTTTCTCTAAAATATCTTCTTCCGTTTCGCCTACTTTATCATTAGTAGAAAAGATCAAACAAACATTTTTGAAGATTTTTATTTAACGTTTTAAATCATCTAAACCCCAAATTTTCTTGGGTAATCCTAAGTCTTAAGAATGTTTCAGAATGGATGATTGAGAATGTCTTATGGTAGAGTAGGTGTTGAAGATACTTGGCTTTGCAAAAATAGAAAACCGAAGTATTTGTTTTTCTGCCCTACTACTAGGTCATTACGCAGTAGTACACATTTATTTATGGACGCTTATATTTTTTTAAAAAGTGTTTTATATTTTGTTTAGAATTTGGGCTTTTTTTTAAAAAGTTATCAATTTTGTTTTTTCGGTTTGGTCGTTGCTTAGTGCTATTCTTATAGCCGTGCTTATTTTGGTTTCTCTTCGAAGTTTCTCGCAATTTTTGCTGACGCAGATGATATGTTCTACTGTGAGATGGGTGTTGCATATTAAGTATAATGTTGGACGTTTTCTGTCAAAAAGATGGGAGTGTGTTAGCTTTGTGTGACGAAATCTTAGTCTCGTTAGCGCAATTTTTCTGTCTTCTTGGTAAGAGGTCTGGCATTCTTTAGTCGTGATTTTTATTTTTCTAAGCTTGTTGTAATTTGTGTCATTCCATTGCTCGTTTTTCCGGTTATTTTTTTGTTTCATGTGTATTAGTAGGTCTTGTGAGTTGACCTGTTCTCGACGGAGGTCAGTTATGAGAGCTTCGTATGATGCCCTGACTATTTTTTCGTTACCAATGATTATAACATGGCTCGGATCCATAGAAATTCCATTGTGTTGGAATTTGTCATTAATTGGTTCTGTGTGGTCTTTATAAGTGGACAGCTAATTGCTTTATTTTCTATTGATTGAAGTAAGCTTTTCGAGTCACTGATTATAACTTAGTCTTTTTTAGCTTGAGGACTTGAATTTCTTTGAGTGTTTCAATTATGACTGCGGCTTCTGCGGTTAAGTTACTATTTATTGAATTTTAATAAACATTTGGAAGTATTGTTGTTGTTAAGAAGGCACAAGCTGTCGAGTTATTGATTTTTGAATCATCCGAGTATAATTTTTCCTCTACCAGTATACTTATTAATTCGTTAAACTTTGGTAAATGTTCTTGTTGACCGATTTACTTTTTATTGTTTTCACTTAGTTTATAATTTATCATTGTTTTAACATTTTCCCAAGGATGTGAAATTTTTAGGATACGCTTTTCATATATTTTTATCATAAATTTTACAGTGAGTAGCATTGCATCGTCGGAAAGGCTGAGTTAACCAGTTTCGACGAGTAAACTGTTGATAAGAGATGTGCTATAAGCTCCTGAGATACTTCGTAAGCGAAGGTTGTGTATCATATCTAGTTGTTTGAGATCTTTTTTTGATCCGCCATGTTTAGGATGTTTATTAATTTTAGGCAAATAGTTTTAATATAATTTATAGGAAATTTCCGCTTTTGATCGAATATGAAATCCAGTTATTTATGATTGGAGGTTTTTTTTCGATTTGGTGGTTATTATTTTTTAATGTAAGAGAGGTTGTGAGAGGTTTTTCTATTATAGGATATGTATTTTCGTTTTGAGGTTGAGATTTCGTTTGTTGAGGATATTTATTTGTGTATTTTGGGTTTCTGCTAGCGGTTTACATGAATAGGTCTTCTGTATATTGGCTCATTTTTATAGGATATTGAATATTCACTGCGGATCATTAATGGTAATGTTCAAAAGGCAAGCACTTAATACTGAACCTTTATAAAAGATGGTAACTTACCGTATAATCCCTATGTTTTTAATCGATGTATTATATTTCACCTCCAGGCAGTATAAATTGGTTTTTCAAAGTCTATGATTATCAGATCTAAGTTTTAATCATAGTATAGTGTATTGCCTGTTCAAGTAAGGCTAGACTGTCCAATACTGAATGATTTTTCCTAAATCAGTGTTGGTGATAATTGATTAAAGCTTTGTGATGTATTATCCATTCCAGTCTTTTAAACACCATTTTTCTAGAATAGTTCACATATGATTAATAAGTGATATTGGTCTGTAGTTGTTAATGTCTGATTTATATTTTCTGCGATTGTGAACTCATCATTTTGGATTCTATGATATGTTCAATCATTTTCATTTTCTTGTATGAGCTTATGGCGTTATTTCTCTGTTTTATCATTTTTAATATCGTATCGTTCCTCCAAGAAACTTAGTTGTCAGAAGGCGTTATTTGACGTTTTAGAATTGTAACACTTGCAGCCAATTCAATTGTTTTATAGATTTTATTATTTGCTTCATGAACGATGAAAAATTATTTTCGTGTAATTTCTGTTTCATCTTGATATTTCTTCCAATCGGCTTTTTGAAGTACATGTTTTGCACATGAGACACTTAGTGCTTTTGATTCTAGTTCAATTATAATCGGAAAGTGCTCACTGATCTTCATGTGTGTTCCATGAAAGCTTTCTTGTGAGTTTTCCCGATGCCAACATTAGGTCTATTGACATTAATATTAAAATTGCCGTAGATAAATATACAGTTTTTTCAGTGTTTAACATAGTTATTTGGTCGTTTTTCAACAGGAGTTTTCCATTTTGTAGTCCTGTAGAATTTGTATGTGTACTATTCCAAAACAAGCTGAGTGCATTGAAATCACCGAGCAGCGCATACGGTTCCGTTAGTTGGTTTATTACTGCCGATAGTTGGTCAGTGTTTATTTTGAAATTCGGTGGGATATATGTGTTACAGATTGTAAGTGTTTGGTTTTTTGATAATTGAACTTTGCAGGTAATGGGTTGAAGTGAAAGGACTCCACCTGATGCATATTTGGCTTCAACATGGTAGAATCTATATCCTTAAAGAATAGGAGTGTGATTTTGTTTTAAATGAAATTCTTGAATATATAAGATTTTTGGTTTGTATTGTTAATTTTCATTTCAGGTAGTCAGGAGTACCATTTGGTATCGACGGATACGGTTTCGAAATTTGGTCTCATAGTTCTTATTTCAACCAAAACTAAATTTTCCTGTCATTAGCAACTAATTTATAAAAACTACGCAGCGATGGTAATTTTACTACTACACAAAAGTAAATTTCTAAGATCATTTTTGCGGGAGGATTGGTCCAAAATTACCCAACTGCACATTGGACGGTCCCAAATATCTTATTTAACCCCAATCCTGATTTACTAACATTTGTAACTAATTTATTAGTGCACATATGTGGTCCTCCCATTAAAGATGTGCGCATACAGAAACCTAAATTTTTACCAGAACGTATATGTAGACCGAATATTACACTAATATGCAGTACACTTAGCCGTTACCTCTAATCACTGATCTACTGCGCATGAATTGGTTCAAAATTATTCAACTGCGCATTGGTCGATCTCATAGTTTTAAATTCGACCCAAAATCTGATGAAACACATATTTGTAACTAATTTAATTGTACTGCGTATTACTTATTCAACACATATTTCTACTGCGCATAATAGATTCTTAAATTTTGTCAATGCGCATATATAAACTATATTTTTTACTAACACACAAAAGTGAAATCTTAAGACAGTTCTACACATGAATCGATCCAAAATAACTAATTGGTTTCATAGTTCATTTTTTCACCAAAACCTGATTATCATTTTGGAAGCTAAATAATTATCACTGTGCATATTTGGTCCCCTTAATTGACTACTGCACTTAAAACGAACTGAAATTTTATTTGTGCGCAGACGTGAACAGTATAATATTTGTGAGATACCGCTCACAGAGACTTGTTTCTGGAATCTTTATGTGCTATGTAGATTTTATACATAAACCTCTAACAGTGCAGAGTCATCTTTCTCGGTAATTTCAATCATAGGCAGAACTATTTTTGTCAAAGCGGGATGAGTAAAAATGAGTGGTTTCAGTGCTCGTGAGTAAACATGACTTATTATTTTCATGATTGATGTTGCATTATATGTCTCCTCAAATAATTCTTGCAATCCACTACCATTCATAAAGCCAACACCGCCCATGAAAGACATGGCAAGATTAAAGCCTGACAATCTGACTTTTAAAGAGAATAATTTAGGCCTGTTTACACCAACAATACCTCTGGCTTTAACATATAGAGGCTGATTGAATGTAACAATAATTTTTTTGTTCAAGACCCTTAATTTTTGGAGCAGCAGGAAGCAAAGCACTATAAATTGTATCGTAGTTGGACAGAATAAATTTGATTTAGAAAAAACTTGGTTACTTGTCAAACTTTTCATGAAACCATTCCAACTCGAAAAGATTTCTTTTCCTTTCCATTTTCCATACTGCCACAGAAAATCATTGGGTAAAAGTTGTTAAGCTTCGTGTATTATATTCGCTTGATGTTAGTACTTGATGAAACTAATAGTTTTGTGTTTGTGACTTGAATTCTCCCCATAGCATGGAAAGTATTTCACCCGTCGAGTGTGTTTATATTAACTGCGTTGTTAAATACTATATATTTTGGTGCAGCTGGTTTCAAACAAGAAACTTCGAACAATTTGACGTTGTTACATGAATTTCATGCTCCAAACACTGGAAGCAATTCTAACAAATCATTAGATCCGTATTCGTTATAGAGCATTGTCCCAATACCAGTTTGTATACAAGAAGGAAATGATCTGGGTCTGATAGAAGTGTTTATGGTATGTGCAAGACTGCTCACTTTGATTTTTATCTGATGATCTTTTGCACCTTGTTTTGGTGAAATAATGGACTTTAGCATTAAATCCAATGAAGGTGGCAAGTCTTTATCTACATCATTAAGAAATTCGTCTGCTCTTGGACAGGATTGCAGATCATACACTTGTGAAAGAATATGTTGTCGGATGATGGTTACTGCAGCTTTAACAATGCAGTAACATTCTTAAAGTGTATTACTCTTGCGAGGTATATGTGACTTATCACAAAGAATTGTTTGACCTATGTTCTTAAAAATTATGATCGTTTTTCAAAAACTGGTTTTCTGCGTCCTGCGTATGTAATTTTCATATCATCATCATAAATTGTAATACATTTATTTATAATAGTTCCTTCATATAGTATTTATCCAGTATAATTTTCGAATATCTCTGTCAAAGTAAACTAGCATTGGCTTCTATGTAGCATTGGCTTCCATCGTCTTCCAGACGCCAAACGTAACTTTCTAAAATCCAAGGAAGCGATCTTCAAACGCGAAAAGATCATGTAATTCACTCGTTACGCGATAAAGATCATTTTTACTCAATTAATTTTCTTCTTTTTTGCTTGCCGCCACCACAATTATATTATGAAAGTCCTCTATCATAACTCGGTGGAATGGTTCACGCCGATGAATGAGTTTCATCAATTCTCGTTTAAAGAATGCATCATCTAGGTACTGCAATTCCACAGAATAAACAAATAAACAATTTTTTTGAAGTTAAACACATCCGTCGAGTTGATTTTGAAGATTGTTCAGCCAAAGCCTTAATAATATTTTATATTATATATATTTTGAATATAAGCTAATAATAAGGTGTTTATTTTGTGATCTTTACTCCACCTAAATTTCCATCATATACAAAACACGTTTCTTCAGCTTAAGTTTCATTCTAATCGTCGACTATATTAATTTTATTTAAATAGATTGAATATACAAAAATTCGAAAATATTATCTCTCACTAAAACGATCAACTAATAATCAAAGTTGAAAAAATAAACGTCAATCAATTTTATGTTTTCTAATAATTATAAATCCGTAAAAAGTTAGGAAATTATAATAATAGTTCGTAATTAAAATTAACAGTAATCGTTCATTTTAAGCAGAAACGAACAATTGAATAAAAAATATAATTCTCTAAGAATAATTGAAGCATTGAAAATCTAACAATTGTAGTTAATAATTCAATAATGTTTAGCAATACAAAATTGCATGTATCATACACAAAGTGCATACTAGCAATAAAATAATATTATTGAAAATTAATCCAAATTCATATAAGAATCTTTATCTAACTTGTCGAAATTCGTAAGAGTTGGAACTATATAGTATAATGATATTATTATGATTTTTTAAGAATATTCAAAAAGTAAGGATTTGTTAAAAAATGAGTTGAAGCTCGAAGTGTTTTAATGATGCCACTTGCAACAAAAAATTTCATCCATTCAAATACAACTTTATCATTAAAAACTTACCTGATTATTCTAATTAAAAAATATAAATTAATAATAAGGAATAAACTATCTTTTCTTTAATATAATAGACTTTCCAAAGAAAATAGTTATTTTATAAATTTATTAAGTAATATTTTTATATTAAAACAATTACGATATTCGTAGCGCCTCGATTTGACGATTAATTATGATAAAACAAGCTAAAATAAGACGAAAATGAATACCAATTTTCAAAGTTCTCGCCAATTTTTTGAGTTATCGACACTGTTTTTTTTAGAAATTATCGTGTTTATGTCACATAAATTAAGTTATTTAATAAATTTGTTACTAATCATAGTTTGGTATATTTGTAAAGGGGGGCCAAGTCCGAAAGGCGGCACCCGGAGACAAGGGGGTTGAACCCCCTGAGAGCATAGCAAGTACATAATATAACTTTATAATTTCTAAAGAATGTAGTATTATTTCAAATGGCTGAAATATGGAAAATGCATGTGGTTTGTCGTGAGCTGTCTTTTAGAATTAAAGACGTAGAATATATTCATTTATCTCAATCCTTTCGGGCAGCATACGCCGATAAAAAGTTCAATCAGTTGTTTTAACACGTTGTTTAGAAATTTTAAAATTTCCGATGAAAGCGTATGCTTGTTAGAATCGTCTTAGTAGTTCCAAAGATAAAACGTACTTATTAAAATTTTTTTAAATTTATTATTATTAAAAACAGCACAAAATAATAAGTTTTCTGACGCGGTTTGAATTTTACCATGTAGAACATATAAAAATTTATATTCCCTCTTCACCCTTTTGGGGATTAATTTTGAAAATCCTTATATAGCCTTGGCCTACGATATAACAGGATCTTCGTTTTCTGGGTTTATATCTTAGTAGTTTATGCTGTAGCTCAATCCAATTCACTCTTGTAGTTGTTGAATTAAAAAAAAATCCTTTCAGCCATATCCACGTAATAAGAGAATTACCCCGTCAAAATTTCAAGCTTTCTCACTTTGCAGTTTGGGCTGTACTTTAACGGGTCTTTCTGATCTTAATTTCAAACTTTAAAACTCATCGGTATTGCCAGTACGTTGTGGGATATATCAATATTGAAACACACTCTTCAACCTTTAGAGGAATATTTTCCAAAAATGTCCTCTTCGTACGCACTAACGTCATATCATTCCAAATCCAACAGTTGCGTCTTTGAGTTGATATATCACTCATTCAGTCATCCTTTAATATATGAAGATTAATTTTTCCATTATGGTCCAAGAGGTGGCTGCAAAAAACCGGAACTATCGAGTAACCGGATGAAGTATTTTTTAAATGATACTACTCACTGTAACAAATATGGTGCATACGAATCATGATGACGCATACGAATTAAAATATCTTTTGCTATATAATATTTCTTTCAAACATCGACGACTCGCTAAAAAACTGAGAAAAGTACACGCACACATATAACATACATAACATAGTACATTTGAACAATTCAAGACTTACCGTTTGTATGAGTGCACTGAACAATATGTTTAAAAATATAAACACAAACAATAATTATCGCTGACAATTTACTTTAATCGAAGCAAGTCCAAAATGAAATGACCGCATGAATGACATAACAACATGTTTAAAAACTGTCAACACTGAAAAAGTTTCAATTTTACAGCACAATCCCGATCTTAAAAAAAGTTTAAATTTAACAGCAAAATCCCCAGTAACAAAATGATCCGCCATTTATTGAATTAATTTCTTACAAAAAATGTGATAAATCAAGAACCGCTGGACCGATTTTGTTATTGAGTTATAAAATTAATTAATATATATACATATATATATATATATATATATATATATATATATATATATATATATATATATATATATATATATATATATATATATATATATATATATATGTATATATATATATATATAACAAAATGTTGCGCTCTTTCATTTTCACAATATTCGTGACGATATCGGTTGAGTAACCATTATTGGTAGCAATTTGTTGAATGGTTTTTATCTGTCCTTTAGAAACACAGATATATATATATATATATATATATATATATATATATATATATATATATATATATATATATATATATATATATATATATGTATATATATATATATATATATATATATATATATATATATATATATATATATATATATATATATATAAAACAAAATGTTGCAAAAACCATTCAACAAATTGCTACCAATAATGGTTACTCAACCGATATCGTCACGAATATTGTGAAAATGAAAGAGCGCAACATTTTGTTATATATATATATATATATATATATATATATATATATATATATATATATATATATATATATATATATATATATATATATATATATATATATATATATATATATATATATATATATATCTGTGTTTCTAAAGGACAGATAAAAACCATTGCTACCAATACCCAAATTGCTACCAATAATGGTTACTCAACAGATATCGTCACGAATATTGTGAAAAAGAAAGAGCGCAACATTTTGTTAAATTCGATATATTCCCAAAATGTTGAAAAACCAACCAATTTTAAGACTGTTACTTATTTTGGAAAAATTTACGACATAATTGGGAGTATTTTAAGCAAACAAGATATCAAAGTGACGTTTACGAATTAAACTAAACAATATTGTTATAATTTTTTTATAAATAAAAACTGGAAATTTGCTAAATATTTAGTGTTATTATTTATTGATATGGCTTTCCACAAATTCCACAAACGCTCAATTCAATTAAAAAAAAGCTTTTCGTTAAAACAAATAATATTTATTTTCTAAATTTCTTTACTAAGAATTTAAAATAAAATTTAGTGACTAAATAGATTATAAACCATAAAACCAAAGAAATTTTATTTAATTCAAGTTTAAATGACACCACCACCAACATTTACAAACGACACAACAACAATCTTGAATCCAAAACAATGGAATAAGATGCTTTCCATGATAAAATAATTTAATGAAAAAGATATTCAAAGTTTGTAAGAATATCTTAATAGTACTAATACTGTTAAACAATTAATTGAAACTGACGCAATGTTAAATGAAAAATTAACTATTTGTGCATTCAATAAAATACCGGCAAATATAGCATTAAAATTGGGCTACGTAGCACTACCATTATTGAATACTTTAAGCTCAAAATTACAGCAAATCTATGGGGACAAAACACATACCGACTTAAGAATGGGGAGACTGGAAATTGCAAAACAACTTCCATCAGAAAACGTCACGGACTACTACACAAGTCTTAAACAATTGGGAGACAAATGCATTAATTATATACAACAATCAACTCCAGCAACATCTTTGCCTTACGAAGCAGCTATTATTCGGCGAACCTATTTTAGAAGATTTGTTATCACAGCCATCCAGATATTTCCAAAATATTAAGAATATTGTCAATTAACATAGATAACAAAGAATAAAATGTATTGTAACAAGTAAACATGTTCTACAAACAAATAATAAAACAGTAAATACTACAAGTTAAAGTTGATAATACAACAGCTAATTGGTTCAAAAAATTGAATCAAGAAAAATATTACTATCAAGCAACCATTAATATAGTCACAAATGATAAGGGAAATTTAAACTTAAAACAAGGATCTGCCAATATGTCACAGCCAACCCCGAACCATAGACATTCAATAGAATCTAACCATAAAAACTTCAATATGTATAATAGTAATAAACGTGGCACTATATGGATTGAAACACCAAATCTTGATGCAATATAATGATAGTTTAAACTATAAGTTGACACTGAGCAGCCATTTCAATAATAGCCACGATATCCAACGGATTATCGAACAATACATCACCTACAACTGGGAGTTTCACCAAACATTAGTGTGGCACATACTATAGGAAAACCGTTAATTTTGTTAAATATTTATGTATTAACACCCTATATAATAAATGAAGCAGATATAAACCTCAACTACGATGGTTTAATTGGACATGATTTTTTGCACCAAAACAAAGCCATTATCGATTATTATCAAAAATTCGTTTAATTCAATTTTAAAATTATGAATGAATGAAACAGAAGTACCCGTATACTCCACTACTGAAGACAAAAATAAAATTAAGTAAATCAATGAAAGTGTAAGGCTAGAATACTTAGAAAATTATATAAGACAAGAAGTTTTTAATCTGTTATTCAAACGCATAGATTTACCAAAGCTTATACCAAAGCTTACAATTGATGATTCGGATCTATCAATTGTAATAAAATTGAAACAACGGATGATCAACCTATAAAAAATATGTTAAAATATACCCATTATCAGAAATCCAAAAGTAAGAAACCGATAGACTAGTAAAATAAATATTGGAGATGAAAGTAATAAGGGAAAATTAAATGAGAAGACCACCCCGAATAACTACCCCATGTCAAATACAAATGAAATATTACAATTAATTGGATATTCGTTCTTCACCACTATTGAATGAGCAAGTGGCTATCATCAAATTCCACTAAAGAAAGTTAGATACATATGACAGTTTTCTATGTCAACGGCAACTACTACGAATTAATGAGAATGCCGTTTGGACTCATAAATGCACGGGCAACTTTTCAACGTTTCAAACAATGATGAATAAAGTATTAAAACAATAAAGTGGTAACACATTTATAGTATATTTAGACGACATAATAATATTTGGTAAAAGCTAAGAAGAACTTTTAAATAATATAGAGCGAATATTTAATATTAAATAACAAAACGTACTTAAGATCCAATTAGATATATGCGAATTTCTAAAAGATTAAATTGTGTATTTAGGAAATACAGTTACAGCCCAAGGAATTCTACGGAATAATGATAAAATTGAAATCATAGATAGCACCTGTTCCAAACAATATAAGACCAGTTAGACAATTTTAAGGACTAGATAGATACTACCGAAAATTTGTACAAAACTATTCTAAAATAACAATACCATTAACGAAGGTATAAAGAAAGGACAATGGGTTTGAATGGACATCTGAATGTAAAGCAGATTTAGAAAAAGGTAAAAAGGAACTGACTACAAGCCCTATTTTGGTAAATCCAAATATGTCAAAGGAATTTCGAGTAACTATAGATGCATCAAATGGCGTAATCGGAGGAGCTCTATTGCAACAAATATATCTCCACTTATTTCTTGTGATAGAACTCCCCCGATTTTCGTACATCCTATTACTCACAAACACTTATAGCAGCAGAGAATAATTATACTACAACTAAAAAAGAATGGTTAGCTATCGTAAAAACAATTAAAAACTGTCATCAATTCTTATATGGAAGAAAATTCCGAATAATAACGGATCATAGACCATTAGTTTTGTTGCATAATGTTAAGGATCCTTGTAGCAGATTAATCAGATGTAGACTAAAACTACTGGAGTACCAATTCGAAATAAATTATAAACACGGTAAACTGAATACCAAGGAGAACTATTTAAGTCGAATATATGCTATTTATATTGAAACAGAACATTTGGCATATTTCATCAAAATTGTGAAAAATCTATCCACAAAAATAAAATGGGACAATAGAGAAATTTCAAAATTAAAACACTTATTATTTGTAACAAATGAAAAACATGAATTTCAATTAAAACGGTGTATAAAAGAAAACACCGAATACTCAAATAGAGATGAAGGAAAATTTGGTGATTTAAACATTTTACAAACTATACGCAAACTGTTTATTTATCTATTGATATTCGCTTATAACAACGAAGAAATAACTATATGAAAAATAACTTTAATTTTATTACTTATTCGGGGAAAATTACAAAATACTTAGCAGTTGTTTAATACTGAATAAATATTTCAATGATGAACCTAATAAAGAAGAAATCATCGAATTATCCGATAGCAGCAATGATGAAGGAAAACGGAAAAAGAAAAGAAAGAAATTACGATGAAAAACCGAAATAGAACCTCAAATTAACGAAGAGATTAATTAAATAGCTGATAAAGAACATACAGATACAACCGTAAAAGACAGAATTAAAACCGATATGCCATCCGAATTGGAAACTATTTTTGTAGTTAGAATATAGGGCAATTTAAATATTTCAAATAAAAATTATTCATATTTAATGAAATACACGAATATAGATAATATATATAATCTAAAACGAGGAACGTTAGAAAATGTACAAAATACAAAACATTATCATCAACAGATAATAGTCTACTATTTCAAGGATTATAAGACGAAAAAGATGACTACGAAAAGTTAAATGATGATTTAAAAATATTAAATAAATTATGCGAACAAAGAAAAATTAAAACATTATGTGTATTAAACAAAACAAATGACAAAATAATAAAACTTTATTCTAAAATGTTAACTAATGTGAATCTAAATTTTTGTAAAGAATTAAAAATAGAAATAACAGATTTAGAAACCAAAAGAAAAATTCAACAGGAATACACAATGATGCCAATGGAGGACATACAGTAATGAATAGAAATTGAACAAAAATTAAATAAAAATACAAATGCCTAAATATGAAAACAGAAATTGATAAATATATACAGGCATGCCATGAGTGTTAAGTTAATAATGCAAAAAATCAACCAACGATACTCTTTGTTATGATTATAACACAGCAAGTACATTCAATGAAATAGTCGAAAAGGATATATTGGGACCATTACTGGAAACGAAAAATAAGTATATGTCGTGGTTATACGAGACATAAAAGTTAATAAAATTTACTCAACTTTAACCTGTACTAAATAAAACAGGAGAAATTGTAGATCTAAAATATTGTTTAACATTTGGCTATCCAAATGTAATTCTAACGGACCAAAGTGGGGATTTATCAATATCATTTTAAAAGATATCAACAGAATTTACATACGAAGCATAAAATTGCAACACCATAAACAAATGGATCAGTAGAAAAAATGAATCAAGTCATTAAAGAATATTTAAGAAGTTTTGTAAATGAATACAAAATAAATTAGAATGAGATATGCATATTATGCATACATATCAGCGGTTGGGAAACCCACACATGCTTTTACCTTATAGAAATATAAAACCTATGATGATTACCTTACGAATATATTACGAAAGCTCGAAGTCAGCCGATATCGAACAGCGAAAATTTAAACATAGCAAGAGAAAAAAGTAAGGAAACATATAAGAAAATTAAAATTAATAAAATACAATTTGGATATTACGAAACAATAAATTTTAAAGGACGACAAAGTAAATTATACCATCAAAATATTGGTTCTTACACAGTTATTGAAGTCATCGCAAATAATGCGGCTGTACTAAGTACAGTATATATATATAATATTATGCGAATAATATTATATATATATTGCGATTAAATTAAATATTTGATTTGTCGATTTCAAAACTGTATATATATATATATATATATATATATATATATATATATATATATATATATATATATATATATATATATATATATATATATATATATACAGTTTTGAAATCGACAAATCAAATATTTAATTCAACAAATTGTTAACAAACTATCAAAGAAATTAAACAAAGGCAGAATTCCATCAATGTCAATCGTCGATAAAATAATTAATGGACTGGTGACAAGCCAAAGCTTCTTCAAATATATATATATATATATTTTGGTATACTATAGTATTTTGATAAAAAGTTATTATCTATATATATAAAAGGCAATGTCTCTTTTCGTTGTAATTTTATAACTCAAGAACGGGCTCACCTATCCAGACCAAATGTTTACGCTTTGTTCGGATTATTGAGTAGATGGTTTATTTGAAGTTTGCACAAAATCGGTCGAGCGGTTCTTCATTTATCACATTTTTGTAAGAAATGAATTCAATAAATGGCGAATCATTTTGTTAATGGGGATTTTGCTGTCAAATTGAAACTTTGTTCAGATGGGAAAAGAAACATTATATGGCAGAAGATATTTGAATTCGTATGCGTCATCATGCAAGAAATCCTGATTTGTTGATTACCTTGGAAATGTACAACGAACTTTGATAATAATTGAATATATGTGTCAAACGATTGGAAATAAAGCATTAGTATAATTGGGTATGACCGCACCAAATCGTGAGATGCATGGTTTGTTTGACCGTGAATTGCAACGTGAGCAGGAATTCAATTCTAATGATTTGCGTTTATTTGTACAATCGAATATAACCAAATTGAATATTCCGCAAAACTATGCATATGCCATATTCCAATAATGCGGGTGGATTATATTTCTTAGATGCACTTGGCGGTACAGGCAAAACATTCGTTATATCATTGATTTTATCGACTATTCGATCCAAACTTCATTGGCACTTGCATCTTCGGGAATTGCTGCTACATTGTTAGAATGTGATAATCAACAGCTTTTTGGTGGTGCTTTGATATTACTGTCAGGGGATTTTTCTCAAACATTGCCTGTCATTCTTCAATCAATTCCTACTGATGAAATAAAAGTCATCAGTTTTTTGGAGACATGTACAAAAATTGACACTGAACAATAATATGCGTATTGTTAGTAATTGGTGATGGCAAAATACAAATCGACAGTACCAACGGATTGATCGCTGTACCAAACAATATTTGTTCAGTGGCACAATCGATAGATGAATTGATTGAATGTGTTTTTCCGAATATTCTTCAAAAATACAGAAATCATGATTGGTTGAGAGACCGCGCCATTTTAGGACCGAAGAACATTCATATCAATGCGTTAATTTTCTAATTCAAGCGAAACTGCCAGGTGTAGTCATGGCATATAAATCAATTGACAGTTTTATGAATCTAAATGAAGTAATGAATTATCCTATTGAATTTTTTAATTCATTGGAACCGGCTGGTATGACACCGTATTGATTGAATCTGACAGTTGGATCATTGATTATATTATTGCGAAATATTAATCCACCAAAACTGTGTAATGGCACCAGATTGGCAGTGAAAAAGTTATTGCCAAATTTTATTGAATCTACGATCTTAACTGCTAAATCAAAAGGAGAAGTTGTTTGAAACCGCGTAATCCTATGATTCCAACTGATATGCCAAACGATTGTCGTGTCAAACGATTGGAAATAAAGCATTAGTATAATTGGGTATGACCGCACCAAATCGTGAGATGCATGGTTTGTTTGACCGTGAATTGCAACGTGAGCAGGAATTCAATTCTAATGATTTGCGTTTATTTGTACAATCGAATATAACCAAATTGAATATTCCGCAAAACTATGCATATGCCATATTCCAATAATGCGGGTGGATTATATTTCTTAGATGCACTTGGCGGTACAGGCAAAACATTCGTTATATCATTGATTTTATCGACTATTCGATCCAAACTTCATTGGCACTTGCATCTTCGGGAATTGCTGCTACATTGTTAGAATGTGATAATCAACAGCTTTTTGGTGGTGCTTTGATATTACTGTCAGGGGATTTTTCTCAAACATTGCCTGTCATTCTTCAATCAATTCCTACTGATGAAATAAAAGTCATCAGTTTTTTGGAGACATGTACAAAAATTGACACTGAACAATAATATGCGTATTGTTAGTAATTGGTGATGGCAAAATACAAATCGACAGTACCAACGGATTGATCGCTGTACCAAACAATATTTGTTCAGTGGCACAATCGATAGATGAATTGATTGAATGTGTTTTTCCGAATATTCTTCAAAAATACAGAAATCATGATTGGTTGAGAGACCGCGCCATTTTAGGACCGAAGAACATTCATATCAATGCGTTAATTTTCTAATTCAAGCGAAACTGCCAGGTGTAGTCATGGCATATAAATCAATTGACAGTTTTATGAATCTAAATGAAGTAATGAATTATCCTATTGAATTTTTTAATTCATTGGAACCGGCTGGTATGACACCGTATTGATTGAATCTGACAGTTGGATCATTGATTATATTATTGCGAAATATTAATCCACCAAAACTGTGTAATGGCACCAGATTGGCAGTGAAAAAGTTATTGCCAAATTTTATTGAATCTACGATCTTAACTGCTAAATCAAAAGGAGAAGTTGTTTGAAACCGCGTAATCCTATGATTCCAACTGATATGCCATTTGAGTTCAAAAAATTACAATATTATGTGCGTTTATCATTTTGTGATGTCCATCAACAAGTCCCAAGGGCAAACACTTCACGTTTGTGGTGTGAATTTGAAGGAATTATGGTTTTCACATTGTCAACTTTATGTAGCCTGTTCCAGAGTCGGTACCCCCAGCTGTATTTTTATGGATGCTCAAAATGGAAAAAGAAAATATAATGTTTATAAAAATGTTTTGGATTAAGTTTAAAAATAGCTAGTAAATAACAAAATATTTTTTTGTTTGAATAATTGAATTTGATGTTCCAATTAAATTTTTTATTATTTCACTTAATACGTAGCGAAGCACGTACCGTGCCGCTAGCTATATATAAAATACTATACCAAATTCTAGCTAGCATTTACTCAATATTCTATCCTAATCAATAATTTTATTGTATGGTTGTATTTAAAATAATAACTTTAAAATATACAATGATCCAACTGTCAGATTCAAGCAATGCGTTGTCATACCAGCCGGTTCCAATGAATTAAAAAATTCAATTTGATAATTCGTTACCTCATTTAGATTCATAACACTGTCAATTGATTTATATGCCATGACTACACTTGGCAGTTTCGCTTGAATTAGAAAATTAACGCATTGATATGAATGTTCTTCGTTCCTAAGATTCTTTCAAGCAATCATGATTTCTGTATTTTTGAAGAATATTCGGAAAAATTCAATCAATTCATCTATCGATTGCGCCACTGTACAAAAATTGTTCGATACAGCGATCAATCCGTTGGTACTGTCGATTTGTATTTTGCCATCACCAATTACTAACAATACGCATATAATTGTTCAGTGTCAATTTTTGTACATGTCTCCAACAAATTGATGACTTCTATTTCATCAGCGGAAATTGATCAAAGAATGACAGGGAATATTTCAGAGAAATGATAAGGAATATATATATATATAAATATATATATATATATATATTAATATATATATATTCCTTATCCTTTTACATCGTTTGCAAAAACCACATATTTATAAGCTCTGAAACTTAACCCTTTGTCGGTAAACCTGGGTATTTCGTGTCCGAGCCAAAACTGTTTAGGTCAATAATTTTCTAACGAGTGAATAGATAGAGCTACTATCCCTACCTAAAAAAAGTTAAATAGGAAAGGGACTTGACACCTAAAGTTGAAGGTCTCAGTCCCTTCTATGCAGTAACAGTGAGCAGTTGAAAATCGAAGCGGAACACAAAATACCCAGGTTTACCGACGCCGTATACTGAACTTGCAGGTAATTGAAAATTTTTTTTTTCATTTTAACTTGTTTTTCGCATGAGTAAAAGTACAGAATGAGAAAAAAATTTTTTTTTTTAAATTACATACATTTTTCTCAGTGTTAGTACAAAATGGAGCAACGGTCGGCTGATCATGTGGCACGTGTACTTCGCCAACGAGAAGTAATTTCTTATTTTGGAGGTGACGACAGCGAAGAAGAAATCGATGCTGTGGAAGAAGCTGATAGTGAAGCCAGTGAAATTAGTGTTTCCGATTTAGAATCGTTAGAAGATGAAAGTGAGTCCGAAGAAGAGCCGGAGACTAGAGAAGGAATCAGACGCCCAAAATTTGTCTACGGCAAGGACAAACATAAATGGTGTCTCACCGCGCCAGAAACCCGAGGCCGCAGGTCAAGTTTTATAATTGTTTTGCCTAAAGCTATTGGTGCAGCTGCCTCTTCACGCACACCTTTACAATTTTGGAATGCATTATTCACTCAGGACATTTTGGAGATAATTTTGAAATACACTAATGACGAAATTCAACGATACGTAACAAACAAGGATGCAGATGATTCAGCATCATTTCGAAATGTTACAATGAATGAATTGAAAGCATTCATAGGCCTTCTATACTTCTGCGGCATGCAAAACAGCAACCGGGTAAATCTATCAGAGATCTGGGCGCGCGAATTTGGTTCAACACTGTGTAAAGTGACAATGTCTCAAAAACGATTCGAATTTATTAGTTACCGGCTACGATTCGATGACAAAACTACACGAGATGCAAGACGCGCCGAAGACGTACTTGCACCAATTCGTGAAATTTGGGACATTTTCATTAAGAACTGCCAGAAGAATTATACTCCAAGTCAGTTTTTGACAATTGACGAACAATTGTTAGGGTTTCGTGGTCATTTTTCAGCACGCGTCTACATAAAGTCAAAACCAGCGCGGTATGGAATAAAAATAGTTTCCATGAATGACGCGAAAACTTTTTATATGTACAACGCCATACCGTACGTTGGAAAGGTGACAACAGAGCGAGGTGAAAATATTCCTTCCTATTATGTGCGTAAATTGAGTGAACCAATTTATCACACTCATAGATATATTACATGTGACAATTGGTTTACTTCAGTTGAGCTCTTTAATAGAATGAAACAACAATTTGGTTTATCAATGGTCGGCACGCTACGAAAAAACAAGCGCCAGATTCCAGAGTCATTTAAAAGAAATGCTACAATGGGCACTGTGAGATACGGCTACGATGGGCAAAACATTCTACTCTCGTATTGCCCAAAGAAAAGTAAAGTGGTTCTGTTGTTATCATCAATGCATAAAACCGGAAAAGCATGTGAAGAGACTGGAAAGCCAGAAATGATTAAATTTTATAATGAAAATAAATGTGGCACAGATGTTTTTGACCAGCTCTGTAACAATTATTCTTGCGCCCGTGCAACCAGCCGCTGGCCAATGCGTTTTTTCTTAGGCATGCTAGATCAGGCCAGTGTTAATGCATGTATTTTATACAATTTTTTGCCTGAAAATGACAATAAAAATAGAAGACAATTTTTGAAGGAACTCGCTTTCTCTCTTATAAAACCGCATTTACATGATCGCGCAATGAGACCAGGATTACATAAATCGTTAGTAAACAACCTCAAAGAAATATTGTCTTCGGATGAAATTGGCAGACCAACATTAGGAAAGGATAAATTAGAGAAGAGAAAGCGATGTTATTTTTGTAAAGTCGATAAAGACAGAAAAACGCAGTACTGCTGCGTGAAGTGTCAAAAAGCAGTCTGTGAAGAACATCGTCTTATGTGTTGTGTAGATTGTGTAGAATAAAATACTTTTGCAGTTAATTTAATTTAGATGTAACGAATATAAGTTAAAAATAATTTAGTTTGTAAAAAAAAATGTTTTTTGATAATTAAATGTGTTTATACTAATGTTTGATACATCTTTCATTGCCTGTTTTACCTGTCCAAACTTAAGCATTTATTGATAAAAAAATGAAATAAAATATTTTTTTCCTGAAAACTGCATTATTGACCTTTAATTTGGTTTATTTAAAATTACAATATCTTAATTTTTCATAAAGTTACGATTTTTTGAGTAAACCTCCGTTTTTTTAGCAAGTTGCTCCAGTTTTTTAATAAAAAATATATGCAAAAATGAATTTTTCTACAATTTTATGATTGATATGTTAAGTTGAAGGTTTCACAGATGAGCATGAATTTTTACGAAATTTTTTGAGTGCATTAACAGGTTGAAAAAACGACCGGACTTGAAATACCCGACGGTTTACCGACGGAAGGTGTCGAAAAAACGTTTACGGACGAAGTGTTAATCGTGCTTGTTATCCCACTCACTACTAAAGAACGGCTAGCGGCTTTTAATTATTTATAATTTTTTTGATTTGTATTACAATTTAAGACTTAAAAAGTGTATTACAATTCAAGAAAAATATAATAATGTATTAGCCATGATTAAAAAGTTTGTTATACAAGTATTATCATAGAAGGTTTCGTTTTAACAAAAAAAATTTATATAATAGAATATTTTTACATACTGAGTGAGGATGCTTCAGTATTGTGTTTCACCACTCCCCCCATAAATTTAAGTATTGACAAATAGTACCTAAAAAAATGTTGTTTATTTTTTAATATTATCTAAAAAAATGTTATCCAAATACTTTTACATTCGGTTTAGTCCTCTAATAATTCATTAGATATTATTCATATGTATTGAACTTTTTACTTCAGATTTAAACCACAAGACTTGTTTAACTTCCCGCTAAGAAAATTACTAATTTTCGGAAATCGGGAAGTTATTGGTTTTACCACGTTTTGTAAAAATCGTATTTTGATCACATCTTGACGTTTGAAGGTCCTAGAAAACTATTTTGACGGTTTCTGTGAGGGTGTCACCCATTCTATATGTATGTGCGTGTGTGACCTGCTTATAACTTTTAAACGGCTTGACCGATTTGAACCAAACAGTGGCGTTTCAAAAAGAATCACGAAACTTAGATTTCCTAAAAATTTGAACTGATTCGGACCAGTAAATTCCAAGAAATCACCAAAAAAATACGAAAAAAACGTGGTTTATTTGGAATAAGTTCTAAACGGCTGTATCGATCAATTCCAAAAACTAATCAGATCTTAACCTTGATAAACCACGTTGATCACCAAAAATCCGTTTAAAATCGGTTAATTCATTCGAGAGATATCGGAAACGAAAAATTTCATATAAAAATGTTTTTTTACATATTTTCGTCATTTCTTATTGGATCGTTTTTGATGAAATAGAATAATTATTAAAGCTCTAAAAACCGCGTCCATCGCCGCCAAGAATGTAAAAATCGGTTGATTGGTTCGAGAGATATCGTTAACGAAATATTCGGTAACAAGTGTTTTTTTAACATCAAAGCTCAAAAACAAAATTTTTAGCTCAAAAACATTATATGTTAATTTTTAAGTGCTTAGGTATGAAATTACCGGGAAGTTGCAGGTATGGCCTTTAGGGTCAATCGTTTTCCAAATTTTTTATTATAAATTGACTTAATCCAGAGGACCAAATCCTCCATTTCAGGATCGTTAAACGTTTATTTTCTATGCTTTTGATAATATACGATTGAGTTTTTTGATGATCACTTGGAATTTGAGAAAAAATACACGATCTTTTAAGTTTTAGTTTTAAATATAATGTTGAATCATTCTTGTATAGTACCTAACGGAAATGTGATAAGTTTATAATATGTTGTTTTTACTATTTAAAGTACAATTTATAAGAAATTTAAATTAGAAATAAACTTTTTTCTAAAAAGAATTAATTTTAATTTCATTAATGAATATTTATTTGCATATTTGATAATCTTAAATAATAGTGATTCATTTTACACGCAAAATTAAAAATTTTTGGTTTTCAATATTAGGTGTCTTTATCGGTTAAGCTAACATAAAATAATCACATAAATATTTCTTCCTTATCTCACCTATATGTATATAGTCTCCCATTGTGATCGTCTCCGTCTACAATTTATTGAAATAAATTAATTGTAAAAGGGCCAAAGCTCTTCATAACATCCTTGTTAACGAAATGAGGTTTCATTCCGAACGCTTTGGCAATGTATATCGTAATACTTATCTTGGATTAACGAACACTCGAAAATGATATTATAAAAGAATTGACAAACATATTACAAATATCTGATATATTATATTACACAAAGTCAAGGGCGAAGGCCATACTCGGGGGACTACCTTGCGAGGAAAGCAAACAATCATGTTATAACAACTGTGTTTGAAATATCTTGTAGCTATATTTGAATCAAACATCAAAGTACTTTACGTACCATTAATCCTTGTTTAACATTTTTAAAATTATTGTAGTAATTATTGTAGTATGAACTGTTTATTATTTGACAAACGTTACAAAACTTCAATAAATAATAGGTTTGATAATACTCAACGGATACCACACATATACAAAGGTTGAAAATAAACATATAACTTGTCCGCAATCAAACATTTAAGTAATTTAATTCACAATAAATATTACCTGTATAATTTTCTTAAGTCAATGCACAACCTTTTTCTTTGTTCTTCTTTCTTATACGCAAGAGTGACAGGCAGAATCTGAATCTGCTATTATTCCAGCTCTTTGTAATTATAGTATAGAACATTTGTATGGACGTTACGTGGTGTATTTTAGTCTTATTAGATTAATCTATGGTTCATTTCTTTTTAGGTAAACATATCAAAATTATCATTTTGCAAATAAATGTTTATTTTTTTATGAATTGTTGAATAAAAAAGTATCATCATTATTTGTAATGTGGTCAAATTCATCACTTAGCTCGCCTAACTTTGAATATTCATTAAAATTAACTTACATTAACTTACATATGTATACTCATTTGAATTGTTACTATTGGAGTTCCTTTCGTTGAAAAATACGTAAGTCTTCATTCTACAACAATCTAAGTGTTCTTATAACGTCAATTCCTAAAAACAAATCGTAGGATAAATTACGTTTACTTTAGAACGTAAGAATTTATCTGGTCTGAAATGTAACGTTGCCTGGGCAGAAATGAAATTATGCCCACTGATTGTTTTTGAAAATTTTTTATCTTCTATTAATTTCAACTTCAGCATATCATCAGTTCTTTGACTACTTAATGTTACATTAAAGCCACAATTATATAATGCATTCGTCTATAATTTATCATTGACATTAACATTAAAATTTATCAGTGGATTTAATTTCCCCCTCTTTAGTTTAAATCATTTTCAGCATCTATTTTTAAAACTTCAAGATCATTTTTATTTTAATACCTTCGATTATATTCGATCATAGATCGATTTTGGAATTTAAGAGCTGCACAGTTTGAACATGGTTTTCTTTGGGGTTCATAAATTTTGTGTGCATCTGGTTTTTTATTTAATTTAAATCGATCATTTTAGTTTAATTGGTTTCATATCAGTCATTCGCTGAGCCAATTAGAAAACATACGGTAATTTTAATGCTTTCATTTTTATCTTGTCAATTTGAAAGTTATCCCATTCTGAATCAAATATACGTTTACCATTCACTTGAATCATTCTGTGTGCTTTTAGTTTTCATTAAAACGAATGTTTTTCTACATGTAATTGTATTCTTCGAAGAAACTTTTAACTGATCCTTTAATTTTTAGTTTTATCATTTAATGAGCTTATTTGATTAGGTTCAGCAGGACGGAGACGAACTAGTTTTGAATCAAACGCAGTAAGTTTTAAATCTACATAATGCAAATATTATCCTTCTTTTTTTTTTTTAATATTTTGTTGAAAAGTATAAGAATCAGTTTTCACAAAACGACTTTTGAAAAATAGTATGGATGTTTGGAATATATATTTTGATCAACTTTTGAATATAAGATGTTTGAAATACTAGAATCCGTCAAATACGGTCGAATTTAGATCACAGGCGGTACTAGTATACTCACTATTAATACACTCAATATATTATATTTAGTGGTAAATATATAATATATTGAGTGTTCAAATGGTAAATATTTTCAGAAAATAACAAATTCGGTGGAAAAATATATTGTTATAAAATACTCATTACGAATATCATTATAAATTATACAGTTTTTCCTGGAATGGTTGGTTTGCTCTTTGATGCTAAAAGAAATTAAAAATGTTTAAAGTCATTTTTACCAAACTTCAATTCAACGTTCAAAGTCTATCTTAATTTCTTAATGTTTGAACAGTTTTTCATGTGTGCGAAAAAGTAGATTAGAAAAAATATTGAAAGCTGTGAAAGAATGTTGAACTAGGAATATTGCAATGTAATAAATGTATTCACCTTGAATAAATATTGATCTGATTTATTATATAAAAAATATTTGTATTTTTCTATACATGAAGGCTGTTATTTCATTAATTTCCATAGAAATTTGTTTATTGAAATATGTTTTTTTATTGAAATAATTTTGTAAAAACCATTGTAATGTATCTTTTTTTTCACCAACAATAAACTATCACTGCCAAATTAGTGTTGTTTTTATTTGTCACCCAACTGGAAATCATCAAAATAACAACAGGTTATGAGCCCAGCAGTCGCAACAAGTAAAAGTCTCCAGCTGAGGACGACAAAAAGTAGAAAATCGACAGGATAGACTGCACGACGAACAACCTAACCTCAAAATTTACCGGTAACAGCCAACGCAAGTCGGAGCAACGGTCGTCAGCGTCACCAAATTGCAAATCGACGAAAACAAACACGCTAGCTTGTCAAAAAAAAAACAAAAAAATGTTCGAAAGATTGTTTAAACAATTTCAAGTTTAAATTGCGCAAAAATAGTTAAGTTTAATTTAAAACTAGTCTGAAAAGTGCAATTCAATTCAAATTAATTGCAAAACTAGTCTGAAAATTGCAAGTAAGCTAAATTTATTGTAAAATTAGTCTGAAAATTGTGAATCAAGCAAGTAAAATTGTAAAATCAATCTGAAAAATCGACACAGTTAAGTCCAAGTTAGAGACACTGTGTGTAGATTCACATGGCCATGTTAATTATACGTCTTGACGCTTAAAATTAAATTTAGCTTTAAAAACCAAAGAGGTCAATGAAGTCGCAACTTGTGGGAAAGCCAAACCAGCAGATGTCTCAAATGATGAAGTAGTGAAACCATGGGTCAAACAAGATCTCGCGGCCCAAATACTCATCGCACTAAACGTAAGTAGCAAAATAGTCAGCAAGCTTGTACACTGTGCAGCCTCAAGACAGATGTTGGACAAAATCGTCAATTTGTATAGAACGAAGATTGAAGTAACTTATGGTTGAGGAAGTGGCAACCATTATTCGGTTGAAAAGAATGCAATATGTTTTCGACCTATTCTTGCGTAATTCTGTGTTCTAAGCTATACGATATTGGTAGTGGGAGTTTTGTAAACTTTAGTCTTAAAGTGACTTCAGATAAACAAGTCGCGAGGTATAAAGCCAGGGGATTCCATTCTTGCAGGGAATTCCTTAGCACCATTTTGGTCAATCCATTTTCCATGAAATCTATAGTTCAGCCCATTTCAAACAGGTATTGTGTCATGTGGAGGACCAAATCTTGAGTCTTGTTGGAAATGCTCCAAAGATTCTGTTATTAATACATTTATTACATTTTCCAACATATGAATGTGAAATTCGCCATTAAAGTTGTCTTCTGTAAAAATAGGACTAGTTATTTCGTCCCCAAGAATACGAGCTAATACATTTACTTCGCAAAATTTGTGCGGTTTTCATTATCCCAGTTAAATTTCACTATCCCGCTGAAACAGACATTAAAGATAAAATTAGGATTTCTAATGATTTTTTCGGACATTTGTTCGCAACATTCAATTCCTCGGCCTAAAAGGGGTTATACTTTGTTTACTTTCTTATAATTAAAATATATTTGTATAGCGTCTTAAAGGAAGAAATACATCAATTCAGAAGTAATGGAGAATATAATATAATTTAAATCATTTGAAATATATATTTTTTCTTACAAAATGATTTCTTATGTATATTTATAATTTATTAAACTTTTGAGCTTAAATTTTGTATCTATTTTTTGCATTATTTTGAATCATTTTTATTCTCGACATATATAATATGCCGGAGTATATTAGTATAAGGCCATTTTCGGTTGTGCGTTCGTCATAAAGACAACTCAAATACGAGCTGCAATTCTGGTGGGGTATACAAGATCTTAAAAGTGAGTTTAACTTCGTGAATCTTTATTTGGTTAATGGCTATATGGCTGAATTAGCTGAAGCCAGTTTTAATGAATTTAAAAAAAAAAAAAACTTCGTGAATAAGCAAAATTGGTACATTAGGCCAAATGAACCAACTTTAGATCCATAATAGAAAATTAAAAAAAAAAACTTATGTATGAACATTGTTTCGGAAAATGTTTGGATTCGCCACTACTTAGACTAATTAACAGATATTTAATAACAATACATAATATTATTATATGTGTATTTATAAATTTATAGGCTGCATATTTATAGTATTTTATTAATGCTAATGATTAAAATAGTTCAAACATTAATCCTCAGTACTATGTCGAGAATTTATATAATTAACTCTGTTAGTTATTTTTAACTTGTTTTGTTTATATTGTACGTTATTTTAGCTACGAATATTTAACGTGTTGAAATTCATTAAACTGTACAACCACTGTAGTACTAATAATACAATTTATTTTGTTAATAAAAA
The DNA here is from genome assembly GCA_020423425.1 of Chrysopa pallens. Classification (NCBI taxonomy): domain Eukaryota; kingdom Metazoa; phylum Arthropoda; class Insecta; order Neuroptera; family Chrysopidae; genus Chrysopa; species Chrysopa pallens. Next base: position 114,920,845 of record CM035592.1, read on the forward strand.
ATTTCAGGAATTTATATATTTTATATTTATTAGTAAAAAATAATATTAATAATAATTAAGTATAAGATGTAATGACATATCTTTATAAAATAAGTATAAAAGTTCATTTCTGTTTTTTTTTTTTTTTTTTGCTTTAAGGTATTGATATGAGTGAATAGAATATTGACGCTAGAAAGTGGGTTATTTTCCATTTATTACATTTCTCTTCTCGTGTACAAAGGAAAATAGATGTTTATCTCTTGCAGAACGACGTTATTGGTATCTTGAAAGAATTCCCGTAATGTTGATTCAAATGATTACAACGTTGCCAAATCATTGCAAAGTTGAATTAGTAGGGGCATTACTTAAGGACATACCTAGAGAAAGAGGTTTCCTTTTCGATATTCATACATAATAAATATGTATACAATTTGTTGGTTTGAGCATTTGTTGATCTGAGTAATACTATAGGTCAAAGCTTTTACTTGTGGTCGCATCATGACGAAATTCTCGTGATATCACTATAAACTTAAGCATTTCAAACACGTCGAAATTTCATGGAGATGATTTTTTAATTGTATATGCGTATACGACCCAACAGCTACAATAATCATTATTTAAATCCATGACTGTGATAAAAGTATTGCGAGAATTTTAAGATTAAAATATTGTGGGAGTTTTTCGGACTTTGGAAGAAAATATTAGTATTTGATATACACTCGCAACTCCTCGCTCGTCTCTATTTAAACATATTTATGTATTTTTGTATATTTTATAAACTCCTTTATATAATCTCCTTTAATAAATTTTACTAATCTAAATAGTTAGAAATGATTAAATAGTTGCATCTGTTCAGCCTGTTCGATACATATGTGATACATAATATTTTTTTCCATTAGTTTTTAATTTTCGTTAATACATAAACAAGTATTGGAATGTTTTCATTTATAATATATAAAATATAATATTTAAATTAAATATAAGTATCTTCGTCACATATATATAATTGTGGACAGTATGAACAGGAATAAAATACTTTATCGCAGATAATTTTGTAAATTATAATTTTTTTATACGTCAACGGAATAAAAAAAACAAAACACAAACAAACAAACAAAAAACTAAAGAGAATATAATCATTAAAATATTTATCAAATCTTGCTTTTTTTATTAATTCTATTTTTTTCTAGAATTAAAATAGATACATGACAAAAAGAAAAATTAACATTAAGAGGTCGTCGCTCATTTACGAGGCCCCTCGGTCACTATATAATGGTTTCACCAAATTTCATATAATTTGAACTATTTACAAAAATAAAATATTGTCTGCTTTTTTAAAAAACAACATCATTTTTTTTACATTGCACAAATAATATGTTACAAATTAATAAGTGATAAAAATATGTTATTATAATTTTACTGTCCCATACAGTGTGTTCAATGTAATTGAAAAAAAAAAAATTAAAAATTTTTTTTATATTTTATTATTATTATTATTAATATATATATATATTTTTTTTATATAACTATTTAGGCATTTTTCTTTTAAGTCTTTTGTCTGGGGGAATAATATCAAAATTAAACTTGGCTGCTTGGCGACAATTTTGTAAATTCGTGTAAAATCTTTGTGATAATCTGTCGATAAATTGCACAATGAATTCGATGTTTGCTTCTTCATGAATTTGTTTGCTACATACAAACCATGGTGCTTTCAAGCAGATTCTGAAAGTTTTGTTTTGTATAATTTGCATTCTATTTAATTGTGTTTTAGAGATGTTTCTCCACACGGGGCAAGCGTAGGTAAACAAGGGTCGTATGAGAGACTTATAAAGGAGAAGAGAACATTCATTTTGTAGTCTGGAGTTTTTATTTAGGAGGGGATATAATTTAATGGTACGGATATTTGCTTGTTTAATTTAGGCGTTTATGTGATCGTTCCAATTTAAACGCTTATTGAACAATATTCCAAGAAATTTAACGCTTTCATTATTCGAATTTATGTTGTGGTTATCAATTTTTAAATTTTTTAGAGTTGTGTAATACTACGTTTAAGAGTGAATATTTTTGCTTTACACTTTTGTGGGTTTAGTTTTATATTCTAGATCTTAAAATAATTGTGTAATATGTTCACTGCTCTTTGTTTGTTGTGTATGGCTTTGCCTAGATCCTGATTTTGCGTCAAGACAACTGTGTCATACATGCCTATATCTGATGAAGAGCTTATATTGGAAATGTCATGCACGTAAATGTTGAATAAGGATGGACCGAATATAGATCTTTGGGGTACGCCAGCTTTTATGGGTCTTGTAGTTGATTCGCAATTATTCATTGATATCGAGAATGTTCTATTTTGAATGAATGATCTTTGTTGGTTGTGTATGGTTTTGCCTAGATCCTGATTTTGCGTTAAGACAACTGTGTCATACATGCCCAAATTTAACGCTTTCATTATTCGAATTTATGTTGTGGTTATCAATTTTTAAATTTTTTAGAGTTGTGTAATACTACGTTTAAGAGTGAATATTTTTGCTTCACACTTTTGTGGGTTTAGTTTTATATTCCAGATCTTAAAATAATTGTGTAATATGTTCACTGCTCTTTGTTGGTTGTGTATGGCTTTGCCTAGATCCTGATTTTGCGTCAAGACAACTGTGTCATACATGCCTATATCTGATGAAGGGCTTATATTGGGAATGTCATGCACGTAAATGTTGAATAAGGATGGACCGAATATAGATCTTTGGGGTACGCCAGCTTTTATGGGTCTTGTAGTTGATTCGCAATTATTCATTGATATCGAGAATGTTCTATTTTGAATGAATGATCTTTGTTGGTTGTGTATGGCTTTGCCTAGATCCTGATTTTGCGTTAAGGCAACTGTGTCATACATGCCCATATCTGATGAAGGGCTTATATTGGAATTATCATGCACGTAAATATTGAATAAGGATGGACCTAATATAGATCCTTGGGGTACGCCAGCTTTTATGGGTCTTGTAGTTGATTCGCAATTATTCATTGATATCGAGAATGTTCTATTTTGAATGAATGATCATATTATTCGATTTATATATGATGAAGTTTGAATTTTGAGTTATTTATTTAATAATCCTTGATGCCAAATTTTGTTAAATGCTTGAGTTATGCCTAGAAACGTAGCTACAGTGTATTATTTCTTTTCAAAGCCACTTTCTATAGTCTTTACTAAACGTAGTAATTGATGGCATGTTGATGTTTTTTCTCTGAATCCAAATTGTATATCTGGAAGGACGCTTTGACTATTTAAAAATTTTTTTAGTCGATGATGGATGACTTTCTCCAATAGTTTTGACATTCCATTTAGTCGGCTGATTGGTCGGTAACTTTCGATTTCCTGTTTATTTTTGCCAGGTTTGTGCAGTGTTATTATGTTTGCGTGTTTTCATTTCACAGGAAAATAGCCAAATAACTAAGCACGCGTTGGTTATAGAGGTAAGTTGCGCTATTGCTTTTTTAGGGAGATGTTTAAAAATTTGTTGGTTATACCATCCTCTCCGGGAGATTTTATTTGCAGTGTTTTTTATATAGAATTTTATTTCATTGTTGTACTTTCAAGTAGCACGTATTTTGTAGCCTTCCACATTTGCTCGTCTGCTGGATTAAATTCAGAAATATATTGTTGATTTAAGTTGATCCTATATTGTTCCATTTCAACGTGAATTTTATTTATTAACTTATTCAGGTTTTTTTTTTAAATTTTTTGCCATGCGCGTCTCGTTCTGTGATTTTCTTTTATCAGTTTTAGAATTTGATGTGGAATACTGAATTGGGCATTGTTAGCATCAATAGCATTATTAGCGGAAGCTACGATAGCATTCGTAAAGTGGTGTACGCCTTGATCTATTTCATTAGTTGAGTAAATTTGCCTCTTTATGCGGAGGTTCTTGTTGATTTCGCATTTGTTGTTTCCCAATTTACTCTTCCCGTTTTAATGGATTTTTTAAAACGTTATTAAAGTTTCTTCGATGAAACTCAAAATTACAGCAGTATGGTCAGAAGATAAACAAAGGTATGTGTGTTGGTTCAGATGGGGCGTGAACTTTTATTAGATTTTTAGTAATAACTGTTTCTAATTTTAACCCATTAGGATTGTTTTTTTACAGCCCCATTACGTATTTGGAATTTAAATCCCCAATTATAAGCGTGGGCTGAGTGTCCTTAAATATGGTTTCAATATCTTGTGCGTTCACACTTTTGTTTGGTCTGTTATAACCACTGTACACTTTTAGTTTTTTGTTATTTTTTAATGACACAACGATTCCTATAGCTTCCAGGTTTTTAAGAGATAAGGGTAAATTATTTTTGTTTATTATACCAACGCCTCCCGATGCCGTCGGCGATTCTCGGTCATTTCTATAAATTATATATCCAGGAAAACTAATTTTTTCTGTTGATACTAGATGTGTTTCCGTAATACACGCGATGTGTATGTTTTCAGATTGCAAGGTGTATAGGAGTGATGTTCTTTTCAATTTGAGCCCGTCGGCATTAATATTTGTATATTATTGATTGTGTTTTTTGGACACATTATTTATTTTCAGGGTCGTTAGTCGTTAGGGTTGTTATTTGTTGAAAAACGTTGTTCTTTAAAGAATCGATATGTGGTTTGATGAGGTCAATAAGAAAATTTATGAATTTTGAAAACAGATAGGGGATTTTTTCAATGATAGAGGTAATTGGATCTGATTGGGACGATTGAGTAATATTTTTTTTGGTAACGTTTACTACGTAGATCCTTGGTTTGTGCTGTTTGTACTTGCTGGAGGATTTTGATGTGGTATGTTTCGTCTAGCCTACAAAAATTATGTGTGTGGCCATATCTTTGACACCGGGTGCATTGTAGTATATCTCTACTTTTTCTTTTTACTATGGCATGGAAAAGGGAACGTAGATTGAAAATTTCCTTTTCTTTACCGTTTATGTCAAGCTCGACAGCGCAAAGTGGTGTTGGAAGTTTTTGTTTATTTAGTTAACCTTGTTACTCTTGTAACGGAATATGTTTTCTTGAGTTCTTCCTTTATGTCTTCGTCTATTAAATTGTGTGGAACGTTTCTCAGTATAACGGAATAACGTTTTTTATCCGATGGACAGAAGGAATGGTATTTGACCTTCATTTCGTCGAACAAAGTGGTTACATCTTGAAAGTCGTCGATTGATCCAAGATTAATTTTATAAGTTTGATTACTTTTTAACACAGTACTATATTTTTCTTTAGCAATATTGTCTAGGTCGTCTATTAGTGCTTTATAGTTTGGTATATTATGAACAAATATGGGTGGGATTTTGGTGGTTGAAGGATTTGTGGTTTGTATGGTTTCTTCTTCGGCATCCGATGATAAAATATCATACCTGTTTGAAGTATGTACTGTGAATGAGGAACTTTTAATCTGATTGCCTGTCACGGAAGGATTCTGTCTTTTGATCCGCTTGTTTGGTGGTTGATTCTCCCATTTATTTGTTAGATCTGGACTTTTATCTGGTGTCAATGTGGTTATTTCATCCCATCCTTGCCTGACTAACATTGTTTATGGCGAACAAGTACTCTCTTAGGAGAGTACCTATTTCACCTTGCACACACTGTCACAATGTATACACTTTTATATTATATATTTTTTTAATACTATTTTTTTATCGAAATTGTCAACAATTGACTAAGTTATATAAATTTGATTTGTTTGTTACTTGTTACTGATAATAATACGTCTGTACTGTATCTCAGTTAAAACAAGACTAAACATCTTGCTTAATACTTAAATTATAATTATATTATTCGAAAATTATTAATATACTAGTCATAAAAATGCATATAAAACAATACGTATATAAAAGTTTAATCAAATGTGGATATTTGAACATTTATAGATTATTTTTACAAAAAATAATAATAATTTATGTAATAATTAATAATAACTAATAATAATTAATAATAATTAATAATAATTAATAATAATTAATAATAATTAATAATAATTAATAATAATTAATAATAATTAATAATAATTAATAATAATTAATAATAATTAATAATAATTAATAATAATTAATAATAATTAATAATAATTAATAATAATTAATAATAATTAATAATAATTGATAATAATTAATAATAATTAATAATAATTAATAATAATTAATAATTGTTGAAATATTGGATTCGTCTATACAAAAATTATCTATTTTATTTTATAATACTATATTTTAAAAGGGTCTTAAAATATTTCAATGAAAAGTTTCTTTTAAACGTTTGTTGAACACATGTTTGTTTATCTTTGAAAAAGGTTTTATTTTATTTTATTTTATTATTTCTGAGAAAGATAGTTTTAATATAATCAAAAATCCTGTAATAAAATAAAAACTAAATACATTTGAATATATTGGAATAACCCAAATATACAACAAATGTTACATGAACTAAAATGGTAAAATGAAAAGGGACAACGTTGAAATATAGTAGGTAGTCAATTCTAATCATTGAAAGTATGTAGTTTATTCTAATCATTCATGGTGTATAGATATATCTTCACTGAGAACTCTATTTTGAATAAAAGAATATTTTAATTAAAAGAAATAAAGTGTTTAATTATTTATAAAATAATTCATCATCACATACCATATTCCCACAGGTTATGGTGCCCAGGTTACGTTCGTGATTAATTAAAAAAAAAATTTATTAAAATACAAATTTTCTTACAAGAAAATTAAATTTCTTAATGCAATTAAAAATTAGTGAGTGCAAACTAAAATTAAGTGTTTCTCAGTAAAAATAATCAACTATTTCCAATTATTAAAAATAAATAATTATTCAATAGACAATATGGAAAATTTAAAAATCGAAGCGAAACATTCAACCTTTCAACGGTGAAAATTATAATATATGGAAGTTTAGAATGAAAATTTAGTTATGGAAGTTTTGAGCGAAAAAGCGTTGAGTTTCGTAAAATCAAGATCATGAAGTTAAACTTGTAAATGAAAATCTGGATACAAGCAAAAGGTTCTTCATGTGAATAACAAGAAAAATATTAAGTGTCATCATTGCGGAAGGATAGGGCATTATAAAAATGAATGTCGTTACTACCTGCGAAATTTAAACCAAAAACCGAATGCAGAAAGATCAAGGACAGTTCAAACCATCCAAGCTGATCCACAAAAAGAAGACGGTTTTGCATTTATGGCTGGAAATTTGCAGATAGTAAATAACGAAAATAAAATTTCTTTTCTAAATATAAATAAACCGCGAGGACCGAAGTTGCAGTAAACCGTAATGGTAAGACGGTAATGACTGGTAAGTCAAAGAACAATCTATTTATTCCTGAATTTTCGGTAAGTCAAAGCTTTATTAATTATTCAAATAATGCATCTAATTCCGATTATAAATTATGGTATGAACGATTAGGCCATATAGGAAAAGATAAATTTAATGAAATAAGAAATAGGGAATTAGTTAATGACGTAAAAAAATTAAATAAAATAATACCTGATAATGATTTATGTGAAGCTTGTATTAACGGTAAACAAGCGCGGCTATCTTTTAATAAATTTAAAAATATAGACTATATAGATACACCATTATTTAATATACATTCAGATGTTTGTGGTCCTATTACGCCTTCTGCGATAAATAATAAAAATTATTTTGTATTATTTGTTGATGAATTCACTCATTACTGTGTAACTTTTTTAATGAAAAATAAATCTGATGTATTTAGAATGTTTAAAGATTATGTAGTAAAAAGTGAATCCAGGTTTAATTTAAAGATATATTCAGATAATGGTAGAAAATATTTATCTAACGAGATGAAGAATTATTTATTAAATTATTGAATTACTTAAAAAAAAAAAAAAGGGGAATTAGTTATCATCCTACAGTACCACGAACTCCACAGTTAAATGGTGTATCTGAAGGGATGGTCAGGCCATCACAGATAAGGCGCGTGGCGCGAACAATGATATCTGGTGCAAAATTAGAAAAGATATTTTGAGGTGATGCAGTTTTAACTGCAACATAACTAATTAATATGACACCAACAAATCATTGAATTCAAATAAAACACCATATGAAAAGTGGTATAACAAGAAGCCACAATTAAAATATCTAAAGGTTCAACCATATATGTACATATAAAACCAGTAAAAATAAGTGTGATGAAAAGTCATCAAACGGAATACTGGTAGGTTATGAACCAAATAGATATAGAGTATATGAAGTGGAGAATGACAAATATGTGGGAGTTAGAGATGAAATTGTAGATGAGACAAATTTTGTTAAGTCAAGGCCAAAAATAAAATTACTTGGTGAGGTCGATTCAGGTAGAAAAACTGTAGTCCCTAACGATGTGTTAAACTCAGTACAGACCACCATTGTAATAAACTTGATAATAATAAGACAGATAGTAATAGTAATATTGAAAATATACAAAACAGATTTGAAAAACAAATCGATAATTCTTCATCTCAAGATAAAGAAAATATAGGACTTAGGCGGAGTAATAGACTCAAAAATCGTAGCCAAGTTTCATATAATGAAGATGATATACCTGACGATTATCTGTTATGTGCACAATTTATTGTATGTCCTATTCCTAATTCATATCAGGAAATTGAAAATAGGAATGATGCTAAACAATGGTAGAAAGTAATAATTGATGAATTAGATTCTTTATTAGTAAATAAAACTTGGACTCTAGTACCAAAACCAAGTAATAAAAATATTGTAGATTGCAAATGGATATTTACTATAAAAAACGATGAGTTCGGAAATCCATCAAATTAGATTCTTTATTAATAAATAAAACTTGGACCTTAGTACCAAAACCAAGTAATAAAAATATTATAGATTGCAAATGGATATTTACTATAAAGAACGATGAGTTCGGAAATCCATCAAATTAGATTCTTTATTAATAAATAAAACTTGGACTCTAGTACCAAAACCAAGTAATAAAAATATTGTAGATTGCAAATGGATATTTACTATAAAGAACGATGAGTTCGGAAATCCATCAAAATATAAAGCTCGTTTAGTTGCCAGAGGTTTTAGTCAAAAATATCTTGTAGATTACAATGAAACATTTGCCCCAGTCGCAAGAATTTCGACTTTTAGATTTTTAATAGCTTTTTCAAATCAACATAACTTGTTAGTCCACCAGATGGATGTAAAAACTGCGTTTTTAAATGGTTGATTTAAAAGAGGTTAAACTATTTTTAGGCATTAGAATTATTAGACAAAATAATGTCATAACACTAGATCAAAGCACATACATTAAAGCAGTATTAAATAAATTTAATATGGCAGATTGTAAGCCTGTAAATACACCGCTAGTTACTAATTTCGATTATATGGCATTGGAATCTGATGAGAAATACGATGCTCCATGTCGAAGTCTCATTGGATGTCTAATGTATTTAATGGTATGTACAAGACCCGATTTAACTCTAACTATAAATATATTTAGCAGATATATGAATAAAAATAACCAGGAAGTTTGGCAATGTTTAAAACGAGTACTTACAAGGTACTTAGATATTTACAAAGTACTATAGATTTAAAATTAAAATATGTACAGGAAACATATAATAATAATAATCTATTTACAAAGTACTATAGATTTAAAATTAAAATATGTACAGGGAACATATAATAATAATATATTTACAAAGTACTATAGATTTAAAATTAAAATATGTACGGGAAACATATAATAATAATAATCTATTTACAAAGTACTATAGATTTAAAATTAAAATATGTACAGGGAACATATAATAATAATATATTTACAAAGTACTATAGATTTAAAATTAAAATATGTACGGGAAACATATAATAATAATAATCTATTTACAAAGTACTATAGATTTAAAATTAAAATATGTACGGGAAACATATAATAATAATAATATATTTACAAAGTACTATAGATTTAAAATCAAAATATGTACAGGAAACATATAATAATAATAATCTATTTACAAAGTACTATAAATTTAAAATTAAAATATGTACGGGAAACATATAATAATAATAATCTATTTACAAAGTACTATAGATTTAAAATTAAAATATGTACGGGAAACATATAATAATAATAATATATTTACAAAGTACTATAGATTTAAAATTAAAATATGTACAGGAAACATATAATAATAATAATCTATTTACAAAGTACTATAGATTTAAAATTAAAATATGTACAGAGAACATATAATAATAATAATATATTTACAGGGTATGTTGACTCTGATTGAGGAGGAAATGATAATGAAAATCCCGATTTAGATTCTAGGAGAAAAAGAATACAACGGGTTATTTATTTAAGTTGTATGATAGACGTACAATATGTTGGAACACCAAAAGCATCTGTGGCAGGTTCATCTACAGAGGCTGAATATATGGCGCTGTATGAGGCTATCAAGGAGGCAATGTAATTAAAGAATTTAGCAGCAGACGAACAAATTGCAGACATACTGACCAAGCCATTACCAAAGGTCAAGTTCCAAAATGGGAATGGAAAATTGATTATTAAATAATAACTAATATCTAAATGTAATATTATAATTTTCATTATGTTTTTTTTATGATCTGGTAAAGTTTTTCTGGGTTTTCCCTTACCGTGAAGATAAATGTCGGATCACTATGTAACGATTAATAACAATCGTCCCAGGCAAAGAGTTTTCGGAAGATATGTCGATAAATTTTTAAAAGTATTGTATTAAGATAATATATTGATACTATTAATATTGTAAGCCATAAAATAGATTATTTTTGAGGGGGCGTGTTGAAATATTGGATTCGTCTATACAAAAATTATCTATTTTATTTTATAATACTATATTTTAAAAGGGTCTTAAAATATTTCAATGAAAAGTTTCTTTTAAACGTTTGTTAAACACATGTTTGTTTATCTTTGAAAAAGGTTTTATTTTATTTTATTTTATTATTTCTGAGAAAGATAGTTTTAATATAATCAAAAATCCTATAATAAAATAAAAACTAAATACATTTGAATATATTGGAATAACCCAAATATACAACAAATGTTACATGAACTAAAATGGTAAAATGAAAAGGGACAACTTTGAAATATAGTAGGTAGTCAATTCTAATCATTGAAAGTATGTAGTTTATTCTAATCATTCATGGTGTATAGACATATCTTCACTGAGAACTCTATTTTGAATAAAAGAATATTTTAATTAAAAGAAATAAAGTGTTTAATTATTTATAAAATAATTCATCATCACATACCATATTCCCACAATAATAATTAATAATAATTAATAATAATCAATAATAATTAATAATAATTAATAATAATTAATAATAATTAATAATAATTAATAATAATTAATAATAATTAATAATAATTAATAATAATTAATAATAATTAATAATAATTAATAATAATTAATAATAATTAATAATAATTAATAATAATTAATTACAATTATTAATAATTAATAAGAATAATAAAAGTTAAGCGGTGGAACATCGTAATTGATTTTATACTTCCCGGTGAGCTAGATATTTGAAATTTGGAACATTACTAAGAAGTAGATAGGAATGCATAAATGGGAAAAAAGAAGAAAAACGAAAAGATCGAAAAAGATGAAGAAAACGGAAAAAATTTCAATCGAGAGAAAAAAACAAAGCATAAAGAAGAAGCAGAATTACGTTCACTATACAAAATTCCATGCACAGTATTCTGAAAAAAAGAAAATTATAATAATTTTAATACATGTACCATGTTTTTATTACTGATAAAAAGACATGCAGCAGCAGCATTAGATGATATATAAATATATTAATTATCTGCTGATGCACCCAATTTTTTTCGTTTGAAATTAGATAAATTATTTTAAACTCCAGTTTATTTTAAGCCCAGTAGAAAAACATTGTACAATAAAATTTATTTGTATTTAATTATTTATTTCAAGCACAAATTCGTTTTTGACCACAATTATTTATGGTTTAAAAACTGTATAGTAGTGCTAACATCAATAAACGACACTGTTTAATGATATACGTTATATAAATACGTCATCAAAATTTTAATTATTTCTTTTTTAATTTTTGGCACTGTTAAATGTATTAATGCGTACATTTGATATTTATTTTTATTAAAAGGCAAGAATAAAAAAAAAACAAAAACTAAAAATTTAACATGAAATTAAAAATAATGCGTTGAAATATATGACGGCAGTGGCGGGGTTAGACTTAAATTTAATATGTTCAAGGTAAATTTTGTGAAATCCTCTGTTGGTGAAGGGAACCCAATTTTATAGATTAAAATAAAAATAAAAACAGTAAAACTATCCAATTTTATTCATTAAAAACAAACTTTTTTCCTGATTATAAGCACGGTTATCTGGAACTGAGATTTTGAAGTTTATGATTATCATCAATACTAAAATATTGGTCAAGAAAAGAAAATTTATAAAATGACATATACAATTTATAAATAGGTTCATGAGTTATCTCCTAAAAAATTAAAAATCTTTCAAATATGGCAATTTTTCTAATTGTAATCAGTTTTACAATCATTAAATGAAAGTTTTAATAATTTTAGTAATGATGGGTGCTATTAAATAAACTTAATAACTTGCCAAAACCTGGATATTGATAAATAAATAGTTTCTGAGAAACTTGATTGTTAAGTTAAGACAACACTTTCCATAAACCTGAATTATCCACTTCGAGGTGGTATGATTTCTGTTTTGAAATATCCATTTTCTCTTGAAGAGTTCTATTTTACTTAATGCATACATTTAAAATTGTAGTTAATTGAGAATTTCTAATACTTATACCTTCCGAAATGGTGACATCTAGTGAATTTTTTAAAAACTCCGAGGAAAAAATTCTTACTTATTTTTACATCCTTCAGCTAAGATGGTATTTCCGCTTTAATATATAAAGGGCCAAATCTCACAGTTTTTCCTGATCTATTGAAGTACTTCGTTAATTAAAAGTTTTCATTTTGAAAACCTTTCCTAGATAAATACTTAGGTAAATTTATTTCGAATTTATCTTTATAATGAATCACACTTATTCAAACTATTGAACTAGTGACTTACTTTTACATCAACTACAAATACAAAATCATCTCACGTATGTATAGTGCAAGATATATGTGCGATACTTAAATGAGTGTTCAAACCAATTTCACAAATTTTGTATATGTATGTGTGTTTTTACGTTTGTATGTATTTTGTAATCAACAACACGTGTGCTACTCATAACAAATTTGCCAATAAATACTATACAATAAAGGTTACCTGAAGAAAGTAATTATTGCATTACTAATTTATGCAATACAATTGGGACTGAAACAAATTGAATTTTAAAATCAAACACCTTCAAAAACCGCTCAAAATATACATTTCTAATTAAAAGCAGCAAATAAAATAATATTCGTACTTCAAAAAACGGACAAAAAATTTTTAATTAAAATAAAAATTCTACAAGTAATTTTCTTGTGATCAATTACCATTCGAAATCTGCGCAAATTTTATTGTTAGCAAAAAATCGATTAGTTAAAGCAAACTTGAAGTTGTTTTTAGCAAACTATTTTTATAAGAATTTATAATTTTTTTTTTTACTTTTTAGCTCAATTTTTAAGTTGGTTATATCATTTTTTTAAGTTAAACATGATTAATTTATGTTTATTTTATATCGAATAAGTTTCGAGAATTTCACTGGATGTAACTCATAAAATTTGGTACCCCACATACCACGAAACGACTTATACCGCCACTGTGGCACAGCTATGGTTGTGATTGTAAGTATGTAGACTTGTTATATTATTGATGATTCATAAACATGTTGAAAAATGAAAACTTATGATGACTCCTATTTATGATGACTATGAGGTAGTTGGCGTTTCAAAGAATATTATTTTTAAAAAAATTTTTTTAATTGGCATAAATTGGTATATGATTTTTAAAGTTTATTAATAACTAGTGTAAGTCTTCATTTATATATCGTTTATATATATTTATTATTGAAAGAAATTTAAATAAACAACATTGTGAAGTACAAGAGGCTAAGTATGGTTTTCTATCTATGGAAACAGTACAAAAGTTAAAAGCTGTGAAAACATATATATATATATATATATATATATATATATATATATATATATATATATATATATATATATATATATATATATATATATATATATATATATATATATATATATATATATATATATATATATATATATATATATATATATATATATATATATATATATATATATATATATATATATATATATATATATATATATTTTTTTTTTTTTCTTCTTTAATTCTGCATGATGGCAATGTGTTCAATGAACAATAAGCCTTGCTTTTGTTTGATAATTTTTATCTGTAGTGATTTTAGTCACAGTGAGCCTTTTCAATTTGCTGGTAGGCTTTCACTTTCTTTGGCAGAATCTGTCTAGAAGCGTGGGGACACTATGCCTTTTTAGTCTTTCGTGCTGTAGCGATCTGCATCCACTTAGTTTTACAGCTAGTGCATTCTGATGTCCAGATAGTCTCTTTTGATATTTAATACTGTGATTAGTGATTTCTTCTTTAACAGTGTTTATTTTTAAGTCATTTTATATATGTATTTGTTGCTTATTTATGGTGGTATGTTGAAGATGGCTCTTAGTGTTTTGGTTTGGAATCTCTCCAGTATTTCAATATTACTATTGCTAGCAGTACCCCACAGTTGTATGCCGTAGGTCCATATTGGCTTCAATATAGATTTGTAAACTGTCATTTTGCAATCAGTGCTCAGTCGTGAATGTTTACCTATTATCCAGTACAGGTTGCGGAGCTTGGCGTCTAGTTGTTTTCGTTTAGTCCATATGTACTTTTGCCACGTTTGTCTCCTATCTAAGTGCATGCCTAGATACTTTGCATGTTCTAACTGTGGGATCTCTTCACCAATTAGTGTCACCGGAGGACAAGTATCTCTTCTGAGAGTAAATGTGACGTGAGTTGACTTGCTTCGGTTGGCCTTTATTCGCCAGACTTTTAGCCATTTCTCAACTCCATGCAGGTGTAATTGAAGTTTTGTGGTTGCTGTTACTGGATTGTCTTGCATGGACAAGATTGTGGTGTTACGTGCATATGTGGCGACCATGGTTTGGACCATGATTGGTACATCGGCAGTATATATGGTATACAATACTGGCCCCAGTATACTACCCTGTGGTACCCCCGAATGTATTTCGTACAAATCTGAGAAATCACTGTTCAGTTTGACTTCGAAGCACCTCTCCTGAAGGTACGACCTTATTTTGTGGTAAAAAGAGTTAGGTATCATTTTCTTAATTTTGAATAGTAGACCATCATGCCACACTTTGTCGAAAGCTTGACTTATGTCCAAGAAAACAGCGGAACAGTATTGTTTACTATCTAAAGATCTGTTTATATTATCCACAATACGGTGTACTTGTTCCACAGTGCCATGATGCTCTCGGAAACCAAATTAGTGGTTTGGAATGAAATCCTTAAGGTGGGCTTTTATTCTACTTAATAGGATTCTCTCAAAAAGCTTCCCGGTAACTGGTAAGAGACTGATCGGTCTATATGAGGCAACATCTTGCGGTGGTTTGCCGGGTTTGGGTACCATTACAACCTGTGCTATTTTCCAGTGTGCAGGGAAATGCGATTGTCTGAGGCAGGCGTTAAATATTTTTACTATTTGCATAATTCCCTTTTTTGGTAGCCTTTTCAGGAGGATGGCGTCTATTAAATCGTATCCTCGAGATTTTCCTTCTTGTAGCATTTTTATTTCTTTTAGAACTTCTTTGGGACTAGTCGATTTTATCGGCAGACACATTTGCAGTGCACTTTCTAGGTAACCTTTTATTTCAATGCTATGTGTTGGTGTTGTTTCTGGAAACGGTTGGAATTCTCTACAGGGGTGCTCTGCGAAGGCTGTGACTTTTTCTGCGCCTGATCTGGCCCAGTTTCCAAGGGCATTTTTGATTAGCGATATCTGCGATTTCGGACTATTCAGGTTTTTATTGACCTTACATAATGAGTAATTCGTATCAATAGTTGGAGTTAACTCTGAGAGAAATGTCTGTAGATTCTCATTTTCAAGAGTTTTCGTTATTTTTTTTTTTAATCTTTCAGAGGATCTGTTAAAAGCTTTTCTATCCGAGGGATATCTAGTAGTGTGCCATATTTTTCTAAGGTTTCGTCGTTCTGCTATTATAAGTCCATGATTGCTTTGGGATGATGATTTTGTTTTGATGGATTTTTTTTCTTTACTTTAGTTGCTAATTTCGCTGCACTGTGTATGATTTTATTCAGTTTGTCTATTTCTGTCTCTATTTGATCTGTCGTTTGGCTTGTGGGGTGTAGGCTTAATTCGGAGGTTATGATATTTTGAAATCTTTCCCAGTTTGTATTCTTGTTGTAGATTCTTATCGGGGGGTCTTTGAGAACAACTGTAAAGTTGACGGTCAGCATAACTGGTGTATGGTCAGATGATAAGTTAGTACAGGGTTCTATAGTCATATAATTGACAGAGACCTTGTTTCGATCCGTTGACCAATATGTTGGTTTACAGTGAGTCATACATTCCAATCTAAGTGTTTGTACTATTTTAAATAGTTGCCTGCCTCTCGGCGTAATTAGTCGAGATCTTCGGTGGGTATGTTTGGCATTCCAGTCTCCTCCGCAGATGTATTTGGGTCCGAGGGTTGAGAAATACGTATTAAGGTCTGTTTCAGTTACTGTGTGTCTAGATGGGCAGTAAACTGCTGATAATGTTATCTCTGATGTATCCTTAAGTGCCATTCTAATAGTAGTCGCTTGTATTTTCGTGCGTTTTTTGTGTAGTTATTTTGTGTTTCGTGTTGGATTTTGTAATTTTTTCTTTGTATTGTTTATATTTTGCGCATCCTTTGTAGCTTGCTGTGTGTTTCTCTTGGCAGTTTGCACAGGTGGCTTCGGTATCCGGCGTTTTAGTACAAGATGAAGTAGGGTGATCATTCCCACATTTGACACACCGAAAGGGTCTGCAACATTGGTTTTTTGAATGTCCAAACCTCTGACATCTCTTACACTGAAGTATATCCTTCTTTTTAAATGAAGTTTCGATTGTCACTATTGATTGGCATAGATATCTTAGGTTGAAGATATCCTTATTATTATTACTTGGTTCTAGGTCGTCGTACAACACTGGTAGTGCTTCTTTGGTGGTTCTATGTCAGGCGTTGACGATCTGCCTAACCTCATGATTGTTTTCTCTCGAAATTCAGTTTATATTTGATTGGTGTCTTCTGTAGCGTGTAGTCCTCTCAGCACCATACGATATGCTCTCTCGCTTTTGAGCATGTAAGTATAGTAAGAGATATTGTTGGATGTAAAATTTTCTCTTATGATTTTATACGTTGGTATGTCTGCAGGCATGAGTTTGATTACATACCCAGAGCGCAAGGTGGTCATAGTGTAGGACTTATTATTAGTAATTTTGTTCAGTTTCTCTTTCAGGGTAATTACATCAATGACACCAGTCACAAAGATTGACTCAGGCTTGGGTGTGTAGACCTTTTCTTTTGTATTAGTTTCTTCCGTTTCAAGGATGTCAAATTGGTTGTATGTAAGCACTGTGTAAATTGAAGTGTTTTTTATTTTTTTTTTTTGGTGATCACTCTGTGTTGGGCTTGTACCTTTTCTTTTTTGTCTTAATTGTGGGACTTTGTCCATTTGCCATTCGTGTCCAGTACTTATAGCTCTTTGACTACCTTGTGTGTGAATGGTTGAGCACTTTGGAGTGTCTTTAGTGACAGTTAGTTTGTCCTTTTCGGTGTCGGTCTTCACTGCAGTTGGCGAAGAGGGTAAGCTATGACAGCGGTTTCTTGAAACCATGCTTTTCTGAAGTGTTTGCTGCATCATGGTATTTGGGTTATTCGTGTTTTTATTATTTTCACTCATTTTTGTTCCCACGAGTCAGGACGAAATAAATGATCATCTAAGGGGAAATGAATATATTCAAAAAAAGTTTATACCTTGTTATATTATGGTTGACGACGAATTTATACTTTTTTTTGTTGTCGGGCTGTTTATTTGTGTGATCTTTTTAGTTTATTAGATCGTCAAATTAAAAAAAAAGGTTCTTTATTGTGAAAAATATTGCCAAAAAAAATATAAACCGACTGATAAAATTTCTATAAATATGTAATTAACAATCCACTCTTTTCTTAACACTATTTTTCATTTACACTTGATCATATAAAGTTAAAAATTTTAATAATCAATTTTGATGATAGATAATATTTTATCAATTATTGGCGTCGTGTTTTTATTTATTGTAAATTATTTACTATTTTTTGTATGTATTTTTTTGATTTGTGTTTTTTGATTTTTCTTGTTTTTTGTTTGCTTTTTTTAAATAATATATATAGAATATATAAATGTTTCCAAAACATTTATTTTAAAATGCACAAATTAAAAAATATTCCATATATACCAGGGTAGAAGCTTTAAAAAATGGTGAAAAGTGGAAGAAAATTACAGTCGGATGAAACCATTGCAAACACAATAATAACATGACAAAAATGAAAGGAAAAATAAATTTTACGGCCATCTGGGTTCGGTAAGTAGGAGGGGGTGATTGTTTAAGGGTAAAATAAGGATAAAAGTCCTATGGAAAAAAAAGTTAGCGAAGTTATAGATAATAAAAATAGCTACAACTTTTTTATTTACAGTTTTTTTACATTACCTCAAAATTTATGAGAAAAAAAGGGTATATACAAAAATTGTAGATCTTTTTATTACCTACAACTTTTCCATGTAACTTTTTCCATAAGACTTGTAGTTTTGCCGGAAATCGAAATAAAGCGTGTTTTACCCTTAAAGTCAGATTTCCCGTAATTTATTTTTCCAGCCATATTTATCATATTATTGTACGGGAGGTAGTAATATAGTAATAAATAGGATAAATGTCATTGTCTATGTAATATGTATATATATATATATATATATATATATATATATATATATATATATATATATATATATATATATATATATATATATATATATATATATATATATATATATATATATATATATATATATATATATATATATATATATATATATATATATATATATATATGTATGTATGTATATATATATTATATATATATATGTATGTATATATATATTATATATATATGTATGTATATAGTATGTATATGTGTATATATATAAAACCCGCTCGGAAAATCCGTCAGACATTACTTCGCCCGGGGAGAACTGGCTAGCTACTGCCTACTTCATTGTTGTCGATGTGGACGTCTCCTTGATCGATCTCCCTAAAGAGTCTTCATCATCCTGGCAGCTGCCACTGCCTGCCAATTTTCCACACAGCGGACTATCAGCGTACCGACGAGTACATATACATATATATATATATATATATATATATATATATATATATATATATATATATATATATATATATATATATATATATATATATATATATATATGTATATGTACTCGTCGGTACGCTGATATATATATATATATATATATATATATATATATATATATATATATATATATATATATATATATATATATATATATTATAACTAAGTGACTTCAAATGTGGTCGTAGAGACACCGATGTGCAGAACGCAGTGGACTGCAATGATTGCGTTGTTCTTAATGGAGATTACGTTGATGAATAAAGCTAATTTTGAACCAAAAAAACTGTGTTTTCTATGTTGGACCCAGGACTTTTCAGTCCATGTGTTATATATATATATATATATATATATATATATATATATATATATATATATATATATTATATATATATATATATATATATATATATATATATAATAAAAAAGAAAAAGCACCATAATTTTCATCCAAAAAATCTCAAGTCAAAATTTTGACTTGTTTATTTGTAATTAGTTTTTGTCTTAAGTTTACTGCGAATAGTTCTTTTATGTTTGAAAATGGTACTCCATGTGTTGAGCCATGATAATAATAAATTTGAAACAAGTTAAGATTTTCTTGTTTTTATTTTTCTTTTATGAAGGTATACTCTCGACTTTTTTTAACAAAAATATGTAGTTCAGGGTAGATAATTTTTGAAAAGGAAAAAATTAAAGTACAATAAAACCGGAAATTGGAAACGCAAGATAATATGATAAAAATGAATGGAAAAATCAATTACAGGCGATCTGAGTGTGGGAAGTAGGAGGGGGTGAGTGTTTATTTTTTCATAATATATAAACATACATGTCAATCGTATTACTAAATTTAGATACTTTATACTGATTGCGTTATTTATTATAATATTTTAAAATACATTAATCTTGTTATTTATAAATACCTTAGTTTGAATTGCTTTTCCTAAGAAAATTTACCACGGTAATGTATATTTTTTTAAACCATCGGAAAGTAGAGATTTCAACGAAAAAAAGTCCACCAAATATAATGAAGAGGTCGAAATTTTGACTTGAAATTTTTTTGATGAAAATTATGGTGCTTTTTCGATATTTAGTCAATATTAGGTGAAAAAAAAACTCTATGTGAAAGATAAGAATAAAAAAATAAAAAAAACCCTAGAATTTTTCATTAATTTTGAGGTTATGTGAAACAAATGTGAATACAAAAGTTGTAGATCTTTTTATTACCTACAACTTTACCATTTAACTTTTTACCAAAGGACGTAGTTTTGCCGCAAATTCAGACAAACCGAATTTAACCCTTAAATATTCACCCCTCCTTCCCAAACGCAGATGGCCCATAATTAATTTTTTCTTTGATATTATCTTGCGTTTCCATTGGATTTCATCCTACAATAATTTTCTTTCACTTTGTACCATTTTAGAATTCTTCTTCCACTTTCTATCCTGGAATAATACGTTCTTCAATTTATGAATAATTTAAAGTATATCAATTTGGTTTTAATCTTGTATTCTATATCAAATCGATCAGATTAACTTTTTAATTATTCTCAAGTAAAAATTTTATTCAGTTTAGATTACAGTAATTAATGTTATTCTATATTTGTTAAATATATTTATCTAATTTGGTTAAACAATAAAGAATTAAAACAATGTTTTGTAACTGTCACTTTAACTCATATAATAGTAGTTTCATTTGTATAATCGTATATTTTGTAAATTAACCTTAAGCCTATTATCTTAGAACCTATATTCTCGCAAATGTGTGCACTATTTTCACGAACAATATATAAAAAAATTATAATCAGCAATTTGGATGAACTTTTTTTGTTATAGTATTAACTTATTGTATTTAGTAATTGCAATGAAATGTTTTATTCAAATTTATGCAATACATAGCGTTCTAATATTTAAATTTACTTAGTGATACGACACGGTTTTCCCAATTAAATAACTGAAAAAAAAAACAATTTAAATGCAACGAAACTAGGCCTGCAACATCATGAAAAAAAGGTTTTCGGTTTTATAACAAAAATTATTAATCATAACATTTTCATATTAGGCATATCGCATACGAAGCGATTTGTATGAAATCGGCGATATCATGGATGTGATTTGCTTATGGAAAGTAATGTATAGTCGCACACGGTGTGATTTTTGTTATTTGAAATCATAAATATGATAAAAAATCGCAGTACAAATCCTACGTAGATAACATCACATGCGACAATTTTTTTTTAATTCTTGTTTATACTAATCAATGTTTATGACAAAGATAGTTATATATATTACAGTAAACTATTCATTTTTATACTGTCATATAAATCAATGTCTATGGTAAAGATAGTTATGTTAATATATATGCTTGTTAATGTTCAAACAAAAAAAGATTCGATTCATGTCTTGAACAGGCTTAATAGGTGCATCCAATAAAGCAGATCATAAATTTTTTTTAAATACATAAATATGCTTAAAAGAAAAAAAGAAAAGGAACGAGGAGCAGCGAGTGTTAAGTAAATGCTAATAATATCCCTATATATATATATATATATATATATATATATATATATATATATATATATATATATATATATATATATATATATATATATATATATATATATATATATATATATATATATATATATACTTTTATCACAGTTATGGTATTGTTACAACTGTTGTGTCGTATACGGATATACATTATTTTCCACAATTTTTGTCTAATTATTTGTTTACAAAATGAACTGTATTATAATTACAGTGATTGTACAGCGGCTGTAATCTGTGTCCATTCTAATCATATAAAACGAAACAAGTTAAGGTAACAAATAACAGAGTTAATTCTTTAGATATTCGATATAAGATTGACCATCAATGTTTGAACTACTATAATCATTAGCATTCATAAAATACACCAAATACCTATACAGTTATAAATATATTTATATATATAATAAGAATCTGTTAATAAGATTAAACTGTGGGGAATACAAATATTTTCTGAAAAATGTTCATACAAGTTTTCTGTTCATTTTAATCAAAAATTTTTGTTTTATGATTACGTTGGGTCATGGATCTAATGAGCCCAATGTACCAATTTTGCCCATTTACGGACTTAGGCTCACTTTTAAGATCCAGAATATGACACCAAAATTTCAACTAGCTGTCTGTTTTTGTTTTTGATGGCGAACGGGAGACTGATATGGGTTAATACTAATATAAATCTGACTTATTCTAAATGTGGAGTATAAAAATGATTCAAAAATAGTATACCAAATTATATATATATATATAAATTGAAGTAAATATAATGAAATTTTGCATGCACAAGTATTTTAAGGCACATCGCACATGGAGTGATATATATATATATATATATATATATATATATATATATATATATATATATATATATATATATATATATATATATATATATATATATATATATATATGAACAATATATATATAAACAAACAATGTATTTATTACGTTATTATTAGTGTTAAGTCGTTTCGTGATTGCATACTCAGAAGTTGCTCCGAGTGCAAATAAAATACTGTAAAATCGCGGAAATCGGCAATATCGCCGATATAAGCAATTTCGGCGATTTCACTCAAATCACTTCATGTGCGATGTGCCTTAAAATACTTGTGCATGCAAAATTTCATTATATTTACTTTAATTTTTTTTAGTTCTTAACGGTACTGTTTATTAAAGAAATGTCATTTTCGATAATTCAAGCTATATCATGTTGCGAATGGAATGCTGAATTACGAAATAAATAGTCAAAACTTCTTCCAATTTATCTAGATATTGGGAAATTAAAAATTTTATTAGGAATATCTCTTAAGTTTTTTCTTAATCCTCTTTTTAGGACTTGAAACTTATTATGGAGGAAAAAATAATATAATTTCCGAAGAACTGTGTCTTTTTTCGTTCCGATAACTCAACTAAAGTCGATATAAATGTTGCAATTATATTATTTTGAAAAATCGCAATTATATTATTTTTGAAACATTTTAATGTAAAAATATCATATTATTATTTAGGTAATCTACCTCTTATTCAAATTAAATTAATTGCAAAATCATTATTATTACAGTCCCAAAATGATTACGACTGCAGATAAATAATAATCTTAAAGACATTAATAATCTATAAAAAAATTTATTTTCTTACGACGTTTTGCTTTTTTGAAAATAATACTTTAATGTTATTAATTACTATATTAGTTACTATTTGCCTTTAAAATTTAATTATTATTTTCACTTCCACTTTAAATCAATTTATTGACCTATTATATATTGCATAAAAGACAAAAAATTCAGCCAATCTGTTTTATGAACTGAGCTCCGACAATATATATCCAAGTGGTTTATACTAAACATCACGATACATGACTCCTCACTGAATTGACTGAATATGTAACTACAAATCATAGTTAAGTTCTTAGTGATATTCATCATTGTTCACAAAAATACACACATTGTAATATGTATTTACGATTATTATTACTTTTTCCCAAAAGCTGACTACTGAACGGCTACAAAATTATATTTTTTAATATTTATTTTAAGAATTAGGAATTTTTATATATTTATTTGTTGTATTTGTTGGCAGCAATTCTTTTAGTATGTATGATTTAGTTATTTGTAGTTTGTTACATTTTAGATAATAATAATTTTTTTAATCTTGTTGATTCTGATATGTTTAGCTCTGATTTTAAGTTATTATGTTGATGTTTCTTACTTTGTTTTGAGAATGTGAAAGAGAATGCGGTTTTTTGCAATCGAAGTGGAAAGGTTTGATAAAATGGAAAATGTTTGTTCAAAGATTTCTAAAAATTGTTACAGCAAAGCGAAACTAGGTCGGCGGGTAAAATATATAGATTAATACGTTATTTTAGCTATTTTGTATTATAATTTAATAACGGATAGTAGTGGATTGGAAATTAAACATTCAGGATTAGCTAGAATAGAGTGTGGTTCGATCCCTTCTAAGATAAATATGAAAAAAGCGCCAATTACTTGGATAAAAAAAAATGGGACAGTGAAGAAAAATTTAAGATCTATATGTTGATGATGTGGTTCTGTTATGAGTAGGGGGTATTGGAATATTATTGAACTGTGGGATTGGATATTGTATTTTGTGGCAGCTAAGTGTGAATGTGGAGAAAACGAAGGTGTTGGCGACAAAAAAGGATGACAGTGGTGTGAAAAAAGAATACATGGATATGTATTAGGAAGTATTTGTATGCACAAGACAATTCCGTTTGATGTAATTATGAATATGATAAAATCTGTGGTATATTCAATTGTTGCATTTGGTTCACAAGTATGTGGAATGAGTATATTTGTAAACTGTTTGTTTGTATGTGGAATATTTTAGGAAGTGCTAGGTATTGGTAAATTGGCCCTTAATGATGCAAGTTTAATTGAACTTATGTAAATACCTATTGATGTATATTATATACAACAATACATAATGTACTATGTTCGAGTAAAGGAAAGGAGGCAGAGGGGATACATTTATAAAAGGAATATGTGCAAATTATTATGAATCGGAAATAGAATAACATGAAACGGCTTCTATTTGAATTAGATTTCTAATAAAAACGGCACATCAATAAAAGAAGAATTCACGGTAAAACATGCCTCCAAAATTAATTCTGGAAACAAATGTTGGAATCTATTGGTATAAAGCTCTCTCTAGAAATACCCAATCCTATAGAGCATTCTGAATATGGAGCACCTTATCAAACAGTTACTGGTAAAGAAATGAGTATATGTTTGCAAATTTTGGAATATAAAGGTACGTGTGGATGAAATAATTAAAAGTGAATGGTTAAAGAGTGTGTACTGTGCCATGACATCGAATACGGGTACCAATTTTTATTGGATTGTCAAATCACATATGCGAATATAAGAATACAGGATTCCGTGTTTAGGATTCCAGACCAAATTTTCAATGTAAAGGAATAGAAGAACGAGATTATGATCGGCAGATATATCAATAATATATATTATTATGAAGGAGAAAGAAACGATTAGTATGAAATTTTGTATTTATTTATTAATTTAATTTTTTTTTTATTGTTTAGGTACATATTTTAATGTTTTTTTCCTTTTTAATTTGGAGATGAATGTATTTATATTTTTAACGTGATAAAAATTTATGTCCATGTTGAGTAGATAATCCTGAAGGACTATTATTTCAGTGTTAATGAATGAAGTAAAAATTATGATTAGACCAAGTGTTAGATGCAATATTAAGAAGACAGTTTGAACAGTTTAGAACGAAGATTCAAATTTTTTATTAAAAAATTTTGACACAATTTATTATTTCAATCCTTTTTTAGGATAACATTTTTGGATAAGAACTTTATGTATGTATATATAAATAGTTGTTAATTGTATTTTCGTTCTAAATGGTTCAAATTGTCGTCTTAATATTGCAACTAACACTTTGTCTAATCATAATTCTTACTTAATATTGCATAATTTAATTATATGAAAATGAATTATAAGAAAAAAACAAGCTTATATTTAAATTCTAAAAAAGAAGATAATTTTGAAATTAAACCATATATACTTTATTGTATATTTTCTAGGTTTAAGAGGATTTAAATGAAAGCATGGTTTTAAGTATATGTTTCGTTATACTCTGAACCCGCTGTTCAGTATACTGCTACAGTATTCTATAGAAATATATGGCGTCATAAATCGATATTTTTACCCGACCACAGCAAAAGGTGGGTTATGGTTTTAGCATCATTTGTATGTATGTATATGGGTATGTGCGGATGTTGCACCAATTGCAGCTAAACTAATGAACTGATTTTGATGAACGAGGTATCCATCGGTTTCCTATTACAGTCCAGGTGTTACAATTATTTTTGAAATACTTATTGGATATCAAATTAAAGAGCCCATTCATATATTTCAAAAATATATGTATTAATAGCATTCACTTAACCCCAAAAGATTTTAAACTAATATAGAGTTTTAAAATAATTTTTTTATGTTAATCTGTTCCCACATAACATCTAAGCTAATTATCAAAAGTCAGCAAATGAAGAAGCATGAAAATTTTTGAAAATAAAACTTGATACGTCTAGTACTACAAGAAAGGAAAAAAGAGGTTAATGAATACAAAATTCTAAACTCGCGTTGTCGTTACCTACAGTAGTTTTAGAACTGTGTCAAGTCTTCATTAAGCACCATTTCCATTTTCGAAACAAAAATCAGTATATTATAAATTCAAAAATATATAATATTTATATTTTAAATATATAATATTTAAATATATAGCATAATATTTATATTTTTTCTGTTATAATATAAAATCAAAACATTTTTCGGTTTTAAATTTACTTAATCGTATTAATGATGGACATTTGAAACAGTATGAGTAAATTGTAACCATAAATTGCTTTGAAATAAGTATCCTGACTACGCAAAGCCAAAATTATAAATATGTAGTATGTACATAAACACATACGCCTATGTATATGCGTTTATCGTAACATTTATTCTAACAATTTATTTAGAACATTCGCGTCTAATAATCTTTTAAAATTAGGATAAATATTTGTATTACCTATAAATATGTTAATTAAATACAATAAAACCAAAGGATAATTATAAAATAATTTAAATAAAAATGAGTTCGCATCGGGCACTATAATCTGAACTTTTCATTTCACAAAGTAAAAATTGTTCAAGATCCACATTGTAACTGTGGCTATCCGGCACAAACATTGAATCATGTAGTGTGGCAGTGTCCTACATTTGAAAATAATAGACTGAAGTTGCTCAACTGCTTGACAACAGATAAGATATAATGTAAAAAATTTTTTTGTAAAAATGTATTATAACTATGTACTTTAGTATTGTAGCTGAATAATTTACCTTTTGTAAGTTGAAAGCTTATTAAAAAATAAATAAAATAAAATAAGTTTAAAAAAAATTATAACCCGAATACGGAAAATAGAGCTTTGAAAGTAGACTAGCCTGGCAATCTTATCAGCATAAAATACTGTTTAATGTTTATCATCTAATAATTAAACAAGTTACATATTTTTATTTAATACATACACATAGTCATGTTCTGAGGATAGCCGTGGTCGTATGCCATTTTATTCTAAGGGATGCTTTCACAACAACACATTTTATACCATTATAATATCATTTCAATAATAACAAATCTTAAGGACAAAGTGGAATATAAACACGGCTATGCTCTGAACATGTCTAGTCAATATAATTAAATGTCTGTAAGTTGTTTACTTAATAGATCATAAATATTAAATAGTTTTGTAAGTGTATTTAAACTTACTACTTGAAGAGCTAGATTTT
Organism: Chrysopa pallens; assembly: GCA_020423425.1. Lineage (NCBI taxonomy): Eukaryota > Metazoa > Arthropoda > Insecta > Neuroptera > Chrysopidae > Chrysopa > Chrysopa pallens. The sequence goes on from CM035592.1 coordinate 114,948,674, forward strand.
TGAAATTTGCACTATAGCTAAGAAGTGGATGACAATGAATGAAAACGAAAAATAAAAAGAAGGAGAGAAAGATGAAAAAAATTATTTAAAATAAAAATAAGGACTAAAAATTATAAATTAATTTCTCTAATTCCAAACGAAAAACATGGGGTGCTTCCAGCAACATTTGTTAAGCTATCAATTATCAGCTGCATGGACGCTATGATTTTCATTTGAAAGAATTATTTTAAACTTTTAAGTCCGATATAAAAACGTTGTACATAAAAAATTATTTATATATTATTATTTTGTACTGAGAATACTGGTGTCTCCGAAATAAGGTACTCGCAGTGCATTTTCATTGAACTCTGTTAGTTTTATATTTATAAAATAACTAATTTTTGAATCAAACCACCTCAAAAGTGAACAAACGTTGTAAAAATACGATCTTCATTTCACATTATTTCTAATGATGTATTGAATTTGATGCTATTTTATTTTAGTATTCAGGCAAAAATTCAATTTTTCGAAAGGAATCGTTCCTAACTTAAATATTCTTCCCAAATTACCACATATACTTATAATTATGATAAATTGATGAGGGTTCTTTTTTCATTTACCAATATTTTAGTTTTACATTAAGGTAAAATCATAAAATTGATTGTTACTTGAGTAATATCTACGGTTAGTATTAATTTTCATCTCTCAAAAAATTTAGCACCCCCCGATTATTTGATCAGTTTTCAAATTTAACAGAGATTTATGATTGTATTTTTAATATTTTAAATTTCAAATTTCCTTATTATTTGTTCATAGCTAATAATTTAGTATTATCATTTGTACATTTAATTTCGGACTATGTTAAGTTAAAAAAATGACGAAATAATTTTTTTAAAACGTGCTACTACGGGAAATTGTATTTTTTACAAATAATAAATTCTCGAATTTTGTTTTGATATTGATGTATTTCGAAATAGCTGAAAAGGGGACAATTTAGATCGCCCCTTAAAAATGCTCCCTAGAATAAAAAAATGCGGTAATGTGCTCTTAAAATACGAAACATTTTACTATCGTAAATTTGGTTATATGATGTTCAGAGGATGGCAGTTGTCGCATGTTACATGTTACCTCTAATATGCATTGCTTAGTACAAACAACTCCGCTTTGCGACCATGGCTATCCTCTGTACATCCCTTTACCTGATTTCGTATTAGAATCTTTTCTTGTTTCGTACTTTAAGAACACATTACCAAAGGAGGGTCTTAGTTCCTAATGTAAACACTGATGAAATAGGAAAAAAAGCCTAAACTTCTTTTAGGCTTTTCCGTAGTTGGGATATTTATTGCAAACCAGAAATATAAAATTTTAAAAGGAATTTGTTTATAATCAAAGTACAATAAATAAAAAATATAATATTTACATCATTAATTTTGAATTTTAAAGTACATTACAACCTTATTTTATATAATTTTCTTTCATATTTATTAACTTTTAATGCTGATTATTAGCTTTATTTTTACTATTATTTATCAGGAGTTTAACTTACAAAAACTAAAACACATTTAGTAAGAAAAAAAATTATGAATAGCATAAAGTAATAAAATATTTCCGTAGCTTTTCGTCCAGACAAACCATATTTGTAGAGTACCAATTTTGAAGTTGCTAATGATATTGCGAGGTAGTCTTTGAATTTGTTGGTTAGTCAAGCGGTGTTTTATGAAACCACATTGACAGTCGTTAAGTTTATTACCTTTGTCTAGATGACGTGGGAGCCTTGCGATGATAAGTTTTTCAAAAAAGGAATTTGAATGCATATTTTAATTCCCGTTGAGTGATAAGGTCCAATTTGCCAAGACTGTGATTTGTTTTTAGGACGTTTGATACAGTATTTTTAACACTATCCGAGATGTTTCACTAGACTTCAGAAATAGGGATGTTATATCTTCAGGTTGTTTGTTATTACCAGATAGTTCCGTTATTAATTTTCGTAGATCGGTTCGGTTGTGGTATTCTTAAGTTTTTCGTTACGCTGGTCTGAGTATAATTTCGAAGGTTTTGTTTCAATAAGTTGGTGAAGTTACTGGCGAGTATGACGGCAGGAGATATCGACAGATCGTTGGTATTTCCTTCTGCAGAAGTTAGTGATTTTTGAATTTATCATATTTCTTGATAAATTTTTGTAAAAGTTATTATTTATCAGTGGTTTTTTGAAAATGACAATTTGATGTTACATAATTAATCTTAACATTTTGGGAGTTTTTGGCAACTTTGTGTTTTAATTTTGGAGCACTGGGAGGTGATCATATTCAAGATCATTGATTATATGAGAGTTAAATCAAGTTTTTAATAGCCTATTTTTTGTCTGTCCAATAGCCTATTTGAAGAAAGTATAGTTGGGAAACCTGGAGTGATAATGGATACAACTGGATTTTCATCCACCCATTCACATAACAAATGGCGATTTTGATTTATTCTATTTGGCCACCAAGCATCGTCAAGAGCATTGAAGTCACCCATCATGATAAATTTCTCAACTTTTAATAATACATACAAGATCAACTTTTAATAATACCTGGTTAGGTGTGAATACTACATATAAATTTGTCTGGAAATGCGATATGTGAATAACGCTGCATTCAATTGTAAGTGTTTGATATCAGATTGAAAAGTAATTGCTACGCCACCGCCTCTACCACTTGTACGATGACGTCGGTATATTTTGTAGCCTTTAATTGAGAATTTAATATTTCGATGTAGCCACGTTTCTGTAAGAACAGCAATGTCTATTTTATTATCTTGAGTTAGTAATTTACTATTATATTATTATATTACTATATATATTTACTATTATATTTTTATATTATTATACTTGTTAATTACACTATGCACATTGAAATTCACTATATTGATAATTAGTTGATCCGAAAAATTTAATAAAGAATTCAATACGAGAAGCACGATCTGTGTTGAATTAAAGCGCGGCTGACAAATCTCGGATATCATTTATCATTTGTTTTATGTTCACATATTGTTAGCTTCCTTTAATTCTTTTCCCAGTGTTGTCAAATCATCTTGCATATCTTGCGTGCATGAAGATATTTTAAATTGTATTTGTTGTTGTCACTGTTAATTCTTACGTGTTTCCTATATATTAACACAGGCAATGGGTGCAGGTACGTAATGCTGGTTTTTATTATACATTGTTGTAAACGTATAAATCTTAACTTACGTTGTCTATTCTCATTCGGTTTTTTAATTTCTGGTACTCTGAATTTTTATAAATCTGAATTTGTATGAATTTGTCTACACACTTGAGGTGGAAGCCTTGAGGACATTCCTCCTTGATAGTTTTACAACTTACCAATGTTCTTTTGGTTCAAGCATATTTTGTATTATTATAGGAGTTGGTTTTTTTAGTATTAACGATTTGAGTAATATAATTTTTGTGAAACTTTCTGGTTTTAGATTGATTGCATGTATAGCTTCAGTAGTATCTTCATTATTATTAAGAAGTAGGGAGCTGAATTTATTTTTATGTTCGATGTTAATATTGGTTGAAGAATATGATCTTAAATACAGTGTTGCCCATTGCTGTTTCAAGTGGATGCCTTAGATATTTTTTCTGTTAGTATATTAATATCAATATTTTGATTGATATTTTTGCTTTTGACTAGGATTCGCTCTTCATCGTTTTTCACGATGTATTATTTTGGATCCATACAGGGTAACCTCAGAATCCATGATGTTCTTATCCAATTACAATTCCGAATTGGAATTGTTATTAATCGAAATGTTATTTTTGACATTTCACTTACTACATGTTGTGTCATGATATGGGCATGTTTCAAGTAATTTATGAAATGGATTCATTTCGTTAGAGATCACGAAAGCTGTATATAAACTGAAATATAAATTTATCCTATCTTCAAACATCAACTCATTCCACCCCCATGATCTCTGTTAAGTAGATGTGGAATGGGTATAAAGAGCCAGAATTAAGAAATGTTGTCGGCCAGTATAATTTGGATGAAGATGCGGAGACAGCATTTCGTGAGGAAGTTGACGAATGGATTAAGGATGGGTGGCTTCAGCACTACGAAGGTATACACGAAGGTGTACACGATGGCGGTCGTCCTTCCAAATAAGAATAAAGTGAGACTAGTTCTAGATTTTCTGGAACTCATTGAAAACATTTCGAGTCACACTGGGGCAAACGATGTTTGCGCTGAGAGTTATGATTGTGGAGACAAAAAGGAAATAATGTGAAGATTTGCGGAAAGCCTACCTACAAGTTCACGTGGCTCCGCATTTATGGAGATATCAAGTGGTTCGTTAAAACTCCGAGACGTATTGTTTGACTTGATTTGGATTTGGTTTAAATGTTGCTTCAAAAATCATGACAGGGATAGTAAAATTTGTATTGTCATAGGACCCTAGGGCCAAGCGAGGAACTGACTCGTATATCGACGACATATATGTGGATGAAAGTGTTGTGGCAAGTGATGAAATGATTGCGGACCTGATGAAGTTTGGGTTAAGGTCGAAGCTGGCAGAGCCATTAGTTAGAGGAAGGCTACTGGGACTGCGCGTGTTGGAGAAGATCATGGGGGCGTGTTATCGTTTTGTATTCAGTTGAAGTTTGCTATGGAATGAGTTGATGTTTGAAACTAGAGTAACTTTTTATTTCAGTTTATATACAGCTATCACATATAACGTTTTGAATAAATAAAAGGAATTTATTTTTATATAATTTTTGTGTTCAATTAAGCAATTTCGGCGTATTAGGCAAATTAAGTGAGGCCTCGGTGTATTAAGGTGTTTGGATATTATAAAGCGGTGTGATGGGCGGGGTGATGTGCTGTGCCTGAGGAAGCAGGGGCACATCGCGAATATGGGGTCTTCTTGAAACCTGACAATTTGAGGGCTGCCGCCAATGCCGATTCGTGAAGTTTGGGTTGTGAAATGTAGATTTTCGCCAACGACTTGCGAATGGATTGGGGAGTCAAGGATATGTAGGACTGTTGCCAATACCGATTCGGGATGTTTGGGTTGGGAAAAGGATAATTTCGCCAACGATTTTCGGATGGATTGGGGAGTCAAGGCCATGGAGGTGAGGCGAAACTGTGAAATGTACGAGAACTAGAGCGAGGCCGGCTTAATTGATTAATATACAAAATTGGATGAATACGTGTGAGATGATGTGGACATCATGGGGGCGTGTTGTGTCATCGTATGGACATGTTTCAAGTTATCTATAGAATGGATTAATTTCGTTAAAGATCATGGGGGTGTGTTGTCGTATTGTATTCAGTTGAAGTTTGCTATGAAATGAGTTGATGTTTGAAGCTAGAGTAAATTTATATTTCAGTTTATATACAGCTTTCACATGTAAATTTAGAATAAATACAAGGAATTTATTTTTAAATAATTTTTGTATGCAATTAAATTACACTACACAAATTATAATGTTTAATAATTGTTATCAAAATTATAAATAAGATTACTATTAAATCAATTGACGATTTTCATAATTACCGAAATACGTGTTTAGATTATTATCGATTGAATTTAATTTGAATTGAATTTGATGATTGACAATAATTATTGATTTAAAAATCAATAATTTTATGGTTTCATATAAAAACTCGAACCATAATACAAGTGAAGGCTATTATATGAATTTCAAATATATTGATTTTGATTTCGATGGAAATGATGCTAAATGAATACTTGATAGTTCTAAAACTGCTATAGTTGACAGTCACGCATGTTAGAATTTATTATTCTTAACTTTCTTTACCTCACTAGTTAGTGTTTAACATGCCAAAAAGTTTTAAATTGAAAAATTCACACGCTATTTCATTTGCTATATATTCGTTTTATTCTTAGTACATATAGCCTATAACACCCGGACTATTTTAAAGAATGGTGGAGACTACTTTCAATCAATTTATTCAATAGCTATGGTGGATAATTTGTGATTTTATTATATTTAGGTGTCATACTAACATAGTAAATCATAAAAATGCTTAACCAAATATCAATACATTTTTACATAATTTTAACTACATTCGATATCACAAGCCGAGTAGGAAAAATGTTTGATATCTAAGTGTTGAAATATTGAATTCGTCTTTACAAAAATCATTCTTTTTGTATTTTACGATACTATATTTTTAAAGGGTTTTACCATTTCAATGGGAAAGTTTCCTTTTTAAGTGACATTTGTTGAACACATATTTATGTTTGAAAAAGGTTTTATTTTATTATTTCGGAGAAAGATAGTTTAAAGTACTCGAGCATCCTGTCATAAAAACGAGGTACAGTGATATGTTGGAAAAACCCAATAAACAACAAATGTTACATGATGTAAAAAAAGGACAACTGTAGAAATATAGAAGTTAGTAGTAAGTTCTCTCTGATCACTGATGATGTTAAGACATACTTCTGAAAACTCTACTTGAATAAAAGAATATCTTCCAATGAATAAAGTGTTCAATTATTTAAAACTAATACATCATCACATATCCATAATCCCAACACTAAGTAATATTTTCTAAATAAAATTACGGAAAAATGATGTGTATTAGATAAGATAAAATCGTTGATTAGATAAATATTTACACTTACCTATTGTTGTATAAATTGTACCACAATAAAACACGGCATTCCAAAAAGTCCAATCCGCATGTAATTCACCTTTGTCACGAATACCTTTCACATAATTTGTTATAATTTCTTTTTCAAACTCTAATAAACGACTAACAGCTATACTAATTTTTATTTCTTCCGGGTCAGGCCCCAGACCACCATCGATATGATTTAATTTCCATAATTCCCTTATAACTTCAATTCGATCATTTCGAATCTTCTTTAATTCTTGTTGTTCATGTGGTGCTGTAAGCAAAAAAGGTCAAAATTATTTTTATCTACATTAGGAATATGTAACTAATTAATAATACATTTTCATGAATTTCATGAGAACAAGTAAATTTTAATTAAAAATAAAAATTTAGGGTTTTACAATATTAACAAGTTGATTATTATAGTGAATAAAATATTTGTATTCTATGCCTGTCTAGGTAAATAACTTTTGGCAAAAGTCCAATAGAAAAAACTTATTATGCAAAAGATAAAAGAAACAAAAAAACTGCGTTCACAAAAAAAAAATAAAAAAGAAAAAAAGAAAAAAACAAATAATTAACAAGTGAAAATAACGATTAACAGTCAGTTAACTGCTTAGACATTCGGCATATTGTCTAGTATGAATGAAAAACCATTTATACAATACCTTAAATATACAGCTCATACTATTATAGATACATATACAATAATATTATGTTTTGTGTATACTATGCGCTTATTAGCTAAATTAGATATTTCGAGCAAAATTTGATTTAAAATCACAAACATTTTTGTTCTTGAATTTTATTTCTATGTTGTGTGGTTCAAGAGATCGGTAATGGATCCATTGGACCAAATAGAACAATTTTGCTTATTTATGAATGTAAACTTTCCTTTTATATATAAAATATGTCATAAAAATTTCAAGGCACTAACTCGTTTCATTTTTATGTAATTTTAGGGACAGGTAGGTAGATAAAGTATTTACAAACTTTAAACTATAATAAACACACTTTATATATTTTATATATGTTGAGTATAAAACATGACTGCCGTAAGGGGAAAGAAAAACGAATATAATTACTATTATTGATTAAATTTTACTCAAACAACATACTTTTCGTTGTATATATTATTTCGTTATTAATATTTTAACAGATGGTAGTCTAAATCTAACGAGTAGGCATAGTTCGATAAGATTCTAACAGATGGCGGTATAATGTAGCCTGTTGACTTGATTTATAGTAAGTATCGAATAGATGGCACTGTATAAAGTAGTCAGTTGACTTGATTGAGTATCCAATAAATGGTATTCAGTTAAAAGTACTAACGCTTTTATTAATAAGCTACAATTCACCAATATAACCGACGACGTTTTGCTGATTAGCACCGATTAGTGCTAAATTAAATTGAAATTTATAATTCAAACCAATAAATATTATTGTTAAAGATAAGACTATCTGCCCTACCTACCTAATTCATATATTTATGTTAGGTGTCACATGTTATTTACCAACAACTTTGTTACAAAATTGAATAAAAATAATAATAAATTTTAAAATTAATTGTTTTGTATTGATTTTTGCTTAATATCAACTGTAAGAAAATTTAAATCAATCGTGTTGAAAGTCCTTCCCGTTCAAATCCCAATCCAGTCGATTTTTATACAAGCTTTAACATTTCCTACTTCGTTCCCAGATAATAATTTCATTTTACTAAATGGTTACAGTAGTAGAAAATCTGTCATGGAGCTCGCGATATTTTTTTATAAATGGCATCTATGTAAAAAGCATGTTGGTCCCATTGACTGATGTTCTACTACCGTTCCTCTTAAATTGTTTACTTCAATGTAATATAACATAGCCACAGCAACGCGTGGCTGGGTCTGCTAGTATATATATATATATATATATATATATATATATATGTTTTGAGTATAATTTACTTGTCGCCAAATACCGGGAATTATTTATAAAAGGTTTTACTTTATAATTATTTTTACGTTTCATTTCGTTTCATCTTTAGATAGCCATTCTTTTATTTTTTTTTGTATTGAAAAATTTTTATTTTTTACTTTTGATTGTTGCGAAATACATTTATAAAACGAAAAATATGTTGTTTGGGTAGAATTTAATCAATAATAGATTCGTCTCTCTTTTCTCTTACGGCAGTCATGTTTTCTTCATACAAACATGGGACCATTTTGAAACTATACTGAACTGAGCACAAAAACAACTATTAAAATCGATCTACAAAAACAGAAACTTTTTGAACATAAATAATAAAAATATATACAGAATTATTCTTCCTTTTTGGAGGCGGTTAAAATGTTGTACAAACAGTTCAGGATACTTTTCCCGTACTTTGTTCGTTGGTATATATTATGTTTCAAAGTCACTAGAACCAAATTCGATTTTAGAGAGCTGTTGTCTATGTGTAAGTATCCATTATCTCGAGAATAATATGATGATGATGATGATAGGTATCATGTCTGATTACAGATGTTGAAGACCATAATTCTCCATTTTTTCCTGTCGTACGCCAAGTATGGATTGTGGTTATCTAACTCCGACGCTTCATTTCATTTTTATAATAATATTTTCTATTTTTCCAGTTTGGTGTAGAGTTCTTATGTTCCACGTTCATACTTTTATATTATAATTCAATTTTTTATTCATTCTTTTGCAATTATTATGTCCATCATTATTATGGTTATTATTTCTATAATTTTCATAGTTATTAGTATGGTTATCCTGCGCAATCTTCGACGTCTTCAGTTCTTTCTGTTCCACGTTCATACTTTTATATTATTATTCTATTTTTTATTTATTCTTTTTCAATTATTAAGTCCATCATTTTTATGGTTATTATTTATATAATTTTCATAGTTATTAGTATGGTTATCCTGAGCAATCTTCAATGGTAGTTTGCCAATGCTTACCATCGCGGTCGAAAGAAATCATGACGTCTACAGTTCTTACTATTTTAGATTTTGTTTTAGCGACTTTTGTTTGGCCTAAATAATCAACTAATATTTTATCTAGCCTAAAAACAACTACCTTGCCTTCAGCTATGAAGGTATCGGCAGCAGGTTTGAGCATCATTCTAGCTTCTCTAACGTATTCTGGATTATCAGCGGTAATGTATATGTGAGTATTTTTATATTAAATAAAATGAAGCGACTTAAAATATTTTATTATTATGTTATTATAATAAATAAATGTATACATGCCATAAGTTGCGTGGCTTTAAATCTACCCATCGTAAATTGTGCTTGTTGAGTTCATGCACACGAAATATGCGTTTATAAAATTCGTGTGCCGCTTGCACGATGTTTACCGATATGTCGGCGAACTGGTCGACCAATGAAATCGCGTTTTAACTTATTTTGATTATAAAAGTCAGGTGCCACTACAATGTTTTTCTCTAATTCATCGTAGTTATTTTAATTTGCATCCATTCCATGTATTAGAAAGTTCCAAGTTGTTGCAATTATTTTCTAAAAATTTAATTTTTTTCTCTTGTTTTCTATTTAGTCCTTACGTTTTTAGAAAATAATTGCGAAAAACATTGTAGTGGCACCTGACTTTTACAATCAAAATAAGTTAAAACGCGATTTCATTGGTCGCAAAGTTCGCCGACATATCGGTAAACATCGTGCAAGCGGCACACGAATTGTATATAACGCATATTTCGTGTGCATGAACTCAACAAGCACAATTTACGATGGGTAGATTTAAAGCCACGCAACTTATGGCATGTTTACATTTATTTATTATAATAACATAATAATAAAATATTTTAAGTCGCTTCATTTTATTTAATATTAAAATACTCACGTATACAACAAGATTCTAGAACAAATAAATCTAAAAATTCTACAACATCAAAGAGTTTATTAGAAGTTACTTACTTATCACTTGATTTAAACGCGGACGATATAGATTTTATACACCGCATCGGATAACAGAATGCTCAAAATAGATAGATATAAGTGGGCGTTATGCGTGATTTATTTAAGAATAAAGTTTAGCACAAATTTCATTTAGCACAAACATATACATTACCGCTGATAATCCAGAATACGTTAGAGAAGCTAGAATGATGCTCAAACCTGCTGCCGATACCTTCATAGCTGAAGGCAAGGTAGTTGTTTTTAGGCTAGATAAAATATTAGTTGATTGTAAATTATTTGATGTATATCCAATAACTAAAATTATGACAAATTCCGAAGATTCTAGCATCCAAGTAATTAATCCAATGGTAAGCACAAAAAACAAAAGGCTAAATAGTAACAACGATGAAGAAACTGCTGATAATTCGCGAGGCCAAACAAAAGTCGCTAAAACAAAATCTAAAATAGTAAGAATCCAGAACTAACTCATTCACTACCGCCAACTAGGTAGCTGGGACACTTGCCGAAAGAGTAGGAAGATGGCTTATCAAACAATCAACTGCTCTACAATTCTCTCTACAAAACGTTGCTAGCTCCTATACTATTATGTAAATGAATAAATTGTAATTAAAAGTTTATTTTAATAATTCATTTTTTAAAATAATTTTTGCCATCTGTTCAATTATGTGTATTGTATGTAATGTTCAATTGTTTTTTTAAATATAATTTTTTAAATTTTAGGGTTCTGCAACACTTGTATTTTTTTTAACGCCCGTTTCAACTTTACATTCACTAAAATAAATCAGCGTTAAAACTAACGGATGGCAATTTTAGTGGACGTCAACCCTATAATCTTCAATGAAAGCATATTCCACTTGTCACGAACATATTGAATTTGTTTACAGTTTTACAAATAATATTTAATACTTCATTTTAAAATTAATTATGTATATACTTAATAATTCTCTGTTTTTATGAGAGTATGATCAAGAATCTATATGTTTCTTTAATATTAAACAAACAAAGGGTTCGACCATGCATTTAACATAATTTTAAAAAAGGTAACTTATATTCTTAGAACATGCATGCTAAGAAAGACTCTAACTAAGCGATAAACTTAGAACTATTTAGTATTTAAAAAGAATATAATACACACATTCATAAAATAATTTTCATTGATAACCAATACTAGGACAATCTACTTCCCAAAATTTGTGTGTAATAATACATAGACTGAAAAGTCCCGGGCCTACCACATAGATGGTGCTAATTTTATTGCAGTCACCTTTTTTTTCAGTTAATACTAACCTTCAAAAAACAGCTATTAAAATTTCATGATATTCTATTCATTAGTTTGTGAGTTATTGTGTTAAGAGTACTTTTGTTACGCTACTTTTAGACGCTACTTTTGTTATTTTCAAAACAATGGATCAAAAACAATTTCGTGTTTTAATTTTACACTGTTTCATGATGGGATAAAATACCGTTCAAGCAAAGCAATGGCTTGAAAAGTGTTATGGGGACTCTGCTTCATCAGAAACAACAATAAAACGTTGGTTTGCTGACTTCAATCGTGGTCGTAGAGACACCGATGATGCAGAACACAGTGGTCTGGAATCATTGCGTTGCTCTTGATAGAGATTAGGTTGATGAATAAAGCTAATTTTGAACCAAAAAAACTGTGTTTTCTTTGTTAGGCCCGGGACTTTTAAGACCATGTGTTATGTTAGGGTAAAGTAGTACGTATACACACAATTTAAAAATTATAATGTAAATAGTAGTAGTAGCGTCGTGTTGAGTGAATCATTATAGTATTGGTTATCAATGAAAATATAAATTTATGACGTGTAAAAAGTTGGCTAACCCAAATTGAAAAAATCGAGACGCCTGATACTAACTGGCTAGGCGTGAGTTCGAATCCCGGTCTGGGCTGAAAATTTATTTTCAGAGACTGGTATTAGTAGCTCACGCCGCGCTGTTCAGGCTTGGGTTTTTCGATGGTTTCCCCAAGCCCTATGCTACCGGTGGGGCACAGGCAAATGCGTGCAGTTTCCCCAAAGTCGGTACGTCACCGCACTCACTCTCCAGGCTGAAAAGTATACCGCCAAACTGACAAACTCTGTACTGCTAAAAAAATTTAACATACTGATCAGCCTGGTGTGTCCCCCTCAGCGAAAGCTTAAACTATATAGCTCTATAAGCTTAAAATGGTGGAAATGGGAATAATAAAAAAAAAATATATATATAATCAGATTAATTTTTTTTTTCATCGGGACTATAGCACAATTATCTGTAAATTCCGACATAGGATTTTTTTAAATATCGGTTTTTCGGAATAACTTATAAACTGCTTTATCAATCGCGATTCAAAAACTAATAAGCTCTTAACATCAAAAGACCACGTCGATTGCTGTCGGGCTGGTCAACATTGGTTGATCCATTCATGAGATATAGTGAACGGAAAATGTTAGGAAAATTGGTTTCTTACACAAAAAGTCCAAATCTTTTCATTTGATCAATTCGTGATTCAAAATTCTTCATAGAATTAGAAAAATTGCATCGATTGTAGCGAATCACGTGAATGTCGGTCGACTCATTCAAATTTATGGTATCAGATTTATGGCAGCTCAAAAAACAGAAAAGCATTGAACAGATATCGCTTTGAACTTACAGTCGTCACAAGAATAAAAAATTTGGAAAACGGTCGACCTCAACGGCCATCCCTGCAACTTTCCGCTAAGTTCAGTCATTGACAGTTTACAAGCAGCGATGTTTTTGAGCACTTCGAGCTCAAAAATTTTATTTAGTATTCTTTTGAAGTTTTCGAGCTCAATAATAAAACTATTTCATGCTTTTGAATTTCAAGCTCAAAAATCTCATGAAAGTTTGGTAAAACAGTTACTGCTAAATTTTCAATCTGCCATAACTTTTGAACGATTTAACCGATTTTCACGCGGTTAACATTCATCGATGTGGTTTTTTTGGGTTGATTTCATGAGATTGCATTCTCCTTTATACCAAACTCTATTCCATTCTCCCTTATACCAAAATTTTTCTAAAATTTTGTGACCATACCACTTAATAAGTCAAGTAAGCTTGAAAAATACCATCCATTAGAAAATTTATATATGTATGTATATATATTATATATATATATATATATATATATATATATAATATATATATATATATATATTATATATATCTATATATATAACGAAACTTGTCGCCACGATATTTCCCACAGCTTTTGAGGGATCTGAACCAGATTGTATTAGAATTATCTATTAGGTAAATACCTTGAATGAGTTCGAAGATGAGCAGAATCGGTTGATTAGTTTAGAAATGGTGGCCATTTGGAATTTTCAAAAATGAAAAAATCATGAGTTTGGGTGACTTTAAGTGTGAATAACTTTTGACAGAAAGGGGATAGCGGATTTCTGATTTTATTTTAAAGCTCATAAACTTCTCTTCAATTTGATCTATAATACTTCAAATATATAATAATTTTTAACAATGATATAGACGTTGAAAGGTAGTCTGAATCAATTTCAGAGCAATGTGTGATAAAAAAATACAGCCATTATCTAATTAAACTTATGTTATTATATAAATTTATAATCAATATATTATATTTCAATAATATTCAACTTTTTGGTTCCGACTAGAAGATTAGTTTTAGATAAATTTTAATCACACACTATACATGATTAATTCTGGGTTGACTTTGAACCCGTCTGATTTCTTTATTTCTTTGGAATCATATTCCGACCATTTTCCATCTCGGTAATAGAAAGTGTCCAATTCATCTCAAGTGTTTTTTTTTAAAGAGTTGGAATGGTCCTTGTTGTCATGTATGGTGATTTAAAATGAATTAGACATCGATAAATAATAAATAATAATTATGTAACAACCCATAGTTAAAAAGATATTATATGCGATTGGCATACCATCAATCGACATTTCAGTAACTCTAAAATGCATTTAGATTAATCACGTCGGGTATACATTTTCTCATGACATGATTAGATAAAGAAGTGCTTGCTGAAATATCAAAAGCTAGCAGACCAAACTTTAGGTTTGGAAACAAAATAAAAATAGAATCAATTTTTAACAATATTTGACCTTGGAACATGGATCAGTCTTATCAATACCATCAATCGACATTTCAGTAACTCTAAAATGCATTTAGATTAATCACGTCGGGTACACATTTTCTCATGACATGATTAGAAAAGGAAGTGCTTGCTGAAATATCAAAAGCTAGCAGACCAAACTTAAGGTTTGGAAACAAAATAAAAATATAATCAATTTTGAACAATATTTGACCTTGGAACATGGATCAGTCTTATCAATAGCCACCGCTTTAAGAAAGATCATTGAAACAAAAGTCATTCATATAATTTTTGACGGTTAAAAGTTGAATATATAATTTTTATCGTCAGGAATCGCTTGCACTTAATTAGCACTTAATTTTGATGTAAAACAAATATCCAAAATCATTTTCATCTAAAAAGGGACTGCCAAGTTTTAAAAACCTGGCAGACCTCTTTGGAATTCCAAAAAACTATAGGTGCACCTAATATATGATTTGCGCACCAAAAAAAACCCTCATTTACAACAAATTTTTAGTCGATTTTTTCAATTTGGGTTAGCCAACTTTTTACACGTAAATTTATGTGTATGTTTATGTTATACTCTAAGTAAGGGTATTTAAATACTGTTTTCTGTATGTTAAGTGATTCTACGGACGTATGTATAATAAAAGATATATTACACAATAATAATAAACATAGCAATATTTCAACTTCAAATCAGCTCATGTTTAAATCTTCAAAGCAGCTTAATGTCTATAAACATTAAGGGGCGGGGGGTAAGGTTAATTCGTAGAAACAAAGGCATGTTTTTGTGACGATGCAGTTGAAATCTCTTTATTAAAAGTAATGGTACAATGAAATATGTCATTCTAAGAATATTATATAAAATTTTCACGAAGAAATATTAACAGCAATCATTCAGAAGTATCTCGCGATGCTCCTCACAACTGGGTGCTGGATCATCTGAAATGAAAAAATAAAAGTTCGTTCTCTTCGTAACGCTGGGAGAGTTTTTCAAAATATCAATTTTTCACTTTTTTGGAACACTTTGAAGGGGCAAACGCGATTTTTACGAAAAAATCGGCTAATTTGTTATTGTAAAATAAAAATTATTAACAAATTTGAAAAAAACTCTCCAGCGATAACTCGTAAATTATGTACAAATTTAGTGTTCAAAGTTTCAAAGGGATCGGTTCTGTAGTTTTCAAGTTATGAGGGTTGAATTATTGAAAACGTGAGCTGTGAGAAAAACGCTTTAAATTTTTGAACACTAAAAAATCTAGTATAAAACATTCATAAGAAAATTTTATCGGCTTACCTCATACTCAATTTTCAATGCCAGATGTATAAAGGATGTTGCTATCATCAATGATGCCTAAAGCACTTTTTTGCTACTACCTACGACGAATCCTGGCTCCTTTATTAATTGGCTGCTCTGCTCGGCTTACACGTCAGTTAATCGCACTCAGTCATGAGCGCTTGATCCACTATTGAGTCTCATGTCTTGCATGAAGGTTAGTTAAGCAAAGATGACAGATGTTTCACTCAAATTGGTGAGATCTTTCAAGTAAGTTGGTTCTAACTCACATTGTTGCTCTGTGTGAAGTATCTGACACATCGCCCAGAATGCTCAAATCTATGCTCAAATCTTCATAGATAGGCTTGACGGCATGCAAAACATTCTTGGGATGTGCACTATACGTGTGTTTGGACGAATCCAATACATTAGCAGCTGCAGCTTTTTACAATTCGCACCAGGAGTCAGTGCAGGACGACCATTTTGTATTCTCATCACGAAAACAAGCCATTAACTAGATGGAACATTTGTTAATTTTACAGCTTTCGCACGACACTTTGAGGCTAACTCCAAGCCCTTCCTTCTTCGTCGAATGAAAATTTACTTTTCCATCACATTTCACACACTTCACTAGCGTAGCAATTGTTGAAAAGGCTTATAAAAAATCAATTATCCGATAATGTTTTTCAAGATACTCCGTAACTTCATTTCCAACTATCACTTTTATTTTTTTTAAGCTGACGCGCGACTTGTTATAATGTCTTCGCTTTTACGTTTT
The DNA here is from genome assembly GCA_020423425.1 of Chrysopa pallens. Classification (NCBI taxonomy): domain Eukaryota; kingdom Metazoa; phylum Arthropoda; class Insecta; order Neuroptera; family Chrysopidae; genus Chrysopa; species Chrysopa pallens. The sequence goes on from CM035592.1 coordinate 114,965,344, forward strand.
TGCAGAGGTACAATTTTTTTAGACTGATATTATCTCGAACTAATATCAGATCTTTTAATTCTTTTAGGCATTTTAGTAATAATATAAGCAATTTTGTACTTGCTTTGAAATTTCTATGAATAAAACTGAGAGAGAGAGAGAGAGAGAGAGAGATTTAGAGAGCGAAACATCTGCTAGGCAACAATAGCGCGCTCGGATCGGGCAGGAAAAAAAATCTGATAGGTAAAGAAATACTCATAACTTCGTCAATTTAGCTTCAATCGAGTTAAAATTTTGATACAATATTCTTGAAACTTTATGCATTCAATTAAAAACTATAAAAATATTAAATAAATAATTTTAACACTATACCCCCCCCCCTTAATGTGACAGCACGTATTTAACACAATATAGACGTAAAACATCTGTTGCACACCATACGCTAGTGTGACAGCCTGTATCAAAACCAATAGTAACTAGAAAAGACGTTGAACGTTCGTTGGTTTCAATGAACGTATCTAGTAGAAATGCAAGTGTGGCAGAACGATTATGTGTGACATTTTGTATAAAAAGAAAAGTAAGAAATTGAGAAACTAAAATCAAAATGTTATAAACTGTGTTGTTATTGTTGTACTTTTACAATTTTATACAAAACACTATTGCAATATTTTATTTTTGTATTGTATATGTTGAACGAAAATTTTATATTATCCATTTTATACAAAATATGACACACATACATATCTTTGAAAATATTATTTATAAATTTTGGAAAACAATAATATTTTATTATTAAAAAAAAAAATTACTTTTCTTCTAGTCACTAGTTTGGCCAAAATTTGTTATTACAAAAATTTGACTATCAAATTATTTATTGTTTTAGTTATTTATGTTTTTATATAATTGTGTAGCAGCAATATGTAAATTTAAGTATTGATCAATATAATAGTGTAAGAAAATTTTACTAACGTGATAGACGATTTTTTTTACTAACAGCATACTTTATCCAATCAAAAACATGGCCTACAGGTTTAAAATGGCTAAGTAGCTCACAGTATTTAAATTCTTTCAATTAGTCAACCCAAAAAATTTGTGAAATCTCGAAAAATCCGTAAAATAGCAACCAAGAATTAGGTAATTGAAATTTTGGTAATGTTAATTCCCCATCCCACAACTCTATAGGAGAAAAAAAACAAAATTTTAACCCCTCTCCTACACCTAACCATAATTTAAAGTAGATTGAACTTTTTCACAACTTTTAAAATAAATCAAAATTTAAATTTAAAATATCTTAGAACTTAGAATTTATATTAAAATTGTATAGGCAAGTTTCCAAATATTACTATAAAAATCAATTACAACAAAACCTGCCTATAAAATTTTAAAATAAACGCATACTAAGTAGGAAATAATACAAGAAAGACAGTTTTAATGGTTTTTACACCTTGCCAGACACATCGCACCTACAGCGGACTTTCGATGTGTCTGGCAAGGTGTAAAAACCATTAAAATATTCCGGGTATTGAGGTAACATTTTTTTATAGGTTCCCATGTAACATATATAAAATTTAGCTTTTATACTGTAACGAAAGTATAATTATAATTTATTAAAATTTTGGGGTGTCTGGCAGGGGGTAGCAACTGTCATAATTGTCCGGCAATGGATGACGAGATTTCTAAAGTTATCCCTAATAAAATATAAAAAAAATGAAGTTTATACTTTAACGAATTTAAGGTACTATTTTATACAACTTCACTACCTGTTATCTGCCCAAGTAACCACTACCCAAACTCTATAGTCCCTGGTCGTTCTTACCTGTATAGGGGACACGCACAGAAGACTTTTCAGCTTTGATTAAATAACGTAGGTCTGGTCGTCGTGGGCTCTTAGGCTATATTATTAAAGTATGTATTAATATTAAATTTTTGTCTAAATTTTCAAATTTTTTGTTTTTCAAATAACTGACTGCATATAGCAGTCTCTGAAAACTTGCCTATAAAATTATTTTCTTCTATAAAGGTAAAAGGATTAATCATGATATAAGATTGCTATTGTACGGATTTATTGAGATTTCTCAATTTTTTTGGCTAACATAATTGTATAAATTTAATGACTATATGACTTACATGACCATTTTATATATTTAGATATTTAGGATACGAAATCAGTTCTATTTTAAGACAATTGCGCCTTCCAAATGTCATTTAGAAAAGTGTGTAAGAATGGTTAGCGTACTCTACAATATCTAGTTTTATAGATTATGCTACATACCTTTCAAGCTTGTACAGAGAGAAAGTGACTAATTTAAAATGTGTAGTTTTCCCACAATGTATGATAGTTTTTTTTTTATTGAAAAAAATACTAGCATGTCCCTATCTTATTTACAAAAATAACGATATTTTTAGAATTTTACACAACTGTCGATCACCAAGTTAATAAAGTTTAATTATTCTTTAAATAAAAAACAAACCCTTTTAATGATTTTTTATGTTTTTGATTCACAATATTTTATGTTTTAAAATTAATGAAATTTTTAAAAAATCTTTTTTTTTCATAGATTTATCGGAGGATAATACTAAGTTGTTTTCGTTAAATCGTAATGACACGTTAGTTTGAAAACTAAACATAGAATGAATAACATTTTTAAGAAATATATTGTTTTTTAAATGAACAAAGTTGGTATCGCGACCAATAAGGTTGGTGTCATAGTTCTAATTTCGCCCATGAAATCATATTCCTCTCCTTTGAAACTGATTAATACTAACTGTAGAGCATTAGTCCCGTTATTTTACTACTGCGCACGGGAGAACTTTATTTTTTTGAACAGCGCATACGCTTGTTATATACTAATGCACACAATTATTATATATATTGATTATTATACTAATGCACACAAGTATATATCAAATAACATTACTGCGCATGGATTGGTGCAAAATTATTCGACTGGGCATTGCTTGGTCCAAAATATCTTATTTAACCGAAAATCCTGATTTTACTTACGTTTAAACTTGACTCAACTAATATATTAGTAGTGCGCAAAGATGGTCCCCGTTTTTAAGATCTGCGTATAGAGAACCATTAATTGTTTCCAAATCGCATGTGTGGGCCGATTATTATACTGATGCACACAAGTTGTTAACTTTAAACTTTTCCGCGTTTGCCTTTTTCAAAATTATTGAACTGCTCAATTGTTGATCTCATGATTCTTAATGTTTCCCAAAATCTATAGTTTAATTTGCGCATAGATACTCAACATAATTTTCTAATACTCAAAGGAAATCCATAAATTTGCCATGACGCATATACAGACTGTATATTTTAATTATACGCCCTAATCAATCTCATTGAACAGTTTTGCGCATAATTCGGTCCAAAATTATTCAACTACGCATTGGTTGGTCTCAAACATCTAATTTCACCCAAAATACAAATTTAGCTTACGTTTGTAAATAATTTATGAGTAGTGCGCATAGGTATTCCATCCGTTTTAAAGATTTAAAGATCTGCGCATAAAGTAAACTAATTTTTGGGTATGATGCATTTGTGGACCCAAGTTGTCTATAGTTGTATGCATTTATGTGTGCGTCTTAACTGCTTAATTATTCACATCGATAGGAAAAAACCGCATGTTCCTATCTTTATTATGAAAAAAGTAAATATTTTTACAGCTTTTTCATGTAACAGACTGGTGAAAATATATCTTACAAAGACAAAGCTTTGATATTATTTACGCACAGGGGCAAATGAAATTTTTTTGCACAAAAATAAAAAAAACTGCACAAAAATATCCTGAATGTGTTAATATCTACCAAGTTTGATGCAAATTTTAGTGTTTTATACATAGCATGTAAAATACCCCCGATGTTTTCATTGCAAAAGCTAGCGTGACATGAGAATAAAATATAATTCTATAAATATTTATGCAATTTATAAATTTATAATATGTATCTATCAACCAATGAAAAGCAAGTAGCTTGGGATTTATATTATTTTGGATTTTTTAAATATTGAAAAAACACCATGTTTTCAAATGTCGATATTTTCCATATTTCCCATTGAAAATAATGAAATTTGATGTCCCGTTAGGGAATTATGTCAACTATGTTTTAAGAACTAACTGCATTTTTAGCACTAAATAACTCTTTTGGGTTTTGCTACAGCTCTGTGGTAAAAAAAATTCAAAAAGGCCACAAAATAGGTTTTTAACTGAAGATATTTTCTACTTCCTATTAAAAATATTGAAGTTTCGTATTTTTCTGCAGGTATGATGGTGGGAATCTATGTTTTAAGACAAACCGCACTCTTCTAGCTACTCTGGGAGATGACAAACTAGAGCGTGAACATACAAAAATTTGTAAAAATTCTAAAGTTACAGAAAAACGCGATTTTTGACTTCTTACTACTCGGAAACTATAAATGATATAGTTTCTCACTATATAAAATTCAGAGTCATCCACCACGAGACGCCACATTTTGAAAATTAAAATAAAATCTTTTCTGGTTTCAGAGACATACGTGTCCAAAAATACGACATTTGATGTGGTGTATAGCATTGTGGCGCAAATATTTACATATGCATACAGACATTTTACATATACATACTGACATACAATAAATGCAATACACATTAGACATTGCACACATAACTTATCCTAGGCAATCGCTGCTATAGGATACACATCCATATTAATGTATAATTTTTTTTATATATTATTAAAATATTATATTTTTTATAAAATATACTAATGATATAGTTAGGATTTTGTTAAATTCTAATAGACAAAATTTATGAATTAAAATTTATTATAACTTTATTATTATTGAACAATCTTAATTAACATTATAGTTATTATGTAATTCTTTTGTGAATTTGATTCAAATAACGGGGAGATTACGATATCCGTGGCGCCTCGATTTGACGAATAATTATGGTAAAACAAGCCAAAATAAGACGAAAATTAAAAATACCAATTATCTAGTTTTCGCCTATTTTTCGAGATATCAAATTTGTTTTTCGAAATTATAATGTTGTTCCCATATTGTACCAGCATTGATTACGACACATAAAAACCACAATTTAAAACATTTCACAAGATTTAATTAAAATTTTTGGTAAATGAATAAAATTTAAGCACAAATTACCGAAATTTCAATTGTACTTGTTTAATAACCGTGTCAAATTTTGTTATTTGAGGAAAGATAAAATAGTTGACATCGTATCTATAAAATAAGGCAACCCCATTTCTGATGGCGCGGTCACGCGATAGGTGAAGTATCCAGGGATACTTATTTTCTTCTCCGGCTTTAACCATGTTTCGCAGATGGCTGCAATATGGATTCGATGCTGCTCAAGGAATGAGTGCAGCTGGGGTAATTTGCGTAGAAGACTTTGAGAGTTCCATTGCAAAAAGCGAATCTGAGATCTACTGGAAGAGGGATGAGAGGTCATTTTCGAATAAATGACCAGTCATCTCGAAGAACTTGAAGAGTTTTTCTTCGTTGGGTTTACAAGATTTCGATACGGCCTCCATTTTAATCCAGAGTTTCAGGAGGTCCATGAAGTCAAGGAGTTTAGAACCACCAGTTCCAACTCCATTGGAACTGGTGAAGATTCTAAATCCTCTAAGAATAGGTTGAGAGGGGAAATGGGGTTATTACACATAATGTCAATTACCTCCCTTTGTCTTAGAGCAATATGTAATATATGTACCTACTTTTATACAGAGGGGTCGTAACAGTTTCGTAAGATCAATGTATTTTTCCCATGCCAAAATCTCAACGTTCAACTCTCTTAAGCAGTTAGTTTTCTTCATTGAAATTTTGTAAATAAAATGAAATACTACAATTGTAATTGTAAATTATTTTTGTATAAATATATAAAATAAAATAAAAACAAAATAAAATTAAATTAAAAAATATATATAAATCTATATATTAAAGAAAATGAATGTCTGTACCCTGTTCTTCTCCATCTCATCCAATTTGAGTGTATAATAGCTCAAATGAAAGGTCTTAAGTGTTATTAGTGTTATTGTCACTGAGTGTTATTAGATCCAAGCTTTCTACGTTCATAGAACAGGAGATATTTGGATATAAAACTATCTCAACACTTGGAGATACAATCGCCCCATAAGAAATTCATATTATATAATTTGGCATAAGTTTGGCATAAGCTCTGTGGCCCAATACCTATCATTTGAGCTGTTAAATACTAATATTGGATGAATTGGAGGTTGTTGATAGCACAACCCACACTCATCACATTTTGTGTGATTTGAATAATCAATAAAAATTATCATGCCTACTTGGGAAATTTCGCAGTTGTTTAGAATTAAATAGATCCAAATTTAAGCAATGTAGTAACAACAATTAACGCAGCGGAGCAGCACAAAGATCCGCTAGTATAATTTAAATGAATGTGAAGGTTCGTTAAATTAATAAACAACTATACTAGTCATACGGCTGATGCTGCTGTAAATGCTTGCAATACTCCAATCTGTGTACTCTGTTTTTATTGATAGTTATGTTGATGCACGAAAAATTCATGAAAAAATAAATTTTAGTACTGTTTACATGAAATTAATCAAATCAAAAATTATAAATTTTGAATAATTGGTAACTTATTAGAAATAATACAACAATTACTTTTGTTTTCCCCAAAATATCGAACGTTAAGTACAAATAAATGCTATCGAAATATGATTAATCTTCCGGTTGATCTGCACTAAAGTATTTTTTAATAAATTTATGCATGAATAATCAATTATAATATATGTATACTCGTATATATATATATATATATATATATATATATATATATATATATATATATATATATATATATATATATATATATATATATATATATATATATATATATATATATATATATATATATATATATATATATATATATATATATATATATATATATATATATATATATATATATATATATATATATATATATATATATATATATATATATATATATATATATATATATATATATATATACATATATATATATATATATATATATATATCACTAGGTCGATAGTTTACGAGTACTATCCCGCGAACTCGTAGATATCCAACAACTACCAATTTAATGCTTGGATATCGGTTATTGGGTAAATTTGGCAGAAATATTTCCGGGAAAAGTCCTTCTTTAACTAGACTACTAGTAAATTATTTGAATTCGATTAGTAAGTTGACGGTTGACGTATTCATAATATTGCCTTTATTAATTGATTGTTATAGGCAACTGGCTTGTTCAAACTGTTTTGCACTGACTATTATATTCAATCATAATAATAATTTATTTTACAATAATTAAAATAATAACTGTTATTATAATCGATATTAATGTTAACAACTTTATGATATACAAAATCTCATGATCTATTGGTTCGCTTATATAGTTGATTTTAGTGATTCAGCAATTTTTGGCCGTGGCATGAGTGCATTTTGAGAGAAGTTTTTTTTATAGTTTTTAGATGATTCATTTCCATATTTCCTGTGCCGGAGTTTAAACCAGTGGTTAAACAATATATATATATATATATATATATATATATATATATATATATATATATATATATATATATATATATATATATATATATATATATATATATATATATATATATATTGTTTAACCACTGGTTTAAACTCCACAAATAAATCGTATATATAAATCATATATATACGATTTGCAATATATCATCAATAAATCATATATATTGCAAATAAATCTCAACCACAGTGAGGCAGCCCAAGACCTCTTCTGGCAGTCAGCCTACGAGGAGAACATTGACGCTGCAATCCTATGCGAACAATACCGTAACATCGAAGGTACGAGATCATGGTTGCGAGACAAGTCTGGCAAAGCCGCACTCTGGTTTCGCAAAGGCCTCTTTGCCCAGGAAGTCCAAGTGACGAGTCGATAAGGATTCGTCTGGGCTAAGGTATAGAACACGTATATTTGCCGTGTATACGCCCGACCGAGTGCCTCACATGCTGAATTTCTGCATCTGTTTGACGAGATAGTAGGAGAACTACACGGAAGGAGACCGGCAATCAGAGCTGGTGACTTCAATGCCTGCGCCATCGATGGGGGCAGCAGAGTGACCAACCAGAGAGGAGCAGGTGTCCTAGACAGCTTCTCCATGCTGGATTTAGTCATTATGAACAAAGGATCGACTCCAACCTTCTCGAAGAACGGCAAAAGTTCGATCATCGACGTGACATTTGGAAGTGTGAGCGTGGTACCACGCGTCGTGTCGTGGAAGGTCAGTGAGCACTATGCGCACAGCAACCATCAGGCCTTCGAGGTGATAACCACTCGTTCGCTGAGAAACCCGGGTGAAACGACGGAATACGTGGTACCCATGATCTTTTGACCTGCCAATGTTCGAAGAGATGTTGGAAGGCGTCAACGTGCCGGAAAGTACCTTCGACACAAAGGTCGCGCACTTGATGGCAATCCTAACTAGAGCTTGCGATGCATCAATGACGAGGCGAGCAAAAACTGCAGAAGACCAGCATATTGGTGGAACGATGAGATCGCAGATCTCCGAAGAGAATGCCTTCGATCCAGAAGACGAGCTCAGAGAGCTCATGGTCGATCGTCCTTCCCTGTTTTGAGGGCTGGATATACCGAGGCTCGCAGAAGCCATCAAGGAAAGTAAACTGCAGTGTGTGAAATCACTTCTACGTGAAGTCGATCAAGACACCTGGGGACGACCGTACAAATTGGTCATGGCAAAGTTGCGAGGACGAGGCTCCGGGATGCCAGCGAATCCGGAGTTTCTGGAGAGGATAGTGAGATCTCTGTTTCCACAACCATCAGCGGATCATATGGCTATGGCTATTCCGACTAATCCGGGCGTCCAGGAGGTGCCACCTGTGACAAACGAAGCGCTGCAGAAGACTATCCAGAAGACCGGAGACACAAAAGCTCCCGGACCGGATGCTTTCTCAAACATATCTCTGAAAGCCGCCATTAGAAAGACACCAGACATCTTTCTCTCTGTTTACAACGCCTGCATTATAGAAGGTAACATCCCGGACTACTGAAAGCGACAACAGTTGGTCCTATTGCCTAAGGGCGACAAACCAACCACCTAGCGGTATTTAGTGAGAGTGACCAGGGCCTCTCTGAAAACCAGTTTGGTTTCCGCAAAGCCAGGTCCACAGTTAATGCCGTGGAAAAAGTCGTTGGTATCGCCAGGGAAGCCATCGCCGGAAGCATTGGACAACAGGTGCAAAGACATACTGCGCAATTGAGACTCTCGACGTCAAAAATGCATTCAACTCAGCAAGGTGGAGTTGCATTCTGAACGCTCTTCGATTAATGCAGGTTCCAGAAAACCTGCTGAAGATCATCAGCAGTTATTTCTGGAACCGTGTCCTTTCTTATGACACGGAATCGGGAATACGGTCGTATAAAGTCACCGGCGGTGTTCCACAGGGTTCAGTTCTTGTTTCATTTTTGTTCATCTTGTTTCACATTTCATTTGTTCATCTTGTTTCACATTTTTAGCACATTTGTGCTAAAAATGTGAACCAAAGACAAAATTCCAAAATTTGTTTTCGCCTACTTTTTGGCTCAGAATAGGTGTTTTATGAATTGCTATTTTATTATCCCCGTAGAAACATTACGAAAATTCAAATAATACTTTTATTAGAAGATGGTGAAGTTAACGATCGATATGTACTAGCCGATATCCCAGGAGCTGAACGGATACAGAAAACGTTTAACTCAATTTTTTCAAGCAATATAATGAAACCGTGAATGTCTTTATGTGAAGAATTTACAAATAATAATAACGTTTTTCTGCATGAATTATATCTGTTTTTTTTAATAATTTATTGTAACGCATATGAATATAATATGCATTATTGGAATGATATAATAACGTCAAGGTACCAGAAGTGTCTATTAAATCCACGAATTATTTTTCATAACTTACGTATTAAATAATTAGTCAACCTAATATGCATAAATATATATATATATATATATTTATATTATTTATTTATTTAACATTAAGATTTTATAGTTTATAAAATGCCTGTATGTTAATCTGTTCCCGCATAACTTATCCGCAAATCCGCAAATTATCTAGCACTAACGGGAGAGGTAAAAAGAGTTCATTGAATTCTAAACTCGCGTGACCGTCACCTGCAGTAGTTTTAGCACTGTATCAAATCTTCATCACGCACCATTTCCATCGAAACCAAAATCAATATATTATAAAATCATAAGTTTCTTTGAAATAAATATCTTGACTGTGCAAAGTCAAGCAGCAGAGTTTTGGTTTTTAGAAGTGTATGTATGTATATATGTAGGTAGATGTGTATGCGTGCATGTATGTACAGAAACATATACGCATGGAAGTATTTACGTTATCATAACATTGTATCCATCGATTCATTCTTACGATCCGAAAAATGTTAACTATATTTTATGAGAATATCACTACGATAGATGATCTAAAAGTAAGAATATCAAAATTTTATATTAAAGTTTGTCCTGGGATATGAAAGTAAAGAGCCCTCTACAAAATCACTACAAAAATGTTTTAAACAGCCACCTAATGTGAAAAAATAACAGTATACTTGACCTTTATTTTAAACCATTTGACGAATTTCTGGATAGAACTGTAAGTGAAGTTGGAGAATTGTATTCCCTAAGTACATCAAAAAGCAACAAAATGCCTGAAATTACCATTCATTTACCAGTTAAATGTTCTCAAAATCCTCAAAACAGCCCTTTTATAAATATCGCAATATTAACCATGTATTTTAACTTGGTTTTTACACAAAAACCAATACCTGAAACGTGCAAAACAAATTTAATATGTAATATTTAGAGTAAAATATATGTCTTAAAACCAAATAATTATACACCAATAACATTATTGCATTCACTGGATTAAATTTACAGTAAGATATTAACAAATAGACTTTGTGATTGATTACAGGAAAATATTATAAAATATTAAATGATTTCCAAGCAGGCCTCAGGAGAGAATACAATTGCATAGGTAATATTATGGTAGTGAATTGTTTAAATACACGTTCAAATTTAAAAGACGTAAACTCTTTTTTTTTTTTTTGTGGATTTGCAAAGAGCGTTTGACTCAATAAACCGAGCTCTGTGGTACATGTTAAAAAAATGGAATATCGTATAACTTTATAAAGATAATTAAATTAATAATTAAAGATTATTACTGATAAAAACAATACAAGAATTGGCCTGAGGTAAGGATGTCAGGATAAGGATATCAACAATACTTTCAATTTATTCATTAATGCCGTCGTAGAATATTTTTTGAATTCTAATTTCTGCAAGTATTGGGAAAACAGAATTTCCTATAATATTGTATGCTGATGATGTAAGAATATTATCTGAATCACCACGTGGCCTACAAAGAGCTTTAACAGTGGTCGATATGTATACCAAAGAATGGAATCAAACTGTAAATCTGAAAAAATTAAGGTAATGGTATAAGATGACACATAATTGTTCTTGATGCTTATAATGAAAACAAATTAGAAGTGTTGAAGTAATTTGTGTATTTGAAAATATTAATAAATTAGAATGGAACTATGAAAAAACATGTAGAATGGACGACAAGAAAATCCAAAGCAGCACTACAGAACATTTGAAAAGTATTGTACAATAAGGATTTTATTTCAATTAAAATTTGCGCAACTGTATGGGAATTAGATCACATTTTGTCGTCGGTAAAAACTAAAATAAACATGCATAAATATTTTACTAAGGTATTCAAATAGCAAGCACATAATACAATACCTAGAGTGAAAATACCTAAACACGAAGAATAATAAGCGTCAATTGGAGGAATAGAATTTGACATATTTGCTTGAACTGAATGAATACCCTACTGAAGCAAAAAAAATTATTTAAAAAGTTGTATTTACCTTCTTAACAAATCCAAAACATTCACAAAATTTCATATTTATGTTAAAAGTACATAGGCGGCAAATTTGAAAATCTCATTATAAATGAGCTTTTAAACAAAAGATAAATAACAGAACTAAATTTCTTGATAGTGGTGGGTATGCAGGCACACTTTATACTTAAATTATAAATATATATATATATATATATATATATATATATATATATATATATATATATATATATATATATATATATATATATATATATATATCTTTATCAATTTTAAACAATCCATATATTGTAAAAGAATAGGGTCGAACATATGAAGGGAAGGAGTGTAAATTAGAAGAAATACGTCGATAAAAAGAGGAGAAATATTGGTTCTCCGTTATTTTTACCATATGTAAGCCTTCAAAGAAAAAGCAACAAAAACAAAATTGACATTACAAACAAATTTTATAATAAATTTTCATATGTTTTCGGTTATTTACAGCAAAGAAGCGGCGAGTACCTGCTAGTTAAACATAATTATTGATTTTACGTTTTTCCAGCTATAAATAATTATAAAATAATAAACCTTTATTTGCCAAATTTGAGCTAATATTATGGTGAATCCAAACATTTTACGAAAAAAATTTACGATTAAAATTTTAACTAACTTACAAAATTGGGAGTTTCAACAATTCTTACTATACTCAATTATATATATATATACATACATATATAAATTTTCTAATGGATGGTATTATTCTAATAGATGTTATATATATATATTTTACATAAACAAAAATAAGGTTTAAAAAGCCAAAACTGTACTTCGGAAACAAGAAAATATTATATATATATATCACCGAAATTTAAATTCTTCGCTATCTCTTTTCATTTCTTCTTTCTTTTTGTTGAAATATTGAATTAGTCTATACAAAAATTAATCTATTTTATTTTGTAATACTATATTTTAACAGGGTCGTAAATATTTCAACAGAAAGTTTCTTTATCTTATTGTAACATTTGGTAAACATTATTTTAAATATAAAAAGGATTTATTTTATTATTTCTGAGAAGAAAGATAGTTTAAAGTACTCAGTATATCCTATCATAATTATTTGAGATAAATATTTAGATGTCAAATATGACCCCAATAAACACTAAATGTAAAACGATATATAAAAGGCCAACTGAAGATATATAGTAAGTAGTTAATTCTAATCATTTGATGGTGTAAGGACATATCACTGAGAACTCTATTTTTGAATAAAAGAATATCTTAAAATAAATAAAGTGTTTTAATTATTTATAAAATAATACATCATCACATACCATAATCCCAACAGGTTATGGGCCCAGGTTACGTTCGTGATTAATTAAAAAATATTAAAATACAAATTTTCTTACAAGAAAATTAAATTTCTTAATGCAATTAAAAATTAGTGAGTGCAAACTAAAATTAAATGTTTCTCAGTAAAAACAATCAACTATTTACAATTATTAAAAATAAATAATTATTCAATAGACAATATGGAAAATTTAAAATCGAAGCGAAACATTCAACCTTTCAACGGTGAATTTTTTATAATTCTAGACAATATCTTTGAGCGAAAAATTGTAGCAATATTTTTGAGCGAAAAAAAAAAAAAAGTGTTGAGTTTCGTAAAATCAAGATTATTAGATCATGAAGTTAAACTTGTAAATGAAAATCTTGATACAAGCAAAAAGGTTCTTCATGTAGAGCAGAAACCTAATGACATCAAACGAAATAATAAAGATTTTAGAAAACCATGAAAAATCATCGTGGAATCGTCAAGCCATAGCAATATGGAGCAAATAACAAGAAGAATATTAAGTGTCATCATTGCGGAAGGAGAGGGCATTATAAAAATGAATTTCGTTACTACTTGCAGGAAGCAGAAGATGCAGGAAACAGGATACTCGGTAAACTTCAATGAATCTGGAGTTACAGTAAGCCGTAATGGTAAGACGGTAATGACTGGTAAGTCGAGGAACAATCTATTTACTCTTGAATTTTCGGTAAGTCAAAGCTTTATTAATTATTCAAATAATGCATCTAATTATGATTATAAATTATGGCATGAACGATTAAGCCATATAGGAAAAGCTAAGTTTAATGAAATAAGAAATAGGCAATAAGTTAATGACGTAGAAAAAATTAATAAAATAATACCTGATAATGATTTGTGTGAAGCTTGTATTAACGGTAAACAAGCGCGACTATCTTTTAATAAATTCAAAAATAAAGACTATATAGAAAGACCATTATTTAATATACATTCAGATGTTTGTGGTCCTATTACGCCTTCTGCGATAAATAATAAAAATTATTTTGTATTATTTGTGGATGAATTCACTCATTATTGTGTAACTTATTTAATGAAAAATAAATCTGATGTATTTAGAATGTTTAAAGATTATGTAGCAAAAAGTGAATCCAGGTTTAATTTAAAGATAGTGAATTATTATCATTATATTCAGATAATGGTAGAGAATATTTATCTAACGAGATGAAGGATTATTGTGTACGAAAAAAAAAAAAAAGGAATTAGTTATCATCTTACAGTACCACGAACTCCACAGTTAAATGGTGTATCTGAAGGGATGGTCAGGTCATCACAGATAAGGCGCGAGGCGCGAACAATGATATCTGGTGCAAAATTAGAAAAGATATTTTGGGGTGATGCAGTTTTAACTGCAACAAATCTAATTAATATGACACCAACAAAATCATTGAATTCAAATAAAACACCATATGAAATGTGGTATAACAAGAAACCACAATTAAAATATCTAAAGGTTTTCGGTTCAACCGTATATGCACATATAAAACCAGTAAAAATAAGTTTGATGAAAAGTCATCAAAGGGAATACTGGTAGGTTACGAACCAAATAGATATAGAGTATATGAAGTGGAGAATGACAAAGATGTGGTAGTAAGAGATGTAATTGTAGATGAGACAAATTTTATTAAGTCAAGGCCAAAAATAAAATTACTTGGTGAGGTCGATTCAGGTAGAAAAACTGTAGTCCCTAACGATGTGTTAAACTCAGTAGACGACCATTGTAATAAACTTGACAATAATAAGATAGATAGTAATAGTAGTATTGGAAATATACAAAACACAGTACCTCAACTTAATGACACACAGACTAACAGATTTGAAAAACAAATCGATAATTCTTCATCTCAAGATAAAGATAATGTAGGACTTAGGCGGAGTAATAGACTCAAAGATAGTAGCCAAGTTTCATATAATGAAGATGATATACCTGACGATTATCTGTTATGTGCACAATCTATTGTATGTCCTATTCCTAATTCATATCAGGAAATTGAAAATAGGAATGATGCTAAACTATGGATGAAAGCAATAAATGATGAGTTAGATTCTTTATTAATAAATAAAACTTGGACTCTAGTACCAAAACCAAGTTATAAAAATATTGTAGATTGCAAACGGATATTTACTATAAAGAACGATGAGTTCGGAAATCCGTGAGGTTTTAGTCAAAAATATCTTGTAGATTACAATGAAACATTTGCCCCAGTTGCAAGAATTTCGACTTTTAGATTTTTAATAGCTTTTTCAAATCAACATAACTTGTAAGTCCACCAGATGGATGTAAAAACTGCGTTTTTAAATGGTGAGTTAAAGGAGGAAATATTTATGAGAGTACCTGAGGGTGTAAAAAGTAATGATAACCAAGTTTGTAAATTGAACAAAGGATTATATGGTCTAAAACAAGCTGCCAGATGTTGGTTTGAAATATTTGAAAAGACTCTTTTAGATAGAGGTTTTACAAGTTCTTATGGAGATCGGTGCATGTACATACTAGATAGAGAAGATGTCTCGAAAAATATTTACGTTGTATTATATGTGGATGATCTAGTGACATGTACTGCAGATGAAAATATAATGAAGAACTTTAAAAATTATTTAATGATAAAATTTTCAACGGTTGATTTAAAAGAGGTTAAACTATTTTTAGGCATTAGAATTATTAGACAAAATAATGTCATAACACTAGATCAAAGCACATACATTAAAGCAGTAATAAATAAATTTAATATGGCAGATTGTAAGCCTGTAAATACACTGCTAGTAACTAATTTAGATTATATGGCATTGGAATCTGATGAGAAATACGATGCTCCATGTCGAAGTCTCATTAGATGTCTAATGTATTTAATGGTACGTACAAGACCCGATCTAACTCTAACTATAAATATATTAAGCAGATATATGAATAAAAATAACCAGGAACTTTGGCAATGTTTAAAACGAGTACTTAGATATTTACAAGGTACTATAGATTTAAAATTAAAATATGTAAAGGGAACATATAATAATATATTTACAGGGTATGTTGACTCTAATTGGGGAGGAAATGAAAATGAAAATCCCGATTTAGATTCTAGGAGAAAAAGTACAACAGGTTATTTATTTAAGTTGCATGATAGATGTACAATATGTTGGAACACAAAAAGACAAGCATCTGTGGCAGGCTCATCTACAGAGGCTGAATATATGGCGCTGTATGAGGCTGTCAAGGAGGCAATGTGGTTAAAGACTTTAGCAGCAGGTATAAACCTGGAAACTAAAGAACCGATCCTAATATATGAAGATAACAATGGATGTATTAGCATAGCTAATAATCCATCAAGCCACAAAAGATCCAAACATATTGACATCAAATATCATTTCTCTCGGGAACAATGTGAGAAAAAGACAATAATTCTTAAACATATTTCAACAGATAAACAAATTGCAGACATGCTGACCAAGCCATTACCAAAGGTCAAGTTCCTGGAGTTACGAGCCAAAATGGGAATGGAAGATTGATTATTAAATAATAACTAATATCTAAATATAATATTATAATTTTCATTATGTTTTTTTTTAATGATCTGGTAAGGTTTTTCTGGGTTTTCCCTTATCGTGAAGATAAATGTCGGATCACTATGTAACGATTAATAACAATCGTCCCACGCCAAGAGTTTTCGGAAGATATGTCGATAAATTTTAAAAGTATTGTATTAAGATAATATATTGTTACTATTAATATTGTAAGCCATAAAAGAGATTAATTTTTGAGGGGGCGTGTTGAAACATTGAATTAGTCTATACAAAAATTAATCTATTTTATTTTGTAATACTATATTTTAACAGGGTCGTAAATATTTCAACAGAAAGTTTCTTTATCTTATTGTAACATTTGGTAAACATTATTTTAAATATAAAAAGGATTTATTTTATTATTTCTGAGAAGAAAGATAGTTTAAAGTACTCAGTATATCCTATCATAAATATTTGAGATAAATATTTAGATGTCACATATGACCCCAATAAACTCTAAATGTAAAACGATGTATAAAAGGCCAACTGAAGATATATAGTAAGTAGTTAATTCTAATCATTTGATGGTGTAAGGACATATCACTGAGAACTCTATTTTTGAATAAAAGAATATCTTAAAATAAATAAAGTGTTTTAATTATTTATAAAATAATACATCATCACATACCATAATCCCAACACTTTTTTATTTCATAAACATCTAATTAGTTTGTGGTTATTATATATTAAATTATTATATTTCATTTGTATTATAAATATATATATATATATATATATATATATATATATATATATATATATATATATATATATATATATATATATATATATATATATATATATATATATATATATATATATATATATATATATATATATATATATATATATATATATATATATATATATATATATATATATATATATATATATATATATATATATATATATATATATATATATATATATATATATATATATATATATATATATATATGTATATTTATAATACAAATGAAATATATTAAATTAATTTAATATAGTAAAAATATTCTAACAAAATATTGAAACCACAAACTAATTAGATGTTTATGAAATACAAAAGAAAGACGAAATGAAAAGAGATAGCGAAGAATTTAAATTTCGGTGATATATATATATAATATTTTCTTGTTTTGTGCTTGTAAGAGCACATTTCCGTAGTAGAGTTTTGGCTCTTTAAACCTTATTTTTGATTATGTAAAATATATATATATATATATATATATATATACATATATATTTATATATATATTTATTTATTTATTTATTTATAACTTATTTTTATTTAAAATATTTTATTTTGTAGTTAAGTAAATGCTATATATATATGAATATAGCATTTACTTTACTACAAAATATTTTAAATAAAAATAAGTTATAAATATATATATATATATATATATATATATATATATATATATATATAGCATATATATACATATATTTATAGCATTTAGGCACATCGCACATGAGGTGATTTGGGTGAAATCGGCGAAATCGCCGATATCGGCGATATCACCGATATCAGCGATATCACAGCATTTTAGTCGCACACGGAGCAACAGAAGTTGCTCCGACTTTGTAACGTTTTTTGAAGAAGGGGTACTACGTAGTTTGTTTACTAATAACAAAATATGTATATACAGTGTCTTAAAGGATGAAATACATCAAGTAATAAATAATATAGATTATAATAGATTATACTTTAAGCCATTTGAAATTCTCATTTCGTCTTACAAAAACGACAAGAGATAGCTAGCTGAACTTTTGGTGTCATATTCTGGATCTTAAAAGTGACTCTAAGTTCGTAAATTGACAAAATCGGTATAATGGGCTAATTAGATCTATGATCCAACTTAACTATAAAAAAAGATTCAAAACAAACACAAAAAACTTGTATGAACATTTTTCGGATATAATAAGAATCTAAATTTTATTTAGCTTAAACTGTGGCGAATATAAACATTCCGAAAAATGATCATACATTTTTTTTTTTAATCAAACAATTATCGTTTTGAATCTTTTTTTATGGTTAAGTTGGGTCATGGATCTTATTATCCCATTATACCGATTTTACTCATTTACGAACTTAGACTCGCTTTTAAGATCAAGAATATGACACCAAAAGTTCAACTACCTGTCTCTTGTCGTTTTTCAGTTATCTTGATGACGAACGGGAGACTGAAATGGGTTAATACTAATATACTCTGACTTAACCATATATATATATATATATATATATATATATATATATATATATATATATATATATATATATATATATATATATATATATATTTATAACTGAATGCTAATGATTAAAGTAGTTCAAACATTGATGCTCAATCTTATATCGAATATCTAAAAAATTTACTCTGTTATATCTTAACTTGTTTTATTTGTTTAATGTGATTAGAATAGATACAGATTATAGCCACTGTACAATTACTGTATTTCTACAGTTCATTTTGTAAACATATTAAATAATAAAAGAATCAATATATATAATATTTTTCAGTAATAGTATAAGATGTATTGGCTTAATTTTATAAAATAAGTCTAAGTTCATTTCTGTTTATTTACTCTGTTATTGAAATGAATGAAATTAATATTGACGCTTGAAAAGTGTTTATAAACTCTTGCAGAACGTCATTACGGCCAAAATGAAGAAATGTTGTATCTATTGCAACGTTGCTACAACAATTAAGAGACGTATACCTAGAGAAAGAGGTTTTTCCCTTTTTGCTATCCACAAATAATAAATATGTCTAAAAATTTTTTAGGTTGAGCATTTAACTGAGTAATACTATAGGTGAAAGCTCTTATGTATTTGACAACGTTGTTTACGAATGTAAAATTACATACGATTGTTGTCGCATCATGATGGAATTCTTACGATTTCAGTATTTGATTATACATATCTTACACAGTGCGATTTCGTACATGTAATTTTCTTATGGAAAGTAATCTCTATCCGTATACGACACAACAGTTGCAACAATACCATATATGTGATAAAAGTATAGCATGTATTCAAAGATATAAATATTGCAGGATAATATAAGCATTTACTTAATACTCGCTACTCTTCGTTCCTTTTCTTTAAAGCATATGTATGTATATAAAAAAATTTATGATCTGTTTTATAAGATGCGCCTATTAAGCCTGTTCTATATGGTTTATCTAACCTTTTTTTTTGTATATAAACCAGCATTGACAAGTTTTTATTTTTAAATATAAAAAAAACATTATTTAATTCTCTATCTTTGTCATAAACATTGATTTATATGACTGTATAAACAAGAATAAAAAAAAGTTGCCCATATGATTTTAAAAACGAATCATTTTTACAACGATTTTTTTATCACATGTATGATTTCAAATCACCAAAATCACGTCGTGTGCGACTATACATTGGTTTCCATAAGCAAATCATATGTATGATATCGCCGATTTCACGCAAATCACCTCATGTGCGATGTGCCTTACTTTACTACAAAATATTTTAAATAAAAATAAGTTTTTAACGCTAAAATATTTTACATAAACAAATAAACAAAAATAAGGTTTAAAGAGCCAAAACTGTACTACGGAAATGTGCTCTTAAAAGCACAAAACAAGTACGTATTATTGTCGCAGATAAGGTAAAGTGATGTTAAGAGGACAGCTTTGGTCGCATGCCACCTTATACAATTTTCACTCTTCCATTAGAACTTCATTGTATTGAAATTTTGGAAATAATTTTTTTTCGTTTTTTGTATACGTTTAAATAATAATAATAAAAATAATAATAATAATAACATATAATAGTATAAATAAAACTTACCCTCTACAGCCACAAAAATCGCAGCTCCAGCTGCACTATACAATGCAATACACGCAAATAAAAAAAAATGTGTAAACCATTTTTTACTCCACGCGCTTACTTTATTATACATCCAAAAGGCACTTTTCTCACCAACACTTAGTCCCGAATTGGCCATATTCATTGTGAAATCTTTAAAACCAGAAAATTGCTTAAACATAAATTCCGAAGCTTTCGATTGATACATTAATGCAAATGGGTCATTTGTAATCATTGGATTGACTGGTGTCATTGGCATATGTATACCGGGTGTTACATACAATGGATTGTTATTATAATTTAATGGACTTTGATTACCCGGTATTATAATACGAGGTCGTATCGGTGGCGGTTTTTTAGAACTCGGTGATGATGAGTTTGAATCTTTTATTGATGGTAACGATGGATGACTCATATTGTAACAAATTTTTTCATTTACAATAAAAATAAAACTATTTTGTATTTGAAATATCAAATATTTCGTTTATATGATACTTTTACAAAACAATTTTGTATATCACTGTTTGTTTAAAAAAAAAAAAAATAAAAAATTAACACATTAAAGATAAAAACTTAATAATAATTAAATTTAAAAACGTTAAATTTACAAAATATAGTTTTTTTTAATTTTAATAACACTTTTATAAAATGATACGTCCACTGTTTGTTTTCTGTTCTTTGAAATATATTTTATAGTCGCTGTATTTGGTTATTATAACAAACGATCGTAGCTATATTATATAGAAATAAATATTTATCTATTCATGTTATGATGTTGAACGTTCAATGGTCGGTAACGCTTTGATCATAATGTGACGTTAGACACTACTGGCATAGTACTGACGGTGTCTCAAAGTTTACATTGTTGTACAGCCACAGTCATACTATCTACTATCTACATTTTTATTGCATACTACTGTAAATCGATACACATAGTGATATCTAACTACGTGGTGAATGTGTGATATATATATATATATATATATATATATATATATATATATATATATATATATATATATATATATATATATATATATATATATATATATATATATATATATATATATATATATATATATAATTTTTCTTATAAAATGGCGGAAACAGAATCAAGGGTAGTAAAAGGGTGGAAAGGTGGAAAGGTTAATATAACGTTATGCCTGTTAGTGGCTTCTAAACTAAACGACTCAGCAGAAAAGATAAATTTTGGGAATCTTTATTAAATTCTTAATACACGCAAAAATATAAGAAGGTATTTTTTGGAATATGGCTGTTCTTGGCCAGTTTTGGGCTTCGTTTTTTGATTTCAACTATTACTATTTTTAAAAACGGTACATTTTTTAAATGACTTTTCTATTTATATCATTAAAACTTCAGAATTACTGAACTGATTTGGCTAATTATGAATATTTGATCAAGGAGATTCTTGGAAGTTTAAAGCTTACACTGTTAGATATATTCCATTTTCTACCCCTAAGGACGTGAAACGGGTGAAATTTTCTAATTACAAATTCTCACTTGAAGTTACAATTACACTTGTTACAAATTCTATGAACATCATTTCAATCAAAACCAAAATCTTAATTTGCAACTCAACATGAAATTTATTTATCTACTCTCACTAGCAGTATGTCAAACTGTAAACAATATAAAGTGTGCATATCGCATCGTGTTTCTGGAGGTCTATTTTTTATGAAGTACTGGGTGGAAAAACCATTATGATATATGTACATTTCTGTGATATAGAGCCATGGCCGCCCTGGAGTATAAGGGATCGAGGTACTAGGTGGAACGTTAAATACCGGATTGTATGTACATTTCTACGGCAGGAAGGCATAGTCGAAGGCCACCCCGGGTCAAGCGGGTATATATAGGAGTCAGTATAGGAAAGGCATTTAGTTCGCTTTCAGTGCCTTCAACTGTCGTAAGTGTTTTGTTAAAAGTATTCATTATTTCAGATAGATATTTATAAAGTCTTTCATGAGATGCTTTGATTTCTAATCTTCAAAAAGAATTTATTAAGTTAGTATCAAATACTGCATCGTCCGTCAACCGGTACCTACTAGCTATTTGAGTACACTAGCATCTGCATTTATTAACCTCTTTTTTGTATATAATGACTATGTGTTTGATGATGTAATTCTATTGATTTTAACAATGTCCGCATTTCTTGTATTTGTAATTTGCATGTAGCAGCGTTAGAATGATTATAAGGAGTTACGTTACCAAAATTATAGGATTTGTGATGGATAAATAGTAGCTAGATTTCAGTTATTTTTAAATATTGTAGTATTTGTATAATTAATTAAAGTTAATTTTTAGCTGCATAGTTTAGATGCGCCTAACTGTTTGCAAAATACGGCTGATGATTTTGCAATATTTCGATCATCACATGACGTAGAAGTGTCGGCGCAATCAATTATTTCCACGACATTATCTATAACAGTTATCTCGTTAAATTTTCTCACTTTTCTTCATTTTAATTTTGACAGTATGGTTTTCAAGATTGGCTTTAACTACATTTAAAGGGCCTTTAAACCTTTCGAATAGCTGACCGGTTGCATTTTATCCTTATTTAATTAATACGTACTCGTTTACTTTAAAATTTCTATTTTTGTTACTTGTTGATTTATCGTAATGATGTTTATTTACTTCTTCAGATGCATCTGGTCTTGTTTTCTAGAACATTATTTACTGGAGCATCCTCATTTTCATTTCCATTGGAACTGTTAGCTGCATTTTGAATTAGCTCGTAATTCAATTTTGTATCAATTGCTTCTGAAGGTTGCTGATTATTTCGGAACTAGGACCTAGAACTTGAGCTAATGTTTGCTAATTCTCGATCCAAAATTTCTTGTATTTCATTTAAGTTAATAGACGTTTAAGTTAATAGACATCTAGACATTTAAGTTAATATTTTCAACGGGTTTCATTTAAATATTGTTTTGAAAATATACAGTATTTAAATAATTTTTTAAAGGTACTACTTGTTATGTTAAGATGAAGGATTGTGTTTTTATCTGTAGTTGTTATCGCTACTTCGTCTAATGTTTCATAAAATATTTTTTCATTTATATTTCGCCTGTTATTAGTTTTTAGGATCATTAATATAATGGTATTAGTTTCGTTTTTATTACGTAACACTTGACCGATATTTCCATTTTAAACATCTTCAATGGTGAAGTTGTTTAAAATAAATGATTTGAAATTATTACTCATTTTTATACCCTTTGATATTGGTATTATTAGATTTTTCATTTTATTAATATGTAATGTTTGGTTTATATTAGGAATATTTAGTTTATCTTTTATGTTTTGGTGAAATCTTCAAATGATTTGATTATTCACAATAGGCAATAGTATTGGTCTGCTAAACTGGTCCGCTTTATAGTTAATTTTAGCAGGAGTGTATTTTATTCTATAATGGTAATTCATTACCTTCAGTCTCCGTCTAACTAATTTACAGGTTGCATCTTAAATGCAATGAAGCCAAACGAGGGGGCGATGATAGCTTTTAATTACGAAAATCTAAAATACAAAAGTGATGGAAATTATCGATCGATTATTGCCAAACATTCCTTTTCGATAATTTTTTTCGGCTTTATTCTGAGTGTAATCAGCAATCACGATTTATTGATATTTGTCGGAAATAGTTTACTTTGCGATATACATGAGGCACCATCTATTAGACGTTTAAAGTAATTACTAGGCCTCTGAAGTAGTCTCTTACATTGTGACTTACTCACTCTTGACTTTAGCTCTGTACCGATCACACGTACATCTAGTAGTTCTGTGTACAAGAAATAATAAAGCTGCAGCTACGTATAGACGTATATATAATCAAAGTGTTATATTATTATTAGAATAGCTATCCTTCCTATTTTCCACAAATTATTATAAAATTTTACTTCAGGTTATGGGCCCAGCACGCTTCCACTGAAGAAGCACTGAAACTAGGTTTGGAGAATGATCTAAACGAGCCATGCTTATTTACTTGGAGAAAAGATGGAAAAATTGCCATCGTAATCCTATACGTAGATGATATGATTGCAGCTAGCAATGTACCCGAAAAATTAGATGAAATTATAAATCATTTCAGTAACGTTTTCGAAATGAAAATTTTGGGAGAACCGGAGAATTTTCTTGGAATGAAAATTCACCGTGATAGAAGTAAACGTGAAATGTCAATTACACAGCCTGAGTACACTGAAAAGATCTTAGAACGTTTTGATCTGAAAGAATGTAATGCTCAAGACACACCCATGATAACTAGACAAGTCAAAAATAGAAACAATAAAAACATAGGAAAATTAGATGATTCCAATGTTCCAGCTAATGCACCTTATAGAGAGGCTATAGGGAGTCTGTTATATCTTGCTGGTGCAACCAGACCAGATATAGCATATGCTGTAAATTTACTGTCTAGAAGACAGAATGATCCAACCAAAGGAGATTGGACTGAAGTCAAAAGAATTTTCAGATATCTTAGAGGAACAACTGATTTGGGTTTGTACTATAAAGGTAAAACCGAAATTATGGAAGCTATGACTGACACTAGCTTCAGAGATCGTGAAAATTCGACTTCGACAAGTGGTTACATTATCCAAGTGTATGGTGATACAGTAGCTTGGAGAAGCCACAAACAGTCCTCTCCTGCTACTAGCGAATCTTGTAAGGAAATAATTTCCTTGGATAAAGCGATTAGAGATATAATAGGTAAACCTATGTATCCAGTCACTATTAGATGTGATAATAAATCAGCCTGTGACTGTACTCAAATGGAGACTGTACTCAAATGGAAAAAAAAAAATAAAAAAATAAAAAAATAAAAAAAAATTTTTTTCTTTGTTACTTGAGAAAAATTATTTAAAATTTTTTTTTTGACTGTTGTGTATATTACACTAAGTCAAGTCTAAACTTGTTGAAGCCGCCCGGCTCTAGTAATATGATATAGCTATACACATTGTGTTAGTTGTATATATCATAGAACAAAAGCGCGCTTGGCGCATACAAGTCAGACGGTTTACGACTCTCAGATTCTGAGAATCGGATATCGATGTATATATTCTAGACGAAAAAAAAAAAAAAAAATATATTGCTCTCAAGAAAATAAATAGAGTAACACAGTTGAAGTAGTTGACTTGTTTAAGATATAGTTGGTTTTGTAAGATCGATAATAATTATAGTGTAAAATTATAATTATTTTAAGATAAGAAGAAAATTTTAGAAGTTTAAACTTGAAATAAATATTTACCAAAATAAATCTTTATAAACTATATCTCGACATTAAATTTAGTTATTACGTAGTCCTTTTTAAAAGACTGCAAATATATAAATAAGAATAATAACTAATTTAATAATTGTCTCAAAGTAAAGTCTGTAGTACAGCACTAAGCTTCGTTTCAATTTAATCGGTTGTTACTCTGGTGTGTGATTTGTATGTCGCACGTGTATGTACGGCCATCCCCGAACGTTTCAACGAGCTGTGCCGTTTGTCACGAGGTGGGAGGGAGCACGTGTGCCATGCTGTTGCATGCGGGGGTTACAGCTGATTTCACTTTTTATTTACAACTTGCAGTGCAGTTGTAAATAGGGGTGAAATATCAGTCTCTGATAAGTTTGGTATGTTTCAGATTCTTCATAATTAGAAGTTTACTGACATCTAGAAGATATGAACAAAGGAACAATGAATAATGAGCAGAACAATAAAAAAATGCTCGATAATAGTGAGACTGAAGATACTCCATCTGAGACGTCAGACAAAAATTTAAAAACAGGTAACTTTGTCTTTAAATTTATTTTAGAAGTGGATCCAAATTTTTTAGAAGTTATTAATAGATGATACTTTAGAAGTTCTATAGATGTTTAGAAGTTTTATAGATGTTTAGAAGTTCTATAGATGTTTAGAAGTTTTATAGATGATTAGAAGTTACGTTTATTTAATTAATCGTAAAATAAAATCCAAACTAAAAATAAAATTATTTTATTTATAAAGGGCCTGGAGTATCTGAACCCGCAACAATGTCGACAACTACTCCTTCAATTACAACGCAGTCAAAAATTACTGCAAGTCAGATGACTACACCAATGACTCAGCCAACTGCTGCTTTTAAGACAAGTACACCAACAACTCTGTCAAGCACTATTGTAAATACACCGAATGTCACAACAAATCAATTGAGTGGCGGCAGTGGTAGTACCCCTACCACTGAACATATTACAGTTCATGTGTAAACAGCGAGAAAACATCGAGCTTCAAAACAAAGGTTTCGAAGCAATGAAAACTATGATGAGCCTAATTAATAAGACATCTGAAAATTTATTGGCGGTAGAACGGCTTCGAATGCAAGGTACTCGAGGTAATTTACTTAACTCGACCGCTTTTCTAGACGAAAGTTCAACTCAAACGGGTGCTGGAATAGATGCTCAATCCAGCCCGCAAGATATTAACATAGAAGTAACTAAGGCTCTTAATGCTTCGATTACTGCTTTAAAAAGTACACTAGAATCAAACAAAAAATCTCAAAACTATCAGGTACCAAGAAAGTATACTCTTAATTCAGATAGTGACATCAACATTTGGATGGATAAACTTAAATCTGAATTATCATCAAAAGATCTATTAGATGTTATTGACCCAACGGTCATCGGTCCTGATAATTTAGATGTACAAACAATTACAAAAAGAAAGCAAGCAGTAAGAGAAATCATTACTAGCCATTTAGATGATAAATACTATAAGAGGGTTCTTACTATAACAGACCCTATTATGGTAATAACAAGTCTAAAAGAAGCTAAGAGGGTCGAAAAGAATGTCACTCACACTTCTGTTAGAACGAAGCTGTACGGCATGAGACTGAAACCAAAGGAGAGTATTGATGAGTTCTGGAATAAATTCGACAACACCATCGTTGAATACGAGATAACTGTGATAACGCAGTACCTCTGACAGATGAAGAGAAACGGTCAGCCTTTTACCAAGCTGTCAGTAAAGTAATTCCAGAAGCCCGAACTGCTGATTTATTGCATAGGCAATTTAAAGGCAGATCAATGACTTTGGTTGAGTTGAGGTCCCATTTGCTGCAGCTGGAAGCTGAGAAGAAGTCAGAAACTTCTCAAGAACAAGACGCGTGTGCAAACCAAGCAAAACGGTTTAAATCACACCATGACAACTGTTATAGATGTAATAAGACGGGTCACTACGTCAAACAGTGTCCTTTAGCAGCAACTAGTGAATGGTACTGTTATATTTGTAAAGTGATCACTGATCACAATACAAATTCTTGTCCAAAAAATGAAGACAGTCAAAATTCAGGAAGGTGTGACTACAGACGTTGTCGTGGTCGTGGTAGAGGTAGAGGTAGAGGTGCTTTTAGGAGAGGTACGTTCTTCAAAGGAGGTTTTGGTGGCAAATCCAAAGAATACACCAAATCCAAGTCGAAGAAGTTCAAAAAGCAAGCAGCCCCACCAAAGGATGGAGATAAAAAGAAACCACAAGCACGACAAGCAGGTATGAATTCTGAATACATAAATAATGTAGATAATATTACGTTTATTGCGGACTCAGGCGCAACTGAGCATATAATTAACAAGAGTTTGATTTTGAGTAATTTTAAACATTGCACAGGCAAAGTAATTAAAAGTGCAAATAAAAATAAGTCAGCTGACATAGTAATAGATGGAGTCGGTGACCTTTACTTAAAATCAAATCTTAGCAAAATAAAATTAACGAACGTATTATCTGCAGAAAATATCGCAAATAATTTAATTTCCCTTAGACGATTTGTAAATGCTGGATTAGGAATATTTTTAGATGATAAAAAATTAGAAATATTCGATAAAGAAACAGGTGAAACATGTTTAACAGGAAAGTATGTTAAACCTAACTGGCTTGTTACCTTCGAGGTAAAATATGCTGAGGAGGTTAAAAGGCCAGATTACACAACGTACTCTTGTACTGCCGAAATTATTTCTCCAAATGAATTTTCCGAACAATCTCAGACGGTTCCTGTTGATTTAAATTTGCAAAAGATGGAGAGAGATTTAGATGTTTCCTCTCATAAATCAACATCATCTGAGCGTGAGAGGGAGAGTCAAAAGAAAAGTCTTTTGGAGAAAGATAGAAGTAATATAGAAGCAGAAATCACAGATTTTTTATTAGATGAACAAACTTTAAATAGAAGAATTTTAGATTTTAATTCAGCTGATGCTCTAGAAGAATTTAATAATATTAAAAGTGCTGAAAATAATATACAACAATTAAAAATAATAAAAATAGACGAAGGTATGTTATGGCACATAAGACTAGGTCATCCAAGCTTGAATTATCTAAAAGAACTCAAAAAATCTGAGCAGTCGTTGTGTAATGTAAACTTTAATGAAAATATTTTAGATTGTGAAACTTGTATTCTAGCTAAGATGGAAAAATTACCCTTTAACGAATCTAGATTAATAGCAGATAGACCGTTACACACAATTCATGTGGATACTATGGGACAATTTAAAATAAATTCGTTCCCAGGTGCTTACAAATACATTATTGTGTTTTTAGATGATTTTTCTAGATTTGCAAAAATTTATTCCATTAAAAATAAAAATGAAGCTGCTAGTTGTTTAGAAAGCTTCATAAATACAACTAGAAATTTATTAGGTAAAAATGAAAAAGTGTGCTATATCAGAACTGATAATGCTAGGGAGTTTACGGGAGGTGATTTTGTAGATGTTATGCATAAAGAAAAAATAGAATCAGATTATGCACCACCGTATACTCCAGAGTTAAATGGTACAGCCGAGAGATTTAATAAAACAATACAACAGAAAATTAGAGCGTTATTGTTTGACTCTGGCCTACCTAAATCGATGTGGATATTGGCAGCTGAAACAGCTGTTAATATGTACAATCGAACACCTCACAAAACCAATGGTTTTGTATCACCATTAAATAAACTCAATGCAAAGATTAGCACACATATGAATAAAATTAAAAGGTTTGGAAGTTTAGCTTATGTTAAACTTCCAATATCAGAAAATAAATTTTCTGAAAGAGCAATAAGATCCATACTAGTAGGTTACTCACGTACTGGTTATGTATTGTGGGAGCCAACCTCTGGAAAATTCTTAAATTCAAGACATGTCAGATGTAATGAAAAACTAGTTTATAAAGATATTTACAAAACAAAAGATTTAGAAGTTGAAGATTCTCCAACAATTGAAAAACAAAAAGATGTAGAAGTAGATGATAATCCGATTGATGGGAAATTAGATTCTGAATCTTCTGATGCAAATACTCCTGTAACAATAAATTCTAAAGATAAACTAGTTAATTCAGACAAATCTAAAAAGCGTAAATTAGACGATAATGTATCAATTGATAACAAATTTAAGAAGTTGAGAGCTTCAAAAAGAAAACCAAAACCCAAGATAGATGATAACTTCGTTTATGCCAAAACAATAAAAAAGTTCACGATTGTAGATGAAGAAGATTTTATACATGCTATGCTTTCTTCTATCAACAAGGATCCCAGTAATTACGAAGAGTGTTTACTGCGGGAAGATTGTGTTGATTGGATGAAAGCAGTTAAAGAAGAGTTAAAATCAATAGATGATAACAAAGTCTACAATCTAGTAAAAAGACCTGTAGATGCTAATGTAGTGAACTCTAGATGGGTTTTTAAAACCAAAATTGGTAAAACTGGAGAAACCATCTATAAAGCTAGAGTGGTTGTAAGAGGTTTTCTAGATGTAAACGAGTAGGAGCTGAAAGAAACTTATGCTCCAGTCTCAAGACTTCCAGTAATAAGATTAGCACTAGCAATCATAAATAAACTTGATTTAGACGCAAAACAAATGGATGTAAAAACTGCCTTTCTGTATGGAACTCTAGAAAAAGCCATTTTTATGAAGATTCTAGAAGGCTATGATTGCAGTGATGAAATCAGAGAAAAGATGGTCTGGAAGCTTGAAAAATCTCTTTATGGATTGAGGATCAGTCCTAAGAGATGGAACAAAAAGTTCACTAAAGAAGCACTGAAACTAGGTTTGGAGAATGATCTAAACGAGCCATGCTTATTTACTTGGAGAAAAGATGGAAAAATTGCCATCGTAATCCTATACGTAGATGATATGATTGCAGCTAGCAATGTACCCGAAAAATTAGATGAAATTATAAATCATTTCAGTAACGTTTTCGAAATGAAAATTTTGGGAGAACCGGAGAATTTTCTTGGAATGAAAATTCACCGTGATAGAAGTAAACGTGAAATGTCAATTACACAGCCTGAGTACACTGAAAAGATCTTAGAACGTTTTGATCTGAAAGAATGTAATGCTCAAGACACACCCATGATAACTAGACAAGTCAAAAATAGAAACAATAAAAACATAGGAAAATTAGATGATTCCAATGTTCCAGCTAATGCACCTTATAGAGAGGCTATAGGGAGTCTGTTATATCTTGCTGGTGCAACCAGACCAGATATAGCATATGCTGTAAATTTACTGTCTAGAAGACAGAATAATCCAACCAAAGGAGATTGGACTGAAGTCAAAAGAATTTTCAGATATCTTAGAGGAACAACTGATTTGGGTTTGTACTATAAAGGTAAAACCGAAATTATGGAAGCTATGACTGACACTAGCTTCAGAGATCGTGAAAATTCGACTTCGACAAGTGGTTACATTATCCAAGTGTATGGTGATACAGTAGCTTGGAGAAGCCACAAACAGTCCTCTCCTGCTACATCAACTTGTCAAGCAGAATATCTTGCCATGAGCGAATCTTGTAAGGAAATAATTTCCTTGGATAAAGCGATTAGAGATATAATAGGTAAAACTATGTATCCAGTCACTATTAGATGTGATAATAAATCAGCCTGTGACTGTACTCAAATGGAGGGCAGTCATAAACTGAAAGATTTTGATGATGACGTTGAGCTTATCAAATCCAATCTGGCTGAAAGAGAAAGAACAGGCAAGAAACCTCAAATGGCTGAAACTCATGGTGATTTTGTTAAATCATGTGTCTTAACGGGAAAAATTAAAGTCAAATGGATATCCACTAAAGAAAATATTGCGGATATTATGACTAAACCTTTACCCTCTACATCACATATCAAACTCAGAAATAAAATGATGAATATTTAGATGATAAAATGTAGATGATATAGATGTTAAATATAGATGTTGAATTTAGATGTTAAACATAGATATTGAATTTAGATGTTATATAGAAGATTTAAACTAATAATTTTAATCATATAATTAATTAATATTTTACAGAAGTTAATATTCAGTCTTAACAGAGTGCGCAGCGGAGAAAAACAAAGGAGTTCAAGGAACGTGTTCTTAATTGGATCTTCAGATAAAAACTTTATTTTTTTTATTAATACTTAATATTAGATGTGTTCATGATCGTTAGTCGATTTTAGATGTAATTTTGAAGTTATATGTTATTCATTATATTTAAAAGATGTATGTGCAAAGGGAGGGAGTGTCGGAAATAATTTACTTTGCGACATACATGAGGCACCATCTATTAGACGTTTAAAGTAATTACTAGGCCTCTGAAGTAGTCTCTTACATTGTGACTTACTCACTCTTGACTTTAGCTCTGTACCGATCACACGTACATCTAGTAGTTCTGTGTACAAGAAATAATAAAGCTGCAACTACGTATAGACGTATATATAATCAAAGTGTTATATTATTATTAGAATAGCTATCCTTCCTATTTTCCACAAATTATTATAAAAGTCCTTCAATATTTGTTTAACGTTTTTGTTTGGTTCGGATTCCTTATTTTTACTAATATATTCATTTTTCGCATGTTCAATTTTTAGGCATTTTCTGCAACGTCTTTTCTTTTGTGGTTAATTGACAAATGCCCTAATTCACAACAATTAAAGCTTTTGAATTTTTGGAAGTTTTCGATTTTTCGTGCGCATCGTTTTGTTTTTTATAATGCTAACTATTATGAAGAAATCGTTTTTCTTCTTCACGGTTGAACTATATTTTCGTAACGCTGTATTGCGGTTAACTCTTCATGAATTTTTGTAAAACTATTAATCGATAATATTTTCGTAAATTCTTTAGTATTAATTTTACTTATTAAGTATTTTACGATAGTTTCTTCGCTTTTCGTTTTGTAGACAATTGTCGATGAATTTCTCTTTCATCGATATTTGATAGAAAAGCATTTAGCTTTTCAATTAATAAATATTTTTTTTTTATAAATACGTATTTGGACTACTAAGCAGTCATCATCAGTATGAATTAGCTAGTTGTAATGATTCTCTGAGGAGATGTTACTCGATGCTAATTTGGTGACGGTTTGCACACTTGTTCGTTCGTGTATGGGCAATTTATACTTTCCAAGTATCTATCAAATTGCTACGTCAACCAATCAGCATCGATCACGTGTTTAGTGGTCGGCCAATGATATTGGACCACGTGGTTTTTGTCAATTAAAAAAACTCAAACTAAAAATTGAACGTACAAAACTAAAAAAGAATTATGAAATTAAATAATTTTAATTTCAAATACTGTTTCAATTTTATATTACTTCAATTTTGAAATCTTTATTAAATCAGAATTTGGAATAGGTCCTTTATCTAAGTTCATCGTCTCTTTGTCATATTTTTGAATGTAGATGCTTTCATATGCATCTAGTTCGGTTGGATTGGATACCGATTTTAAGAGTTTTAAATTTGATTTGTCGATTTTATGATTGTTATTAATGACATGATCAGCTACACATGATTTATCGGTTCGTCCAAATTTTATGTGTGCCATGTGCTTTTTGAATATAGTAACAATTTGTCTTTTACTTTGTCCTATATATTTCATCGAGCAATTTTGACCAATGCTATAAATTCCTGACTGCTGTTCCTAGTTAATTTTTTCCTTTGGATTTCCTAGTAGTTGCTTCAATTTGGATCTACTGATGGGAGCTATTTTAAAATTATGTTCTCTAAGTTCTTTTCCTATTTTGTTGATGCATGGCCGATAATATATTAATTTGTACCATTTATTTTTATCGGTGTTGTCCTGTTGTAACGTGGTTGAATTACTTCTAAAGATTTTAAATTTTGTTCTTCGAATCATATTAATAATTGTATTTGAATCGAAGTCGTTGAAAATAGCGACTTTTTAATGTGTTTTAATTCTTTAAAGTAATTTTTCTTTGATAATGGTTTTTTAATTAGACGATTCATAAGCTATATTTACGGACCGACATTCATTTGTCTGGATGGCGAAGTTATGGATGGTTAAAGAAATTTAATTTACTAATCCTTTAATTTACTAATGGCATACTACACAAACATGACATGAACGCCTTGATCAGAACGTATCGTGATTTTCTATTTCAGGACCTTGTACCTCTAAAAAATTGGCTAGCCCAAATTGAAAAAATCGACTAAAAATTTGTTGTAAATTAGGGGCTTTTTAGGTGCTATTTAGGTGCGCAAATCAAGTATTAGATGTACCTATAGTTTTTTTGGATTTCCAAAAAAAGGAGGTCTGCCAGGTTTTTAAAACTTGAAAATGATTTTGGATCTTTGTTTTACATCAAAATTAAGTGCTAATTAAGTGCAAGCGATTCCTGTCGATAAAAATTATATATTCAACTTTAAACCGTCAAAAATTCTATGAATGACTTTTGTTTCAATGAGCTTTCTTAAAGCGGTGGCTATTGATAAGACTTGTTTATATTCCAAGGTCAAATGTTATTTAAAAATTGACTCTATTTTTATCTTGTTTTAAAAATCTCTGGTCTGCTAGCTTTTGATTTTTTAACAATCGAATCAATACTTTATCTACCCTTTATTGGAATTTGTATTTGTGAGTGCGTGTCAATTTTTAACTTCTTGTAAAGAAAATCGGGTTTGTTGGTTGTTTTAAGAGGGGTGAATCCTTTTTACGGATTCCAGGCATTGCCTGGATATGTGAAGACTCGACGCAGCGTCATCTAAAACTCAACGCTAACGCCTATACTCACTAAACCCTAAACCCCTTTTCTTCTGTCCTCTTATCCCTCACGGAAACCGCCGTCAAGCATTACTTCGTGGGGAGGGTACAACTATTGCTTTTCCTTCTGGTGGCTAAGGTGTTATCTTCCTTCCTTCTATCATGTGTAATTTGATCTTGCTCATTCGATGGAACGCAATTCTGTGAGGACTTTTGTTACAAACGTGTTGGTAGTGTTCCAGGCAGTCTCTGATGACACCATCGCTTCAACTAGTGAATCTGGTTGTATTCTCTGGTTCAGGATCCTTTCCAAGTCATCACACAGTGGGTCGAAACGACGACACACAAAGAAGACGTGCTCTGCATCTTCAGCAACTCCTGGACAAGCCGGTCATTCCGGAGAATCATCGTGCTTAAAGCGGTGTAGATACTTTCGAAAACACCCGTGTCCAGACAACATCTGTGTTAGATAATAATTGACTTCGCCGTGATTCCGGTTAAGCCAAGTGTCGATCCGAGGTATTAGGCGGTGCGTCCACCTACCCTTCTCTGCGGCATCCCATTGCAGTTACCATCTGTCTATGCTGTTCTGCCGTTCTTCCATTCTATGCTCTTCAGGGCTCAGTGCAGTTTGCCTTCTTCGTTGGTAGAGTCTTTCCTCTGCTAGAACTCTGAGAGGTATCATTCCGGAAATGCCGCACACTGCTTCCTCTGATATTGTCCGGAAGGCGCTTTGTCGAAAGATAGGACCAGCTTTTCTCCACGATTCCTGTAAATCTAGTGCATCGACCCAAATAGATATGCCATATGTGAGCACTGATGTGACTACAGATGATAGAAGTAGGCGTCTACTCTGCTTTGGGCCTCCAACATTAGGCATCAATCTTGCTAGACTAGCCCTCACCACCGACGCCCTGGTGTTCGACGTGTTCGACCTGCTGTTAAAAGTTGAGTCTGGTATCAAGCATCACTCCCAAATAGTGTATAAATGGTTCTGATTCTATTTCGTGCTCTCCAACGTTTAACTTGATGGTTTCAAGTTTCTTCCTACTGGTGATCAGAATTGCTTCGGTTTTATGTTTAGCCAGTTGCAAGTTCACCGTATTCATCCACATGATAATTCTTCCAATCGTGATGTCGAAAGCCCTATAACTGAACCATGAGGTACACCTCCAGTGATTTCGTACTGCTCTGGGCCGGTTTTCGTATTGTATTTAAGGATCCTGTCCGTGAAATCGCTCGCTACCATTTTGCGGAGGTATTCTGGCACGTTTATTTCTTCAAGGGCTTGATGCAGTCCCAATTGGCGGAGTTGAAAGCATTCTTAAGGTCCAGAGTAGCCACTAAGCAATATTTCTTCTTGCCACCCTACCATCTAATTCCGGCGATTGCATCCTTAGCTGTACTTAAAACCAAGTCAATTGCATCAAGTGTTCTTCCATTCTCTAATGAATTATTCGCTCCAGTATCTTACCCACCGTGTCCAACAAGCAGAGCGGGGGGTAAGATGATGGCTCATCCGTTGGCTTCTTTCCCTTTGAGAGTAGTACCAGTCTTTTCTGTTTCCGCCTTTTAGGAAAGATCCCCTCTTTGAGACATGAATCGTAGGTCTCTAAGAATAACGCTGGCACTGCCTGAACAGCTGTTTTAAGAGCAATATTTGGGATTCCCTATGCCTTGTTATTCCCTACTCGGTTGTATGCCTCCATTAGTTCATCTTGGATGATAGTTGGAATGTCGAGGAAACAGCGTGGACACAATCTTCTGAAGAAGCTGCGAGCACGTAGGTGGCGGCATTGGCCGGCTTGTCAGGTGGGTCATAACCACCTTGTACGGTCTGCCCCATGGATCCTTCTCTACTTCGTCGACGAGTTCCCTCCAACAGCATCTTTTGCTATCTTTCATGGCTTTATTCGATTTTCGTCGCGCTTCCTAGTACTCTTCTACCAGCTCTACAAAGTTAGATCGACGAAAACTGCGCTGAGATATTCTTCGTTTTCTACGACACTCCGTACGAAGAGCGCTAATATGATCGTTCCATCAGTGCACCGATGGTCTTCGATTTACACCACTTTTCCGAGGCATACATGCGTCGCAAGCTTGGGTCTCTTCAGCACTCCCTGTGATAGTCGGGTCGCTATCTAAGGCTACTAGTAGAGCAGCATGGTCAAAAGCTTTTACTTTCCATCCAAATGCGTTAAATCGTTTGATTGCTCTTCGAGGGTTGTTGCCGGACGAGATTTCCCACAGTATTGCGCTGTGGTCGCTGGCTGTATAGGTGTTTATTACTTCCCAAGAAAAACCTCCTCTAGTTAGAATGCTGATGACGAACGTAAGATCCACTATTGAGCTTGCCTCTATTTTGAATATGTCAGTGTCTTACCCGTGTTAAGGAGGACAACATCTAGTGTAGTCATCTCTTCCAGTAATGATTTTCCTCGTGCATTGGTAAACTTACTTCCCCAGTCTACTGCCCAGGAATTGAAGTCACCTGCTATTTCTACGGGGAAATATTGGCTTGCATCCTCGAAAAGTCGATCAAGGAAGCCCACAAATTGCTCAGTAGAAAGACTAGGTGGCGCATAGCAACTGTAGAAACGAATACCGACCACTGATGCTGCCACAAATCCAGCTTCATTATTATTCACTGCGTATTCGAAAGGAAATTTGCAACAAGACAAGATGACAGCGTTGTGTGTGTGTGGGTGTGTGTGTGACTTGAAGATGGCAAATTTTATAATTGTGCCGAGTTTCAAACCTATAAGAGCTGTAGATCGATAGTTCAAAAATTCTATTATTTTCAATGCTCACCGCAACCATCCTTGCAGATGAATTTTTGTAAAATTTGTTCTTAGCTCACCTCTACACCGCGTAATAAATATTCGTACCAAATTTCATGTTGATTGGCCTTGTAGTTCCAGAGTTTTGGTGAGGAGTGAGTAAATAGGTGATAATAATATAATTGTTTGAACTCCTATTTTATAACTTTAAAATTGTTTAAAAAAAATTTGGAAAACGGTCGACCTAAGTTACAGGCCATCCCTGTAACTTCCCGCTAAATTTACTTTTCTCACCGCCGGGCCTAAAGCGACAACTTTCGTCCCGCTATGCAAAACGACGTTGTCGCTTTTCGGCTGCATCGATGAGAAAAATTGTATATACTCCTCGGGCAGTAAACAAGGAAGCCTCAGATCACATGTTTGTCAACCTCGGCTCTGCCTCGGACGACAATTACATGTGATCTGAGACTTGAACTGAGAACTCTGTTTGTGAACTGAGCTCAAAAATTTCATTTTTGTTATATTTTGAGCTTTTTGAGCTCAAAAATGAAGCTATTCGATGCTTTTGAGCTCTCCGAGCTCAAACGTTATGAAAGTGATGAAACAGTATTTTTTCAATTTTCAATATGGCATAGCTTTTAAATGACTTAACCGATTTCCATGCGGTTGGCGGCAATCGATGCATTTTTTTCAGTACTAGGATAAATTTGAAAAATTTTTAGAATCGTTATAGTTTTATATGCTTCAATAGATGACATGACAAGAAGAAAGATTTAAGAGAAAAAAAAATTCGGTTTTCGACTGTTTTGGAATTTTTTTAAAATTCGGAGTGACTCTTAAAATTTTTTTTTCGATCCTTTCTTTAGAGTAGAGATGGGCAGTATCGGTCCAAAATATCGATACTCGAATATCAAAATAGAATCAATTTTGAACAGTATTTGACCTTGGAACATCAGTCTTATCAATATCCACAGCTTTAAGAAAGCTCATTGAAACCAAAGTCATTCATAGAATTTTGACGGTTAAAAGTTGAATATATAATTTATATCAACAGAAATCGCTTTCACTTAATTAGCATTTAATTTCGATGTAAAACAAATATCCAACATCATTTTCATCTAAAAAGGGACTGCCAAGTTTTAAAAACCTGGCAGACCTCTTTTTTTTTTTGGAATTCCAAAAAAACTATAGGTGCACCTAATACTTGATTTGCGCACCTAAATAGCACCTAAAAAGCCCCTAATTTACAACAAATTTTTAGGCGATTTTTTCAATTTGGGCTAGCCAATTTTCTAGAGCTTATTTCAGGTCGTATCGTAGTGTTTTGTTTACGACGATTACAACGTTTTGTTTACTTTGTTTCACTCGTTGTATTTTATACACACTATATATGATTTGTCGTATTGTTGATTCACTTATAACAAAACTCTTGCGGTATTTAAGTTAAGATTTTTTAATGTTTTTTAGTTTTTCACGGCTAAAATTTCTTTTGTATTTTATTATTTTCATGTTAATAACTTTTATTTTATTTTACATTTACAATCACTTCGTATTAGTAGCTATTTCATTTTCTTTCGTTCGTGTTGTTTTACTAAACACACTTTTTGTATTAAAAACGTTTATATTTCAGAATTTTTTTCCAGTACCCCACACCAGATTAATTAGAGTGAGCGGTTTTGATTGACTAGAGAATTAACACGAAGATAACGGAAAAAAATTATTATTAGTGGAAATATATTTTAAATTTTAGTATTATTTTTACCTTTGTTTCTTAAGTAAATTGGTTCGAGATTTAAATGAATCTATTAAAATTTTCCATATTTTAATCAGGATTATTTTTAAGCTTTTCTACTACATTTAATAGATTCCTCATTTATTAAATTTATGTTCGATTCGGTTTTTAAAAGTATAATTGGAATTGTGAATCATCCCTATTCAACGTAATATTTGAGTATGGCTTACTTGATTATGGTAGCAACTTTTACCGGTAAGAGAATCGTTCGAAAATGCCATTATCCTGTTACTGTTACATAAAGATCAGTCTGTTACAGATGAAAAAATTATTGCCAAAATGTTACAAAATAAATACATGAACAGTTCAAAGTTTGTACGAAAAGTTCAAAGCTACGTTGCGGATAAAGAAGTTCTGATTTTTATAATGTAATGCACAAATTAATTTTTGCAATTGTTATTGAATGATATTCCAATTACTATAACAAAAATACAAATGTCCGCCAACCATAAATATTTAATTTTCGATATCCGAATAAAAGGCCCACTTTTCGGAAATTTTGTAAAGGATTTATTACACTTACCATTATTAAGCCGTATAGAAATTTTTAGATTGGTAATTATAAACGCTATGATATGTTTCTGAGCACCACTGGGACTGTTAAATGTCATTAAAGATCTGCATTAAATACGTTTTTTTTTTGCAAGTAACTTCTTTACATTTATTTATTGTCAATTAAATGTCTAAAAAAATTTGGTATGTTTTTCTAAAAGAATGATTTTAATTTAACTATTTGACAAAGTTGTTACAATTTTCAAATTAAATAATATATTTAACCTATTCTAAAATAAATTTCCAATCCGATGTAATAATAATTACAGTTTGGTATGTTTTGTGTTTATGACGAGGGCCAAGGCCGAAAGGCTGGTTCAGGGTCAAGGGGGTGGAATACCTTTCCGAGCACAGTATATATCACCCTTCTCTTTATAAACGTATCTATTAATGTTAGAAAGAAGTGACTTTTTTTATTAAAATATGTTAAATGATAAGAGTATATATGCTCGGAAAGGTATTCCACCCCCTTGACCCTGTACCAGCCTTTCGGCCTTGGCCCTCGTCATAAACACAAAACATACCAAACTGTAATTATTATTACATCGGATTGAAAATTTATTTTAGAATAGGTTAAATATATTATTTAATTTGAAAATTGTAACAACTTTGTCAAATAGTTAAATATATAGTTAAATCACTTTAAGTACTAAGAAATATTTATTAAGGACTAAAAAGTGGTCTCTAATAAATGATTTGTTAAATATTAATAAATATTTTTAACTATAAACCAATGAGTCAGAGAGAGACAGCGATACTTAAAAAACCATGAGTCAGAGAGAGACAGCTTACTTAAAGGTAAGTGAGCGCGCGGAATTAACAATTAAAAAAAAGATATAAACAATGAAATTTTTTAAAATCTCTTTTAACAATATTATTAACAATTGTATAGAGAATTTAAAAAAATATATCACTTAGACATTATGTTTTTTTTAAATATATTTTTCATGGGTCGAAAGTACCCAAATTTGAGATTTTTCGAACCTTTAAAAATTCATATCTTTAAAAATATTAAGTTTATCGTTAAAAGTCATAGGACCTTTTTTATTGGTATTTCAATAAAGAATATTAAAAAAAATTTGTCCGGTTGAAAAATAACAATTCCTTGCAATTGTTTAAACAATTTCGGTTTAAACAATATGGCACCGGGTTGCGCCATGGCAACATGCATTTATATCATTAGGAGGGCAATTTGAAGAGAATCGCATAAAAAAATTGAGGTGGAATAGTTTTCGGTACTCATGCGCCGATTCCTGCTAGACTATAGGAAACAATTATCTTTCTGAGAATATGAATGAAAGAAATGCTTGAAAGAAAAATGAAAAATGAAAGAAGAACTTTAAAATAATTCTCCTATGAAAAATGAAAAATGAAAGAAGAACTATGAAATAATTTCCCAACAATAAATAAAACAGTATAGAAATATTAAGAGCCTTTTGAGAATAATTAGCCAGACGTAGGCTACCAACCAAAGTATACCATGACCCCGGTACAGAAGAACTCAACAATAATCAATTTAATTTATTCCAACACAATCTAAAATATTAAAAATAACGAAACTTGTGCTAAAAATTCAACAGTAAATTCTCCAGTTGAAAGAATAGATTCAACAATCTTAGAAATAATCAGAATAATAAATGTAAAAAAGACAAGCATTAGATTTTAACGAATTAAAAATATGACGTACAACTCAATAATGCATTCTACTTCTAAATGAACACCCTTCGAAATAATACAAGGTATTAGAGAAAATCAAAAACTCTTAGACGCCAACAAACACGCTTAAACTAATTAGAATGAACTTAGAATAAAAGAAACTAAAATTATTATTGAATGCACAAGTATTTTAATATGAAAATGAAAAATGTTATGATTAATAGTTTTTATTAAAAAAATACGAAAACTCTTTTTGAAGTTATATTTCTTTAGGCGCGTAATACAAAAATGTTGAGAGGGAAATATTTAATGCGCGCGCATCATCGTTTCACAAAATCCACAGGTTGAGGCTATTGTTATGATTTATGTTACACTTAATGGAAGAAATCTATATATATATATATTGTCGTAACCAGATTTTTATAGAAATTAACTATAAAAATTAGCACTTTATAGAATGTGTGTACGTCACTTATTATTAAGGCAATTTTCGCTGTCACCAGGGTAATAGACTATGGTGCTATTCCAAAACCTTTACTTAGTTAATAATTTACGAAGTAATATTTAACTAAGGAGAATCCGGGAACGTTATTAGCCACTGTTCAATTAATAACACAAAAATATACTTGTATTAACTTTATTAATTTAATAAGTTTAACTATTTAAACGTAACCGATGGAAATACTATAGATTTTCTACAATAGATTCTAATCTATGTACATTACCAATAGATTCTAATCTAGATTCTTGATTCTGATTAAATAGGTGTTAGGCATTCCCTTTTATACTGTTTTTGTCCCTGAGAGGGGTTGACCTAATTACACATGCGTTAATTAATTAGGGCATGCGTATCGCATATCTATTACTTAAAATAAGACTTTTTCTGTGTCACTACATTTTCCCCCCTTAATAAAAAGGATTGTTATTTAATTGATACAATTCTTTTTTTTTATGCAATTAGTTTATACAATATTTTTTTTTTTTTTTTTTTTTAAGAATATTTTTAAAATAAAATGTTAATTAATTTATCTAAAATATAGATTTTCCTTTGATTATAAAAATATAAAAGTTTAACATATAATATAATTTTTTTTTTTTTCAAAAATATAATGTATAGTAAAATCTTAAATCTAAAATATAGAATTTTTAATTATTCTATACAATTGAAATTTATAAAATTTTATTTAATTGGAATTACTACACTTTATTTATTGATATTGTCCTTTTTGAACCTGTCCTCTCTGAATTATAACTTTTCACACTTTTCTTTATATTTTTGGGTTTTGATGTAGATCTTAAATTGTAAGGTGGTGGTTGTGGTGCTGATGTTATTGGATATATTATTTGCACAGCAGCATCTTCATCGGATGATTCATTTTTATAAAAGACACTTGTATCCGTGTGTGGTTGAATTTGGTTTTGATTATTTACACGTTCTCCAAAACAACAATTTATGAAGCTGAGTGAAGAGCTTTCAGGTTGTCTGCCATTTCTTCTATCATTGATACTTGGTTTATAACATGACTTTATTATTTTCCATATGAATTTTGGTAGCTGTAACTTGTAGGTTAAATATATCCCAAATAGAATTGAAAGAGTACTTATTAACATCTTTAAACCATGAAGTATTGAATTTTCGTGTTGAATAAAGAATGGTTTATTCAATTGTTGCTGTAACTGTTCATCGAATTGGTTGAGACGATGAGTGGCGAATTTTAGGTCTGACAAGTCGATATGAGATAATTTTATTGGTTCCATGAGTTTAAATTTTAATGTTGTTTTGTTTATATTTGATTTAATACAACATTCATCTTCAGTTATTTCGATATTCGGAGTTATTAACTTTATTGTTCGATTGAACAATGATATTTGTGGTTCCATAATATAATTGTTGGTATGTCCTTTACAATTTCCATTTATTGTTAGAATTCCTGTTTTGTCTATAATAATATCGGAGTCTTCATTGTTCTGACATAATACCGTATATCTAACTGGTTTAGATAAAACATAGATCCATTTATTCATCGTAACTTGCTGCCATATTTCTGCATTCGCTTGTATTGTG
Organism: Chrysopa pallens; assembly: GCA_020423425.1. Classification (NCBI taxonomy): domain Eukaryota; kingdom Metazoa; phylum Arthropoda; class Insecta; order Neuroptera; family Chrysopidae; genus Chrysopa; species Chrysopa pallens. The sequence goes on from CM035592.1 coordinate 115,008,835, forward strand.
TTTGTTTTACATGTTTTCGGAATTTTCGTGGTTAATAAGTCGAATAAAGCTGATTCACAATTTTCTTCAATTTTTAATTTTGAAAGCTGAACTTTCTCGCAAATGTATGTATTGGGTTTATATTCATTACAATTATTTATATCGTTCATTAGTGCATATTGTGTTTTACTTCTAGTCATAAGCATATATTTAAAGTCATTTTGTATGTATGTTAAAACCTCAGGATTTTCCTTGTATGGACTAGGTAATGGTATTATTTTATAAAGATTATATTGATTGATAGAAGTAATTGGTATTTTAATAATAATAATTAATTTGTTATCAGTCATCACCGTTTTTGTTTTCAATAGTTAATAATAATATTCTAAGTTTTCCCAGGAAGGTTCAATGGGTAAGTTAAATTTAATTGAATTTTGTAATTCTTGTTGCAAAGTATGTGGAGGTATTACATTGTAATCAATTATGCCGTGTCTAGATAGTGAAAGAGATAATCTATACTTATCTAATTCTTTTTGATTCATATCATTTATTTGTTTTATTAGAAGTAAATGATCAACTAATTTTATTTGTAATGTATTAATATTTATTTCGTTTTTTGAATTTATCATATATTCATTAAAGATTTTTACATTTACATTTAATTTTTCTTCTACGGCATCTAAAGTAGAAATTGTTTTGTTAATATTTTTTATTGTGTCGGATATTATTCTAATTTGACTTTGCATAAGTACGTGCGTTTGTTTTTGATCATTTATAAGACTTTCGATCGAATCTTTATAGAAAGTAGCATCTTCAGCATCTGGTATACCAAAAAGCCATTTGATTGGATAACTAATTCCATCTATTAAGCCTCTTTTTCTTATATTATGATGTGCTGATACATCATCTAATTGACTAGTTAATTCTTTTAATTGATTATTAATTATAGCAAGTGTTAATCTATATGTTCTAGCTTCTTTATCTTTTACTAGAGTACAGAATGATAAAGATTGACTAAAATATTTGAAGGATAAATCCAACATATTTTGTAAATGCGTTAAATTATGAAAGTGAATTAGACTTATATATTGATTTGTAATTTTTGCGTCTCCGAGGTCAACGTAAAATAATCCAGATGTTTTTTCGATGGGATTAATTTGATAATTCTCCACCTGTATCGATGCTCTCGTGATCGCTGTTATTAATATTATTATTATCCACATCTGAAACATAAGGTTTCAGCATATTATAATAATAAGTTTTTAATTTATTTTTAATTTTTATCGTGGCTGTGTGGTTTTCAGCATGATCCTGTATTAGTTCGTAAGGACCAGTATAAGAAGGTTCTAACTTTCGGTTATGTTGAACTCTTCGAAGTTTGTTTTCTAATAAAACGTATTTAACGTTTTCAAAGTTTTTCTCTTTGGTTTTTTTATCATAATAGCATTTATTTATTTCTTTAGATTTCATTAAATTATCTTTTGCAGTTTTTCTAATTTGTTTTGCTCTATTTAGAATGTCTTGAGCTAAATTATGGTAAGTTGGTTTTTCTCTAGGTTTTTCTATTAGTCTAGGGATCTGTGGCTCTTTACCAAATACGAGAGTATATGGTTTCTCTTGTGTACTCCTATTTATATGGGTATTATGGCTGTGTATGGCCAAATAAATGAGCTCGTCCCAATCATTACCATTTTCTAAAATATATGCTCTTAAGAAGGTTTTTATTGTCGAATGTGATCTTTCGATCGAGCCATTGCTTTGTGGATGGTAAGGTGTTGAGGTTTTATGTTTTATGGACAAAATATTTGTTATTTCTTTGAAAAGTTTATTTAAAAATTCTGTTCCTTGATCTGTCAATATAGTATTAGGGAATCCAAAGATAGTGCAATATTTCAATAGATGAATAACACAGATTTCTGCATTTGCTTCAGGTATTGGGTATCCTTGAACAAATTTGGTTAATTCATCTTGTATGGTTAAGATGTATCTGTTACCGTTTTTAGTCAAAGGGTATGGTCCCATTATATCTAAAGCTATAGCATCATTGAATTCGTTTGCTGGTGTAGAAATAACCATTGGTGTTTTTTGATATTGAGGAGTTTTAATTTTTTGACAAACAGGGCAGTTTTTGATATATTTTTCAATATCTTGTTTTATCCCTTTCCAAAAATAACGTTTTTTGATTTTTTGATGTGTACTTGTAACACCTCTGTGTCCTCCAGCTAATATATTACTATGAAAGTCTTTAATTATTTCAGGAATTTGTTCTCGTGAAGGATGAATCAAATCTCCCGTAATTAAAGTGATTTCTAAATTATCTGGCATAATATATTCTAACATACCTTCAAAAGTGTCTTGCGTTATTTTTCGAGAAACGTTTGGTATATTTACCATTTCTATTTTATTTATTTGGTTAATTGTCAATACTTGACTCAAGTTAGTCAAACATTGAAATAAATTTTCATATGTGATGTTTTCAGAAGGTTTTTCTCTTAATATTATAATGAATAGGTTTTCATTATTCGTTGAGTTTAGTTTAAAAACATCATTTATTTTTGGTTTTTGTACATTCTTTAAACTAGTATTAGTTTGTATATAGAATGAATACGTATTGTTCATAGATAAATCTGTAGAATATGGTATTACTAGATTTTCTATATCTTCAAAAAGTTTATTAATTTTTTTGAATTGTTTAGGGTCTAAATTTCTTTGGTGGAAATCCTTAAAAGTGTTAAAATTTTTTGGTAAAATTGCATTTATTGTTGGTCTAGATAAAGCGTCAGAATTTGTTAATGTTTTACCGGCTTTATACACAATTTTATAATTGTATTCTAGTAATTTTAATCTCCATCTTACGAGTCGAGATGACGGATCTTTACAATTCATCAAGTATTGTAATGGGCGATGATCAGAAACTATGGTAAATTCCTTGTTTCCGAATAAATACGGCCTAAAATGTTTAATCGATTGTACAATCGCGAGTAATTCTTTTTCGGTTGTACTGTAATTGCGTTCGGCATTATTTAATGTTTTAGAAAAATAAGCAATTGGTTTATCTTTTGTCAATGGACCTTGTGAGAGAATACTTCCAATTGCTTCATTCGATGCATCCGTTGTAAAGATAAATGGTTCATCGAAGTTTGGATATTGTAAAACAGGTTCTGTAGTAAGAGCTGTTTTTAAATTATTAAAAGCTTCTAAGCATTTTTCATTAAATTCAAAAGGATGGTGTACCTTTTTTAATAACCTTGTTAATGGTTTAGCTATTTGTGCGTAATTTTTAATAAATCTACGATAATAGTTTAACTGGCCTAAAAATGATTTAATTTCTTTTGTATTTCTCGGCGGTTTTCTGTTCATAATCGCTTCAACCTTATTTGGATTAGGTTTTACACCGTCTTGAGTAATAACATGACCTAAATATTGCGCTTCTTTTTTTAAGAATTCGCATTTGTCGGGTTGTAATTTTAAATTATGTTTACGTAGTTCTTTAAATATTCTTATAAGTTTATCATTATGATCTTTTAAATTTTTTCCAAATATTACTACATCATCTAGGTATACAAAACAATCATGACCTAAATTATTTACAAGCACAGTGTTCATTAATCTTTGAAAGGTGCTAGGGGCGTTCCGGAGCCCGAATGTCATTCTATTATATTCAAAATGACCACGGGGAGTTGAGAAGGCAGTCTTTGGTTTGTCTTCTTCCTCCATTAAAATTTGATGAAATCCCGAAGCCAAATCGAGAATACTGAAGTACACTGAGTTACCTAATTGATCTAAGATTTCTTCTATATTAGGTATTGGGAAAGAATCCGGTACAGTTAGTTCATTTAGTTTACGGAAATCTGATACGATTCTCCATCTTTGTTCATTTGAATTTTCTAAACGCTTTTTTGGTACGACCCATAAAGGCGAAGACAACCCACTGGTAGAAGGGCGTATTATATTTTGTTCAAGCATCTTTGTGATTTGTTTGTTTACCTCTTCTTCATGAATTTTAGGATATCTATAATTTTTTGTAGCAATAGGGGTTGGATCATTAAGTATTATTTTATGTTTTAACGTAGGGGTACTAGTAAGTACATCTCCAGGTAAAAAGAATATGTCATTGAATGTTTCACAAATATTTAATATTTCTTCCCTTTCTTCACTATTTAAATGGTCAATTCTAATATTTTGTTTGAGTATGTCTAGCCTCTCCATTTTATTATTTATGGTAATAAATACTTTTTGAATTGGGCACGTTTTTAAATTTAAGTGTGATAGTTTAATGTTTTTATCTGAAGTGTTTATAACGGGATATGTCTGAGTATCTTTTGTTATGACAATATTTTTTGGTATAATTATGTTTGAAGGCACTTGAGTTTGTTCTTCGTCTGTAAGAACGGAATTTTTATTATTGTTTGTAATAAATTTTATGGGTACATAAGTAAGTGTTTGTGGTTTTAAGTCAAGTGTTTTATTAAAATTTATGGTGTTATTACCATAATTTATTTCAGCATTAAAATGACTTAAGAAATCATCCCCAATTATGCCATCATAAGGGACATTAAAATCTTTGTTTATTAAATTGAAAGTAAAGTTAAACTCTTCACCCTCTTTACTAAGATTTATTTCAGCTGTACCTAAAGTGTTTATAGTACCGTTAATACCAGACAGAGTTAATTTGTTTATTTTGTTTAAATTAACTAAATTTTCTATCAAGTGTCTCGTTTTTAATATTGAAGTTGACGCGCCTGTGTCTATAAATAATTTTAAAGTACCTATGCTAGACTGGTTACAATTAAAAGTTAATTTTTTATCTTTTACTCCATGTGAAAGGTAGATGTGGTCGGCTTCATTTCGAAATCCGCAGATGCGACCGGTATCTGGGATAGATTGGAGTTTAAATTTTGTGTATTTGTTTGAGCTATTCTAGGATTCGGTAAATTTTGGCTAGCTCTTTTCTTTTTAAAACATTCGTCTTCTAAATGCCCTTTCTTTCTACAGAAATTGCAATATTTTGAATTATATTTGTTATCTGTGCCTTGAACATGATTACCAATGTTATTATGATTATTGTTATTATAATTATTAAATTTATTATTATGATTGCTTTTTCTACAATCCTTAGTGAAGTGAGTTTTTGTTTTGCAGTTCTTACAATATTTAGATTGTTGATTCATATTTAATCTTTTAAGTCACGATTCGGCTAATAAGTACGCTTCTTCTTCACAAGCTAAAGACATAGCCTCATTTATTGATGTGAAGTTTTTATGTCTGAGTATTTGACTTATTTTAGGTATACAATGATGTGTAAATCTACGCAAAGCAATGCGTTGAATTACTCTTACTTCACTTGCATATGTGTGCGAAGTCGCTTGCGATTCCGTTGCGAGTAAACATTTATTTGTAATGTCATCTAGCCTCAAATAAAAATATTTTATTGATTCAGATGATTTTTGTTTTATGGTTTCTAATTGTTCCATAAGATATGAATATGATTCAACAGGTCTATAAATTAATAATAATTTATCGCGTAATTCTTTATACGTGTGAATCGATGTCATATTAATTTTGGTTTTCACTTCACTGCTTATTTTTGAAAAAATTAACATTGTTATTGGTAATCTTTGTTCAGGTGCAGTAATTTCTAATGCGTTATTTGCATTTTGTAAAAAAGAATTTAACTCTTTGGGATCACCGTTAAATGGTGTTATCATTTGAGCTAAAAATGATAATGGTATTAATTCGTTTGAATTTCTATTTTTGTTTTGATTATTATTAATACCGTAATCATTATTATTAATATTATCATTAATATTATCATTATTATTATTATTGTAATTATTATTATTATTATTATTATTATTATTATTATTATTATTATTATTATTATTATTATTATTATTATTATTATTATTATTATTATTATTATTATTCCCTATAATATTACTTCCATTATTTGAAACTGAATCATCGCTAGTGATTGATCCGTTATGTTCTGAATTTGCATCAGGAATAGGGTTTAATGAACTGTCGATAATACCATTGACCGACATTTTTGTAGTTTAGTTAAATGACTTTAAATTAGCTTTAACTTTTAGAAATAAAATTTTAACAATATGACTTACGGTTTTTGGCGTTCGTGTAGTTCTTTGACGTAGATTTTCTCCGTTTGTGGTGTTGAATTTGTGATGAATTTCCTTTTCCACTTGTACCAATGACTCTGGAGTTGATATTGTTGGCAAGCTAGAGGTGATTACTTTCCACTTGTACTTGTTATTCCATCCAATATTTCCAGTTGGCTAGAGGTGTGAAATTTCCACTTGAATTTCTTTACCAATTTGTTGAGAAAATCTCACCGCTGTCACCAATTTTTCTATGTCGTAACCAGATTTTTATAGAAATTAACTATAAAAATTAGCACTTTATAGAATGTGTGTACGTCACTTATTATTAAGGCAATTTTCGCTGTCACCAGGGTAATAGACTATGGTGCTATTCCAAAACCTTTACTTAGTTAATAATTTACGAAGTAATATTTAACTAAGGAGAATCCGGGAACGTTATTAGCCACTGTTCAATTAATAACACAAAAATAAACTTGTATTAACTTTATTAATTTAATAAGTTTAACTATTTAAACGTAACCAATGGAAATACTATAGATTTTCTACAATTGATTCTAATCTATGTACATTACCAATACATTCTAATCTAGATTCTTTATTCTGATTAAATAGGTGTTAGGCATTCCCTTTTATACTGTTTTTGTCCCTGAGAGGGGTTGACCTAATTACACATGCGTTAATTAATAAGGGCATGCGTATCGCATATCTATTACTTAAAATAAGACTTTTTCTGTGTCACTGCAATATATATATATATATATATATATATATATATATATATATATATATATATATATATATATATATATATATATATATATATATATATATATATATATATATATATATATATATTTATTTATTTATTTATTTATTTAATTTTTCAAATTTAAACTGAGCTTTATTTACTATGTTGACTACCCTTCTCCATTCCTTTTATTATTTTATTGAAATTAATTATTATTTTTTAATGATGATAAGAAGTATAATCTCTGACGCGCGTACATAAGTACACGCACCCATTTTGTCTCCTTTTGCCAATATTTTCGTCCGTTTTCATCTTGAATGATGCAGGTCCGATTTCCTTGCATTTATATAGTTATTTTTTGAGTTATTCGTTTGAAAAATAGTGTCGTATCAAGTAAATTTAAATTTTATAACGCTTTGTAATGGCAAATTTAAATAAAATATGTCATTACAATTACTAAATACAATAACTTTATAATATCATTAAAAAAAAAAAAAAACAAATCAAAATTGCTGATTATATTTTTTTAGTTGTTTTTAATTGTTCACGAAAATAGTGTATGGCTCATATGTGAGAATATAGGTTCCAAGATAATATACTAAAGGTTAATTTTTAGAAATTTACAAAATTTACGATGATACGAATGGAACAACTAATTTACGAGTAAAATGTGACAGTTACAAAAATATTGAATTAATTCTTGTTATTGTTTATATTTGAATGAATTTAAAATGAAAGTTTGCATACTCTTTATTGAAGAATTATGTGGGAGAAAAAATCAATATAAAGACTCTGTTAAATAACAATAATTACTGGTATCTAAATTTTGTCCTTATAATAATTCAAAAATTAATCTGATTGATTGATAAATAAAATAAAATTAAAACCAAATTAGTATACTATGGATTATTCTTAAATTGAAGAACGTATGTATTCACAGTGATGCATTACCGCCTAGGCCCGTGAGGCCCGGGCCTAGAGCGGCACAATGTGTGGGGCGGCAAATTTTTCAGAATGTCAAAATTTTAAATCTGATATAATGTAACGACAACACATTTTAAGGATTTATTCTGATTTTTTTTATATAAATTTACAGATAAATTTCTGTGAAATATAATGTTATTCATTTTTTGAATAACTTTTTTTTCGTGAGTGCAATACTGATAAATAATGTTTTATAACAGAAATAATTGAATATTGAAAAGGTTTTTTTGAAGAATTTTCAAAGTTCTATTGACTTTCTGTATCTTTAGTAAAGTTAATCTTACATGTAAGCTACTTCTAAAATTGCACAATGTTTTCTTATTTTATTTTCAATGATTCCGGTGTTTCATATATGAATTGATATAAGTATTCATTTAAAATTCATGTTTTTATTTGTATATAAAAATATTTTTATTCTTAAAAATGATTTATATAGAATCAAATAAATGAATATATCTATTTCATACACAATTTTTTGAAAAATAGAAACAATTTGAAGAAAATCAAAATTTAATAAAATTGATGTTTCATTTTCGCAATATTGTAAATTATATTGACGAATATTAACCAACTTTTATAGCTTAAAGCAATAATTCGTAATTATTGTAAAATGTTATTAAAATTCAAGTATATATTTATGTCGATATATACTAGAGCGATTGATGTGGTATAGTTGCATACATGTGACATTGTTGTGAGTATGAATAATACATTAATTCTGATCTATAATTTTTAGTCGGAGGATTTTATTTATGTCATCGTAATTTTAATAAGTGTAGTGAAGTGGGTGTATTGTGCACAATGGATATGAAGAATTAGTTTTAAGGGCCAAGAGAGACTCAATGCTTTAGCACTACTGTCAATTGTGGCTCAGCTAGTTCAAGAAATTGATTACAACGACATAGTTGTTGATTTTGCTCATACGAAAGCCAGAAAAAAGATATTTAAAAATTAAGTTATACATTATAGTTTATATCTAAATAATATGAAAGGTCTCAAAGAAATAAAATTTCATCCTTTAAAAAGGGGCGGCGAATCAGACAGGGCCTAGGGCGGCAGAATACTTAATCCGCCACTGTGTATTCAAGTTAAAAAAAGTTGAGAGTATACCTTCATAAAACAAAAATAAAAACAAGAAAATCTTAACTTGTTTAAAATTTTCTCATATTATGGCTCATCACGTGGACTACCATGACTTATCAAACACAAAAAGGCTATTCGAACTTAACTTAGGATAAACGCTAATTACTGATCAATACAAAAATTATATACCTATAAACTGAGACCGCTATCTTTCCAAAATATAGTCATAATACCTAAAACAAATCATTTCCTTTATAACACCAAGCAAATTACATTCATAAGTAAACCTTGTAGACGAGTAGACCAATTCCAATTAAGTGATCAACTACAACTCGCAGTAAACACGAACGAATGTGAAGTAAAGACACTCTTAAAGTATCCAGTCAAATGTAGTGCTACACCATACTTTAGAAACAGCGTTTGTTGAAGAAATCAAATTTGGCCACATAAGAATTTACACAACCCAGAAAATTAATTTTTGCAATTCATGCGGAAACAATATTACAAGCTTCCAAGGAAAATTATACATTGCATATAACGAATGTCACCTAACACTGATACAATGAATAATGAATACACTGATCTATGAAAGCATATTGGAACAACCATCGAATTTCAAATTAAAACAGTTATCTCTTATATGATCTACATCATATTCAAAAGAATAATTAGAAACAATATTCAACCGACAGCACCTATATTGTATCAACTCGGAAAAGAACCAATTATGGTACGACTTCTTTGCAATTAACCATTTCACGAATAAATCCAACCTTAAGAAGGGGGTATTCTACTAAGGAACAACAGTATTTACTGATGATTACGTAAACACTTGATGATTTATCAAAATATCTAAAAGATAAACAAACTACGTCATTTTTTTAAACAAAAAAATTTTGTTTATCAAATTATTTAGAAAAGTTATAAAAGCCAACACTTATAATTATTTCAATTCTTTTTACATTCATACTTTGAATGAACTAGACCAGAATGTCTATCAAATTCATTCTTTGAATGTGCTAGAACAGAATGTCTCTTATATTCAAAGGTTTTGACATACGTTCGCCTATTGAATGTGCTAGATTTAATTTTCATTTACATCCATAAGTTTTGACATATGTTCGCTTATTGGATGTACTAAAATAATATACCTAATTGTTGTCTTTTATGTTGATAAGTCTTAACACACGTTCACCTATTAAATATACTAGAATAGTACATATAAAACTATTATTGTAAAACTAAATATAATTTAAATTTTTTAACTGCATCAAAAGAAATTAGCGACGAAGGCGATCCTTCAATGAATGAAAACTTCAAACATATACGACGAATACCGAAACATTCGCATTTTAATACTCCTGGATTTCTAACAGGACTGAACTCTGTGACAATGGCTTTGGTACCATTAATAAGTACATCTGAGTTATTGAGATTCCGAATGATAACACATTCAGAGCCAACTTTCAATTGCAAAATATGGTCTGGCACCGTATAAGCAGTACACTGATGCAGCAGTTGAATATTGAAACATCGAACTCGTCATTATTATCTTGATCAAATGTTGATAGAGAGATCAGTGTAAAGAATTAAGGATTCGCTTGTTAACTTCGGTCACATTTACATTTAGAGAATTGCTCTTTTTGCACAATAGTCAGGGTCACGAAGCATATTGGGCGGGAAAACTTTTGCGATAAGTTCCTCGAGCGAAGTAACGAAACTGACATCAATCATGGGAATGGGTAGAGGACCTTTTACCAAACGATTTTTGTGGATTTGTCCCATTGCCGACCATCAAAACAAATACGCATCATTTCCTAACCTTTAAGGCAGATTCTATCTGACAGATATTATGTCAACAAGGATACGTGCCTTCTCAATAACTGGAGCAATCTGTCTAAAATCTCCAATGCAAAGAAAGATCTTATCTTCGAATTGCTGTTTGATATCATAAGATCCTGCAACGAATATTTTTTTTCAGACTCCCAGCAAGGAAAGTCTCAGACTCAAGGCATTTCGCACAGTGAGAAATGTGTTGTAGTACTTATTCACGTAATTTTCCATCAGCTACATCATTATAGGCCAAATAACGGATTCAATGTCCTCGACCTAAACGGAACCATCGAATTTGAAAACAATGTGATTATGAGATAGTATTCCACTCTGCTTTTCAATAACATATACGATATATTTCACGTTTCCAAAAGGATCCCTGCTGCGCAAATCACGCATTATTTCTTGTAGTTTGATTTAAAATATTCTACAACCTGTGGGTGAATCAATTAGTTTGTTAGGTCTAAGTGAGCAAGCTTGTCGAGTGCGTGTCTTCTTGACTACGGGATAAATCGTTCTTAAATCTCCAAAGCAAATTAATATCTTACCTTCGCTGTTTAACATTCATAAGATCTTATAACGGTCGATCTAAGATTTCAAATACATACCGGTGTGCCATTCATCACGATGAGACGTGTTGCTAACATTTTATATACCTTTGCAATTCCCGAAGTCAACAAGAATAACAAACATGCTAAGGGCTGCCAATTCATCGGATATGTTTCTGGCAGCAATGCCTGAGCTAGCAACTCCTAGTGCCACCTCTCCACAACTTCGCACGTATGCTAGGATTATTCCCATGAGTTGATTCTATTCATAAACATCGACAAGAATAACACGATAGTTCGTTGATTGATGATTTCCTGATTGATGATAATTAAACACTGGTCCATAACATACTGCAGCTCCTGATAACTGCCCCTGCCGTTTAAGGTCGTGTTTATGAAAAACAGTCCAGCTCAAGAAAACAAAATATCACACTTATAAAATTGTGCGAAGTTTTTTTTCGAGCCATTAGTATCATCTACCCGATTCTTATTTACAAAATGAGAATTAAATAAAAATATTGATAAAAATATGGCCAAATGTATGGTATTAGCAGATCAGGTTGACGCTAAAAAGCTACATTTGGACGCTCTTCTTTTAATAAAGCTTCAAGTTTAGCACCAAGCTCTTTAACTTTTGCATCTACTTCATTCAAAGTATTTGGGTTCAACTTGACTTACAAGATAAAGAATTCCTACAATATGGAAGCCATTTTCTTCCAACACACACCCAAGAAAGAGCACGTGCTGAGTTGGTTGTACATTGTTGTTTATGAGTAATAGTTATAAAAAAAACACAAACTCACAACACTATTCATCAAATATATCAAATTACAATTAAAAATATAAATAAAAATACTTTTTATATGAACCTTATATTTTGCAAGTGCTTACATACCCACCTTTTTTACATTTTATATATGCATACTGGTTAAAATCTGGGAACAGTTTTGCAGATGAATTAATCGGAAATACTTCCACCTGAACATGTTTACCTGAAAATTAAATACCGCACGAAATATTAGCTTATTAATGAGCACTACACATTGGTTGTCTGCGTTTTTAACTAATGCGATATCTTACATTTTCTAGTGCATATGTAGAGGCCTTATATTTGCGTAGGCACACTGATTAATTTATTAGAACATTTCTGCGCGAGTGTTTACTCAAAATACTTCAACTGCTCATCAGTTGAACATGTCATGAATAGATTACCCCAAAAATCTATTATTAATCACATTTCCAACTAATAAATGAGTACAGCGAATAGATTTTCTCCTTATTTGTTTACTGAGCATACGAAAATCTAATAGTTTGTAAGTGCGCACTGGCCCTACTGTTTTCTATATGCCCGTAGGCTAAAATTTTATAACTGTTCAGCGCATGAGTTAATCGAAAATACTTCAACTGCACATCGATTAGGTTATAGTTCTTATTTCATCTAAAAATTTAATACTGTATACAATTGTAACTTATAAATAATCACTGCACATTGGTAGCCTGCTCTTATATTACTAATGCGGGGGTCATACGGGGTCCTTACATTTTGCTAGTGCATATGTACAAATCTATATTATGCGTAGGCAATCACGTTAATATCTAAAAACAATTCTACGCATAGGTTTTCCCAAAATATTTCAAATGCGCATCAGTTTGACTAATCAAAGTTAACTTACCCCAAAATCTATTATTGCTCAAATTTGCAACTAAAAAATGAGTACTGCGCATAGATGACTTGTTTATTTTAATTGTATTGAAAATTTTAAATACACAGACTTTTTCCGTAGTTTTCAAGTAATTCCACTTTAAAAGCAATAAATCCACATTCCTAGTATGTCAAGAAAGAAATTGACAGTTTTAAGGGGTTTGGTATTTTAATAGGGACTGTGGACAATTAATGGCCAAACAAATCTCAAGTTCAATGCATAAACGCATGACTCTACCATGACAAAAAGTGGGTTAAAGTTTATGTAGATGTATGAGTCAGCTTCACAAAGCGTTGTATGTACAAATTTTAATATAAATGATTCGATGCAATTAAAAAATTTACATTGACTCAAAATTTAAATATTTTACAGAAACTTGAAGATTAAAAAGAAAAAGTGAAAATATTTACGATTCCTGTAAAAAAAATTTATAATAAACTTGAAATGAATATACAACCAATATCGTCGGTATCAAGCATAATATACATTTAGGATATCCAAATAATGACGAACAAAACAGTATAATCGGTTTGATAAATAAATAAGAGTCAGCATTTGTTAAACATAGATATGATGTAGAAAAAGTACGGAAAACGGAGACCCTGAAAACAAACCCTGAAAATGACACAAAATAAATACGTCACTAAGAAACCCTGTAGAATTTCTATTCCAGTTAGGAAAGGAGTTGAATTTCAGATTACAAAATTACTGGAAACAGATTTACTTGAAGAATCGGACTCTCCAAGAATAGAAGATATAACGGTAAAAGTTGAAAATTGCAACTGGTATATTGTGATCGATGTAAACTCAGCGTTTTGGTCTATTTCAATTAAAAAAGAAGACAGAGTAAAAACAGCTTTTGATACGCAAGAAGGGCACTGGCAAACAAAAGGCCTTCCATTTGGCTTAAAAATATCGCCCTCAATTTTCCAACAAACGATATCAAATATCTTACGTAAATTTTCTGGATTTTGTGCTTTCTTTGTAGATATTTTAATTTTAGCATGGAACATTTACAGCATATAGATTTCTATCTATAATTTATGCTCTTCGAGAAGCTGGTTGTTGCGTCAAGATGGAAAAATGTGTGCTTGCCAAGAATTCAGTTAAATACTTAGGGCATGTCATTGAAAAATACATCATTAGTCCCTTTAATGATGACCTCAAAGCAATTAAATATTTTCCGAAACCAAAAACGAAAAGAAAATGTATGTGAATTTCTTAGAAAAATAAATTTTTATTATAAATATTTAGAAAAGACAGTGCAAACATTATAATCAATGCATAATTTATTAAGAAAATATGTTCCTTTTAATTGGTGTAATAATTGCGCAAAAACATTCCTGGCGGTCAAATCATATAAGTTAAATTCTTTGATTAGAATTTATTTTTAAAAAATGATTTATTATCTCACAACAATACAATTAGTTTACAACAATTACTTTAATAATAACAATTACAAGTTGCAATTATTTAAATTTGTTGAAATACGAAAAAATAAAAAAATAAAAAAATCGAGTGACAATAATTAGTTACGCGTATTAACTTGCCAAAAACAATCTTAGTTTGCCAGTGCTCGATATTGAATTTATATAAAATTTATTGATGAATAAGCTTTACACGTGTAGTTCAAAAAATAATACAAATAATACAAATTGATTCATAGCTAAAATGGATGGATCAGGTGATATCCGGTGATATTAAAATAATATAATTTACTTAATTTAACATATACAGAGTGTCCATAACTCCTCCCTCCTTAGATGGAACAATGCCGATGAATGAGGCGTTGTTCTCGACTAGATGACAGGTCACATGAATCTGATCGATGGTTGTTGTGTTGAAGTAGGTATTCGTTTGAAACTATGTATTAACTGAAAATATAAATAAATATTCGTAATAACTGAAAACTTTGAAGTCCATTAAATGTTAGTTTACGAATGATGGATGTTTAATTAATATTTGCATATAGTGCTGGTATCACATGGATTTCATCCCAGTAAATGTTTGGATTATCACTGTATTCTATGTAATTGATTTGGATACGACATGATTCGTAGTGAACTAATAGTGTGCCTTTTACTTCCTGGTATGGTTTGCCACAAGTAGTAGAAATATTATAGGTGGAGAGTTAATTAACAAAATATAGTTTGGTTCGGGTTGGCTAATACGCGGGTATTCTTGTTCTTCTGTAAGTTGACAATCGGCTTTCTGACCATTTATTACTGATACAATTGTCTTCGGTTTTTGTAATGTTGTTTTCAGATTTGCAATAATAAATTCCTTCTATCCTTAAGCATTTTTTGTCCAAATATTGAACATCAGACTCACTTATTATAAGGTAGGATGATGCCTTGATTTTATTAATTGGAATAGGAATAAGATGGTAAAGAAACAATTTATTTGGAGATAATACTGGTATTTGAATATTAAAAATTATGTTTGTGTTATTGTAGTACGCTTGCAATCCCAAAATTTCATATACTTGTTCATCGTTTTGAATTTTAACTGCTTGATCCCTTAATATGTTATGAATTAGGTCTAATTCGTTAGGTTTGAGAATTTGTTTTGATATGATATTGAGTTTAGCTAAAATTACTGATTCAATAATGTTATTAATGTGGTTTAGTATTTGGTCGATATTGTAATTAATTTGATATATATTTTGCATATATGTGATGTCCTCTTCTTCCGCCCTTATTTTATTCCCAAATTCAGTTTGGTAGTAATTAAAGTAAGTTTCGATAACTGTCTGTTGGTCGTTAATGTGTTGTGTTATGTTTTCGAAACGTTGAGCCATTTGGTAATTCTTCTTCTTCTTTGTAATGTCGTGTTCGTTAAGTTGTATCGTGTGAATATCATTTTTATTTGTACAGCATCGTTGGAGTCCATATTACCCGTTATGCATTTAATCATATATCCTAAACCTTTTATAAGTCCTCGTCTTTTTCGATAGTTTGGTTTGATGGAATGAAATTTATTTTTTAGCTCTTTATATTTTAGTTGGATGGTACTTGTTAGTAGGTTAAGGGTGGTATGATATTTTGGTGTTAATGTTTCAAGCGATTTTCCGATACGTTCGATTATTTAATTTATTTTTCCTAGATCTACGATATGAATTAGTTTGGTGTGAGTCAATATTAATCTAGCGTTGCCGATTTTCAGGAAGAAGGCCGTGATGATTCTCGAGATCCTAAATTTCCATTTTTTGACTAATTACTGTCTGTATTCTGAAATTTACGTGTGCGTTTTAGTTTTTGTTTATGAGCTTTTGAATCTTTATGAGTTATTATTATAGTGGGTTTATCCTTTTTCACTCTTACCTTTTTAAACCTGGGTTGTAATTTACTAAATCTAGACTGATTGTTTTGTTCGTAAACAGTATTGCCGGGATTATACTTTGGAGAAATTTCTCTAGTTTCGTTTCTTTTTTCTATAGCTTTCTTTTTAGAATTTTGAGTGTATTCATAGACATTTTTGTAAAGCGATTTTTGCTGTGAGCGGAGTTTAGTCAGATAATCATGGGTGTCCTTGTGGTTTAGGTTACTATTGAATTTGTTTGTTCTTCCAAAGAATACTTCATACGGTGTTAATTTAGTTAGTGAATGGATAGAATTGTTATAGGTAATTAACGTTTCTTGAAGGATATCGTCAGCTTTAGGTGGTGGTTTCCTGTTATAGATAATTCTCCAAATTTCAATAAGAGTGGAATGCAATCTTTCTACAGGCGCATTACCAGTAAAACTCTGGGGGGTAGAATGATGAATTTCGATATCATATTGCTTACAAAAATCTTTAAAGATATTGGATGCAAATTCCTTGCCACCATCGCAAATGATTTTTTTAGGTAAACCAAAGCGCGATATGAAATTCCTTAGGGCTTTTATAATACAGATACTATTTCTTGATTCTAATAGATACCCTGCAGCGAATTTAGAGAAGTTATCTAAGACTGTTAAAATTTTTTCATTTTGGATGCAGAAGATATCAATATTTAGTAGGTCCAGTGGTTTTTCAGAGGTTTTTGTGATTTGATATTTCAATTTTTGGGGTTGTCTGTCGTATTTCATTGTCTGACAAGTTTTGCAATTGTTGATTGTTTTGGTAATTTTTGTTTTCATTGAATCAAAGTAGTATTGTCGTTTTAAATGGTTTAATGTCTCGGTTATTTATCTATGATTACTTTTTATGTGGTATTCTTTAAAAATCTCATCGTGTTCGTCAACATTTGTTATATCTTTTAGAATAGACGCACATCTTATTAGTTTGAAGGTGTCTGATTGGGAAAATAATCGGGAGTATACCGATTGAATTATCTTAAGGGTATCGTCGTTCGCAAAGATAGCAATTAATTTATGGAGAGCTACGAATTCCTTAAAAATATCTATAACGTCTTGTTCAGTTATTAGCATTTTACGGATTGTTTGTCTTTGCTTTTTGTTAAAGATACTTAGTGTGTTAACTGGTTTTTTATCAGAATTTTCAAATAAAAGTTGTTGTGAAAATTCGTTGAGTGCTCTCTCTGATACAGGGTTTGCTGTCATCCATGTTACTTGTAGCTGAATGTACTGTTCTTATTGATGATTTATCAGATTCACTACCAAAGCATGCTTGATCAGAGGATGGGAAGTTGGAATCATTAGAATCTAATGAGATGGTTGAAGAATTATCAGTATCGCCGTTGATGCTTAATGAGTTTACATTGCATTCCAATTTGACTCGACTTAACTCCTAAAGGACTCGGCGTTACTATTCAAGGTTCCTTTTTTGTAAATTATTTGATAATCAAATTCTTCGAGCTTCAACCGCCAGCGTACAAGTTTTGAATTAGGCTCTTTTAAGTTTACTAACTATAGTAAGGGTTTATGGTCTATGATAATATTAAATTTACGACCGAATAGGTATGGCCTGAAATATTTCGTTGCCCAAACTATTGTTAATAGCTCTTTTTCGATTATCGAGTATTTCTCTTCAGTCTGTGACAATGTTCTACTTGCAAAGCAAATGGATTTATCAGTTCCAATAGGACCTTGGCTTAGTACGGCACCAAGTCGTCAAATTAAATGGTCGTGAGAAGCCAGGGTATTCTAAATTCGGTCATCGGACAATCTCTTTACATAGTTCAAAACAATTTACATAACGGTCTGTCATTTCTATTTTCTTGTCTTTGCTTAAGTACTCTGTCTTAGGTTTCGTTAATTTAGCAAAGTCGCTAATAAACTTCCTGTAGTATCCTAATAGACCAAGAAATGATTTAATTTCTTTCTAAGTTTTAGGCATAGGAAATTGTTTGATTGCTTTTATTTTGTCTGGATTTGGTTCGATTCCTTCGTTTGTTACAATATGGCCCAGGAATGCTACTTCTTTGTGCAAAAACCCTGATTTGTCAAGTTGGATTTTGAAATTTGCTTCGCGTACTTTTTTGAAAACTGATTTCAGATTATTGATGTTTTCTTGTAACCCGGTGGAGAATATGATAACATAATCCATGTATACAAGACAGATTTTTCCTTGAAGGTCTTTGAGTACATCATCCATCACTCTTTGAAAGGTCGTAGGAGCATTCTTTAATCCGAATGGCATTCTTACATATTCGTAGTGACCATTATCTACACTGAAGGCCGTTTTTTCAATATCGCCAGGATCTACTTCTGTCTGGTGAAATCCCGAAGCTAAATCTAGAGTGGAAAAGTAGGTACATTTTCCAAGTTTATCTAGAATATCAGTTATATTTGGTATAGGGTACCGGTCGTTAATCGTTGATGATTTTTCGTTGATTTTCCTATAGTCAACGACTAGCCGCCATTTTTGTTTTCCGCTGGCGCCTTTTTTCTTTGGAACTATCCAAATCGTTGATGGCCAGGGGCTGTAGCTTGGACGTATGATACCTTGATCTAGTAAGTTGGTGATTTGTGACTGAATTTCGTCTTTGTGAATATAAGGGTACCTATATGACTGTGTGTAAATAGGAATTTCATCTTTCGTGTGAATTTTATGTTTAACGCGATTGGTAAAAGTGAGATTTTCCCCTTCTTTAAAAAAAATGTCTTCATATTCTTTGCACAGGTTTATTAATGAATGTTTAATAATGAATGAACTTCATTGTTCAGATGGTCTATTCTCATTAGTGATGAGATATCATTTTGAATTTGATTTACGTTACACGATATGTTAAAATTATTAACTTCCGTATAATTAATGGTTCAACTTTCAACGGTTGTTCAATGTGATTGATATATGTCTTCGCTGATTATTAAATTATTGTTAATTTTCGTTGTCCTAACGTAAATATCGCCTGCCTGTATGTCCACTGGTAGTTTCACAACTTGTTTACTGAGTGGGGGTATTTGGTATCGATCAGATGTATAGTTAGGTTTAAAGAGGAGTGGGATGCGAGTCTTGGCTGTTTCTAAGGTGTTTTCTTTTAGGTTTATATTTGCACCGAGTTTGCTCATTATGTCTAGCCCTATCAGTCCGTCAAAGTAGTTATGAAATTTGAAAAGGAGAAATGTAGAATTTCCGGGAATATTGAATTCAAAAAAGTTTGGAAGGGTGATTTTTTCTGTGATTGTGTGTTGATTTAGGATAGTTATTATCACGGTGGGTTTGCAATCTTCTCTATCTTGTTCTAGGGTGAATTTAGGATCAATAAATGATGAGGATGCACTAGTTTCGATAAGGAGTTTAAGAGGTCTGCCAAATGGGGATGATACGTGGATATACGGGAGATTGTTGCCATGTTTGTTTATGTCTAGGTATCCTGTTTGGTGGAGGTGGTGTTTTGAAAATTTTCGTCGATTTCAGGTTCTGTTGGGGGTTGTACTTCAGTTGTGGTGTCGACTAGACAGTACTGATCTAGTTAGGGTTGATAGTCGTATACGTGGTTATAATCTTGGTAGTAATTTTCATCGGGATAAAAATAGTCATCTTTTTGATATTCAGTTTGATTAACGTTATGAAGTTCTTTACTTATGAAGTTAGGGGGTCCTGATGGTGTAAAGAAACTATTATTTTGATTAAAACGTCGGCTATGACCAGATCCTATATCCATAGGTTGGGAATACTGCGTTGGTCTGGGTGGTTGTTGTTGTGCTCGGTAGAGTTTTGCAAATCTTGGTTGTGTGAATTGGGGTTGTGTAATGGGTTTTCTGAATGGATTTTGTGATTGTTGTACAGGTTGTGGATTTGGATTGTTAAAAGGTGGTTGTTGTGGGACGTTTTGCGATTGATATGGTCTGTATGTTTACGGTGGTGAAATAGGTTTTCTGATTGTATGGTTTTGATTTGGGACGTTTGTTTTCATGTAATAGCAATTTTGTTCTTTGATACAATATGAAAATGCCTCCATTAGTGCTTTCGGTTGCATTGCTCTTATTGTCGAGCCAAGTGGCTCTTTTAGTCCGTAGAGGAAGACATGCAAGCACATATCACTATACAATTTCCGTTTTGCTTCGATAACTTCAGAACTTTATTCGTGAATTTGCACGTGGTTCGACATACTAGAGAATATTTCTATATAATTTTGCTATAGAAAGATTTGTTGTCTTAAACTGTGCAAATCCTTAATTAATGATGTTTCATTTCTTTTATCACTATAGTGCATTATTAAATTTGTTTTAATTTAATCCCATATTATCGGGGTTCCATATATATTCAGAACTTCGTTTGCCTGACCTATGATTTTGTTTCTGATCGCACGTAATAGAAGGTTTCCGTAAGCACTTTTCATAACTGATTCTGCGAAGAGGGAAAGTATTTCTTCTACATTGTTTATGATATCGTATAGCGATCTAGGATTTCTATCAAATTGAAGTAAATCTTTGATTGCATCTGGTAATCTCAAATTCGTTACAATATCTATGGGTGTGATAATATCTTGAGGATTAGGATTTGCCATTTTGATATTATTTAAATTTAATAAACTAAAATTTGATTTTAAACAATAAAACTACGGGAGTGATTCTGATCTGTTTGCAGCAGCGATTCAGTTTCACTTTCTGTGTCAGTGGAAATTACGTTTTCTGCGTCGGTATTTTCACTGGAAGAATGTTTTTGATTGTATTGCAAGCGTCTAGTATTGTCGTATTTATGTGTTTTGTGTGAGTTATGCTTTTGTGATATGTTCTTTGAACGTGTAAACATACACTGTAAAAAATTTTAGTAAAATTACTATTTTTTTACTTAACATGATACGGCTAAATTTACTAATCAGTGTGTATGAAATCAAATTTCAATACATTTTGAGTAATTTTCCAAGACATATCAGATGATTCGCTAAGATGCAGTGTAATTTTACAATCTTAGAGTATAAGTCTTACTTGTATTGTAATTTTACGAAACTGTTTATTAAATTTAAATAACAATCTTTGAAGATTTACCAAAATTTTTAGTAATTTGAGTTACTATATTTGTTTGTAAAATTACCAAATATTTCATAATTCGAATTACTGTGAAGTGTTTAGAAATTAACAAATTTTTTTATTAATTTTACTATTTGAACTGTAAAATTACATAGTACATTGTAAAATTACAGCCATCTTTAATTTTACTAAATAAGTTATCAATTTTCGATACCAAGCTCCTTAAATTTACTAACATTGTTTGTGTATTAAATTACTAGTTTTGTTGTAAATTTACAAAAAAATATTGTAATTTAAACTACAATCAACGTATAGAAAATTCAAAAATTTTTTTGGTATTTTTACTATTCTTATTGTAAAATTACACATTGTATTGTAAAATCACTAAAAAATATTATTTTTCTTTAGCCTTGTATAATTTTACTAAACACGTTGTCGATTTTCGTTTCCAAGCTTCGAAAATTTACAAACATTGTGCGTATTTTAATTTAACTCTCGTCTCGTAAAATTATGAAAAAATATATAAATTCAAATTCTAATGAATTCATTGGAAATTCCAATAATCTTCTCATTCATTTTATTATTTTGACTGTAAAATTTTACATTGTTTTGTATAATTAAACACTTTAACAGGGTAAATACTTTTTTAGATGAACCAAAATTGTTTGTATTTCGGTTTACCATAGTTTCTTGAAATATAAAAACAAAAATGTTTATTGCATATAATTGAAATCATAAAAAATTTATCAATATTTTTTTATCATATTTATATGTAAAATTTTGATTTGAAAATTATATATAGTAAACTTATATGATGATTAATAAAGCATTT
Source organism: Chrysopa pallens (assembly GCA_020423425.1). Taxonomy (NCBI): domain Eukaryota; kingdom Metazoa; phylum Arthropoda; class Insecta; order Neuroptera; family Chrysopidae; genus Chrysopa; species Chrysopa pallens. Next base: position 115,031,024 of record CM035592.1, read on the forward strand.
CTTTTTAAAAAGCTATAAAGTTAGAAAATGTTGGTGAAATAGCTGATGGTTAGAAAATGAGTTATCGAATACTTAATTTTATATAATTTTTTTCTCGCAGTTAAAAGTAATGATTTTTTTTCAGTTAAAGTTTTAATATAAGGAGAATTACTATATATAATCTATCAAATATTCCATGGTGGCTTTATGTGTGATGAGCTATAAGTTCTTAGTATATGCATAAAAAATAATCATCGTTTCAAACCTATAAAATTGTTTGGATTCTTTTTTCTTTGTAAAAATCATTTGATTTGTTCCTTCTTTTTTAAACACTCGCTATTTTTATTTAACTAAAAAAAAATATAATACATGATTTTTCACATTTACAAATAGTTTTAATTATTTTAAATAAATCAGCTTAAATTATTAAACTCAACATGTTGGTGGATGTATTATAATTTTTTTCTACAAATTTAAATCTCAAGCAAGGTTTTTGTTAAAATCGTGGTCGTCGAGTTTTAATAGTGTTCGGTAGCATTAATTTATTTCTGTTATCTAGCGTCGGGAAAAGTCAGGTTCGAATCTTATACAAAAGTAAATTGCTTGAAATTTTTTTTAAATTGATGATTTTAATTTTCTCTTATTATTTTATTTTATTTTTTTTTTATTTATAAACTATTTTATGTTTTAAAGTAAAAAAACTATATATGTATATACTATAAAGTAATATGTATATACTATAAAGTAAACAATCATTTAATCTACTAAGAAACATAAACTCGTTCAATGGGGTCTTGAAAAATGCTCTTGATTTTAGTGTCTTTATTGTTAGTATACAGATACTTGATATTACGCCGTGTTCCTCAAAAAGAAAATAAATGAAAGTGTTTGTATTATAAGTATACGAGGATCACACCAGATAGTTAATCAATCTTCAATGTAACCAGCGCCTATAGTATTAAACTTTATAGATTTAACAATAGTCATTTGAGCAATAATAATAATAATTGTCGTTGCAATGATTATTTCAATTAATATTACTTTTATAAATACGCAGTTATTTTATAAAAATAATGTTGTGTAAAGAAAGTGCATACCCTATTTTCTACTGGGGTAATTTTGCAAAAAAAATCACCGTTTCGCTAAATATCACAAAAAACTCATTTTTTTGACCTTTGACCCCGTGCTAAATTTTTAGCCACCTCGGAATGACGCACTTTATTATTCAGTTACAATTGTTCAGTGTTAAAACGTGTGGTGCACAGAGGTTGTAACGACGTTTAAAAAGTTATTAAGTTATCTATGTGTGTGGATTATTAGTAATAAATAAAGCTATTGTTAATCAATAAATATAATAATAATATTTAGTGATTCTTATTAATTGTTGCTATAAAATAAATTTGAAACTGTTGAAATATTGAATTCGTCTTTACAAAAATCATTCTCTTTGTATTTTGCGATACTATATTTTTAAAGGGTTTTAAATATTTCAATGGGAAAGTTTCCTTTTTTAAGTAACATTTGGTGAACACATATTTTAACTTTTAAAAAGGTTTTATTTTATTATATCGGAGAAAGATATATGCATATGTCGGAATAACCCAATAAACAACAAATGTTACATGATCTAAAATGGACAAATTTAGAAATATAGTAGTAAGTAGTTAGTTCTGTGAGATCATTGATGGTGTTAAGACATCATCACGCTCGTTGTTCACACAGTTCGAGACTACATTATTTATGATATAAAAGATTTGAGGCTATGTATTGCAGGAACCATCAGCAATCAACTTATATCAAAATATCAAGAAAGCTTTACAACAAAAATAGGCAGTATTGATGGCGAGATTCAATCACTACAACAAGCCGTATATAGCGCAGTACGCTATCAAAGAAAAAGTCAAGCTGGAGATAGCAGTAAAATAACTGATTCATTGGATGACAATGATGAGCTTGTCGAAAAGCCAAAAATGCAGGATGAGTATGGATGTGTAGCTTATTTACTAGCATCACCGTCCTTTGAGGTTTTAGAGTTAAAGTGTCAACAAAAATTAAAATTAATAGATATATATGATACACCGGATGAGCACATTACTGATGAAATATTAATTCTAATGCAAAAATGCTATTTTTACAAAGAAAAGAAATTCATAATGGAAAGAATCTTGCAGTAATTTTTCAACAGTGGCCTTTCTTCCACCACTATAAATTAATATTGCAGCACGCTGATGAACTAATAGGTAAAGATACAACTGTGATATGGAAAACATCATTGAAAAATTTATCAAAACCTATCAACCGCTGGCTTAAACTTGCAATGAAGTACAGTGAAATGAGAAAAAACGATGAACCATATCACACGGTTGTGTTTGAGTTTATTGTAAAATTCATGAAAGAGAATTTAACATTTCTCTACAATTTAATTGATGTAAGTTATAAATATTTTCATTATTCTTAATCATATATATTAATTAAGCAATAATACGAAATTCAATTTTATTAATTTGTATTTGCAGGAAGAGACTGAAGATACAGAATTGCTTAATAACGTTCCTGTTGCCAATCCTGTTTTAATGATCAGAGGTATAGAAATTTTGTATATTTTTATTAAATTAATAAAATTATTTATTTTTTCTACAAAAAAAAATTCATTTGATAAATGTTCAAATCGTTTGCATGCTACTCTTTTACGTAGCTATTGTTAATTATCTGCAGTTGAATAATGATATTCATTTAATACTAATCGTTTGAATAAATTGAAACGAATTTTCAAATACCATTATGTTTTTTGTTTCAGGTCAAAATTTGCATCATTCGGACAATTTATATAATGTAGTTATCAACAAACACATTATAATAAAAGCTGAATCGTTTTCTAGTGGACTTCTGACGACATTTTTATGTTATTATGTATTCGGTATTGTTTATCCTCAAGAAATTGAGGGAACGCTCGAAACAATTCAGCGGTGAGTTATGAAAAAAAAAAATGTATTCTATCAACTTTTTTGTAAATTAACCGGTACATTTCCATGAATTTCCTAAGAAGCATCACGTCGCCTTATACCTTAGTCCTCAGATGATCCTTCCTTTTCTTACTTGTTAAAATTTTCTTTCCTTTTCTTACTTGTTAAAATTGATTTAAGATTTAATTTTGGTTACAGATTGTTCTTAAAAATTTGTCCTTCCAAGGGTACCAAGGGAGGTGGTAAGAGGAAGGCCACGAAAATCCATCCCAAAGTCACTAAACTGTCAAAAGATATTGACTCCTACCTGGCTGATGGATTCGATGATTAGTATCCATAAAATTACTTTTTAATTATAATATGTAGGATATTTTTGTCCCAAAATAAGTTTAGTTTATTTTATTTCATTATTATTATTATTGTTATACTATTCTATCTTATTCAATAAATAGTTTTATTATCGTAAAAAATATGTGATATAATATTTATTTATAATTTAATTTTAAATTAATCAATCAAGTCTTATTTTTAACGTTTAAATTTATTAAATTAACGACTTACAGGTCATCTGAAACTATCAAAAGTAATTAATTAATATGTTGATTAAGGGTTTCCGTTGCAGATATTTACCAAAAAAGTGACACATTAGCTTAATTTTAATTGAAAATTATCAGATCGACGTAATTTAAGAAATTGTTAACTGCGAAATACTGTTCTGATTTTAAGTCTCTGATTTTAAAAATCTCAATTGAAATCAATTGTACATAGTAATGTACAAAAACTGCATAGTAAAATTACTAAACTATTTTTTTGATCAATTATTGATTAATATTACAAAACTGAATAGTAAAATTACAAATCAAATTTTCCGTAACCGCTTGGTGAATTTACAAAAATATTTTGTAATTTTATCAAACCCAATTCAACTAAATTGGATGGTATAGTTACAAAACTGCATAGTAAATTTACTAAACATTTTTATGATCAAATATTGAATAAAATTACAAAACTGAATAGTAAAATTACTAATTAAATTTTCTGAGACTGCTTGGTAAATTTTCAAGAATATTTTGTAATTTTATCAAACCCAATTCAACTGAATTGGGTGGTATACTTACAAAACTGTATAGTAAATTTACTAAACATTTTTATGATCAATTATTGAATAAAATTACAAAACTGAATAGTAAAATTACAAATCAAATTTTCTGAGACTGCTTGGTAAATATACAAAAATATTTTGTAATTTTATTAAACCCAATTCAACTGAATTGGGTGGTATACTTACAAAACTGCATAGTAAATTTACTAAACATTTTAATGATCAATTATTTAATAAAATTACAAAACTGTATAATAAAATTACTAAATAAACTTTCTTGAACTGTTTAGTAAATTTCCAAAAATATTTTGTAATTCTCTCAAATTAAGTTGAGACATTCTGTTTAGTAAATTTACTAAATTGTTTTGCGTAAAAACTTCCCACTCATTTTTACCAAAGAAATTTTTAACAGTGTAGGGTAAAAAAACCAATAATAATAAGTGAGTAGTATAATCAATAAATTGGACTTACATGAAGGTTATAAAAATACTGGTTTTCATTTTCTTGATGTAGGTCAACGAACCAGAGGATTAAAACCCGCCACAGCGATCAACTCTCGATGTGTGTTCTTGTTCACGTTCTCGATCTCGTTACTACTTGTACCACAAGTCGTCTGGTAAGCCTCCAGAGATTTTTTAATAACTGATAAACCGTCAGTTCTTCCACAGGATACGCCGACTATAACGATATGACCGATTTTGAACTTATCCGATCCGACTGCGCCAGTTAAATTCTTTGATTAGAATTTATTTAAAAAAATTGATTTATTATCTCACAACAATACAATTAGTTTACAACAATTACTATAATAATAACAATTACAAGTTACAATTATTTAAATTTGTTGAAATACTCGAGTCAAAAACAATCTTAGTTTGCCAGTGCTCGATATTGAATTTATACAAAATTTATTGATGAATAAGCTTTACACGTGTAGTTTAAAAAATAATACAAATAATACAAATTGATTAATATGTAAAATTCATGGATCAGGTGATATCCGGTGATATTAAAATAATATAATTTACTTAATTTAACATATGCAGGGTGTTCATAACTTATATATATTCCAGTTTTATATTCAGAATTTTGATTTTGATAGACCAGTTTAATATATATATACAGATGCTAGAGGTGATGGTTTTGGAGCAATCTTAAAACAGCCCAATGATGACAATGAACTTCAGACATTTTATTTTTCAAATAATTTAAGCCCCGCACAAAAGAAAAAACTATTAAAGAGGCGTTTATATATTGGCAATACTGCTTAATTGGAAGAGCGTTTACTGTTATTACAGACCACAAAAAATTAGAATTAAAGCAAGGACAATAAAGAACTAGGCGATCTTATCTACCACAATATAATTTTAAATTAATTTACAGTCCGGGCAAGGATAATGCGGGAGCCGATTCGTTATCGAGGAATCCTGTACTTGAAACCTTTGAGAAGAACGACGATATGGCGAAAAAGAACATAAAAAGGAGATTTTGAAGAATAAACATGTTAAGAATGAAGGATGTTAAGAATGGAATTCACATTACATTACTACAAATACCCAAATTATAACATTTATAAATTTGGACAAATTGGTTGCAAATTACTGCAATTCATGTCATATTTGTAAAAATAAATAAAAACCGAAAAGGTCGACCAATTGGTCTTCTACCTCATTTAGGTCCAGCTACTAAGCCATATGAGAGCATGTTCTTAGATACAGTTGGTGGATTTGGTAATAATAACTCCACCAAACGTTATCTACATATCTTGGTTAACCACTTTTAAAAATTTACTTTTATTTACACCTCTACGAGGCAGACTGTAAAATATTTAATACATATTTTAGATCCTATATTTAAACAAAACAAGAATAAATTACTTCTGGCTGATCAATACACAGCAATTAAATTTACGGAGTTTAAAAGTTAGTTAAGATACAAAATAGAGTTACAATTTTGAAATTAATAAATTAAGTTGCAATACAAAACGCATCTCGCATAAAATTTACGAAATTTCTTGGGAAAAAAGTAAAAAAGACCGCATCCTTTGCCATTCGAATAAATTAGTACCCACAGGTCAATGTTTACTCACCGGCGGGGGGAGATATATAAGCGATGGTTATGGTTGCTGAGGATCTGATACAAAATTGATTTTAATTTACAAATTTAATAAAAAATTTTAGTTGGCTTCAAACATTCGGATTGATTGTCAAAATTATTATTAATTGTTGTAATATTTGGTAAATAACTTTAAAAATCATTCACATTTTAATAAATTTCGATTTTTTGCCCCAATTTCCTAGAGCAAACCTTATAATTAGCAATGAGAAACATTTCCTCAGGGAATCATTACAACTAGCTAATTCATAATGATGATAACTACTTTATAGTCGAAATACGTCCATAATAAAAATACAAAATAATTTAATCTAGGAAATTGGGGCAAAAAATCGAAATTTATTCGAAAAATCCTAGATTTCTCATTAATAATAATAAAATTCCCATTTTAGTTGATTCGATGCATTTTCAACATGAATTAGCATTCTAATAATTTCCATAATTCATTACTATAATATCAAATAATGTGTCGCGTTTTTTAAATTAAAATAAAAAAAAAATAAAAAACAAAGAGAATCATGGTTTTAACCTCCTTATGATTTTCCAATCAATACATTACAGATATCACTTATTCTCGTGATAAATGTGTAAAAATAAGTAATCTTTTATTACCGAAATATACAAAAGGCTATAATCTATATGGACATGGGTTCCACTGGGTATAATTAGATCATAATTTAACATCATATTTGTTCCAACTTTTAGAGTATATATATATATATATATATATATATATATATATATATATATATATATATATATATATATATATATATATATATATATATATATATATATATATTATATATATATATATATATATATACATATATATATATATATATATATATATATATATATATATATATATATATATATATATATATATATATATATACTTACAAATTCATGTTTCTAAATTTTTTCCTTTTCAGTCAATTTATCGATGCATGATTTTCAATACAGTCGTTACTATTTTTTTTATTTATTTTATCTAAATATTTTCTCTATATTCAGCCACATGTTTAAATTTCTATACCGTTTTTTGTGAAACCATTCTCAGTCTCTGTAAATTTACAAAATCAAGTGAACATATCTAACAGCAATAGACAAATTTAGTATTCAACTTTCCCCTATTCAAAATTAATTTGACCCTTTATTTAAAAAATTGTAGGGGTATCCTGAATCCAGAGTACTCCCTTTTAAGGAGTAATTTGTATTTATGACGGTTTATCCTCGCTCTGTTTGAGTGTTCTAAATTGAACCTATTTGGTTGTTTATAAATTTACAATTTTCAAAATTATTTATTCAAAATCAAATCTACATAGTGGTTTATAAAATTATCAAAATTATTTGCTCTACATTAAATCCATTTATCGTTTATAATTTTATTTTTAGATTGTTCGTTCTAAATTTTCATTTGGTTTAAAAGATTAAATTTTAAATTATTGTAAAACAGTAAATGTATTCGTGAATTATTGCCGAGGTTATTTTGTTTCGAAATTTCGAGATTCAAATTCAGTTTAAATTATAATTTTGTGAATATTTTATATTGGTTTCAACCTTTATTTCAACGTGAATATTTTATTAAGGATTCATTTAATTTTATTTAGTCATTGGGTGAATTTCAATTTCCGATCTGGGCGATCATCTATCATAATATTCCGTATATATATTGAAACATTCTCTGTATATGATTTTATTTTTAACTGGTTTAATGAAATAAAACCTTGTAAAACACACGATACAAAGTTTAATTTCCATTTCGTCGATTTATCACACGATAAAGCAATTTGCCTTTTAGCATCTTCCAGTCCCGATCGTACCTGAAGGGATTTACCCCTGACACCTTCACAGTCACTTCTTTATTACGTAATATCAAAGCACCACCAATCACCTGTTCATTCAATGGCAATTTTAATGCAGAGTGTGCGGTCCCACTACCTTCTAATAATGTAGCAGCAATTCCTGAAGATGCAAGGGCCAATGAAATTTTCTGTTCCGATCGAATAGTCGCTAAAATCAATGATATAACGAACGTTTTGCCTGTACCACCAGGTGCATCCAAGAAATATAATCCATCTGCATAATTGGAATATGTCACATATATGGTTTTGCTGAATATTCAATTTGGTTATATTCGATTGTACAAATAAACGCAAATCATTAGAAATAAATTCCTGCTCACGTTGAAATTCACGGTCAAACAAATCATGCATCTCACGATTTGGTGCGGTCATACCCTATTATACTTATGCAATCGTTAGACACATATCTTCAATTATTATCAAAGCTTCGTTGTACATTTCCAAGGTAATCAACAAATTGACAGCTAAATCCCCATTTACAAAATGATCCGCCATTTACTGAATTCATTTTTTACAAAAAATGTGATAAATGAAGAACCGCTGGACCTATTTTGTCCAAACTTCACATAAACCATCTACTAAATAGTCTGAGCAAAGCCTAAACATTTTGTTTGGATATATATAGATAGATATATATGATTTCAACATTCAACATTCTTCAACATTCATAAATTTATATAAATAGTTTTCTTTTAAATAATAACAATTATAAACTTTAATCTACATGATAAATATTCAACTGTAAAATTATACAAATTAAATAACATGTATTATTAATTTTTTTTTATTTGCTGAACGCAATTTCATAGGTGGACCAGTCAGTAAACTTCGTACAGACAATACAGATTAAATATACAAAACAATATTGTAACAATATTTGTTACAATAAAAATAATATTAAATAATTCAAATTATTTTATTCATTAAAAATAAAAATATTAAGCATGTAAAAAATGTATAGTTCTACAACTAGTATACTAAAACACTACATATTGGTGACGCCTCAACAAAGAACACGCGTTGCATTTTTGGTCACACCACATATTAGTGACCTCCGACAAAATATCAAACCGTTAACCATAGTATGAGATCCCGCTGCAAGATTCGTGCGCTCAACGGCTTTTTGTTTAAAACGAAATTTTTATGTTTATTTATAATTAGAAGAATATATATACCAGGTTGACTATCAAATTTGGCCGCCAGTATTTTTAAATGTTTTTGGTAAAAAGTATCGTTTACTAGTTTTTTAAATAAAATAATGTCTACATCACGGCAATTAATATAAAGATTCTAAAAAATCGCCGTTGTACTTGCGCACCTGGTCGCACCTCAGGTGTAAAAACGTATAATTTTGTTATATTTATACGTTCATAACGTTTATTTATTAATCATATATCAAATTAAAGCTATTTTTTTTTAATTTGTCAGGCTAGGATAGCGATTTTTTTGGAGTATTTATTATAAGTCGTCTATATTACTCCCCGGTAGTTGAGAACACTAACATTCGTCGCACGCGCAATGGCTTTACAGTATCGCACAGCCTACAATCGGTATTCTCGCCTGACAAATAATTTAATTAAAAATACTGGCAGCTAAATTTTGATAGGTAACTTGGTAAATATATATTCTCCTAATTATAAATAAACATAAACATTTGGTTTATAGTCAAAAAACCGATGAGAGCACTAATCCTGTAGAAGGATCATTGACTACCAGCTAAACAGGTTACCTACGACATAAATAATAGGCGCATTGCAAAGTCCGAACGGGGTCTTTAGGAATTCAAATTGGCCCAATTGACACCCGAAAGCTGTGTATTTCTGGCTTGACTCCTTGTTTGGTACGTGAAAAATCCATTCTCTAAATCGTAAAAATTCTCGCATCTTGCAACTTGTACACATTTTTCCTTAACAAGTACCAAAGGACTAGCGTAATCGGAACAACTAGGACGTTATCCATCTTCCAACCATTTATTTATATGTTTTTCCAACTCTTTCAATTCACTGAAAACCATTCTCCTCACCGAATGTTCTAGCATCATCTCATATTTCATGACCTCACGAGGAACGGCATAAAATACGGATTTTATTGTTAAATTTTCAATTTTTACACTTGCATCCATTGATCACAATGAATTAGCAATGTCCAATACCTTTAAATGATTTGTACATTCGTGTAAATGTGGAATTATTTAATTTGAAAAATGAGTCGATTGAAACCAGGTTCACGTCAATACCGGTGTCGATTAAAGCTTCGAAACCCACTTCGTCTTTCTCCACCTTTTTGACCATCGTATTTTGATGTGATCGCTTTATTAACATCGCTTCCTGGATTAATTACAACTGTATTGATTCTTTCGAAAATTTTCTTACAAGGTGACCAAACTCGTTACACTTAGCACTAGAGCTCCTTCTATTTATTTTCGCAGTTCTGTGCTATATGTCCATGCAAACCATAATTATAACACCTTAGTTTCATTCTAGGTGTCACCTCCTTCATGGAATTTTCACGACTTTTATGGCTTCTATTTACATTTTAATTCTCAAAATAACATCGCTGATTTATCTGTGCCACAGATCCCTCGTAATAGTTTACATGATCCAATTCGCTATGAGTGCGACTGCAGCGCCAGACAAAATATGAACTACAGGAGGCTGTCATAAAATGTTTTTATACGTATGGCAATAGCAAGAAAAATAAAAATAAATAAATATTATAAATAATAGTAAAAAGAAGAAGTTATAAAAAATATGTGAGATTTTTGTAGTGATTGCAGTTTTGTTTTTTAATTAAAAGAATCAACAACAAGTAAGTATATTGATAAAAAATAATAAAGAATGCGGTAAACATTCAGGTTAAGTTATTTGATATTTAGGGAAGATACCGATATCCAGGGCGCCTTGATTTGACGATTAATTATGATAAAACAAGCTAAAACAAGACGAAATGAAGAATACCAATTTTCGAGTTTTCGCCTAATTTTTGAGTTATCGACAATGTTTTTTTTTATAAATTATCGTGCTTATGTCACATAAATATCACAATTTAAAACATTTTACAAGATTTAATTATTATTTTTTGTTAAATGACCATAATTTAAACTCAAATCGAGCACAAATAACCGAAATTTAATTCGTTTAAAAAAAAAAATCAACATTTGTATATTTAATACAACTATTAAAAATACATGTACGCCATTTTCGACTGTTATCAATCCATGGATTTGTTATTAAACTACCCATGTATTTATGGGGTATAATTTTCACGGGTCGGGTTGGTTTTTGGCCCCTACTTATATTTAATTCAATTCTTTACATAAAAAACTGTGAATTTTGTGTCACAGATTGTCAAGCCTTGGTCCACAGTACACCTTACATCACTTCATTAAACGTAATTTGAAATTTGATCATTTATTTCGTTATGGTAAAAATTATTAGAGTAATGTAATTAACAGATTTTTTCTATTATTTTTTTTAAAAATAAATTCTGAACGCCATGTGACGGATGTACAATGTAATTGTGTATATAATCAGAGTAAAAAGTGCAAGCAAGTCGCGGCGTTAATTTATTTTATTAACAATGAGGAAAGCGCTTCAAAAACCAGTCATTAGCAGCAGTGGGGCAAGCCGAGTGTACGTCAATTCACAAAAAAAAAATATTCCAAAGGAGAGTATTTTAAAAATATGATACCACACAAATGTACCCAATTACATGAACCTCAAAAAGTTTCAATCACTGAATTGAAAGATGATTCACCCTTTAAACTAATAATGCAAGCACAATTGAAAAAAAATAATAAACACAGTGAGAAATGTTATGAATTCTTTATTAGCGCAAGTCGAATTAAATTTGGAGAAAGAAAAATGTGCTGTGTGTATTGAAAATTTATTAATTTTCCAAGAGGAATATTTTATTTACAAAAGTGAATATGATATGGATAGTAAAATAGTTTTAACTAAAAAATGTGCAATTATCAGAACAATCGTCAATTTGTCTTGTCAAACAGTTAAACAGTCCAGTAATAATTGGTTTAAAGCTCGACGGTTAAGAATTTCCGCAAGTTCTAATGTTCATAATATTAAAGTATTGAGTAGAAAACCAGTTGAAGCTTTAGTTTCAGACATGTTAAACCTTAGTAAAATTGACAGTGCTTCAACTAGATACGGTTTAAAAATGGAAACTCATGCCAAAGATAAATACCAAGAATTGACAAATTGTATTGTTAAACGTGTTGGTTAGCAAATTTCAGCCTTGGCTTTGTGCAAGCCTGGATGGCGTTGTCACTGATGATGGCTCTATTTCAAATATTGTAGAATTTAAATGTCCAAGTTCCTGCGAGAAGAAACCAATAATTAATATCGTTGATAATTCAAGTAATGTTAAGTATTTACAACTTATTGATAATAAGTTACAACTGAAGAAGACTGATCTTTATTATACACAAGTTCAAATGTATGTCAGTGGAATGAGCGTTTGTGATTTCTTTGTCTATTCACCTGTTGAAGATGGCAGTTTTTTGATTAAAGTTAATAGAGACGAAGATTTTTTAAAAACTGTGATTTTAAAAAGCGAAAAATTCTATTTTGAACATTATTTACCTGCTTTATACGCGACCTTAACTATTGAAGACAGTGATAAAGAAAATAATCATAAGAATTGTGATAATACTGATAACTTAGATAGTAATGAGGAAAATGATATTACAATGGAGAAACGAAGCTTTACTGAAAGTGATATTGAGAATATTTTTAAATAATAATAACTTATTTTTTATAATACATAACTACGTAAAAATAAGGATTATTGTCATTGTTACCAACAAGTCAATTATTAGAAAATTAAGTACATATTTATTCGTTACTTAAAATTTAATATTTATTAATTTATGTTAAGTAAAGAGTCTTGTTATTCGTTATAAAAATACCAATTTAAAAGTTTTAATTTAAATTTTAATTTAATATTCCTTACTAATATAAAAGTTATAAATAAGTTTAAAAGAATGTTATTGTTTATTACAAAAATTTAAACTATTTATTCATTAATTTTACAATTTATTTACAATATCTTGGAAATTTAATTTTGTATGTCATAAAAATCCATAAAATAAATACAGTTTTTATGAGTAATAAGATATTTTTTATCTCTCATTTTCAGCATCTTCTTTATTAGCAATAATTGGAGGCTGTAAATTTACCAAAACACAACAAATGTGCACAATATCGTCTATGAAATGAAACAAGTGCTGAGGAATTTTATGCAATATTTGATAAGTGCGTAATCGTTGCATGATTCTTTCAACGTGAATCCTAACTCTTGCTACACTGTATGTATGTTGAGTTTCTTTTAACAAGAAATTAAAATTTCCGAATGATACCCCTGTCAGATCAATGATTTCTTGATCCTTTGTCACCGATGTGAATCCATTTAAATGTTTACTGTTTGCTTGACTTTCTTTATCAACAAAGGTTTTTTTAGGAGTACCACATTCTTTATCTACAAATTTTTTATTACCAATATGAATTTTTATCGACCTATTATCTTCAACAATTTCTGTCTGAGTTTCAGCATGACATAAATCGTCTTTAACATAACGATTGCAAGAAAATGTTTGAGAATTGATATCAGAGTTTCAATAAAAATCAATTTGACACCCTTGGTCTACTTTTGAAGACACTACTAGAGGATTTTCAGTCATCACTTCTACCGATTCTATAACATTGGACTCAGCATTTGATGTTGAAGGTAATTGTGCATTCATTCGCCGATTCATTACGCGCTTATATCTGAAAATATAAAATTATCATTGCTAAGTCGTTCAAATCGATCAAGTTTTACCAAATAATTTTTACCTGTTTAACGCAGAGGATTCATTTACTTTTGAACACTTGTAAATTGAAGGAAATATAGTTGGAATGTAGCTAGGACTTAGCTTCTCTTCTGATTTCTTACCTCCAATAAAATGATCACTACAAATACAATCATATGGCTTGGGAACCCACTGTGATCCATCAGCGCTAAAAAATCACGTGTTTACAAAATGTTAGAACAGTATGTTAATTTAAATTTAAGCATTTATTATAAATTAGATTTTTTTCATCACAGAATCATAACAAAATTATTAACTTTTACTAAACTTAAAAATTTTGAAAAAGTTTTCAACTCTATAATATTAAAGTTAGCTGACGTTGTTAATTTTTTTATTTTTTTTTTTGTTTTATTAAATTAGAACTAAAAAAAATTTTTTTTTAATTTCACTTAGAATGTATCAAGTTTTTTACAAATTAATTTTTTTTTTAATTTTTTCGTAATGATTTTTTCGATAAAAATAATTATAAAAATTTTTGGATGTCGGCTAACTTAATTTTCATTTAAATTTTCCGAATTATTGTTATTGATAAAGTTAAGGTTATGGTAGTACTTACTTCAGCCTTTTAACTGCAGCTATCCACTGATTCCGTTGATTTCTTTTCCATTGAGCAGTCGGAAATTTATAAAACTTGCACTCACTTTTTCTGCTGGTATTTTTACAATTTACGACACAACAACTTTGGTGTCTCATTCTTTTTAAATTTATTTAAGTTAAAACAAAATAAATACTCTCATGTGTACTTGCTTACAACTTTAGTAATAATAGCCTCCCGTAATACCGAAAGTAACCACTGCGAACGCTTCAGTCGATTTCATTTCCCCTACCATGGCTTCACTCACAGCGAATAGTGCTTGTACAGCAATGAAACGTGTTAATGATAAATTTTTATCATTTTCCTATCGCGTAGCCTTCCAATAATATACTTGATAAGGACTTGATCGCTAATATGATTGCTCTTACTCGCGATTGTGACCGTAGCGTACACGAAATCTATACCTTCGTTTGCTCGTCTGTACGACGTCGAAGATTTTTCTTCTACCTTTGTAATTCATTGCGAGGCAATAAGTCCTTTAATCACAGTAGGATTAAATATCGGCATCCATTTTGCAGCCTCTTCAAAAATCGACTGTTGCGTCACGTGTGGTCTCATATTAACTAGACAAAAAATACATTTCCTGTGTAAATAAATCTCGTTCGTGACTCAAAAGTTCTCGCATACTTTGTGTCAACGGATTCGAACCTTAGGCAAAGGGAGTGGATGAGATAAACTACCTGTTCTGAAAACATTATCGTTCTCTTGAATCACTGTTCCATTCGTAGTACTTCTGG
This sequence comes from Chrysopa pallens, assembly GCA_020423425.1. Classification (NCBI taxonomy): domain Eukaryota; kingdom Metazoa; phylum Arthropoda; class Insecta; order Neuroptera; family Chrysopidae; genus Chrysopa; species Chrysopa pallens. Next base: position 115,046,249 of record CM035592.1, read on the forward strand.
ATCCAATACGAAATTTCGCTGCACCTATAGAGATAATCACAAAAGTTTTGGATTCACTGGTTTGCGAAGATTGAATAATGTCACTTTATTATCACATTTATGTGTATATTGTTTTAAAATGTTTTGTGTTCACTGCTTTATTACAGTGTATACTATATGTAACAACAACACACGTTAGTATGTACAGCGTACACGCAAGCACAAATTTCTGTTTCTTTGTTGTATGTGTACAACACAGCATTCTATGTACCTTATATTGCATCACCACAACAGCTCTGTCAACGTACTTAACGTACTTATTTGTGACCATTTCAAATTTCCTTGCGATTTAAACATATATACTGTTAACTGTTTTTTCCCGCTTTAATTCCAAATTTAAACTTTTGACATAATAATTATTAAATTTCTCTACATAATCCCACACGAGAAGTGGTAGTTTATATTAAAATGCAAATAATTTTAATTATTCTTATTTATTGTCTCAATTAACAAAAACAAATATATTCAGATTCAAAATGATTCACGAACAAAACACATTTATGAGATTCTCCTATTAATAATTTGATATGTCTTAAATTGAAAACATAATAATTAAATCTCGTTTATAATCTAATACATCCAGACTTAATACGTCTTTTAACATACGTTACGTCTTTTCACTTCTTGCTTTTGGCTATCACTCAACCATAGAATATGTTACCTAACGGAACATTCTGAACTCTCACCCATTCCATCAGAGACCACTGCTTGGCTCTCATGCGCTCATCCCCACTTGCCACGCGTATATTGGAAAGTCAGCGACCACTATACGCATAGCGACCATCAGGCAATCATCTTCAAGGTGGCCAATTCTCGTGTACAGAGTAACCCGGAGGCTTCCAGATGGAATGCCTGGGACCTACAACCTCTTTCGATCGAGAGACGTTTGATGCTGTAGGGTACGTATATACCGGAGGGTTCTTCCGATGACTAGGCCTCACACTGGACGACCGTTCTAAAAAGGGTGTGTAACGCTTCAATGATGAGTCGTGCGAACAATAACAGAAAACCAGCATACTAGTGGAACGACGACATCGCTGAGCTTCGGCGAATTTTACTTCGATTCAGAAGACGAGTCCAGAGAACTAGAGGCCGCACATCCTTCGCTGACTTGAGGGAACAATTTACCAGGAACCTACTTGCTGAGGAAGCTATTGCTTGAACCGTGTCCTTTCATATGACACGGCGTCGAGGACACAGCCTATATCTAAAAAAAGGGTCAGAATTTGCTCAAAATCTGCCCAGAAAACGATCCAGGCTAAATTTTTGCCAGCAAACTTTAAAGACGTGTTCAGTGACCCGAAAAATATGAAAGGTGAGAAAATCAAAACCTTTTTTTTATCAATTTTTTTCTAATCTACCCAACACCTTAATGGTGAGTCTTCCAAAAAAACCAACTAAGATGATTAATTTTGGGAATTTTTTCTACTTTAATTTTGTATGAAATGGGCTTGAAAGCATGAAAAAACGCATATTTTCTATGATATAGGCTAAAAACTGAAAAAAGTGTTATCAAAATTCTCAACAAGTGCCCAGAGAACAAAGTTAATATTCGATTGAATTTAAAAGAATTACCACCCTGCAAAGCTGCGTATGTAAGTTAGTATTAAGTAAATTATTAAATTTATTGAAGATGTTCTACTGAAAAAATACCGCGATACTCGATATTAAATTATTAATATCCACTTCGTATCTTTATATTACATTATTTTCTTAAATCAATGTCAACAAATATTCATACTATTTTATACGTTTAGTCATGAATTATATCAAATTTTTGCGAGAACTGACACCCATAAACTCTTGAAACCTCTGTCGAAAAATTTATGAAGAATGTTAATGTAATTATTAAAACATAATTTCTTAGTTTTTAGCAGAATAAAATAAAAAAAGAAACAAAAACAAAAACAAACTGTGGTAGTGGGCTTTCATAATCACATCCATAGTTTTCTGATTCAGGAATACTGTTACACAATTACCAAATAAAGCGATATGTAATGTCATAAATTAGAACGTAATGTATTATATATTATATTTATTCAAAATAAGATATATATTAACTATATTATATATATATTATATATATTAACTGAGACAAATTTCTTGAACTAATTAAAAGAAATATATTTGTGGCAAATATTTTATTCTTTGTAAACATAGTAACTTGCTTAACTTTAAATTAACACACTATGGTTGGGGAGCCCATGATACTAAGTGGTGATTTACTTGAGCGTTTTTGGAATTCGTATTTTGAAGTATTTTAGGGTATAAATAAAAATAGGTCATATAATGTATACCTGTTAAGCATAGGAGGGAGATTAAAAATGTTAAATAAAAAATAGCCACTTAGGCATACTTGAATGTGTCACATATTGATAGGGTATAACTCCCGGGTATCTCTGAAGACGGAGGTATGTTAATCTGCTGTAATACACTATCATATCCAAATTGCAACTCAATCTATCAACTATTTCCAGTAATAGCTATTTCAGTAAATATGTTCGATAAATGACATTTTCACACAAATGCCTTGACATATCTGAAACAATTAATCCAATTTTTATGAAATTTTGTGTGTGGATGCATGTTTGAGTTCTACATCGGTGATTTGTTTATATTGATTATTTAGGAATTTATTATTTAAAAGAAATAAATTCTAACAGAAATTCGCAATACATGAAGAACTACATAGCAAACGTTTCATGCAAGGCCCAAATCGTTTGAGTGCATAAAAAATGTTGGAATTTTTGGAGCTTTTTTTTACTATTAATATATATTATTAATTTTGTATCACTATTTCAAACAAATTGCAAAAAACCGCATGTTCCTAGCTAACAAATAAAAAAAGTTGCCACTGTTGAAGCTATTCTCCAAAAGGTCGAGTCGAAATGTTTATTCCCATTTTTCCGCGTCATTACACATCGATTGCAAAATTCAAAAAAAAAACCTATATTTAAACCTATATTTCTAGCTTCAATAGATAAAAAGTTTATCTTTTTTTAAGTTTTTCTTAAAAGAGGGAGATAAGCAAGTCAATCTTACTATAAAAATAATAACATTATCATCAGAACTGAATCAAAATCTAAATTTTCAACATTGCTTAGTTAAATAAAAGTTATATAAATTTCGTAACATAATAGAAAATGAATCAAATTCAGCTAGCAAGATTTGACTATAACAAACATACATTGCTCAGATAAATAAAAGCTTGTTAAAAATACCTCATTGTAAATATGTATAGCATAAAGGTAGGCATGATCATTTTAATTTGCATTTTCGAAGTAAAAACAATACTTTACTATCATAAACATTTTAAATAAAACTTATGCCAAATATTTTTAAAACATTCTAAGTATATGTGCACATAATTTATTTTTAATAGTGAGTGTCACAAAATAAATGGGTGAAAAAAAAACGCATCTTTCATTTGAAATAGCTCACGAGATCTATATACCAGGGTAGATATTTTTTGAAAACAAAAAAAATTATAATAGGATGAAACCAATTAGAAATGCAAGATAATATGATAAAAATGAAAGGAAAAATAAATTACGGACGAAGTGATTTCGGGAAGTAGGAGGAGTTTAAGGGTAAAATTCGGTTTATCTGAATTTCCGGCAAAACCAAAATTCCTATTTACACTTTTTTTAAATAACCTCAAATTTTATATGAAAAATTGAAATGACCAAGTTTTTGGTTTTTTATTTTTTTTCTCCGAAATTTGGTGAAAACTTATCTTTTTATGTTCCAAATACACTATAATTTTTTTTATTTAAAACATTTAATTTTTCATCTTATTTTGAATAAATATCGAAAAAGCACACTAATTTTCAATCGAAAAATTTTTAGTTAATGTGAAAAAAGTGTTAATACAAAAGTTGTAGATCTTTATATTATCTACAACTTTGTGATTTAACTTTTTTCCATACAACTTTTAGTTTGGCCGGAAATCGAGATAAATCGTGTTTTATTCTTAAAAACTTACCCCCTCCTACTTCCCGAACTCAGATCACCCGATTTTTATCATATTATCTTACGTTTCCAATGGTTTTCATCCTACTGTAATTTTCTTCCACTTTTTATCATTTTTTAAGGCTTCTACTCTGGTCTACTATTTATATTTATTTTTATAAATATAAATAGATCTCGTATACATATATATATATATATATATATATATATATATATATATATATATATATATATATATATATATATATATATATATATATATATATATATATATATATATATATATATATATATATATATATATATATATATATATATATATATATCGTGTATATATTTTTGTTTCTGACATAGACCGATAGACCGGGTGCAGTAATCTAGATCAGTTTAGAATAGGATGCGATTCCCGGTTGCTCAGTTTTGGCGATATACATATTTTCTTACACCATCCGGAGGTTTAATTTAAAAATTCTGGCGTTTAGCTCTTATGGTTTAGAAGATATCTGATAATAATAGATATAAATTATAAAACAGACAGACAGTTTCCTTCCCAGTAAACACACTTACGTAAATATTAACGTCAGGATGACATCATGCTATGTCATGATTTACGTAAGATGTAATTCACATATGAGTCATATATGACTCAGTGTTTCATATCTTCTGACGTAAAACTTTTACGAAAAATATATTAAACGTACATATGACGTCCATTTGACTGATCTGACGTCAATCTGATATAATAATGATGTCGAGTTTCTTTCCGAAAATCTTACCTTCATGTGATCTCAAATTGACTTCAATGTTATATAACTGACGTCAAGCTGATATAACAATGACGTCATATTTTTGTTTTCGCTTTACTCATATGATCTTAAATTGATGGTATTTACTCTGACGTCATATATATTTTATTTTTCGACGCGTCATTATTAAAATAGGAAGTCAGGCCAATTAGACTATGAAAATTTTAAGGATCAACATTTGTATAGCCTAAATTTGAGAATTTTTAATCTCGGCGGAAGCCTTTTGTAATTTTTGTAATTACATAAATAATACATAAAATTATGACTCCAATTTGACGTCATAGCATGATGAAAATATAATATATACGTAACGGTTTAGTCATACAAATGACATCAAGTCAAGTTTGATGTCAATATGAGGTCATATACATCATGACCTCAAATGAAAGATCATTTATTAACAAATAAAAGTGAACATGGGTAGTTTAATCACAGGTTAAACGTGGGCGCCAAAAACCAACCCAAGCCGTGCAAACTATACCCCACAAATCCATGGGTAGTTTAATCACAGGTTTAACGCAGGGGCCAAAACTAACCCGACCCGTGCAAACTACACCCCATAAATCCATGGGTAGTTTAAACACAGATTGAATGTGGGGGCCAAAAACCAACCCGACCCGTACAAACTAAACCCTACAAATTCATGGGTAGTTTATCACAAGTTGAACTACGGTTGAATATTAATATTTATACTAATAAAAAATGTTATAAAAAATAATCCCCAATAATTATAACGGAAAAATAATTTTTTTTAAACAGGTTGACTTTTGTATTCAATTTTATTAACGTTTTTATTAATTGTTAACCATAGTGTTGTCAAAATAATCTAACTTCATGTTATTTTTTTAAATCAAAAACAGACATGTTAAAATAGCGTATCATTAACCGATAAATGTGATTAATATAAAAGTGTTTGTTTATTTTTTTTTCGGTTATTTTTGCTTAAATTTTATTAATTTAACAACAAATAGTAATTAAATCTTGTGAAATGTTTTAAATTGTGGTTTTTATGAGAAGTTATCATTACTAATATAACATGGGATCAACATAATAATTTTGAATAAAAAAATCGATGGCTCGAAAAATAGGCGATATTGGTATTATTCAATTTCGTTTTATTTTAGCTTGTTTTACCATAATTAATCGTCAAATTGAGGCGCTACGGATACTCCCCTAATTGTTATTTTAACCCTTTCTCTACTAAATTTTCTAACTGTTAAAGTTTGTTTATCACCCTTTTGCGTTTTTTCAATCTATGGACTTGATTGTATTGTTTGATCTAAATGTACAATTTTAAAACTTTCATCTGAATAACTATCATTTTCATTGGTTACACCATTTTCATCACTAGATAAATCATTTTTTAAACCTATATATTTGGGCCTTCCTTAATCACATTTACATGTCTGACATTTATTACTCTGTTTCCAACTAAAATGATATAGCCATGTTCAGTAGAGCCTAGCAAAACTACCATCGTAGCTTTATCATCCCATTTAGACTTTCTAACTTGTTCTGGCACTCTAACAAAAACTTTACTTCCGTAAATTTGTTTTAACATTCCACTCATGAACATAAGGGGGGCATGGATTTATATAAATACCTTTTTCTCTTGCAAAATCAAAATATTTTTACTTAAGTACTCCCTTGTTATCACAATTTTAATTCTTTACTTTCAACTTCAGCAGATTCTCAACTTCATTTACATAACCAACAAAACAATTATAGGCTTCTGAATTGGCTTCGATACAATATACTCTTGCTAACTTACGTGGATCATGCATAAATGTAATAAAATACTTTTCCCTACTATTATCTTCAATTGGATGTGGCCCATTTATATCTGTATGGGGGTATTATTTCTAGCATACCATTTGCTCTACGTCTATTATTTTCAAAAGTTAAATTTGACATTTTACTTTCAATACAAATGGCACATTTCATGATTCTAAGTCTTTTAGTAACCTGATATCAATTCTTTTTCACACAGTTTTCTAAATAATTATAGTTAGCATGTCCTAAAGTTCGGTGCCACTTTCCTTTCAACGTCAGATTATTCTTTTTTATACAACTATGATTAATTTCTAATAAGCTACTTTTTAAAATAAAACCTATCATGAAATATAAATAATTTTTCTTTTCATCTGCAGCAATCCAGTCATTATTTAAATTAGAAATTTTTACACAATCAAAAAACTAATAAGCCGTGGTTTCACGGCTTAAAAAGAAAGCAAATTATCATAATGAATAGATGTCGCGCCGGGCATTATAATCTTTACACTTCATAAAGTGAAAATTGTTCAAGACCCACATTGCGGCCTTACTTTTGAAAAAAACAGACAGAAGTTGCTCCGATGCTTGACAAAAGATAGAATCTGTCTTACATTGGGCATTAACTCCGTGCAAGTTTATACTAAGGGGATTCTCGAGACACGTTGTGTCGGAAACTTAGGTTATACATTGAGATCACAATCTTCCAGGAAGTTTACTAAATGTATTACCTAAATGTCCGATACATGTTTTGATATTCATCCCTTCCCCTTGAAACTAAAAATTGAATGTACAAAACTAAAAATGAATTATGAAATTAAATAATTTTAATTTCAAAATATTGTTTCAATTCTAATAGTTCAACTTCAATTTTGAAATCTTTATTAAATCAGAATTTGGAATAGGTCCTTTTCTAAGTTCATTGTGTCTGCCATATTTTTGAATTTATTTTAAAAGTTACTTTTTTTTTTTTGTATAATGTATTTTAACTGTGTATTGCAGCTGAATAATTTACGTTCTGTAAGTTGAAAGTTTAATAATAATAAAAAAATTATGTTTTTACACTATTTTTGACCATACTGTTCGATACAAATGTAAAATGAAATTATTCCGTTGTTAGACCTATGAACATATGACGAAACTTCCATTTTTATTCAAACCTAAAACCTAAAAAGGTGTTCAAGCTTCGAATCTTCTGCAAAGTAAACTGTAACTAAACTAATTAATTAATTTCAATACAATTGCAAAATCAATCCCCAAATTAAACTATCACACCTCTTAAGTACTGTCAGATTGACATTTATGCTAACACAAAAAATGTTAAATATTTTAAACATTGTAGATAAAAATAGATACACATGTTTTACATATAATTTTTATCTAAAATATTTAAAAAAATTTTGAATCGGCATAAAACATTTCTGCTAACACAGATTTTTTTTTTTTAATTGAAAAACCAATTTTCACTTTTCATGAAAAGTACTTATATTTTTATTATAAAACCGCCATTTTTCTTAATCTTTAACAACTGTCTACGGCACGTAAGAATACTCACTTTGTAATAATACTGAACATAGACATCTCTGTGTAGGTATCAAAACTATATACAACAATTTAGTCGGCTGCGAGAAAGTTGGATATTTAAATGTCATATCTGTTTTTATCGGTGCGTCTCTGGTCGCGTACAAATACTTTAAAATTTACGGTTGATAATGTAGTTCGAAAGTTCGCCGATAAATAAAAAAATAATTCGTTGAAATTGGATGGGCGTTAATTATACATTTATTGTTTTGTTTCGTAAAAGCTTATAATTATTACAATTTATTAAAGGAATAAAATATAATTTAAGTTTTAACAGTTTTTATTGGTATTTAATTAAAATGTCAAATAATTCAACCCGAGATGATCCTCTGTCAACCAGTGAAGAAAATATTAAAATTGAAGACTACTTGCATACAGAAATGTTTATTAAGGATGAATTAGAAGAAAAACCCTTGTTATGTGATTTCTGTAATGAAATTTTAAGTACAGAGAATGATTTAATTCTACATAAAAAACTTCATACTGATAAAAAAAATTCTAAAAAAGGAAACAATCGTCGTAAAAGGGCTTATAGTGAATTTTCGTGCGATAATTGTGAAAAAATATTTTACGATCAAAGCACTTTAAATAAACATAGACGTGTACATACAGAAGAAAAACTATTTTCCTGTGATATGTGTGATAAAACGTTTAATCAACAAGGCAATTTAACTAAACATAAGAAAACTCATATGGAAAAATCATTTCCGTGTGATAATTGTCATAAAACATTTAACAAAGAACAACAATTAATTCGTCACAACAAAAGTCACAAAGAATGTAACTCATCATGTGATTATTCTAAGAAAGCAGAAGACAAAAATTTTTCATGCGACTCTTGTGAAAAAACTTTTAAAGATGAAAGTAATCTGAATAAACATAAACTTATTCACACTGTAAAAAAACCATTTTCTTGTTCTGTGTGTGATAAAACGTTCAATCGACAAACTCATTTACTTCGGCATAAACGAATTCACTTCGAAGAAAAACCGTACATATGCAATATTTGTAATAAAACCTTTAACCAACAAAGTAATTTAAAAGAACATAAACGACTTCATAATGGAGAAAAACCATTTTCTTGTGAAACTTGTGAGAAAACATTTTCTCATTTAAGTAGTTTAGTTGATCATAAGAGAACTCATACAGGAGAGAGACCTTTTGCATGCGAATTTTGTAGTAAAACATTTGCACAACAGAGTACGTTAGTTGCACATAAAAGGACTCATACAGGTGAAAAACCATTTTCATGTGAACTTTGTGATAAAAAATTTGCAACATATGGAAATTTAAGTGGTCATAAGAAAATCCATTCGGGTGAAAAACCACACGTATGTGATATTTGTAAAAAAGCATTTAATCAAAATCATAATTTGGTTAAACACCAAAAAGTTCATATGGGTGATAAACGATATTCTTGTGATGTCTGTCATAAAAATTATACTTATCAAAGTACTTTAATTGAACATAAACGAGTTTTTCATAAAATAATTCAGCCTGTAGAATACGTCGCTTAGATTACAGTGTACTTTTTTAATTCTAAAATATATTTTAGTGTTCGTTTTTAAACTAAAATTAATGATATACTTTAAGAGTACAAGTGAAAGCTCAGTGAAAAATAATATATATTAAGAATTTTGTTTAATCAGATTATAATTTGTGCTCTATAATAATGCTAAAATTATAGTCTACAAGTAAATGTTTCAAATAAATATTATAGACCGCAAAGTCGAAACTGTGCTATGATAATTTAACAATCAATGCAAAACAGGATGTTCATTCATTTAATCTGAAAGGTGTCATCTACTGTTCAGAGAAAACCTTTAATATTGTTTTTGAGTTTGTGTAAACATCATGTTATAAACAGAGGATTTTGAAAATTTGTAAAACTTTTTTATCATTAGTTGTCGTAATGATTCTAAAATTATAAAAATATGTTTATATTTTAACTACAACAAACTAAATGCAATTATTTTGTCGTATTATTAAAATCTACAATATTTTTGCATGACGGTTCTATCGACTTGAGTTTTTTATAATCTATTCCCAAAAGTCCGTAGAAAATTATTTAAAATTTGAAAACATAGTCAAAATCCGTTTTTCATTTTTTACTAACAGTCAATGTCTTAATAAAAAATTTAATAAATTTAAAATTATGACAAATAATATAGGAAAATGTCCTAAATTTGATTCGGATACATTTGATATCGCAGAATCGTGAATATTCTGATATGTAAATTTGAAAATTCAAATGATGAATCTAATATGTCACTATTTTCAACAAAAATTTTCAAATTTGCAATTCGGATGTTTTCAAAGGTCACTTTTCGAGATTGTTGATTAAAATTTTTGAAATCAAAATGATTATTAATCAATTTGTAAAACCAGAGTGTAGATTTTAGTAAAATTTTATTTATTATTGGTAAAATAGTAATTTTTCAAGAAATGTCGAACATTTTAATCCGAAATTTAAAAAAAAAAAAGTTTTTTAAACATGGTGACCGAACTCTCAAGTATAAAAGTTTATTAAATTTTACTAATTATTTTTGGTAAAACTAGCTTGTTCAAAAAAGATTATATTAAACTTTACAATTTTATAGATTGACGAAGTGTTTCATCACGTATTTACCTGCTATTTTCTATTTGCCAGAATTTCCATTGCCATTGCTTTAAACATTGTTTTATTGTATGAATATTATGTATTACATTTTTTTTTCAGATTATATTTTTATTTTTTAAATATTACGTAAAAGGTAAAATTATTAACATTGAAAATATAAATTTTGAAGTGATAAAAAACCGTTTTTAAAAACATGAATATGTTATGTATAACAAAAGTCAATTTTGTAGGTTATGTTTTGATTTTCTAAATTTTAGACAATTTAAAATAGGTTTTAGAAAAAATTGCGTTTACCCATTTTTATTGCATTTTATATTAGTTTTGCACCTAGTTTAAAATAATAAATGTTAGCGTTTTTAAAGGGGAACTAAAATGCCCCTAGTCATATTATTTCAAAATAATTGAAAAGTAATTTAAAATTTTTACAAGAATACCTTTTTTTATAGAGAAAGTTTCTATAGAAATACATCCTTTTAAAAATAAATGGTCCCATTTTTTAAACTCAAATTACATAACAACTTCTGTTTGGAGCATACTTTCGTAAAGTGTTTAGATTTGCAACAATTTCAGCTGCAACTAAGCAAAGTACAAATGTACTTATGAATGCTAATGATTAAAAATATTTTACACATTGATGCTAAACCATTGTCGAATATAGTTATCTTTACTTTTTTTTGCTGAAATTGAAAAGAAAAAATTTAAAATAGTGAAAAAATTGCCAAATTTGAATGGCAATATTTCAGTAACCATTGATTGTACGGAAATTTAAATATATTAAATTTTTTCCTTGATTTAACATTTATTTTTCCTTTACTATATGTATTCAGCTAGGATGACCCCAAAAAAAATTTATAAGTGAATTATTGAAAAAAAAATAGAAAACGTAATTTCTCTAAAATTTTAGCTTTGTTTTTGAGTATAAGCAAGAGATAATTAATTTTTAAAAAGATATATACCTATAAAATTGTAAATGATAATAATTTGAGGATTATCGTGATTTTTTTTTTTAATGTATTAACTATAAAAAGGTAGAATATTACTCATGTATTAAAGCAATGTGTAAGACAAGGACAAACAAGTATGCATGTTGACGCAGTTAATACGTTAGTCTATTAAAACCACGATCTTATACATACGTCTTCATAGCTTAAATGGAAAAATTTTGACTCTTTATAAAAAAAAACTGGCGAAATATAGAAGCAACATGTGGGTGCATGTAAAAATGTGATTTTATTAATACATGTGCATCAGTAGTGTGGTACTGTAAGTAGATGGAGGTGGTGGTGGGTATTATACTCCAATTGCATGCACGGCAAGTTATAAGTCCAAGCATTAATTATACTCTTTTGATCAGACTTTTTTAACATTGACTTTCCAATCCTCTTTATATGAACATTATTAGAACTTAGACGTGTGATCATTGGCCTCAAGCATGCATTCACGAATTTTGGTTTAGTCACTTTTTCCTATAAGTCGGTCCTATTCGATCCGCCATTTTGAATTTTCCTTTCACATCGGAATCGTGTTCAGTCACATCATTTGTTTGAGTCTTTAAAACAAAATTGCCTGAAAAACGTTGAAAAACGTAATTTGACATGTTCTTTGTATATTATTGAATGGTTAACGAATGATTTGGAATAAAATAGAATAGAAAATCAAATCGAAGAGGGTAGCTCTGGAGGTACTTCAGTATGCAAAAATCTAGAACTGAATTCTGTTAATGGATTTGTAAAATATAACCATTTTCAGACTTATAATTTTTATGAAAAATTATCTGTTTTTGTGCTTAGTGCGATATTTCTAAAAAAAAAAAAGGTTATTTATTAATTCGATCCGTATGTATGTAATACTGGAATTCTACAATATTCGAATTTGTATAGTCTCTATGATATTCTAAACATGTATGTCAAATTTTATAAATGTATTTATGTATGTCTATCCACATATTTCTCAGAAATAGAATCGGATTGCAATAATTCTTTTTTTTATTAGATTATATATCTTTCAACTTACGGAATAGTGTAAGTGTTATCAAAATCTGTTCTGTGGTTTTCAGAATATAGATTATTTTCAAGACAAGTGGGAGCCTAATATACATATATAATATATAAATTTTAATGACGCAATTTGGACATAAAGAGTAAGATCAAGTTCATGACAGAGCAAAATCGGTTTCATTGGATTCAATGGATGCATCATGATGCTTGATCGAACTTTTGAACCATTAAAGATAGAAAAAATAATTAACTGTTAGTTGTTAACTTTTGAAGTGTTACAAGGAAACTTAATATCAAAAGGTGGAATGGTAACAAGCCGAATTTGATAATAAACACGAACAAATCGCCCAAAAACATATTTTAAGTAAAATTTAAAAAAAATTTACCCATAAAAAAAAAAAAAAGATGAAAAAAAATTTAATGACATAAATGACGGACGGCGTTAATCATATAAATAGTAGTAATTGATCTCAAGATATATTAATACGTGAAGCAAAAAATTTGTACTCCTTTTCACAAAAATAGGGCAGACGAAAGAATTTAAAATTTGGCAAACTTTTAGTTTATATAGAGGACTGGAGAATGCTATTATTTTTTTTAATTAGACATAAAAATACATTAAATGATAAAAAATCATTATACACATTATGACACATAAATAAGAGGTGTGCCTCATATTACACACGCATATATACTCTTGTTTAATATACTTTTTTTTAAATATAAAGACAGTAAGATTCACCTTTGAGTGATTGTGATCGAATTTCGACCGCTGTAACTTTTCAATTCAATTTTTTACTTTTTAATTCAATTTTATTTAATTTTTATTTAACATATTGTTTAAGTAGGTTCTACTACAGTTTTTAATATTTTTTTTTTTTTTAACATTTATAATGCTTTAAATGCTATATCCTGAAATTCTATAACCTATTTGGGATTTTTCAGCAAGTTTATATTCTGATTCATACGTAATTCCTTTGCGTTTTGTATTTGTAGATTTTTTCTTGCTTGTTTACTTAGTTCTAATCAAGCGTTTCTGTACGAACTGGTTTCGCTTTTGTGTTTAATTTCTTACTCCTTCATTCATGTTTCCTTTGACGGTGTACTTGGTATATTTTGCTATTGGTAATTTCCCAATTTCTCAATAACTTTGATTATGAATGAACTTCTAAAAATTTTGTAAGCTACCGTTACTGCCACTCTGAAATGCAGCGATTACGAAGCTCCATAAAATATATTTTTGTGTGTTTGCTTGATACCAAGTGGTTAAATGACTCGTTTTTCTGTGAAGAACTGTACGGAGCTAACTTGTCTACACTGTTAGAAAATTTGGAAATGTACTGATTAATTTCTCTTTTAATTTTTCGTCTGAGAGATTAAACCTAGGGTGAACTTCGATGCACATATTTTTCGCTCTGTTCGCTAAGAGATGTTCAACTAATTCTATGTACATTCTTACCAATTATAGAAATGGCGATCTATAAGAGTCAAATGTAAAATACTTATTGTAAAACATATTTAAAAAATTAATTGTGCAAGTTATAAATACTGTGGTTTCGATTCACATATATGATATTGAATGTTTTTGATGACAGCGGTAGCCACGCACGTAAATCAAATAGTCCAAATAGATAATACGAATGAGAAAGGAAATGTGATAATCGAAGCTTATGCTGTCAAAAGCATTACAACGTAAATCATCGTTTAGAAATTATGTAATACTTACGAAATTGAGTTTACGTCATTTTGAGTCTATTGTGTAAGTATTGTTGTTCGGACGATAACAAAGAAATAATTAATTGTCACATATGGAATACGCAATTGTGGAATCCATATCGGAAACATTTAAAAACTGATTGTTATTTAACATATTTAAATTATCTGTTTCAATGATTAAACTTAGAATTTAATATCACATATCCACCCTTAATTATTGGATATTCATCCTAACATCTCAGCGTCAGGGTAGCAAAAATATAAACCAATATCATCAGCATTCAGCTATTTGTGTTTTGTTTATAAGCAAGCACAACGTCACAACGTGTGCTATTTTTCTATGTGTCTTTATAATTAAGTCATTAAAAAAAATTTTTATTCTTTCTATAAAAGTGTTAAAAACAAAATTTTTTAAATTTTAAACTTTTTTCTTTGGTTCTGTATTTTCGACTTGACAAATCAGTTTAAAATTTGGAATTTTGTTAAATTGGATTATTTGTGAGTTAACGTGTGATTTTTTTAAAAGTATAGATAAAACTATATATAATAAAAAATAATACAAATAATTATACAAATTTCTCAACATTTGGCTAAGTATTTTGAGTTTTTTGAGTGCGAAAATTGAAAGAAAAACAATATATATTATGTAATTTAAGTCAACAGCTCGTTAGAAGCATTGTTCTTGATGTCAATAACAGCTGTTGATTATCTTTCTTAATACATGAATGTTCTGTAAGTAACTGAAATTATTTACTTTTTATATAAAGGGGATTATAAACAGGTGTAAGAAGCATACAATTTTCCAGCACAAATAACTCAAAAGATCTTTATTCAAATGTTATGAAATTTGGTATGCACAATATTGACATGAAAGCCTAGTACTTATCAAAGAGTTTTTATTAAAAAATAACGTTTCTAAATATAAAATTTGACTTTAATATTTTTAATCGGGGAAAACTCAGAATCACTAGGTTTTTATGCCAATATTCTGCATACCAAATTTCATAACATTTGAATAAGTATCTTTTGCGTTATTTGTACTAGAAAATTGAAAGAAATACAATGTATCTTACACGCTAGTTAACTCAACAGCTGTTTGGAAGCACTCTTTTATGCCAGGCCAATAGCTGTTGTTAAACCGCGTTATACTAACTAAGTTAAAAATAGTTTCAGTTTGATAATTTTTTTTATAGACTTCATAAAATAAATATAGGTCGTCTTACAATCTATAGCACCTAGCCTAAGCTTTATATATATTACATCATCTTATATACTAGTTACATAGAAATTTTAATTTTTCTTTACATCGTTTGAATAAAATGGAAAAAAAAAAAAAAAAAAAATGAACTAAAAATATTGTATACCATGTGTTTATATCCTATATGTACATAAAATATAAACCAATATCTCAGCGCTGAGCTGGTTTGTTTTGTTTATAAACACAATGTATAATATAATAGTTCTTAGTTTAGCCGGTAGTTAGAGTCATTCTTATCAAGAATCTCGAATAGTAAACTATCATTTCAATGGATACCTATGTTTATAAATTTATACTAACTTGAATGACTAAATAGAATTTCATAGACACAGGCATGTATATAAGACAAGTTGCAGTACCTTAAAAAGTATTAACGATTTTTTTTAAAGAACTAAATAGTACATGAAACTATTGACGGTAAAACAGAAATTATTTTAATTTTAATTATGATATTATTTCTTTTTTCTTTACTAGATAGAAAAATTAAATTTTTTTTTATATAAAATAAAAAAATTTACCATATATATTTGTTTATAAACTGTCTAATTTATACCGCGAATCTACCAGTCATCAATATTTCAGACGATACTACTGTCTTATCCATGGATGTAGATCCAAATGTAGCTTCCCAAAGACCACAAAATAGTATTGATAAAATACAACATTGGTTGCATAAATGGCGTATCCAGGTCAACAAGACGAAATTCGTTCAAGTAACATTTACTTTGAAAAAAGAAACCTGCCTAGATAGAAAACTTACATGGCGTAAACATATATGTTTAAAGAGAAATCTAAACTGGAAATTTTCTAAATTGTACTGGCTTTTGGGACAAGATTCTAAGTTATCATTAGACAATTCAACTATGGGAAATTGCAAGTTATAGTAATACACAAATTCTCCAAAGATTTCAATCGAAACAGCTATAAATAAAAAGTGATTCCTCGTTGTATGTGCTTAATAACGATATTCGCAGTAGTCTGGAATTACCCACAGCGCCTGAAGAAATTGCGTCATTCAGTGAGATGATAAAACTTTTAAACAACAGTGACAGTATAAATAGACAAAACGTTTTAGATTTAAATTTTAGCTTTATTGAAACAGTTCTTTAGTTATAGATTAATAACTTCTAGTTATATATTAAGTTAAAAAGCTTTTAGTATTATATCACTAAGGTGACTACCAGCGGGTAGATCTAAACTCGTACATTTGTTATTGGATCTATTTAAAGATCTTTTAAGAACTGATATAAGACACTAGGTATCAAAAAAATAAATAAATGAAAATCTGTACTTTTTATGTATTGTAAAATAATACGGTCTATTACTTATGTAAAAACCAAAAAAAAAAATTATTTCGAATCAGGTTTGAGTCTTAATTATGGGTGAAAAAATGGTACAAATGGCATACTATGATAACATAGATGTTGTTAACATACATTGTGAGTATAGGAAAAACAACCAAAACTAATACGAATCCATATCTCCTATATCTGAGGTCATAGATAACTAGCTTAAAGTACAACTTTGCAACTGCTCGCGAATCGTGTAATAACAAGAATGTTCTTGATCTTACTTAGACGACCTAGAATGATCTAGAATATTTGAGTTTTCGCTTAAATGGCAAATACATGATTTGTAAGGGCTATCATTATTGTTTAAACAAAGTGAATTATTTTCATCGATGGTAATATCATACGGTTTTACGGGCTTTACGGTTGTTATATCACGATTAATAATAAAATCTTTATCCTCTTCATCACAAATTCTTCTAACAAAAATGTATTTTGAAATAGTAACAATTGAATGTGGTAGTAAGAATAGTGATATCTTGAAAAAAAATTTTAACTTCGCCTCTATATCCAAATTGATTACCTTTAAGTTTATATACCGTAATAACTGGGTAAACTTGATCGACAAATTTTTGTTCAAAGAATGTTAATTGTTTTAAAAGATCACGTGGTCCAGGATCCGTATTATTTCACTAACAGAAATTATGTTTCATTAATTTTTTATTTGTGACAAAGTCCATGTTTGTCAATATGTAAATCAAGCCAACAACGATGACATAAATCGCCTTTTTTTAATTGAAAATTATGTGCTTGTGCTAGTAGACATCTTTGCTTTAATATGATGCAGTGATCTAAAAGAGAGTACAGTGGACCAAAAGGTCTAGGTACAAGTAAACTTAGCATATATTCAACGATTTTGTTTGCTATTGTATACTGTAGGTATCCCTACTATTAAAATTGAAAAAGAAATAAAATTAATCAATCGTTTTATTTTTGTTTGTCTATGATAAAAATTATTACTAAGTGAATTTTGTTAGTCTATCAAAATTAATATAATTACTTTTTATTTTGTTTAAATGTAATCAACGTCTATTCACGTCAAGTGAATAGACATGATATAAAAATAAACAGTATTTTATTTAAAAAATATGTAAAAACACTAAGAAATTAATAAAAAAAAAAATATGATTAATTGTTAATTATTTATTTATCTTTCGGGTTATGTGTGAGTTAATGAACAAATAAATAGTAACTTATAAATTAAATAAGAATTAGAACACGCAAAAAAAAGCACTTTATTAAAATTTCTTAAACGTACAATAAAAATTTAGTTACAATAAATAATAAAATCAGCACACCATAGACACCGATAATACTATGTTTGGGTGACATATGTCAAAACCGAAAAAGGCATAATGCAGACCAAATCTTTTAAGTTTGATTCGATTGAAAAAATTTATTGTCAAGTGTTTTCGAGAAAAACGTGAAATACTTCGAAGTTTCAGAAATCTTACACTTGTTTATATTTTGAATATTTTTATTTATTTATTATTCAATGTATGATGTAACTGTAATAAACTACTGTATGAGATGCATTAGATGACAATACATGGAGCCTGAGAGAAAACATTTCGAGTCAAGCAAATTTTTAATTCTCAATTCTATACGGCCAATTAATTAGAGGTATAAATGAAAAAAGATAATCGTAATGTATATGTTTATTTGGTAAATAGGGAAATAAAAGTGTAGCGTTGTTTTAACAGAAAATTATTAAATTCCTTATTATAACATATAATCTGTGATAGTAACATACAGGAGTCAGGATTGTGCTTAAAATTTTGAATATTATTTGTGGAAAATGATTGCGTGTCAATGTTTATTAAAATTATAAGCTCTGTCTCTATGTTAATGCAAACGATTTACTTCCTTTGGGCTTATTGAAGTTAATCGACTCCCCACTTTCCCTGCCTGACAATCAATTTTTTATGATATATCAGAAAATATAACATAAAAAAATAAAATCAACGGGAACTGTGCTTCTGTCAGTCTGTTCACATCCCGATATCATTGGTGAATTATAAATAATAACAATTAACTATCAATCTATTATTATTTAAAATAAAATTAATTATTATAACATACAATTATAATCCACGGAGATATGAATGAATTTCTAAGACTGTTGATACTGTGCCCGGGTACTCTAGAATATCTAAAATAATCTGCACATCCAATGTTAATGCTTCAGACTAAAGAAAAATCAGAAAGTGGACAAGAAATCGAAATTATTTGTGCGCCGAACAAATTTCTCGTGTGAGTGTGAAAGTAAGTGAACCGCTTATAACTTTTGAACGGCTCGGCCGATTTCATTGCGGTTGGTGAAAACTAAGAAAAAAATTTTGAATTGAACGAAAATATGGTTTTTTGGAATAAATTTTAAACGGCCTTATCGATCAACTCCAAAAACTAATCACAGCTCTTAACAACGTCGATCGCCGCCATTCTGGTTAATACGTTGATTCCTTCGAGAGATATCGTAAACGAAAAATTTCAAAAAAAAAGTGTTTTTCTTTTACATAACTTTGACATTTCCATTCGGACCGTTTTTAATGAAATTAAATAATTATTAAAGCTCTAAAAACTGCGTCGATCGCCGCAAAGAACGTGAAAAACGGTTGATTGGTTCGAGAGATATCGTTAACGAAACATTCGGGAACAAGTGTTTTTTTAACATCAAAGCTTAAAAACAAAATTTTAAGCTGAAAAACATTGTAATTAGGGTCAACATTTTTCCAAATTGTTTAAATGAAGAATGTCACACCCTGCACAATTTGAGCCTGTAATTTTTTAATACTTAATTAATTTTTTTTGTTTTTTTTGTTAATAACTAATTAAAATTTTTATATTACTTTTTACAATTATTAAAAAAAATTTAATATGAGCATTCAAAAATATGCAGAATATTTTAGGAATGAATATTAGAGCAGAAGGAATCGGCGCACGAGTATCGAAAACTATTCCACCTCAATTTTTTTATGCGATCCTCTTCAAATTGCCCTCCTAATGATATAAATGCATGTTGCCATGGCGCAACCCGGTGCCATATTGTTTAAACCGAAAGTGTTTAAACAATTGCAAGGCATTGTTATTTTTCAACCGGACAAATTTTTTTTATATTCTTTATTGAAATACCAATAAAAAAGGCCCTATGACTTTTAACGATAAAGTTAATATTTTTAAAGATATGAATTTTTAAAGGTTCGAAAAATCTCAAATTTGGGTACTTTCAACCCATGAAAAATATATTTAAAAAAAAAACATAATGTCTAAGTAATATGTTTTTTTAAATTCTCTATACAATTGTTAATAATATTGTAAAAAGAGATTTTGAAAAATTTCATTGTTTATACCTTTTTTTAATTGTTAATATGTATGCGTCGCTTACCTTTAAGTATCGCTGTCTCTCTCTGACTCATGGTTTTTTAAGTATCGCTGTCTCTCTCTGACTCATTGGTTTATAGTTAAAAATATTTATTAATATTTAACAAATCATTTATTAGAGACCACTTTTTAGTACTTAATAAATATTTCTTAGTATTTAAAAAGATTTATTAATATTTAATAAATCTGATATTCATTTATTAAATATTAATAAATCTTTTTAAATACTAAGAAATATTTATTAAGTACTAAAAAGTGGTCTCTAATAAAAATATTAATAAATATTTTTAACTATAAACCAATGAGTCAGAGAGAGACAGCGATACTTAAAAAACCATGAGTCAGAGAGAGACAGCGATACTTAAAGGTAAACGACGCATACTTATTAACAATTAAAAAAAGGTATAAACAATGAAATTTTTTAAAATCTCTTTTTACAATATTATTAACAATTGTATAGAGAATTTAAAAAAAAATATTACTTAGACATTATGTTTTTTTTTTTAATATATTTTT
The DNA here is from genome assembly GCA_020423425.1 of Chrysopa pallens. NCBI lineage: Eukaryota > Metazoa > Arthropoda > Insecta > Neuroptera > Chrysopidae > Chrysopa > Chrysopa pallens. Next base: position 115,067,254 of record CM035592.1, read on the forward strand.
CATGGGTTGAAAGTACCCAAATTTGAGATTTTTCGAACCTTTAAAAATTCATATCTTTAAAAATATTAACTTTATCGTTAAAAGTCATAGGACCTTTTTTATTGATATTTCAATAAAGAATATAAAAAAAATTTGTCCGGTTGAAAAATAACAATGCCTTGCAATTGTTTAAACAATTTCGGTTTAAACAATATGGCACCGGGTTGCGCCATGGCAACATGCATTTATATCATTAGGAGGGCAATTTGAAGAGGATCGCATAAAAAAATTGAGGTGGAATAGTTTTCGGTACTCGTGCGCCGATTCCTGCTAATCTATTAGGTTACTTTACTATTATGATTATTGCTTTGCTTCTATCTCTTTCCAATATTTTTTATCTCTTTTTAATGGTCTACAGTGTTGCCGGTTAGTACCAAAGATAATCGACGCTACCGAATTTACTGAAAAAGTTCATCTTTTTAATTAAATATCTTTTTAATTAGCCGGGCAAAACGGGTTTTTTCAATTATTTATTAAGGTTTTAACTTTAATTTAAATAGTTTTTTTTTAATTTCTACCGACTAGTTTCGGAGATATTTACGAAAACGTATCACCCGTCTACCGTTTTGCCATAAAGCCAATGTTAAATATGCATACTTTTGAAGTCATTTATTTATTTAAATAATCGGGCAACCCCCCCCCCCCAAATTTTTTAGGATCGGTTTAGATTTAGTTCAACTGCATATAAAAAAAATGCAAGCCTTTTATTAAAAATTGCTTTGGTGCTCGTACTTCCTTAAATCTGATAATATTTAAAAAAAATTTACCAAAACAAATATACGATGTTTATTTTAAAATGTGCCTGTGATAATTATTTTTGTAAAGTTGTAAACGGTGAGGTTATATAGAGAGCCTGCCAAATGAACCTGAAGCTATTAAATTCCTCTGGAAAAGGAAATAAGAACTGGGTGAAATAATAATGAAATATGGTAAGTAAAAAATCAGCTACTATACAAGCATAATAATACTGTTTCTATATTGTCGTTTCCATACAAATTTGCTTGCAGGCGTCTTCTGTACAAAACTCTAATTCTATTTATCAGAGTTGTAATTAAGTAATCCATTTAAATGTAAATTTTTTAGGTAACATTAAAAAATTAATACAAAGTTTGAGCAAGTCAAGAAAAATTTGAAAAAAAGATTACGTACACCCAGCGTATCTCTAGAAGGTAATGCTAAGACTCAAGTTTCTCCAACAACTAAGGATATCAAAAGATCAAGGAAACCAAATCCTTAGTATACTTCAAAGTCATTTGAGAACCTAGAATTTATGACGCAGCCTAAGGAAATTCAAGTTACAAAACAAGACGTGTGTTTATATGTTCTCTAAAATAATTATATTTGATATTCTCATAAAAAAATCAAAATTAATTTGTAATTATTATCCTGTAAACTGACGTGTAATTTTTTAATAAGTCTAGAGAAATGTTGAAATTGTAGAATATGTAATGTTGCTATAATAAAATAAGATTGTAATTTTTCTTGTAAATTGTAAATTTGATGAATATTTAATAAAAAATTGTAGTGGAAAATATGTTGATTCTAATTTGTATTAATATTTAGATACGATCATGTATAAATTATTATACCAGATTATATATAATCAGACATAATCTGGTTTTAACGTTATATATGATCATATATAATCAGACATAATATGGTTTGCTGCGTTAAACATGATTATATATAATCATACATAATTATATATAATCACTTATATATGATCAGATCCAAAAATTGGCCAGATCTGATTATGTATAATTATATATAATTAAGCATAATCATTTTTTCCCGGGGAGGTTATATAAAGAACCTGCCAAATGTACCTGAAGCTATTAAATTCCTCTGGAAAAGGAAATAAGAACTGGGTGAAATAATAATGAAATATGGTAAGTCAAAAATCAGCTAATATACAAGCATAATAATACTGTTTCTATTTTGTCGTTTCATTACAAATTTGCTTGTAGGCGTCTTCTGTACAAAAATCTAATTCTATTTATCAAAGTTGTAATTACCCGGGAAAAAATGATTTTGCCTAATTATATATAATTATGTATGATTATATATGAAATTATATATAATTATGTATAATTATACATAATTATATATGAATTTATGTATGATTATATATAATCATATCTACCTCCATATATAATTATGCATGATGTTATATATAATTTGATCTGATCATGCCTGACCAATATATTTATGTATGAAGTTATATATAGGTCTATATATAATAAGATCTGATCAGACATGAATTATATCTGCCTATGTATGATCATATATAGTTATATATGAGTTCATACATAACTAGATCTGATCAGATACAAACTAATACAAACCTATACATAATCAGATATAGGTCTATATATAGTTATATCTGATCAGACATGACTGATATAAACTCATGTATAGTTGTGTTTGATTCTATATTTTTATTATTCACAGAGCGCCATGGCACACAGACTTTTTACATATGCGCATATCACTAACTGTCATCGCCATTTTGATAGCGAGCATGCCGGCTTCTGTTTTTTATTGTTGATTAAATATATTACTAAATAATATTTAATAAATAACTAGAATAAAATTCTTTAAATCTGATAATATTTAAAAAAAAGTTTACCAAAAAACCCAAATATACGATGTTTATTTTAAAATGTGCATGTGATAATTATTTTTGTAAAGTTGTAAACAGTGAGGTTATATAGAGAACCTGCCAAATGAACCTGAAGCTATTAAATTCCTCTGGGAAAGGAAATAAGAACTGGGTGAAATAATAATGAAATATGGTAAGTCAAAAATCAGCTAATATACAAGCATAATAATACTGTTTCTATTTTGTCGTTTCCATACAAATTTGCTTGTACCCGTTCGGCATGAATGTCAGAAAGATGTCGCAATGTTATCTAAAGAATGTTATCTCTTAGAACTCAGAGAAATTTTAACTTTTTGATAACTTTTTGTAGATGTCATTTAAATGAAATCAAAAAGATAGCAAAATAATAACTTTTCATTGATGTCGCTATGATACCAAAAATATATCTTTTCAATGAATCTATCATAACATATTTTTTTTTTTGTAAAGCTATAAAATTAATTAATTAAAAAGTTAATAATTATATTTGATTAATGTTAATTTATTTATTTTTTAAATAATAATTTTAAGTTCATTATGATATTCAATTTATACTGCTTTTAGCGCTAAAAGTGGCCATCTTTATTTTATGGATATGGCTATGTTGATTATTCATCGATTGTATACAAATAAAATCATATTCAAGCTCGTGTCGGTGTATCTGCATAGGATACTGATATTATTGGATAAATTCGATTAAATCATTATTTATTATTATTAAAAAATAATTAGTTTTCATATTTATATCGTTTAATAATTTTGTTTTGAGTGTTTTCGTCGTAATAAAATTAACAAACACACGAGTAAAGATGTAAGTATGAATTGAGGTTATAAACAGTAGCAAAATCAATCAAATTTGCTGATTAATATTTGATTAAGATAAATTTAACGACCGTGTATAATTTTTAATTTTTTTTTTGAGAAAGTGTTTATTTTAAGTGTTATCATTATTAGAATTACATCAATTTTCAATAACATAATATTTAATATTCTTATATCAACAGAAAAAATTTTGAGCGAACTTAAAAGTTTAAGAACTATGGTTTCTTCAATTTATCTTACGTTGTCGGATGAAAATAATATGGCCAAAACGTCAAAACGAATTGATTTTGAATTACCTATTGAAACTTCAAAACAGTTGACGTCTTTTGACAGCAAACTACAAAATGCTGTTGCAGCTGCTCAATATGTTAGTATTTTTTTTTTTTATTACAAATAAAATTTTGAAGTTAAAATGCATGCAATTAATTCTCTAAAATTGTCATCACTCAATGAATTTTTATTTATTATTAACTTATGGTTTATGTTTTTACAAATATTTGGTCTGTTTCTAACTTATTTTTACTTTTTTCTTGGTTATTGTTTTACAGCAACAAACTGTAAAACAAATTGGAGGACTAAATTTTGAAAAGCATGTAAGAAATGCATTAATTCTAACTTTATCCGATACTACAGCATATCGTATGTCATGGACTGGTGCTAAGAATACTATAATGGTTAAAGATATGACATTTATAAAGCTTATTACAGGTACTATTTAATCTATAAAACCTTATTCTATAATTATCATTTTTTCGATTGCTGCGAAAATAAATTTCTTTGATGTCGAGTTCAAACTTACTGCATAATTGATCGAATTAAACGAAAATTTCTGTTTAAATCTTCTCTGTAAACTTTTACACTTTTAATCACGGATAGTTGTGAGTAAATACAAGTATATAAATATTATATATAATATTATTTTTCAGATTCTGTAATGGCAAAATGGAATACTACTGCTGACTATACTAAAATTCACGCAGTAATAAAAAGCTGGTTACAGCATGCAGGCGATCGGCTTAAAGGACGTGGTAATAATAAATAAAAACAAGTACTATTTTTATACGTCCTTAATATTATTTAATAATAATTTATTTTAATAACTATTGTAAGTGTTTCACTAAATGATATAATCATATTAATTTTGAATTTTATAATAAAAAAAATAATTTAACTATACTATTGTTGACAAATTTATTATTAGTAATTAAGCTCAAATTTTTAACAAATAAGTGATAACATTACGATCACTGGAAATCGATCTCTTTTAGATGTCTCAAAAATGTTACCTTTTTGACATCTTTTCAATGACCTCTTAATGATACCCCCAGATGGCTCATAAGAAGCTTTTCTGATAACTTTATGTTAACTTTAGAATAACTATTGCGGATGTCAGATCAAAAAAATGATAACTTTAAGAGCTTATTATGATATCTTTTTGCCGAACGGGTAGGCGTCTTCTGTACAAAAATCTAATTCTATTTATCAGAGTTGTCATTAAGTAATCCAATTTAAATGTAAATTTTTTAGGTAACATTAAAAAATTAATACAAAGTTTGAGCAAGTCAAGAAAAACTTGAAAAAAAGATTACGTACACCCAGCGAATCTCTAGAAGGTAATGATAAGACTCAAGTTTCTCCAGCAACTAAGGATATCAAAAGATCAAGGAAACCAAATCCTAAGTATACTTCAAAGTCATTTGAGAACATAGAATTTATGAAGCAGCCTCAGGAAATTCAAGTTACAAAACAAGACGTGTGTTTATATGTTCTCTAAAATAATTATAATTGATAATATTCTCATGACAAAATCAAAGTTAATTTGTAATTATTATCCTGTAAACTGACGTGTAATTTTTTTATAAGTCTGGAATATGTAATATTGCTATAATAAAATAAGATTTTTCTTGTAAATTGTAAATTTGATGAATATTTAATAAAAAATTGTAGTGGAAAATATGTTGATTCTAATTTGTATTAATATTTAGATATGATTATCTATAAAATATTATACCTGATTATATATAGTCAGACATAATCTGGTTTTTACGTTATGTATGATCATATATAATCAGACATAATATGGTTTGCTGCGTTATACATGATTATATATAATCATACATAATTATATATAATCACTTATATATGATCAGATCCAAAAATTGGCCAGATCTGATTATATATAATTAGGCAAAATCATTTTTTCCCGGGTAGGTTTGTATTAGTTTGTATCTGATCAGATCTAGTCATGTATGAACTCATATATAACTATATATGATCATACATAGGCAGATATAATTCATGTCTGATCAGATCTTTTTATATATAGACCTATATATAACTTCATACATAAATATATTGGTCATGCATGATCAGATCAAATTATATATAACATAATGCATAATTATATATGGAGGTAGATATGATTATATATAATCATACATAAATTCATATATAATTATGTATAATTATACATAATTATATATAATTTCATATATAATCATACATAATTATATATAATTAGGCAAAATCATTTTTTCCCGAGCAGGCAAAAATTGTAGATCATAAAATTCTATATAAAAAATGTATCAATACTTAGAGCCACCATTTTTGAGATATAACGAGTTAAAAATTTGTAATCGTCATAATATGCTTACGTTTCCACGCCACCTATAAGGTAGCATACTTCGCGCTTTGTTAGCGTTGTTTCCCCAGTAGGCCTATTACTTATGTCTGTTGTGATTCTGTTTAACTGAAAACGTGCATATTAAAAGATATTAGTAAGGTTTGGAAATGATAAACGCGATGGAAATTAAAAAATGTAGAAATTTATTCATCTGATTCATAACCTTTAAATACTCCTTCTTGTTGTTCTTAAAGACCTTGGTCGAACAGCAGTCATAATACTATGGCAAATATTTGTGCATATTAATTTTCAATAGTCCAAATTCGATCATTTACTCTTAAAAATCACTCGTTCCGTAAAGTATGTCAACGACTCAAGAATTTGATTGTTTAAATCTTCAAACGTGCGACCTGGTGGACGGTAGTTAGAATTATCAAACACTGCGGTGTAGATATCTTCGCGAATGATAGCTGCTGAATTCTGAATCGTCCTTTTTTATTTGTTTTTTTTTTTTTTTTCGTACCAAGCTTGACACAAAATATCATGATGATTGTCTTTTAAGCGTATAAATAAATGGTACCGATTTTTCAGTGATAATAAGTTTATCCCCAGTGGAAGGTCTCAAGAAAAAAACAGAAATCATGATGATACTTAGCTTCAGAAGCAACCAAATCATATTCGTGTCGAGTAATAACGACTTCTGTTATAGCATCGGAATGTGTCCGAGTTACTTCCAAAATTGAATCTGACACAAAGTATATATACGACCCTAGCCACGCACACAATTTAACAGGGAGACAAAAGTTGTCTTAAAGTTACACTGGCGTAAATTAAGGTACTGGAATTCATTCTACATGATATCATATTTATACTTATGTATGCCGATTGAAAAATATTTTTACTTATATTACAGCTTCAGAGATGGATATACGTAGCGTGCTCAAGCATATTTTGACGATTACAACTTTAACAACTCTTTGTTATATCTCATAAACGGTGGCACTAAGAAAAAAAGCATTGATAAATTTTTTATATAGAATTTTATGGTATAATTATTGTTAGAAGTAATTTTATGATAAAACTAATCGTTTTGTTGAAAATTTCGAAAAACATACCTTTTTGACCTTTGATCTGAAATAAATTTTTTTTCAGACGCTCCACTGATTTGGATTTTGAAAGGTCATTAACCGAACTAGTTATTGATTTTAGATAGATATTCGGTTTGTTATCAAGAAAATAATTAATTCTCTTCATTACTTTTGTCAGTAGTTATTATTAAAAATTTTTTATAAGTAATAATCATATTTTATTACGTTTTTTGATATTATTAAATTTGCAAGGGTTAATACCCGAATAAACAAATAATCTAGGTGCAATTCGCAAGGTCCACACAACGAACTTTCCAATGAAGAGTATAAAGAAACTATGTAATTACGCATTAAATGAAAATGGTTTCATGTGGATAAAATTATTCATTTTCGAGATATCGAGGCGAAAAATTACGAATGCATATATGTACATGCGTACGCACACTCATACATAGGCATTTGTATATGAACGTTTGATTTGGATTCTAGTGGTCTTGAAACGCAAAGATATATGTCAATTCGGGATTCACAAAATTAGCCAATTACAAGAACTTACCGCTAAGAAGTTAATAATTAATAATATTGAATTATTTTATATCTTTAATAACATTTATTTTACTAATAATAAAATAATTCAAAAATTTCTAGAAACTCATTTTAAAAGATATATGTAAAATTTTCAAATAATTTAGGTAAATTTTTACTAGGAATTGAGTTTAGTTGTGAATGAAATCTTAATTTGGAATAAAACCGAGATCTAAAGGTGTATCGATAAGGCATCATTTCCGCCTCAGAATTACGAAAAAAAATCAAATTATTTGATGTTGTCTAAATGGTGTATAAATTATATTCTGAAATAAGACTTATGTGCTGACTAAGAAAATATATTTTTAGAAAAAAAAACTACAATTATCATTTCTTATAGGACGACAAACTGGGGCTTAACTGTTATTTTCGATCAATATGTTACATTTTCAGTAAAATTAAAATTTTTTTTTAATAGAACGCATACAAGAATCGATATAATTTTGAAATATCTTGTGAAGTAACATAAAAACAAACCGTCACCAAATTAGCAACGAGTAACATCTCCTCAGAGAATCAGTACAACTAGCTAATTCATACTGATGATGACTACTTTGTAAAAGTAGTCATCATAATATCGAAATACGTATTTATAAAATAGAAAAATAATTTGATTTAGGAAATTGGGGAAAAAATCGAAATTTATTCGAAAAATCCTTTCTCATTAACAATTATAAAAAAAAAAAAAATAACATAAAAACATTAAAATAAAATTAAAAAGAAAAATTTTGAAAACGGTTGACCCTAAAGGCCTGCAACTGCCCGCTACTTCCATACTCAAGCACTTAAAATTTAACATATACAATGTTTTTCAGCTTAAAATTTTGTTTTTGAGCTTTGATATTAGAAAAACACTCGTTCCCAAATGTTTCGTTAACAATATCTTTCGAACCAATCAACCAAAAAACGGTCTTATGTAAAAATAAACACTTTTTTATGAAACAAATCTACACGATTTTAACCGGCGGCCGTTGACGTGGTTTATCAAGATTAAGATCTGATTAGTTTTTGTAGGTGATCGATAGAGCCGTTTAAAAATTATTCCAAAAAAAAAACATCATTTAAAAAAATTTTGAATGGATCCAAATTCTAAGTTTGGTCAAGTTTTTTCGAATGACACCAACCGCGATAAAATCAGTCGTTCAAAAATTATAAGCGGTTCACATATTAACACACACAGATACGTAGTGACAACCTCGTAGTCAGGGAAGCTTGCTGTAACCTCAAAACGTTTTGATCTGATGAAAACTCAATTTCTTCAAAATGGGGTAAAACCAATAACTTCCTTGAAAATCTTCGAAGCGGGAAGTTAAAAAGCCTTCTTGTATGCTTCTATATAAAATAAAAGTTGAAAAGATACTGAAAATATAATATTTTGAGCAAAAATTAAAGTTGAAAAGAAATGTTTACTTTAATAAAATAATAATAGAAACTTGTAATACTTATAAGTTTCTTAGTAATACTTACAAGTAAAAATTTGTATTATAATTTTCACTATAAAATTTTTTTTTAATTACGTGTGGCTTATAAAGCTCATTATCGAAAAATGAATCATTATTATTTTATTTTGAAATATAGGGAAAACAGGTAATATTATTTATTTTGAATGCAGAAACTTTGGGTGGTAACTATGTAAGCATATGAGAGTTGCTGCTATATGTATACTTGTATTTAATATGTGGTTTATGTAGATATATAAAATGGTATATTGCAGTGTTGCCAGTTTAATAGGTTTTTCCATCTCAAAAAATGCGTAACGTTTCTAAAGAAGTTTGTTTCATTTAAAATTAGTAAATGATAAGAAATAATTTGCAATTGTAGATAATTTTTGGGCATATGACAAAAATCGTTAAAAAAATTTAACGAATTCAGTTTGATTCGAACCGAGGTTTCTCAAATTCAATTTAAAATTTTGCTAAATGGTATCAAATATAAGTTGGGTATGAATTTGAATAAAAAATTTACTAGCATACGTTTTTCTTTGAATTTATTTATTAATATATCAAGTTACACGTTTTAGTTTGACTTTATTTATTTTATAAATTTAACAAAAATAGATTTAAATTTAAATGTTAAGATTAATATCAAATAATTAGATTAGAATAACATTCCGTTTTATACTGCTAGCTATTATGTGAACAATAAAAAAAAAATCAAAAACTTTTTTTAAATGTAAGAAAAAATGAATTTACTTAGTTTTATATATTTGATTTTTGAATAGTTTCAGGAAATAATAATTTTAATTAAAAAATTTTATTCGAATTACAGACTCGTTATAAATTAATTAAGCCTATTAATAAAATTCATTGCACAATATGTTGTATTTCTACGACTTATAACGCCATATTAACATTAAATAACGGTTGTAATTTGTCCCAGATTAATACACTTACACTGGAAATTTATAATTTGAAATGGAATTTATGGATAAAAATATGATAAAGTCGTGAAATTAGGGAACTTCACTTTTTCCACATTCAAACAGATTATAATTCTGTTGCATTGCTTGGCTACTGTAAGATTCTTAAGAGTTCCACAATAAGGCAATGGCTTTTTGCGTAGATTAACAAAAAAATAATTAAAATTTTTGAAAAACTCAATTTTTTTTTAGATGTCTGGTAATTAACACGAAAATTAAAATGAAATAATTTGACGGAACATCAAATTATTTCATTCACCAGCAGATGGCTATAGCTGTTCAATGTCGGCTAAGAATTGGCATTTTTAGACATTGATTAAAAAGAAATGAAATTATAATGTGTAATCAACGAAAGAGTTCTTAAACAAATAAACTTAGCTCTAACTTCGATAAAAAAAGAATTTTGTTAAAAGTACCAATAGATACGTCAATTTGACAAAGGAAAAAAATTAACTCAGGCTAAACATAGATACCTACGAACCATTCGACTTGCAAACATTTCATTTTTTATTAATCTTTGAATTATATCAAATTTTTCCGTATATTTATGGTACACTTAAAAGCACGACATTGACAACTATAAAGAAAATCAATTGAAGTATAATAAAGATTACTCCGTTCAACTTAGTTCGTAGTTTAACAAACTTATTTGACAAAAAATCCAAAATAAATTTAATAAAATAAAATTCAAAGAAAAAAAATAATTTGAACATAAAAACAGTGTTTGAAAAATACACAATAATTATTATTATTTCATAAATTATATTCTAAGAATTATTTTACTAAAAATTAATATTATTTTCTAATTGTAACTAATTAGTATTCTAATAAGGCAATTTTAATTTTTGAAAGAAAAAAAAAAATTAACAATAATAATAATAATAATATTTAATAATTAATAATAATATTTATAAATTATTATCAATAATTATCAATAATTAATGAATTATGTGCAACAAAATACACTTGTTATTAAAACTTTTGTTGATTTTAAAAAATTTAAATAAGTAATCCACAATGGCGGACAATATTATTTTTATATAAAATATTTAATAATAATATAATTATAGCGATAAAGGCCATCGTAGTGCTTGCATATATTTACAAAATATAATCATAATTTTTTATTTTATACTTAAGTATTATTAAGTGGAATTTTCTTTTCAATTTCATAATGTACTCAAAATTTTTCGTTTTTATTGTACATTGTTTTATCAAAATTTTTTTTTTAATTTTTCGTAAAACTGACTTTTATAATTTTAAATTATTTCAATTTTTTTAGCTTAGGATATTTTTTTTAAAGGTTTGATTATACTTTTTTGTTTTACCTATTTTAATACAACTGTTACCAAATTAGGGCATACCTGTAATATTCGTACTATGAGCATGTCGAGCTATAAGTATAATCAAAGAATACAAACATCCATATAAGCTCAAAAGTACAATTTTTTGTGCTCGGAAAACTTTAGTACCACTAGTTATATGCTATAGCTGCTTAATGTCGATTTTTAATGTAATTACGAGCAGTTGGCTATAGCAATGTCGGCTAAGAACTGACATTTTTACACATTGATAAAAGGAATGCAATAATGAATTGTTCTTATGTATATATATATATATATATATATATATATATATATATATATATATATATATATATTTATTTATTTATTTTTATATATATATATATATATAAAAATAAATAAATAAATATATATATATATATATACACTCAATTATAGATTTAAAAAATCAATTATAAATCACGGATTTTGATTACAAATGCCAAAGATTACAAATGCCCACATGAAAAAGCTATAGCCATCTATATTACTCACTGCTGGTAATCACATTAGATACCGACATTAAACAGCTATAACCAGCTGGAAGTCCGGATAAGTACATATGTTTTTTTAATTCGAAAAAATTACGAGAGCTTCTATGGGCGTATGTATTTTTTGTACAGTCGTGCTATAAGCATGCCGAGCAAAAAATTTCTTCAATAACGTGTCGTTTTTAAACGAAATTAAGTTCAGATCTTTTAAAATATTTTGCTTAACGCTTATTTTTAAAATAAAATTTGTAACCCACCAGAAAATGCTTCTACTTATACCAAAAAATTTATGCATGCTTGTTTTCGTACGAAATGTTTGAAAAGGAAACTAATATGTTTACAGTTTCCATTTGTTTAGAAGATTATAGTTTTTACAAGAGCACGTCTTTTATTGAATCTCAGAATAAAATTATTTACTATTCTTCAATAACTTTGGTTGGAACTGTATATTACAGACTTATATCAAATGTATATAAAAACCATACTTTACTTTTCACTTATAAGTTGGTAAGAGTTTGTGTTCCCGCATCTTTATTCGAAAATTCATTACACACAGTATGGTATTGATCCTTGTATTTTCCTAACTTTCTAGGTTTATTATAGGTATAGGAAATTATCAAAATGGCTGTCATTCAGTTATCCTACATTCTTCAAGATATCGATATATAAGGATATACCATATCATATTTCATTTAAAATAACTTAAGTGGATTAAACCATTTGTGCTCAAATAAGTAAATAAAAATAATTATTCAAATGTAATAAGATTTGGCATCCACATATTAAAAATTTCTTTCAAAAAACTCAACGTACAATTTTACCCGTTTTCGTTTTACATTCAAAATTTATTGATGAGCTAAATTAGCTTAAGTTATTTTATTTTAAATATGATCATGTATGCGTCAAACCATCATTGGTAATTAAAAAACTTTAGGATAAGTTGTTATTCCCACACAATTAAACACAAAAGTGAAAAAAAAAAAATCAAACCAAATAGTCCCGAAGCTCACCATCATATCAAGTCATTGATTAACACAATTCTAAAAATTTGTTTATAGTTTAACTATCGTTAGTGCAACAACTTTTTCTCTACAAATTTTCTGAAAAATTGGGCGTTATCTTTTTCTGTGCCCTTAAAATTTTCGATGACCCCACAGACTTTTATCCGTCGGGAATTTTTATTTTATATTATTATTATTAGAAGATGATTTTAAAAAAAATGTAAAATCGGTTTTCTTCGACATGTAACATAACGGGATGTGCTTTGTCTGACAGCAACTGCTATTTTTCATAATATCCAGGTTGTCGGATAACGAACCACTAGGTTGTCGGATAATCTGGTTTTATTACGTGGCGAAAAAAATGGTTTTTACATTTATTATTGAATGATCTTCCTACTACAATAACAAAAAAAACAAACAGGAAAAAGTTGTAACACTAATCATAACTAAGCCATAAACAAATTTTTAGAAGTGTATTTATCAATGATTGGATATTATTACGGGCACCCTGCCTAAATCCAACCTATTTTATTATTCATAAATAAGGTAATAAATAATTTAAATGTATATAATTCAGTAGTTAATTTCCCATAAAAATTATCATAAAATATAACAAATAAATAAAAAAATTAATTGTCAATTAACAATAATTCTAATAAGTTTTAAACAATTTAAATTCTATTTTAATAAAAAATGACAAAAACACTTGAGCAATAATGGTAACGTTTGTACCAATACAAAAAAAAAAAAGAAGAAACAAAAAAATTAAAAAATAAGCAAAAATACTAGAATGTAAAACACTTTGGTAATGCACATATTTTGTTGTTTTTATCTCTAACAAAATGGATGGAATGTTTTCTTCTTTTAAATATTAGTTTGTGACTTAATATTTTTTAATATAGAGTGCTTTGCAATAAAAAAATTAATTAATTTAAAATGGTGTTTGAATATATATATATATATATATATATATATATATATATATATATATATATATATATATATATATATATATATATATATATATATATATATATATATATATATATATATATATATATATATATATATATATATATATATATATATATATATATATATATATATATATATATAATTTTTAGATCATAAAATATTTAGGACTATAGAGTACTACACTTTAGATACAAAACTTTCGCACACATTCAATACTTCTTAGAGCTTTTTCTTACAGCCCCAAGTAAAGTTTTTCTGTTAGTTTCATACAAGGATTTGAATTACTTCATTGAGCCCATTTTAAGGTTTCTTTTTCTTTTTAAACATACATTCAACTATAATTCAAAAAATATGAAAATAAGCCCTAATAAAATACTTCGACAATATACCATTTAAATTTATTCGGAATGAATCGGAAATAAAGACAAGAGTAGATTTTAATCGGAATGAATCGAAAATGCGATCGATTCAATTATATTAATTTCTAATTCCATTCGATTCGAAAAGAATTGGATCGATTATATTTTTCTTATGATTAGCATCAACGGTACTAAAAATCACAGTTGAATTTTAAGGTATACCACAAATATATGAGATTACTAAAGTTTATAACGCATTTATTAATGGAAACGTATGTTTTCAAAGGGTGTTTTATACAATTAATTACATTTCCTTTGTTTAATGGTTGTATAAAAATATTTATCTATTTGAACTACTATGATTATTGTGGAAACTAGGATCATAAGTACTTTAAGTCTGTGAATAAATTATAATTCAACGTAAAAAAAATAACGAATAAAGTAGCCCTTAGGTTCTACGTACATTCAATATTAATATTTTAGTTTTGGATTTCCGACACTAATACACAGATTTATTAAAATTCAAATTTACATAAACTTTTCAATATTTTGTAATTTATAATTGTTTTAGCACTTTTTTTGCATTTCATCCAAAAAATTATTTTAAGTGGATCACTTTTATGAATCTTTGTATTAAAGTTTTCAATTCCATTCATATTGTATTCATATATGAATATCTTCCCAATAATCTAGAGCAATAAATTAAACTTTAAAAAACAGTACAAAGCAACAAAATAGTAAACTTCGTTTGTCTGATATTGGTAGTAGCAAACACGAAGGAATTTGGTAATTTGATTGTCTCGTTACTTACATCCCTTACAAATCATATATGTAAAAAAATCGATTCTAGATAATTAATAATAGAACAGTATAGACCCAAGGACCACCGGAATAAAAGGCATCTGCTGATCTGTTAAAAGAAATAGTTTTTTTAGATCTGGTATTTGTACACACTACTTTAAAGACGGTGACTGTCAATTGAATGATTTATCTATTAATTTAGTACAACTATACATACAAAATTTGAACCATCTTATTAAACTCTAAAAAATTAAACAAATATTTTTATAAAAAGCATAGCCTGTGACAAAAAAATTTTTATATGTAGTTATAATTTATTTTAACATGTTTTTATTAACTCGCTTTATTTTTTTATTGTATGTCTGTCAGGGTAGAATCTTGTAATTGATTTTAAGCTATCTTTCCGGTGCGCTAGATACTTGAAAATTGGACCATAGTACAGAAGTAGATGACAATGTATGGATATGTGAAAAAAGAAGAAAAAGAAAAAGGTGAAGAAAACAATTAATAAGTAATTAATTTTAAACTAACTTCTCGATGAACTAAATACTTGAAATTTGAAAAATAGCTCAGAAGTATATGTATGTATAATTTCAAACAAAAACTTGAAGTGCATGAAGCGCTTAGTTGAGCTATTAATGTATCCATTATATGTTGCATGCACCCCATGTTTTTCGTTTGAAATAAGAGAAATTATTTTATACCGTTATATGGTACATTAAAAATTATTTTTAGTTTATTATTGTTGTATCATTCTAATGTCAGCCACCCTATTTAAATTAGGCTGCTATTTTTTGTAACAGTCTAGGGATTAAAAGTTTATGTACTATATAAATACCACTTTCTCCGTTAAGTCCAAGTATTTCCTTTCGCCTTTTATTACAGAGATGTTCAAAATATTTTTATAAGTGTTTTTAACACGAAATGAATATTTTATAAATTTAAAAAAATTCCATTTTCAAAAAAGAAACATTTTTGTTTTAGGTTAATTGATTTTCTCATTTTCTGATTCAAAATAAATCAGTTAAGGAAGAAAAATAAAAATATGAAGTAGCTAGTGTGATAAAATAACTGCCCAATGATGGTAAATTCAAATCAAAGTAACAGACAACGAGAAAATTAGATAACTATATTCCAATTCCAATGAACTATTAAAATCAATAAAAGAGTTTTCAATCACTAAACATTATTATATACAATTCCATTAATAGGCTTCGCGTACAATTGTAAGCACAATTATGTAATTGTAAGTTCATTGGAATATAAATTTCTTATCAGGACAACACTTTGATACGCGTTCAAAAAGTAATTAATTTTAAACTAACTTCTCGATGAACTAAATACTTGAAATTTGAAAAATAGCTCAGAAGTATATGTATGTATAATTTCAAACAAAAACTTGGGGTGCATGAAGCGCTTAGTTGAGCTATTAATGTATCCATTATATGTTGCATGCACCCCATGTTTTTCGTTTGAAATTAGAGAAATTATTTTATACCGTTAACAGACAACGAGATACACTTTGATACGCGTTCAAAACGCTTTCCAGCAAAGAAACTATGAAGCAGTTGAAAAAAAAAAAACGCTTTTAGCTATTATTTTTATGTATAAATGAAATAAAACTGCGTACTCTTTAAAACAGTCTTATTTCTATTTTTCGCTTTGAATCCTCCACACAATAACAAAAATTTTTCTAAACACAGTAAATTATGAAGCTCTTGATTGAGTTTTCGTTTGTACTTGAATAATAAATAACATTATATAAAATATCTAATTAGTTTTTAAAAATATTTATATAAAAATACTTTCACATATATATTTAAATTATATAAAAATATACATTATATTAAATATTTTTTAAGTTGTATCGCCCTTATACATTTATATAAAATACAATTTGTTTTATTTATTTAAGCTTTTATTTATATTAGTAATTTTATTATTTATATAAGTAATTTATTTATTTCATTAAAATATAAATATAACTTTTCTCCACTTTTTATTTAATTTTTTTTTTTTTTAATTAGGGCAAATACACTTTTGGCTATAAATTTTATATATATATATATATATATATATATATATATATATATATATATATATATATATATATATATATATATATATATATATATATATATATATATATATATATATATATATATATATATATATATATATATATATATATATATATTGAAAATTTATTTAATATATTTTTTATGTTTAACTGGGAAGTAATAAACATTACTCATTGATTTTTTTTTAAAGTGGGTATGTATTTTTTTATAGAGACCTCCACATGCTATATTAATAAAGGCAATCTGTAATGGAATAATAAGCATTGTATTATTTTCAATTTTCGCTCATAAATCACCTCAAAAATAATTATCCAAATATTATGAAATTTGGTATGCACAGTCTTGACATGAAAACGAAGTACGTGTGGAACCGTTGGTCCCGGAAAAAGATTCTCAAGTAAAAATCCAAAATTTTATTTTATATTTAGAAACGGATTTTTGCGAAAAACATTCTTCGACCTGCGCTCCGTTTTCATGTCAAGATTGTGTATACCAAATTTAATAATATTTGTATAATTATTTTTCAAGTTATTTATGCTCAAAAATAGAAAAAAATAATGTATTTTTTATTACAGATTGCCTTTATTAAAAGAACCTGCAGAGGTCTCTATATAAATCACATTAAAACACACATAAATAGACCCTGCAGAGGTCTCTATCAAAAAAACATTAAAATACAATTAAATTTAACAATTTTTATAAATGTTCATAAATTTGAACCACAATGTATATTATCTCACTGACATGAATTCAGTCGTCATATTATATACGCAAATAATTGTATAATTTTGTAAATATATTTAAATCGATGATTTTGTATATTGCACATTTTAGAATATAAATACATACTACGATCATGAATGCGTCAAATTTACGGTTCTCAGTCTAACTTTTTTACATCATCTCTTACAAAAATATAAAACAAAAATATTGACATCCACAATAAAATAATTTTTCTTTCATTGTCTCAAAATGTTTAATGATAATACTAGTTTATAACATTAAAACTGGCAACCATTTTTAAATCCCCATAACTAAAAGAGATCCATAAAGATCCCATTATACGGATAGACTTAATATATCAAATTTTATTATTCAATAATTTGTGTTGTTATTTTAGCTCTTTAAAGTGTTAATAGGTGTTATCGTATTTTTTCATAATACACATATTTCGTAATTCCATTTTACATATTGCATACTATATTAGATAAAAAATCGTTAAAGTTTAAAATTTGTCATTACTTTTGTCAAAAGATTGAAAATACTATATAAATTTATGAAATATGGAAACGATCGTTTACATTCGTGAATCAGATGACGGATGAATGATAATCTAAGGTGGTTATTTTATATATCAATTTGTAGGCAATTTATATTTTATTTTATGGGTATTTAAAAATGACGGACGTGTCTTTGAAGTTTAATTAAGTAATAACATTTAATCAATAAATGTCAGTGTTTTATTTTACAAATTATCGTATGCATATAGTTATATGATTCATTTTTTACTGTGGCAAACTTTATACCCTAGTGCTTAAAATAAAATCATGCTATTAATCCATTGAGTGGTGTAAAATAACATTGAGCATAGAAAGAATGCTATTTAAGCTGATTTGTTTTTATGCCAGAAAATATTAATGTTTGTTTCTCTAAATAAAAATCAATAATATTAAAATCAATTTTTCTACATAATTTAATAAGTTTTAACTTAATCAATAAATAATATTCTACTTTTGCTATGTAATAACATATGTCAGTAAAATTCGATTTTTCTAATAAAATACTATACTTAAATATTTATTTGAAAAAAAAAATAATATACATTTTTCAAGGCAAGGTAGTATTTAACTATAACTTTTTATGCATTAATAAACTTTATAAAAATTTTTAACAAATATAAAGAAACTTTTACCTTTTATTATAAAATCTGTCGTAAAAACCACATATGCATATACTTAAATCTAGATTGCTAACCGTATCGGAGTATAGAATTTTTTTACGATTATTTATATATTGCATTAGACTCGAATGCGAATTCTACCTTTTATTTTTATTGTACCCAAAAACCATTCAACAAAACAACAATCCATTCGATACGAAAATAATTTAGAGATTGTTTAATCATTTTTATATATGCAGTTCAATTATTGTATTTTAGAAAAAAACTCTTTGAAAGAAATTACGCGATGTTAATAAAATGTATAATGCCTTCTTGAATTGG
The DNA here is from genome assembly GCA_020423425.1 of Chrysopa pallens. NCBI lineage: Eukaryota > Metazoa > Arthropoda > Insecta > Neuroptera > Chrysopidae > Chrysopa > Chrysopa pallens. The sequence goes on from CM035592.1 coordinate 115,086,743, forward strand.
TTGAATAACCAGGTTAAAGTTAACATTTGTATTCGAATATTCAACAAATAAACTAGTCATATCTTTCGTTCTTTTTTATTAAAATTTTTTATTATTAAAATGCAACTTAGTGAACTTTAATCACAAATCATCTGAATAATGAAGGTAAATACTAATTTTAATGAGACTTTAATATATCTTATATTATAAATAAATTCCAAAATACACCCAGAACTTTAAAATACCGCCAGGACTTGAGAAGAATATTTTAATAGTTATATTTGAACACTCTTACATGCCTAGTAATGTAAAATGAATTATTAGGACAGACCTGGAAAACACATATTATCTCGATGGTTTTTCTTTCTTAAATTGTATTTTCTAATAAAAAGTAATAACAATAAGCTGTGCATATTATTTTCGGCTTTTAGATTACAAAATAGGTCAGTTACAGACATTTAAAATTTCTTATTAGTTAAACCAGCTTCACACATATTTACCCATAATCGTAATTTCCATGGTTTTTTTTTTTTTTGCTTTTCTTAATAAACAGCGCAAAATTCACAGACTAGATAAGAAAAATTCAAATCTAAGAAATAGTTTTTTTTTCAGTGTTTTTACATGTTTATGCACAGGTGTACATAGTTCAACTAAATCAGTTGATTTGGGGAAATATTAACGATATAAAAGTTGACACAAACATTGATAAAATCATAAAAAAATCAAAATATCATGCATTGTCTGCCCATAAAAGCTTTTCTTTAGGTAAATTTAAAAGTTAAAGAAATATTATGAGGAAGTTTTTACAGCGTGTTCTAGAACTGAAAAATATTTTTTAATTTGTCACAAACAAGATCTGTCAATTGGATCATAGAAAATTTTTAAACAACTTTGAAGTATATTTTGATCAGTTCGATAGATAAGTCACATTTTCAGACCAAAGTCAGCTAAAATAATAATCATGATATCTATGCATATGTTTTATGTAATTTAACAATTACAATAATAATTCAAACAGTGTGATGTTAATGTTATTTCTATAAAATATTTTTACTTAAATTATAATAATTTATGAGATCTATCAATCCGAGGAATTTATGAGATCTAAACACATTCAATATGCATAAAATGCCTTAATAAAATAAAATTTCGATAATATTTGACTTATAATTTTTGATGTGAAACCATATGTTATATGTTTGTTAAAGTGAAATATTTATTGAAATACGACGGGAATGTATAAAGCATGTAGTGAAATATCAATGTTTAATATTAGTAGAACATGAGATTTTAAGCTCGCTTTTAGGAAACTGATAATTTCATATTTAAATCGTTTCATATTCTTACGTCAATAGCAAGATAATTATTTTTTCTATTAATTTGATTGTTAATAGAAATGTTACAATCTTTTGTTTCGGAAAACTGAACTAATAGAATAATTTACACTTTCGAAAATAGTCATTGCGACATAAACAATTATCAATGGCAAAACAAATTAAATATATCAAAAAATTAAATATATGTACTAAATAAAAAGGAAAATAGTATATAAATACATCGTCCAGTAGCCTAATAGTGAAAGAACATGTTTATGTAACATATGGTCCCATATTCAAAAATAATTATTATTTCTTTTTTAAAATTGTTGATTCTTTTATAAAAAAAATAAAAATTTTCCAAAAACTATACATATAATACATTGAAGTTACTGAATATGAACATTGCGTCTACCATTTCGTCAAAATCGAACAAGGCGTTCTAAAGTTACAGCAGAACAAACATAGATAGATGCAGACAAATGCAAAATCGTCCAGTTATGCCATAATACTTGGTCGGTTAATAAATAAAAATAAAAATTGTAGTGTTAGCGATCTAAATATTTAGTATAAACGTATGTGGTAAAAAATAATGAATATCTGGCATAAAAATAATTTGTATATTTTAAAAATAAATAATTAATTAACGATGTTCAATAAGTTTTAATTATAGTACATATCAATTTGTATTTTTTAATTAGTAAAAAGTGCGCGATATTTAAAATAATACCAAAAAGTCTGTTTTAAAAGTAAATAGAAATCAATTATTAAACTAATTTTTAAGACCAATATTAATAACGTATTATAAAAAAATTCGATTCTAAATTAACTTCTTTTGTTTGGATTTTTTTTACTTTTTTTTTTTTGAAAAATTCTTCTTATAAACAACTGATTAAAACTTTTTGCTTTAGTGTTGCATAATTTAGCAAATTTAATTTTTGTGTCGTGTAGTTGTTTGTACACTTTGTGGATGCGTTCGTGCAATAATAGCTTGTAATTTTGCTAATTGTGATAGTAAATTTGAATTTGAATCTTCCAATGATTCAATTTTCTTTCGATAATCTGTATTCTCGGATACTAATATTTCTACTTTACGTTCCAATTGATCCATATATTCCTTCTTTTTGCGGCGACTCTCCTGTGCGGATATCTGAAAAACAATATTTATGTAATTAGTTTTAATGCAACCCCTTGGGATAGTGATGCGGTTTAGGGAATATCGCTATATTTTCAGAAAAATTCAAGGGTATATTAGATACTTGAGGCAAATAATACCCTAAGGGTAATAAGACCACAAATTTCAAGTAAACATAATTTTATGAATCGTTAAACTTCACATGTAGATGCGTTTAGCTGATATAAACTCAACGAAATAGGTTTCATGTCGTTAGTTAAGCCGTTAGTTATAATGTTTAATTGCTATCTTAATTTTATTTATATCGAGCATAAATAAGCTACTGGTGTAGGGATCGATGTAAGTGTTATTTATGTATTTTTTCATTATTTTGAAAGATACATTTATCCAGCTAATGTGGCTTGTTGAAAAGATTCCTTATCAACATACTTGATCTTACATCGATGAAATACCTACCAGCAATTGCTCCACAAAGATGATGGATGCATATCCTACGTACCAAAAAATGGTACTCTTTTTGAAGCAAATTGTGTAGTTTTTAAAACTTCTAATAGAGGCGTCACTGTACTAGTCGAGACGCAAAACGTATGTACATTTTATTTGATTATTGTTAAAACGTGGGTTATTCCTTTAGATAATTTAAAGGGTTTAGAAGTGCATATCACAAATTATAAAATTTATCAATCATATGAAGGTTTTTAAAAGAGACCCATTAAAACGCAAAGAGTAAATTGGGAAACTACGAATGTGAAATCAACAAGAACCTCGACATACATAATGTGCTAATATTGTTATTGTAAAAACAAAAGTAAATAGCAATGCCCGACTCAGTATTCCACATCACATTTTAAAACTGATAAAAGAAAAATACAGAACGAGACGCGCATGGCAAAAAACTAACAACCTGCATCAAAAAAAAACCTGAATATTAGTAACAGACGAACAAATGTGGAAGGCTACAAAATACGTGCTACGTGAAAGTACAAAATTCCACCGCTAAAATACCAGAAAAAAACCTTATATTCAACGTAGGATAAAATCGAAGTTTTAACTGATCATTTTCACAATATTTTCACCAATATCGCCAACGGAAATAAAATTCTATATAAATAACACTGCAAATAAAAAATCTCCTGGAGAAGATGGTAATAGCCAACAAATTTTTAAAACATCTCTCTAAAATGCAATAACACAACTTAACTTCTATAGTCAACTCGTGTTTATTAGCAGTTGGTTATTTTCCTCTGAAATGGAAACACGCAAACATTATAGTACTGCACAAAACTTGCAAAAATAAACGGGAAATCAAAAATAGTGACAGGTTATCCATCATCGCCTTTTAATATTAAAATTGATGTCATTATTCAGTTTTATAATATGCACACCAATAACACACACTAATAAGTTTCAACAATAATTTATTTTAAACTGTAAACTAGTATGATTAAGTTGCTAGTCCGATTAAGTTTTTGTCCTGAATCCCTATGGCCAATTTTAACTAGTAATTATTATCCTGCTATCAACATTCCGAACAAAATAATTTTTTTTGAATATCAATTATTGAAGGTAATTAACAAATTTTTTTTTTTTTGTTATAATGACAAATAATTTTTATTATACTACGCGTCTCGTTCTCGATGATTGATTACTTGTAGTTCTGTTAAGTATGCTTAAACTTCACAACGTTTAGATTTAAATTCAAAACTTTTCCCGCGTGTCGGGCTAGGAGCTCGCGCGCGCCTCTATCGGTCGTCATATTGTTTTGTTGTGCAGAACGCTTCAGACGTTAAGAAAATTTATTCTGATAAATAATAATATAAAAACAATTATAATTAATATTAAATAAAATTTATTCAAGATGGGCAAGAAGAGATCACGCTCGCGATCAAGGGATCGAGATTGGGAGGATCGAAAAACGAGTAAAAAACTCAAAGAAAAGCAGGATCAAATTAATAACCTCAAAATGTATGATGACATTTATGCAAAGTCAAAAGGATAAAAGAGTTGATAATACAGGTGAGAAATATAAATATACCATAATATGAATATTCCAAACGAATATTCACAAATATCGGGCAGCTCCACACGAGCTCGTCCCAGTTCCATACGAACGATTGAAGCTTGTTACTTTTTCAAAAAAAAAAAAAAAAAACAAGCTGTACCTATACGGTACGTACTGGCCCAGTAGAGTGACGTTCAACAAGAACTATCTCAATGCCCCTGGCAGAAATAAATATATCTATATAAATATACAAAAAGTATATCTATATATATATAAAAATATATATACCTCCAAAGCAGTTTATATATATTTTTTCCCTCACTTTCAGATACTGGGGCCGATATAAATGATTCTCAGGACACAGCTAATAAAGAGTCCACGGAAACGGTGGTGACCGAAGTACCGGCTATCCCTTTGGAAGTTGAGCAGGACTCAGCAACCAGTAAGACTCAAGAAGAATCAATTGGGGATCAACATGAGTTGAACCAAGAATTTCTGGAAATGATGGGAGAGAAAGTCCCATCGACGAATTCTATTGTAAAGATAGACGAAACTGTTGAAAAACAGTGGTCTAACTGGATGTCCAAGGGCTTATCAGAGGACTCTCGCAAGGAACTACTTAAGAAGTATTCTCGAGTAGAAAAATTCCGCACCGAGGCACCTAAAGTCAATTTAGAGGTGGCAAAAAAGAGAGATCAACACTTCACTGACACCCAAAATTGCGTGGGTACAACTCTTGTTTCTCTTGGTGCAGCAATGTCAATGTTGATGGAGAATCCTGAAGATGGGGTAGATCACACACAGTTATTGAAATACATCTGGGACTCGGGAAAAATTCTTGCGGACGTGTTTAATCAACACTCAATGGCAAGAAAATCCTTTATCACTACCAACCTTGATAAAGACATAAAGTCTACCTTAGAAGCCACGGTTTCTGATGAGTGGTTATATGGTGCAACATTAACTGAACAGGTGAAAGACGCAAAAAATATTAAAAAAGCTGCAGCGTCTCTCAAAGCTCCTGAGAAAATATCAACAAAAAAGTCTACTACTTCGGGAAACTGGAGGGGCCCATCTGGGAAGGCCAAGCAGGTGGGCTACTACCCGAGGAGACAGTTCACCAATGTGAAATACAAACCGAGGCCATCCCAATCAAAGTTCCAGACATCGAGTCGCTCGACAACACAGACGTCGAGTCGACTAGTACCGAAAAAGTAGAAAAGGTAAATTTTGTTGCAGGTAGATTAAAGCACTTTATTAAAGAGAGGAAAGAAATTACAAGTGATGAATTTATTATTTCCTGCTTACAAGGATATGATATAACCTTTGAAAGGAAACCAATACAGCTTCGGGAGCCAGATACTCCAAACTGGTCCCCTGAGCAATTTGAAAAAATCAACCAAGAGATTTCCACTCTTCTGTCTAAAAAAGCAATTGAACCATGCGAAAATTGCGAGGACCAATTCGTGTCGTCTTACTTTCTAGTTGAAAAACCAGATAAATCTAATAGATTTATCATTAACCTACAGAAACTAAACGCATTTTAGTAATTTATTCAAACCACTCATTTCAAAATGGAAGACCTGAGGGCAGCGAGAAACTTAATGTCTCGGGACGCTTATATGGGAACCCTGGACCTTAAAGACGCGTATTTCTTGGTACCGATTAGTAAAAATAGCCGGAAATACTAACGGTTTCGTTTTAACGGTATCTTGTATCAATTTAGATGTCTCCCGTTTGGATTATCGACTAGTCCTTATATCTTTACTAAAATTATGAAGCCAGTCATAAATTTTTTACGTCTAAAAGGCTGGCTGTCAATAGTATACTTAGACGATATATTATGTATTAGCGATTCATATGAGATATGTCGTGATAATATAAATTTCACTATCAAATTATTAGAGAAATTGGGATTTTCTATAAACTATAAAAAAAAAAAAGTTCCATAATTCCAAACAAATGATGTAAATATCTTGGATTTATTTTAGACTCAGAGAAATATTCAGTAGATCTACCGGACCAAAAGAAAAATCAAATAATAAAAAGTTTAAACCGATTTGAAATAGGGAAACAGTACAAAATCCGTACCTTTGCGCAAATACTGGGAACTCTAGTCGCGGCATCACCAGCAGTAGAATATAGTAGGGCTTATTGTAAAAGACTCGAAAGAGCTAAATGGTTAGCACTAACTATGAATAATAATAACTTTGAAGTTCATATGAATATTAAACAAGAGGTACTGGAAGATTTTGCTTGGTGGAAAGCTAATATACTGATCGGCACTAACCCAATACGAACACTAAAATATAAAATAGTAATATCATCTGATGCTTCTAGGACGAGTTGGGGCGCGGAATCTAATTCAACGATCACCAGGGGTTTCTGGAGCCCAAACGATAAAAAATTTCATATAAATTATCTAGAGCTCCTAGCCGCTTTTTTCGCCTTAAAATGCTTTGCATCTGGGCTCACTAATTGCGAAATCTTAATGCGTATAGATAATACTACGGCCATTTCCTATATAAACAAAGCTGGCGGGATAAAATTCCCTCATCTAAGTGAACTTGCGCGAAAATTCTGGCAATGGTGTGAAGCCAGAAAAATCTGGATAACAGCCTCATACATCGCTTCGAAAGAAAACGTACACGCAGATGATGCGTCCCGAGTGACTAATTTAGATACAGAATGGGAATTGGCTGACAAATACTTTAGACAAATTATCAAAAAATTTGGCCCCTGTACTATTGATCTATTCGCATCTAGAGTTAACACGAAGTGTGAAAATTTTGCTCGCGTTACCCAGAACCAGAGGCATCGGTAGTCGATTCATTCACAATTACATGGGAAAAAGAGCAATTCTATGCTTTTCCGCCTTTCGCGGTTATTCTACCAACACTAAGAAAAATTATCAGTGACAGGGCAACTGGAGTAGTGGTCGTTCCGAATTGGCCCACGCAAGTGTGGTATCCACTATTTACCTCTCTCCTGTGTGAAGATCCATTAATTTTAGAACCATCGCCTGACCTTCTGCTCTCTCCTTGCAGGAACAGAAGTCATCCCCTGGCACACAAGCTTTCTCTAGTGGTAGGGAAATTGCCAGGGAGGCATACTTGAGAAAGGGAATTCCTAGAGACTCAGTGGACTTCATGGTGGACTCGATAACAGCATCAACTCTCAAGCAATATGAGGGATGCCTCAAAAAATGGGTTTTATTTGCCACAGAAAAAGGTTATAACATATTTGATCCTAGTAGTACAAATATCATTGAATTTTTAACGAAGAGATTCAATGAAAAAGCTAGCTACGGAACCTTGAATTCGTCCAGATCGGCAATTTCACTGATAGCAAAACACGATATATCCAAGGACGCCCTTATATCCAGATTTTTCAAAGGTATTTTCAAACGACGACCTACCACGCCTAAATATTCCACCACAGGGAATACAGAGCAGGTTTTGGAATATATAGAGAAACTAGATTTGATAAATAATCAAAAATTAAAAGTTGTATCGGAAATCGCAGCGACGCTCCTAATACTCGTGACGGCTCATAGACTCCTATTAACATAGATAATTCCTCCTATTAACTATTGCCTTGATTAACATAGATAATTTAAACGAGACTTCGTCGGGACTTCAAATAAAAATCCCTGATTTGATAAAAATGTCAAAACCAAGAAAAAACCAACCAGTTCTCATTGTTCCTTTCTTCGAAAAGCGACCAAAGCTTTGCGTAGCTTCTATAATCCTACATTACCTCAAACTTACAGAAACATTCAGAGGAGAAAACAAAAATTTGTTTTTATCTTCAGTGAAACCTCATAAGCCAGTTAGTCCTCAAACGATCGGGCACTGGATCAAATCCTTATTGAGCAAAGCGGGTGTAGATACTCAAAAGTTTAGCGCATATAGCGCCAAGCATGATGCCGTCTCAACGGCCTACCGGAAGGGAATAGATATTGATACAATAAGAAGAACCGCAGGTTGGACGAAAAATTCAGAAACATTTGCACGTTTCTACAACAGGCCTATTTTGGAATCAAATAACAAGTTTGCTATGGCGATACTGACTAAGAATAATTGAGCATGTTTTTGTTAAAAAATTTTCTATGCCTAATAAAATACATTAGTATTTATAAATAATTGCATTTCTAAATAATTGCATTTCTAAATAATTGCATTTCTAAATAATTGCATTTATAAATAATTGTCAGTTTTTTTAGAAATAAACATACAATTAAAGCTCTATCACAGACGCTAAAAATCTACAAGTAATCAATCATCGAGAACGAGACGCGTAGTATAATTGACCGATCAAACGAGCCCGCCGAAGGCCGAGGAAGAGCCGGGCGAAGTTCGATCGAAATTATACGAAGCGTCTCGTTCGAAGATGATCACTTCCCACCCAAAAAAAAAAAAAAAAAGAGACCCTCTGCCCGTAATCATCTTCATAAAAACTGTGATATCGCTATACAAAAAGGTAATTAAATACTCTAAAATATATGACGACCGATAGAGGCGCGCGCGAGCTCCTAGCCCGCGCGGGAAATGTTTTGAATTTAAATCTAAACGTTGTGAAGTTTAAGCATACTTAACAGTACTACAAGTAATCAATCATCTTCGAACGAGACGCTTCGTATAATTTCGATCGAACTTCGCCCGCCTTCGGCGGGCTCGTTTGATCGGTCAATTTTTATCATTATTTACCTTATTAAAATAAAAATTTGTTTATATAAGACCGTATTTATAGTTCAAATAAATAAAGTTTTGAAATATTTTCATTTATTTTAAATTTCGTCGACGCCCCGTAATGAAAATATATCTGTTTGCCAGCTTATAGTTTTTTTTATCTTCGTCATATTTCCAATTTTTTAATAAGGAGTTAAGAAACTAGTTATAAGACTGTGATAAAGACCAAAAAAATTATCTTGCTAAGCGAATGATACGATTTGCAAATTTTGTTACACTAAAAGTTATCAGGTGTATATATTTTGGTTTCTTAAACTATTTTCTGTTTATTGTTCAGCGTTTCTTATGGCCTTACCAGAATAATTAATGGTTTATTTGAATAATTTTACCGACTGTCAAGAAAGCTTACTTTTATCGCGAGTATCTTCAAACGGCTGTATGGATTTCATCTGATAAGGTATCGTTATATTTGTCTTAAAAACTTTAAATTTGTGATTAAAAAAATAGCGGATTTTTCCGTGGAGTTCGGACTAGACATACCCGCTACACCCCGAACTCTTGAGGATACTCTGTTGTATCCCTCACGGAACCGCCATCAGGCATTACTGAGCCTGGGAAAGACTGGCTAACTACTGCCTACTTCACTGTTGTCGCTGTGGGCGTCTCCCTGGTCGATCTCCCTGGAGGTTCTTCATCATCTTGGCCGCTGCATCGGCAACTGCCTTACAATTTTCCTCACAGCGGACCATCACTCCGACGAAGGTTATCTAGTGTATCATGGTACTAGAGAATTGCATCCGCTGTCTCTGCAGCGAAACGGGGGCACGAGGAAAAATGTTCTCCGGTGTTTACTCTTCATTTGTGCAACTCGGACACGCTAGATCGAAGTCCAGTTCTAACCTGACAAGGTAGGGTCGATAGTGCCCGGTTAGCATTTGTGTGACATTGAAATCAACCTCTACTGCTTTTCTGCTGAACCACATCGTGTTGTCTGGGATCAGACGGTGTGTCTGATCTATGGCAGGGGATCTGGTGTCGTGGATGTGGATTTGCGAAAACCGTATTGGTTTTCAGAAAGGCCCTGGCCTCTCTCGCTAAAGACTTCTAGGTGGTTAGAAATGATCCTCTCTAGTACTTAACCTTCTATGTACAGTAGGCAGATCGGGATAGGATGATGGCTCACCCGGAGGTTTGTCACCCTTTGGTAGCAGGACCAAGTGCTGTCTTTTCCAGCAGTCTGGGAAGTTACATTCTGTGATGCAGTAATTTTAGACATTAAGGAACATGTCCCGCCTTTGCTTGGTGGTGGGTTTGAAAGCTATGTTTGGAATAGTGTCGGTCCAGGAGATTTCATGTCCCCGATTTTCTGGACAGCCCTCGTCAACTCTTCAATGATCAATGGTGGCACATCGTGGATGTTCCCTTCTGTGGTTACAATCCTGACAATAGGATCAGCTGTTTGTCGAGGAAATAGAGGAAAAAATTGGAGGAGAAAAGAGAATCCTCACTATCCTGTCTAAAAACTCCGGGGTTTGATGGTATCTCGGGGCCTCGCCTGGCGTAGTTTGGCCAGCTTGTAATAAGGTCGACGCCATTTCTTACTCTTCTTAAGAGAAACGTCAGAGAAACTACCAACGAAGGCAGAGTGACACTGATGACACTCCGACACGTGCATCAGAAGAAAGAGGCCGCACAATCGAGATGTGGCAAAGACGCTGGGAATCTTCATCAAACGGAAGATGGACGTATCGTCTAATTCCAGACATCGCGACCTGGTTCAACAGAGAACATGGAGAAGTGGACTTCTATGTCACACAGTTGCTGACCGGGCATGACAACTTCCGATCCTACCTCTGCAGATTCAGTTTGGACTTCGATCCTCTATGTCCAAGTTGCCCACCGAAGAAGAAACGGCGGAGCACCTTTTCTTCACGTGCCCCCGTTTCGCTGCAGAGAGAGCAGAACTTAATGCTGTTCTCCATTGCCAGGGTACGTCTGAAAATCTCGTCGGCCTGATGGTCCGCGGTGAGGAAACTTGGAAACGGGTGGCCGATGCAGCGGCCAAGATGATGAAGATTCTCCAGGGAGATCGATTAAGGAGACGTCCACAGCGGCAATAATGAAATAGGCAATAGTCAGCCAGTCTTCCCCGGGCGAAGTAATGCCTGGTGGCGGTTCCGCGCGGGGTGCAATGGAGTATCCTCAAGAGTTTAGGGTTTTAGCGGGTATGTTCTAGACTTCTTCTGGTCCGAGCCCCGCACCGTGCCTAAAATCTCCATCCAGCCATTGCGAATTATAAAATTAATGGGTTGACCTGCTAGTAACATTAATGCCGGTATTTAACTTAGGCTTTGACCCCATAAATTCACTTTGTGTATAGTTTATTTTTATTTTGTTTGTTATTCTTAGTCTTGTTAAGTGCATTTTCTTTTTTACATTCGGTTTTGATTCTTTAAATTATTTTATATTTTTTTTAAATTTACAGATGGTTTTAAGAGGTCATTGTCAACATAAATTGCGTAAAATTAAAATATATCGCATTATTATACCACATCAGTTTCAAGGTCTAGTAGTCTTTGTGTATCCCAAAGTATATTATCTAAGATCTCAAGTATCTCATATGTAGACGACCATATGATACAAATAAATAGATTTATATGACTTACCTTATTTTTTATTTTACGTCTTATTTTTTTTAATGATTTTTCTTCAGCTTTTGTTAATGGAAGACGTGTGGGAACCGGATATCCTTCTGCTAATAATGTTCTTTTTTCTTCTTCTGTTAACATTAATTGGCCAGTTGATCCTTTCTGTAAAATAAAATTATTAAATATAGATCGGATCGGTTAAATAAGATCAGTAAAATTAGATATTATAGTTTGCATGAATTATTAAAGTAAACATTTTTGGGAAGATTCAAATTAGCATAAGAACCCCAAATATCTACTTACTGGTTGACTACTTATTAAAGGTGTATGGATTGGTTGGCGAGTGGAAGCTTGTGGCGCTATAAGTAATCGTGCCGGTGTTCGTTGTGAACGACTAGGTGATGTAGGCTGTGACGTTGCATTGTCTTCACTATCATCACTGCTGCTACATGATGGTGGTGTTGGAGGTAATGTGAATCCTGCAGTTGTTCCTTCTAACTTGATATTGATTTTGGGCATAACAACGCGTTGTGTGGTCATTTGATTAAATAAATTTGGTCGATAAAGTACATTGTGTTTTAGTAGACTGTGTGTACCACTTAACTGGATAAAGAACCAAGAAAATATATTAAATGAATATAAAATAATGGATTTTCACAAAATACATAATACATCGTTTAATGTTAAATGAATGACATCTAGATTTACTGTCTGTTTCTTCATTTTTCTAGTATACAAGTCGGATTTGTATACCTTATAATACTAATTTGCGGGTCTGTAACTTTCCAAAACGATTTCCAAAAAAAAAAAAAAAAATACAGTGTCTCGCTACTTGGGTAATCTAAAATTGATTTTTACACTTGTAGACGAAATTAATTTTATTAAATTCGTATTTAAGTACTGGACTGATTGCCGCCTGTCGTATTTAAAAGTAATACAGACATAATATAGATAAAATAAAATTTACCATTGGATCTGATATTTCGATGTGATATTTATGTTTTCGACTCTGTTTTGCATGTGTTGAGGAGCCAGCTGGTGAAGCTGGGCATGATGATGTTGGACTATCTGTTTCACTTAATGGTTCATCTTTAATATTGACTACGTCTACCATAACATTTAGATCATTTGACGATGTATTTATACTTTCAGTTTTTGATGTTGAATGTGTATTTAGGGATATAGCTGGGAAACAATCATCACCCATATCTGAAATACGTAGAAATATATATTAAATACCCTAACGCAATAAATTGTTTATAAATCCGTCATATAACTGAAATCATATGAAATTTATAAACACATAAAACATAAGGAATAAATATTAAAAAATTTGTTATTTATTAAAATAATTTTCAGAATTTGAACTTGAATTGAGGCGAATCAAAACAGTTTATAAAAAAAATATTCAAAAAAAAGTTTTTGTTTAGGCCTAGAGCACTCTTATGTAATTCTTAACATGTATTTTATATTAGACCCCGCACACGGTAAGAATTCTACATAAGACATCAGGTTTTCTGAATAGAAAATCTTATAATGTGTGCATAGCATCAGAATTTCTTATAAATATATATTACGATATTATCGGAAGTAGGCTACTTGTTAGTTAAAAAAGTAATTAATAAATTTAAATTATTTGAAAGTTCATTATGGTTCGTTATACGTGATCTGATTTTCTTATAAGAATTCTTTATAGGACTTATAGGACGATAGTGTGCGTTGACCATCAGATTTTTTGATCAGAAAATCTTACGATGTGCGCTGGCCCTTACAATTAAGCTGATAGAATGTTTTTGAAGGTGCCATCTTGTAACTTTTATGTTAATAATATATTCACAAAATAAGTGACATCTAATAATGATTGATTGATGGTATTTGTAATCTTTAAACAATTTTCAATTTTTTCCAACTGGTTTTATAGTCCAGTTGATGTGTTAAAATAACTTTCTCCGAGTAGTCAACATAAAATTCATCAATTTTGTGATACTTTTGATTTTGTGGGAGTAAAATTTGTTCATAAAGAGTTGTTAATTATTAATTAAGACATAAACTTTAGCCTGTACAATTAAAAATTTAATATTTCAATTTACTATATAGTATATGTTCAATTTTCATTTAGAATATGGCTACTAAGCCTCGCGGGCGCCTATACCCGTGCTATAATACCCGCTAGTATTATTATTGTAGTCAAATTGAGAGCTGTGTATCCTACATACTTCTTTTTATAAAATATAGTCAAAAACGTTTTTATTTAGTGTTCACAAATGTTTGCTAATAGTTGTGACTTTTTAACAGTTAAATTCCTTCACCTTTTCAATTATATATTGACTAGTATCAAGATGTTGGGGTTTAACTTCATAATGCAGAAGTCTAGCTTAAGTCAGAATATACATTTATAATTGTTCCAAATGTAATATTAATTTCTTTTTTATTTATTCCCATCTCGTTTCTTTGATAAGCTTTGAATTAAATTAAAATTCTAAGTTGTTTTATTTTCGAGCTTTCAAGAGCCGATTTGGTTAATAATTTTTTTTTCTTTTGGAATTCTGCTTTTTCTAGAGAAAAAAACATACATTTTTTATTTTTTATGAGAAAACTATTAAAATATAAATAAACTACGTCTGCTCAAAAATTTCAAAATAAACTATTACTTCTAAAAACGATACAAGACAATGTAAAAATGCCTAAGAGTATTATTATTTCGTAAGGCACATCGCACATGAGGTGATTTGGGTGAAATCGGCGAAATCGCCGATATCAGCGATTTCACAGCATTTTAGTCGCACACGGAGCAACAGAAGTTGCTCCAACTTTGTAACGTTTTTTGAAGAAGGGGTAATACATTGATGTAATAAATGATGAAACATCATTTAATACATCAAGTAATAAATAATATAGATTATAATAGATTATACTTTAAGCCATTCGCATTTCGTCTTACAAATTTTATATATATATATATATATATATATATATATATATATATATATATATATATATATATATATATATATATATATATATATATATATATATATATATATAAGGTTATATATAAGGTTAAGTCAGAGTATATTAGTATTTACCCATTTCAGTGTCTCCCGTTCGTTATCAAGATAACTAAAAAACGACAAGAGATAGCTAATCTGTTGATATCTTAAAAGTAATTCTAAGTTCGTAAATTGTTTACAAGTTAACTTGTTTTGTTTGTTTAATGTGATTAGAATAGATACAGATTATAGCCACTGTACAATTACTGTATTTCTACAGTTCATTTTGTAAACATATAAAATAATAATTAGAATCAATATATATTATATTTTTGAGTAATAGTATAAGATGTATTGGCTTAATTTTATAAAATAAGTCTAAAGTTCATTTCTGTTTATTTACTCTGTTATTGAAATGAATGAAATTAATATTGACGCTTGAAAAGTGTTATTAGAAAATAAGTTTATAAACTCTTGCAGAACGTCATTACTGCCATAATGAAGGAATGCTGTATCTATTGCAACGTTGCTACAACAATTAGGAGAAGAAAACCTAGAGAAAGAGGTTTTTCCCTTTTTGCTATCCACAAATAATAAATATGTCTAGAAATTTTTTAGGTTGAGCATTTAACTGAGTAATCCTATAGGTGAAAGCTCTTATGTATTTGACAACGTTGCTTACGAATGTAAAATTACATAAGATTTTTCTCGCATCATGATGGAATTCTTACGATTTCAGTATTTGATTATGCATATCTTACACAGTGCGATGTCGTACATGTAATTTTCTTATGGGAAGTAATCTCTATCCGTATACGACACAACAGTTACAACAATACCATATATGTGATAAAAGTATAGCATGTATTCAAAGATATAAATATTGCAGGATATTATAAGCATTTACTTAATACTCGCTACTCCTCGTTCCTTTTCTTTTAAGCATATGTATGTATTTAAAAAAATATATGATCTGCTTTATAAGATGTACCTATTAAGCCTGTTCTATATGGTTCAGGACATGAATCTAACCTTTTTTTGTTTGTATATAAACAAGCATTGACATGTTTTTATTTTTGAAAATCACGACGTGTGCGACTATACATTGGTTTCCATAAGCAAATTATATGTATGATATCGTCGATTTCACACAAATCGCGTCGTGTGCGATGTGCCTAAAACTACCAATAAAACAATACATAGAGCTATAAAAATATTATGGCTCTCAATTTTATTATCATTCTTATTATAAGAATTAAATCTGTATTTAATAGAATATTTTATTAATTATTCCGGAATCACACTAGAATAATTTAAAAGTCCTTAAACGTAATTTTTAAGATTTTCTCCGTTTGTTGAATTTAGATTGTGCTTATTAAATTTCATTATATGTGAATAATTATTTATGAATATATTTAAATGTAGAACAGGTCTATTTTTATAGACGCCCCTGAAGTCTTAAATTTAGGTATATCACAATATGTTTAAACAGATATCATAATATGAACCTGATTCACTAAAAATGATTTATCTATAATAAGAGATTATTTTGGCGAATAAGAAACTTGAAAACGGCAATATTACTATGAAAAAGGAGGTCTATAAATAGCTTTAGAAAATAATATTTCAAAAATAATTCTGAATTAATAAAAAAGTTTTTTTTTTTTTTTTTTGTAAATTTTCGTTTTAATCTCCATTTATATGTTAAGATTATACATACCAAAATCACTTAATATGGCAAAAGTTGTTAAAAATAAAAAAGTTGTAGAAGCAAATTAAATATTAAGTTTCGTCATAATTCCATCTCAAAATCAGTTAATTAACATATCAATAAATATATAACATGTTATATTATTATTATATAACAATTATTTATGATCTTCATTTTAATAAAGACTAAATATTTTGCATATTTTAATAAAATTAATAATTAAACAAGTGAATATAATAACTAACAGTGTATAGATACTCTGCGGCATGTCATTGAGTATCAATGTTTGAACTATTTTTTATCATTAGCACGCCTAGAAGTCATCTAGATATCCAATCTGTACAGTTATAAATACATATATAACAATAAAATGTATTATAATTATATAATAATAATATGTATTATATGTGTTTATTACGTATTATATAGCTAAATATATGTGTAATTTGAACTAAAATTGTGGCGAATCCAAACATTATACAAAAAAATCTTCCGAATATACACTTTTATAAAAACCAAGCATTTATTTCTTTATTTTTGGAATCTTTTACGGTTCAAAAATTGGGCCATAAAAAATGTTTCAAATAAACACCTTTTGTTCAAAAAGGACTATTTTTTTGCATTTTTCTTTTATGGTTTTAAAATTGGGTCATGGATTTATTGGACCCAATGGGCGGTTTAGAACTCATCCGTCAAAAAGCGAAAACAATATGTACCTATTCAAATAGATTAGGAAAATATTCGTATATTTAATAGTTTTTAATGTTACTGTCCTTTGTGACACGAGTATAAAATCTTATTTACAACAAATGTACGCTTACACCAAGTGAATATTGAGCCGAGTGCATACTTAGCTGATTATTCGTCTGAGCACTCCCACAAGCTACTCGACTGGTGTAAACGTATCTAGGCCTCTAAGTAAAGTAATGGTATTCAACATATCGCGATCGTATCATCTATTTACCGTCCATATGCTCATGACTGATCGGTGAATCTGGTAATGAATCGCCATCGGATGCTAGACTATACGAATGTTCTGTTTTGATTGGAAATGTTATACAGGATGAACCAAGAGCTGCATCTGTCATTAATCGATCATGTAAAACAACACTACTATGTGTACTATTATGTGTAGGATGATTGTTTGATGATAATAGTTCTTTGTGATCACGTCCACCTAATAAACCATTACTCCATTCACTTAAATCAACTGATGAATCCGATCTGAACACTTCTTGCATTGTCTGAAATAAAAAAATTAATAAAATTAGTATTTTTTATCACTTTAATCACCTTTAATAGAGAACTGGCAATTTATTTTTGAAATATTAAAGTTATAACCATTTTTAAATTCAAGATTTTTGTATTTGCAAATGCACTATAAAAATACAAGAATTTATAAAAATTTTATTTTTCATTTCACTAGTGATGAGCAAACCAAGACTAGGGCACTTTTGGTGTTGCCTATAAAGTCTGTATATATATAAATTTAAAATAAGTATTGAGATATATGAGCGCATTAGTTTTTTTATGTTTTTAATAAATTAATGGAAGATCAAGATGTGACTATGTTTTAATATGCATATTTCACTTTCACATAATAATAAACCGAAAATAGATTAGCGATTCTTGCCCTCTACGAAAGATTTGTTTAGGTATTTAAAAAAAAAAATGGTTTGAATCCATGATAAATAATGTATGATTAAGATTCAATCAGACCCCGGACTGAGGTAACGTAATTACAGACCTTGACCAATCAATAAACTTAAGCAACAGCAGTCACAGTCAGTATTTTGATTCAATCAGATAATTTGTTTATTTTAATTTTATTAGTTAGATCAAATATAAACCCAATTTGTTATAATGTTAGAAAATTCAATAATATATTAACTTTCTATTATTGCTAGTTAGAAAAGATATTTATAAGCACGATTAAAACTAAACATTGATATCACAAAATAATTATTTGACAAATCAATCTAGCAATATTAACAAACAATAACATTCAATTAAATCAGTAAACATTAAAATATAATTAAAAACACAATTAATTGGCAGTGAAGGATTGTAACATAGAGAATTTAAATACAAGAAAACATTTTACGTTTAACAGTATCTTTTCAATTCAAGAATAAAAAAAAATTAAATAAGTGGTCATTCCTATGGTAATGCTTTAGTGCAGATTATCTACAATAGTAGTTTTTTTTTTTTTTCGAGAAAACTAAGAGAGTTCCTTATCTATCTTAGGTATTATATAATTTCTGCACTTCACTAAGTAACAGGTTTAGGGCAAGGGAAAGAATCACATGAGCATTTCATCGTTCGCACTTTTTAGTGATGTATCAATTTGTTTCCAAAAATATCTATATGCCTGACACAGTATCTTATCATTGAGTACCAATTTGGATATGAAGAGAAAAAAAATGCATTTTCTATATTACAATCACATAAAATATTCTGCAGCAATAAGCTTCTCGTTATTAAACTTCGTCATTTATTTTGTGATTTTTTGTTGCAATTTTTTTCCATCATATCCAGTATAATTAATTTTAACAATGTTCAAATCACTGTAAAAGTATAACTATGCCATGCGTTTACATACATCACCATTAATCTACATTCATTTCAATAGCTCCAGAACGGCTTGACCGAGTTGAAATTTTGATTAAGTAAAAAAATACATTATCTACATTTGATCACACATATTTGTATCTATAAGTTCTATGTCATAGTAAGCAGATTTTATGATTACATTTTTTTCTCAAAAATCAATTTTAATAAAATTTAAATAGCTGTTATAAACCTAGACCATGCGTGTAAATATAAAATTTTATTAAAATAGGATGAATGGTTCTAGAAAGAATGGTGAAAAAAGTGGTTAATTCGTGCGCTTTATCTCCGAGACGGTTATTGATAGGTGATATGTTTCTAAAATGCGATCATCCCAAACATCCCTACTATTATTTACCATAAATTTATAAATATTTTTTAGTAGTTTCGGAGGTTGTATGAAGAGTTTGACATACTGATAGATCGGCAATCGGACAATAAAAGGAAATAAGATCAAGAAGTTCTTAAACGTCGAAATATATAAATATTTTTGAAAACAATACTCCTGATATCAACATAGGTGTAACTAAAAGGAATTAAAATATAAAAACAAGAGGTCTAGATACGAATCGCAAGATCCACACGAAAAATTTCTCAACGACGATAATAAAAAAATTATTTTGTTTATTTTTACAAATATGAATATTTAAATTTTTTATCCTCAATAAACATTACTAGATCGATTTTGCTATTCTCGAGATAATGTAGACAAAACGAACACATATACATATTTACACACACACATCTTTACAGGTATCTTTCTAAAAACGTTATAATATATATTTGGATAAAGTAAAGATTGTACCAAAATTTGGGATTCACGAAATCGGCCCATTACAAGAACTTCTCACTGAGAAGTGAATAATAATTTTACCATACGACATATTACCAAATATTCAGCTTAATACCAAATATAAAATATTTATTCAGCAAGTAAAAATATTTCGTCAATATTGAATTATTTTGAAGAATCTAAGAAGTTGACTGACCTTCAATAGACGTAGACATATGTAAGTAAGTATCTAAGTGAACTTATAATACCTACCTACCTAAATTTATTTAAGTAGGTATTACAAGTACTTGTAAACAATTTATTCAATAAAAGTGTACTTTGTAAAAGAGTTTTAAAATGAAAATACAAATAATATAGATGCTCGATTAACATTTATTTAAGGAAGTACGAGCACCAAGGCAACTTTTGATAAAAGGCTTGATTTTTTTTTAATACAAAGTTTAAATATATCTAAACAAATTCCAAAAATTTGAAGGAGATTGCCCGATCATTTAAATAAATAATTAACTTTAAAGTTGAGCAATTTAACATTGGTCTTATGGGGTAACCTTCAAACATTGATACATTTCCGTATTTTTCTCGTAAATCTGTCGGTGAATATTTTTAAAAAACTTATGGATGAAAGTAAATATATTAGTGATAAATTTAATTCAAAAACATTTACACTTGCCCGACTAATTAAAGTGTATTAATTAAAAGAAAAATAAATGCCGCCACTAGCCAATGTTAAATGTATATCTATATATTGAAAAAAATCATATGGTTACTGCGTTCCCCTTACCGCGCTAGAGTCGATACCTATCCCCACACTGCCTGACGCTCGTACTACCTTAATTAAGCAAAAGTTAGTTTAAAATTTAACGGTATCGCTATATTAAAACAATTATGTGAATAGATAAACAAACGTTAAAGAATACGTTCGTTTTACTATTTTGGTTTATAACATTCTTTCATAAAGTATAATTACCACTAAAATAATTAAGATCACACATACATAATTACTATATATAAAGTAAATATTTCATCCGTGTGTCAACGTATTTTGTGAATTTTAACAATGTAATTAATTATTATAATTTACAAAAATTAACATCTTTATAAGTTGTCATCATCTAGTACGATGGTGCGTTTGTCTAGTAGTTATAAATTATTGTTGTGGGTTATCACCGTATTATAATACGGTGATACCACCAGGCTAAAATTAATAAATAGAGATTATTATAAGTAGTGATTATGAGTGTTGATAGTGTTTGAGATCATCAAGTATGGACAAGGAAATAATTTGAAGAACCTGAATTGTGTAACAAATTAATATAGAATAAATTGTGTTATTTTAATAAATAGAGTTAATTAATGATTTAATACATAAATTATATTTGTATAATGTGTATGTTTTCTTCATATATGTTCTTTTGAGATCAAATGGCCCGTTTTTGGACAAAAACCAGAAAAGGTTTTGTTTTGATTTTCACAATGTAGCTTCCCGTGATGGATATTTTCGCTTTCTATATATCGAGTTAAGCAAGTCAATATCTTATAAGATCTTATAAGTTTCCTACCTGTAAGATCCCAATAATTGGGGTTTTTGGTATTTTAACAATTTTTCACGCAAGTTATTTTGCTTAAGCCATTCTTTGGCATAGTCCGGATAACAATGAACATCAGGAAAAATATGAAATATTTTCAATAGAAAATTCCGTCAATTGAATTTTTCATATTTTTCTTCAAAAAAACTACCGAACCGTAGCAAAATCCAGAAGAGCTAGAAAAATTTGTTTTAAAACATTGAACACCTTGATTTTTAACGGGACAAACTATCAATTTCAATTTTTTCAATGGGAAATAGAAGATTTTGATATTTGAAAATGCAATGTATTTCAAATACGTTTTCAATCAATTAACACAAAATGATACACATCCCACCTACTTATCATTAGTTGATAGTTACATATTATTCTTCTGTCAATACAAAATTTGTAAATTGTATAAAGATTCAAAAAAATTGTATACATATTGTATACATATATATATTGTGTATATAACAAACATTTTAAATCCCATGTATAAAACATTAATATTCAGCATAATTACTGTATCGTGTTTGGAAAAATTGCATTCGTTCCTTAGCGTAAAATCCCAAAAAATATCAAAGTGTTTTCTTTGTAAGATTGGAATATTCGGTTTTTATAACCAGTCCCTTTTACTGAAAAGTTTCAAAAATAACAATTTTTTCTATGTAAGATAGGACTATGCTGCTTTTACAATCGCTGTTAAATGATGAAATAAAA
Organism: Chrysopa pallens; assembly: GCA_020423425.1. Classification (NCBI taxonomy): domain Eukaryota; kingdom Metazoa; phylum Arthropoda; class Insecta; order Neuroptera; family Chrysopidae; genus Chrysopa; species Chrysopa pallens. The sequence goes on from CM035592.1 coordinate 115,108,906, forward strand.
TAATAATTATAAAATAAGGAATTTTTTTTACCCGTTCCTTTTAGGGAATAACTACAAAAATACCAACTTTTTCTATATAAGATATGAACTGCGGTTTTTTGAAATGGATGTGAAATGGTTAGGCGATTTAGATACAAACATACATGTATACATGCACACATAAACACATACATACTTTGGTACATACATGCATACAAATATAAATACGTATAAAAATGCAAACATGCATACATATATACATACACATATACATTTGCATTTATACAAACACTAGCAGATTCGGTCACGCGTTGCTTTGACATTTTGGAGCACCTTGTATTTATTGTGGGGGCATTCGGTATTTTGTGTAGGAAACCCGTGACACAAAATTTGTAAATGTACATCCGGTATTTGGTATGGGACAACCGGTTTTCCAGGCCGGCCTTCGGCCTTGACTCCGCGTCAGAAAAAAGTACGAAACCCTTGACACGAATTTTTTATATATATGTTATATTATACACGCGGTGTGTGATATGCGACACTTGATATCGGTCCCTTATCCCACGGGTTGCAATGTAAACGGAAAAAATGTAATTATTTACGACATCAAATTAGAAACCTCAAAAATAACAGTATTTATCCACTATTTAATGGATGTTATTATACATATAAACCTTCCTCTTCAATCACTCTATCTATTAAAAAAAACCGCATCTAAATCCGTTGCGTAGTTTTAAAGATTTAAGCATACATAGGAATATAGGGACAGAGAAAGCGACGTTTTATACTATGTAGTGATACACATATACCTTTGTAGTATTTTATTTTAGCGAGCTCAAAGTATTATAAGGCTATCCGAATCGCAGTTGAAGTATTTTGGGCCAATCCATGCGCAGAACTGTTCTAGCAAAATATGAAACTATATAATATGCACGAGCATGTTCAAAAATAATTACTTGTGCGCATTATTCGGTCCACACATGAGCACTGCCAATAAATTAGGTTTTTCTTAAATACAGGGACCACATATACGCACTATTTATAAATTAGTTATAAATGTGAGTAAAATCTGGACTTTGGGTAAAATAAGATATATGAGACCAACCAATGCACAGTTGAATAATTTTGGACCACTTATGCGAAGAACTGTTTTTCGAGATCTGTGAGTTACTCAGTAATATTTTATATATTTAGATGTTTTTGATTGGATCAAAAACGTGTTGATGATGATTTTTCCTTCATTCCCCAAGGGAACGTATGGCCCCCACAAAAGCTCTCCATCGGACATATTTCTTAGCCACCCGCTTTGCTTGTATCCAACTCTTGCATTCTTCCTATAATTCTTTTTCCATCAATCTTCTCCATGCCATCCTTGGCCCACCCCTCTTCCATATTATTAAGGTATTTTTTAAAAACCTTCTACGAATAGTATCGCTACCCATAACTGTATTATATACTCATATACTCATCTATAAATTTGTATAAAATTTTCCTTTTACGAAAATTTTGAAAACTGTAGTGTTTGTTTTTTCGGAGACCGTAAAATTTTTGATTGACCTCACAAACTTCAATTTACCGAAAATTCGTTTTATTATGGGCATCCAATCCAGTATATTAAATAAAATCATTTTTAATATCAAATTTATAAGGTATTTCTTATGAATTATATAACTCATACTAAATCAACACAAATTAACGATTTAAAAAACTAAATTATTAGTTGTAGTAAACGTAATGGTAGAGAATGAATTAACATATTACGTTAGAGTTTAATTCATAAGACGATCCTTGTTTTCAGATTTAAGTAGTAAGGTGTTAAAAGTAGGTTTTATATTTTAACTAATTCTTGTTGCTAAGTTTGATTTGTTACGTATTAATATTATTTTTTGATTGCGGTTCACTGAACTGACAGTATAAAATTACAATTTTTGAACAAATTGTTGAAGAAGTATTAACTTGTTTTGGTTGTCTTTTTTTATACACAATGTCTCACATATAATTGGCAAGTATTTATTTTTTGTAAAAATTTTGTCAATAATATTATATACTTAATAATAAATATTTGTTAATAATATTGTTAGTATTGGTTATATTAACTATAATTATACAAATATAGGAGAAATTTTATTTAAAAATTTTGAAATATTACACATTTTCTATATGTTTCTTGAAAAACAGAGTTTTTCATATGATTTTATGAAGATGCGTCATAATATTGTATAGTTGAAGCCCCAATATACTCTGTATGTGCTTCTTTGTTTATGTGCTTCTGTGATTTCCCGGAAATCACAACATTCTATTTGCACACGGAACAATTTATGAAGTTTTTTGAAGAACGGGTTATACATTGAATATTTTCCTTTAATTAAAATATGTATGTACAGTATCTTAATGGATGAAATATATCAGATAACATGTAGAATATAATAGAATTTACACCAATGGAAATTTTTATTTCTTTTTACTAAATTTTTTAGTATATGTATATTTATATAACGGTTGCAATATACACGATTTAAATACCATGCATGTGATAGTATTACGAGTATTTTAGGATGATAAAAGTATTACGAGTAAAGTAGGATTTTTGAAGAAAATATTTAATATACTCCCAATAATCCTCGTTTCTCTTCATAGCTACACCTATTCGTCCTATTCAATATGTTTTAAGTGATTAATATTATTTGAATCGTTTGTTTTTTAAATTACGTTTGAACATAAATTAGTACTGACATGTTTATATTTGTACAATATAAATAATAATAATAATAATAATAATAATAGTTTAATTATATATAAACTATCTTTGTTATAAACATTGAATTTTATGGCAGTATAAATAAGAATAAAATAATTTGTCGTATGGGATATTATGAAAGTAGGATTAAATATGCGATATTTTTATCATAGACATTATTTTAAACCACATTTTATTATAATTTGGTCAATATATAAATACTGTACAATTTGGATTAATTTGGATCATACAATAGCTAAATACAAAATCATCCACATTATACATAATAATCCAACAAGAATGGATGGCATGACATTGGTTTTTAATTGCTTACTAAATAAAAATAGTTAGTTCTTATTTCTTAATAAATAATTATGTTGCAATATAAAATAAAAAATTTTAGAAAAATAAACAAAAAGTATCAATTCAATAATAAAAGTATATTTAGCAAATTGTTTTTAATACTAATTTTTGCAATTATAATTGCAGTTTTATTTTTTAATTATTTTGTTTATAATCAGCAATTTAATCAATTATTTGAGCGGTGCAAAAAATAAAAAAAATTTTACTAAAAAATAAATCCCTAAAAAATCACAAAATTTGATTGTAAAACAAAATATGAAGTAAAAAACTCCAAATTTCAAAATTTCATTCTTCAAACTTCAAATCACCCATGTACTTTACTTTTTTTTCATATGTTTATCTGTGTGCTATTTATCATTTAAAAATTAATTAATAAGCTGAACTTTTGATTGTGTATTATAAAAATATGTTCGAGAATGTCCAAAATTGGTTGATTGAGTCCCATGACTCCATATCCCATTAGTTTAATTGTAAAAGATTGGAGAAAATATACATAATCATAAATGTTTCTTTCAAAAGTAGGATATGTTAATTAGACATATTTGTATTAAAACCGTTTCGGAGTGGAGGTAATTTTTAACATAGAAACCTTTTTGAGCAAAGAAACTAAAAAATTTTGTTTGTATGTATGCTCGCACATCATACCAAAAAAGCCTATCTGATTTTCATGTAAATAGCATTCGAAGTTGAGAATTTAAATGGTAAGAGGAGACCTACAACAAACTTTATAAATTGCCCGTTCGAAACTAATAAAATTAAATATATATGTAAATGAATAAAATAATTTATAAATTATTTATTTACAAAATGATTTACAAATTCTTTACAAACTGACTTTTTTAATATAAGAGTATGACGTAATCTAAAGTTAATGTTTAATAGTGACTTACTGAACAGTCACAATCCAGATCAACAATCTCGCACAAGAATTTTTAGCATTGCAAATCTAAATTTCAAAGGAATTGTTCATAAAAACCGATTGTTTTTATTAAAAATGTGTTAATCAAAATTTTTTTCGCTTTTGCGAAAGAATTTCAAGTTACAAATTTAATTGTTTATTAATTTGTTCTGTATCTGTTCTAGATGGACTAAAGACTTAAAAATTTTAAACGTGGTTGTCAATTGGAATGCAATTATTTCTATTATTCTAACACTTTCACCATATTTTTATAGACACGGTTCTAACTGTTAAATAAAAATTATAAAATATATAATTTTATATTAATAAATACAAAATACTTTACATTACTTTCATACAAATTTAAAACTTAATATAGATAGATCCTTCTAAGTCTAAAATAATGTCCTCTTAAAATAATTCATACTGAAAATTAATTAATTATACACCATGATACACACCATGATATAGAAAATAATTATATTAATAAAAAAACATTTTTATAGATATTGCATTTATAAAACATTGTTATACATACTGATGCAATGGATACTAAGAGATGTTTCTTCAAGCGTCAAAGCAACTAAAAATAACAACTAACAGTGTTAAATGTTTAGATTCTCGATACATGGTTCATTACCAATAATTGTATCAATATATAATAATAACATGTACTATACCAACTGTTTCGTTATCGATTATAGTATTGTAGTCTTGCTTCGCGAGTCTTAATCTAAACGGTTTTTAGAATATTTAAACATCAAACGTGTTTTTACTTAGTCCTCGATAAACTTTCAACAAAATAATATAAAATACTGGTCATGAAAACGAAAAGAAATGTCCGAAATCTCGATCTAAATCCATCTCACGTATATATCATTCTAAGAGTAATTGAGACGAAAGGATAGATCAACCTCACGACGGCTGTACAATCGTTTGTGGATATTCATAAGGACCAATTACAACAAATAGAGATGTAAAACTGGAACTCTTTATTGGAATGCATTATATTTATCTCATATTTCCATACGAAATTTGAAATAGGGAAACCCAAACATTTCTGCTCCAGCCCAAACAACATCTTATCAATTAAATCTTATCCGCATGTAACTTAAGATGGGCAATTGCAAACGTTTTCGGCCGCGTCCGAACGACATCTCATCAATTTAATCTCAACTTTTCACACGAGAGTTGACATGGGCCAACCCAATCGATTTTACCCCGTCCATAATATCATAAAATACTGCTACTTAAATAGAATATATTATATTCTCATCTTTCAAAACGAAAGTTGAGATGGTCAAGTCCAAATAGTTTCACCCCGTCCTTACTTCAGATTTCCATTTGATGCTGTACCTTCAAAAAAATATCTATTCGATTACGCCCATGGATATACAACAAATGTAATCGTCAATCTAAATAACTAATTTCTGACGAACGACATCAACAACTATATGAAATATGACTGAGATAAATTTATTTGAGACAGATAAACAAATAATTGTTTTATGGTCTCGGCCTGTTTGGCAAGACCATATAATTATATGGTAATTGTATCAATAAGCAAATTTTTACTTTAAAGTGAGTTCATATATTTAAACACCCTAAATTCACAATTTTCTCAAATTGGAGAACGAGTGTATTGCACCAAAAGAAGTGGTTTCAACAATTTTTTTATAGTTGGCAGCAACGTAGTTGCGTATCCACAGATACGCAAACATTAATGAATAAAATTGAAGCATTTATTGATTTGAGAATCTTGGATAATAATAATTCAAAAAATTATAATCAATAAGTTCATATCTTTAAATACCCTAAATCCATAATTTTATCAAAAGGGAAAACGAGAGTATTCCACTCCAAGAAGTGGTTTCAACAGTTTTCTAAAGTTGACAACAATTTATCCATAGATACGCAAGCCTTTAGAGGAGGAAATTAAAGTATAAAATCTTCCATGAGAATATTATAGTCTACATTGCAACTTCACATTGGAACTTCATAGAGAATGAAATATAATTCAGAATTTAATATTATTAGCTTTAATGAAAAATTACTACTAAAAAAATAATAAAATAATAATTAAACTTTATTACATACTAAAGCTTGCAATAGAAATTGTGGAATTTCACAAACAAAGTCTAAATTTACTAGAAAATGGTACCGTTTCTCTTTGATAAGTGACGAAAATAGATGAATATTTCTTGCATACAGAAAATTGCATTGGTTCTGAATGGTGGTTATAAATAACAATTTACATATTACTTAAGCCACATTAATCAAATGGTACTTACGATTATTTCCACCAATTGGTTGGAAGAATATCTTTCACTACTTCACATTTAATTAAAATTCTGAAATCCTATTACATCATTTGTTTAGCAAGGTTAGTTTGAATTAAAATGAACGCGGTTCGAATCCTACTGCATTCATTTAAATTTTATAGCAAATTTCATGTAGCTTTTGAATGATGGTCGTATGGGACCTCATAGCCAGCAAGAAAATAACTAACAAATAGTATGTCTTTTACTTCACTTTAGGAAAAAATGAACAAATATACCTACAGTTAAAAGTATCATGGTTTGTATGTTTGTAATCTTTATAAAATTCTTATACAAAAGGTATTCGGGAAGATTTCAGAAAAATGCCGTTCGAAGTTGCAATTTTCTCGAAAGCCAAAAAATCAAGGGTCAATAATTTGTATTTGTCCAATTACTATTAATTTTATGTATATAAATATATATAAAAAAAAGAATAATTTACTCTTAACAGTTATAGGATCATAATTGGGCATGACGCAGGGGTTTAATTTTTGGTTCTGAAGATGAGACAAATGCCTATTTTATTTTTTTATTGTCCAAATTGATCAATGTGCACTAAAACTATAACAAATATAGTTTTACATTCATTTCATAAAATGAAGTTTATCGCAATAAATTAATAAAATGAAGTTTATCGCAATATGTTAACCTTGTCATAAATTATAAAAATATCAAATAACTGCTAGACAAAATTATAGGTTTATTTTTACTGTATATATTTAAATTCCAGAAAAATATAAGGAAATAACACAAGAAAAACCAATTATGTTGAATAATTTCATGTTTCTTTTAACTTTGTCAGTAAATTTCTCACGTGTAGGTTTAAAAGAGAAAATTAAGAAAAGTTAATTATTTAATTTCAAATAAAACGAAAAAAAAAAAATTGATGGAAAAGCAAGTGCAGTGGTTGTTATACATTATCAATATTACTATATTTCAGTATGCTTACAGTACAAATTATTAGTTCGCATTCAGTTATTCCCCATGTGAATGCAGATTCGTATTTTCGACAAAATTGTGAACTTTTAAAGACAAGCCTGGAAAGAATGCAAACAAAGAAAAATAATATCCATTAACTTTTTGTTGTACATAGAAAAGGTAGAAGTTATGCTTTTTCTTCTTTGTGGTTAATTTTAGATGAAGTAATAGAATAAATAATAATAATTCTATAGACTTCTCAACGTTCAAAAAATTTTGATATAATATAAATTCTGTTTATAAAATATTAATTTTTAGGCATTTATCAGTCAGCATAATCTAAAATAACTGGGAAATTATCATTCAGCTCTAAATATCTACAATACTATCATCGAGAACGAAAACGTTTGGTGTAATTGTCGATCAATCGAGTCCGCTAAAGGCGGACGAAGTTCGATCGAGATTATACGACATTGTTTCGTTCGAAGATGATAGTATCCCTTCTTTATAGCCCAAAATAATAGTTATTATGCAGATATAGAATACACAATTATATTGTTATTATGTTGATGGTGGAACTGGTTACTTCGTTCTTAACCAAGCGATGACAGCATGATAAATCAATCACCCCATTTATTTATTTAATAATTTATCAAACTGCCGCTGTATTATACAGATAATATTATATTACCGACTATCATAAAATCAATAAATAAATCATAAAGGAGTAAACAATAAGCAGGCGCAGTGGCGGCCATTTAAATATTTTATCCGTTGTGATTAATGCTCGCGAAGCAAGGATATTATACTATCATCCTCGAACGAAACATTTTCGTATAATCTCGATGGAACTTCAGCCACTTTCAGCGGGATCGTTTGATGTGCAATAACCAAATTTGATAAGAAATTATGGAGAATCCAAACAGTTAATGAAAAAATGTTTTAAACAAAAGTAGTTTCTTGCAGAATCTGTTGTAGTTTGGATTATGGATTCATTAGACCCGATAGATTGATTTTATTCTTAACATTCATAAACTTAAACTGACTTTTTATGCCTTGAATACGTGTCCAAAATTTCAAAGCGCTATTTCTTTTCGTTTTGAGTTTTATCAATAATTGGCCAGGCAGACAAAACTTAATATACTCCGACATATTTTCTCTCTCTCTCTCTTTGTATATATATATATATATAAGTTATACATCCAGTAATACACTTATCAATACAAAAGTATTTGGCAAGCATCCGGTCATCCAAATAACAACGTGACATCAGGTGATGTTCAACACTACAAATTTTAGCAAAACTAGCAGAATTTCATTTTTTAACTATATAAACTTGCGTTGTTTGTAATGAATTGTACTCTATTTTTATTACTTACGTAATAATTACTGTTACTCTGTTAAAATAATTATTGGTCGATATTGAATTGCAATTAATTTGTTTGGTTGTAATTAAATAATTGTGTATTTTTCTTTAAATAAAATTATTTTTTTCGAATAATTCTCTATCGGAATTATATTTGGCGCAGCCGGTAGGATAGTTCGTGAAAATTCACCTACTTTTAACGACCATCGTAAATTTTAACAACGGTTTATTTTCAAAATTACGAGTGTACTTCATACTTTGGGACGGAATCTACGAAACAAAAAAAAAAAAAAAAGTATAATTCACGGCAAGAAATACACTGGTTTGACAACATATTCGTGGATTGGTACACTTCAACGGTTTATTGGAGTTTTATGGTTGAAATACTTGGTAACTGGAAATTATCGACGGTTTATCGATTAACTGACTGGGTCATTGAGATTTGTTTCAATTTCGTATCAATTCAAAAACGACGGATTATCGTTTTATGGTGAATATGTTTGGAAAGTTCAAAATTCTATTGTAAGTACTCAATTTTATTATTTTTATCCTATGTCAAAACCATATCCATTAACACGCAGCAGAACAAACGCTAAATTAAAACGATGGTTCATCGTTTTCTAATAGCACTTACAGGGTCGACGGTTTATCGACCAGTGATTCAATAATTAACCAAATTCAGAGCTAACGGGAAAAGTAAAAGACATAAACAAAATGACAACTCAACATCAAATAATCAATAATTTCAAAATACCCGATTTTATTAAAACAATAACTCAATATGACGGAAATAAATCTGATTTATTTAATTTTATTGATAGTGTTGACACGATATTTTCAACATTATTACCATTAGTTGATAATAATATAAAAGCAATTTATAATAACGAAATTCGAAAAAAAATTATTGGTAATGCTAATGACGTACTTAACCAATACGGTAGGGTTAGAGTATGGGACAGTGTTAAGGAAATATTAATAAACCATTACGCAGATAAAAGGGACGAATATAGTTTAACAAGAGATCTACACACTTTACATCAGGGAAATCTTTCCGCTGAAAACTTCTTTAGTAAAGTTAACGAAGTACTCGCTTCACTTATAAATAACGTAGCTTTACAACAATTAGGTGAAGATGTAAAGAAAAATAAAATAGAATATTACCATCAATTAGCTTTAGATTGCTTTTTAACTGGCTTGAACAGGAATATAGGAAATATTGTCAGGGCGTTCCAACCGAAAACACTCTCCGACGCTTTTAAACGTGTACAAATTGAACAAAATGTTTACTACAAACAAAGTCAATTTCAAAAAACCCCTATTAAAATTAACAATAATTCACCACAACCAAAAACTATTATAAGAAATGTGAATATGAACGACTCCAGTAGACCTCCATATAACATTAACCAATTACCATACAACATTAATCCACAACCACGGTTTAACAATTCAGTACAACCAAATCAAATGAACCCTCAATACAATAATTATTTTGGTATTCATCCTCGTTTACAATATAGACCTCAAGTTAACAATGCATTTAAGCATCAAAAACCTCATTCATCGCAAACAAATCCCCAAAACATTAATAGATTTAATACTCCACAACCTATCAAACCCGCTTTGCCTCAACCAGAACCAATGGATACGTCATTTGGTAACCTTAGACGTTCATATCATAACAATATGTTTAATCCATCTACCTCAAGTTAACAATGCATTTAACCATCAAAAACCTCATTCATCGCTAACAAATCCCCAATACATTAATAGATTTAATACTCCACAACCTATCAAACCCGCTTTGCCTCAACCAGAACCAATGGATACGTCATTTGGTAACCTTAGACGTTCATATCATAACAATATGTTTAATCCATCTGGTCCTCGAAATTTTGTTTCACACGAATTATTTAATATCGACCCCAATACCACAAATGTTCCGTATTATGAAAATGAACCATATGACCATTATGGTGCTTATTGAATAGACTACTCACAATATAACGATTATTTCGACACACCACCAGACGTTATCGAAAATAATCAAGTTGATCTAAACGAGATTAATATTGTTGAAGACGAAAATTTTCAATTAATTACTTAAACACAACGGGATACGTAGAGTTAAATTCTCAACAAACACCCTTTGGGAAATTACGTTATATCCACATTCGTAGCGGTAATACCCAACTCAGATTTTTAATTGATACAGGCTCTGCCGACAATTTTATTGAACCTAAACACACAGATAACTCAATATTAATTCCGGTTCAACAAGAAATAACAACTGCGCTGAATAAACATTTAATAATAAATAAAATTAAAGTAGATTATATTAACGAATTAAATAATTGCGAATCATTGGAATTTTTAGTATTTAAATTTCACCATTTTTTCGATGGAATTATAGGAAACCAGACACTTAGAAAATTAAATACAAAAATAAATTATTCCAATGATTCAATAATTTTTAATACCATTAGAAACAAAATTTTTTATAAACCATGTATAAAAACTCCCGTCTACACACTAGAACCATTTGAACAGAAACTTGTAACATTACCTATTCATAAAAAACAAAATGACGTTTACATACCGGCAACAATAATAAATGACCACATACAAACAATCGGCGGAATTTATCAAGCTAAGGATTACCATACAAAAGTATGTCTACAAAATAACTCTGACAAACAACAGAAATTTTTACTGTCACAACCACTTAAAGCTGACATACTAACCAACTATCATGAATTCAATAACATAAACAACACAAATTTACCTAACGATTTTGACTATACAGACAATTACGAATATATCACAAATAATATCCGAATGAACCACTTAAATCAGGAAGAACAAAAACGGTTAACAGACGTGTGTATAGACTTTCGTGATATTTTTTACGAACCACATTTAAACATGACATTTACATCCGATGTCACACTATCACTACTAAGGATGATATTCCGATATTTACAAAATCTTATCGATACCCTCAGTGTTATAAGGAAGAAGTAAAGAGGCAAATTGACAAACTTCTTGAAAAAGGCATCATACGACCATCAAAATCTCAATGGTCCTCTCCTATTTGGATTGTACCAAAACAAGCAGATGCTTCCGGTAAGAAAAAATGGCGACTGGTAGTTGATTATCGAAAGCTTAATGAAAAAACTATCGACGACCGGTACCCTCTCCCTAATATCTCGGATATTCTCGATAAACTAGGAATTTGCAAATATTTTACCACCCTCGACTTAGCATCGGGTTTTCAGCAAATTGAAATGCACCCACGGGACATACCAAAAACAGCTTTCAGTGTCGACCATGGCCATTATGAATATACGCGTATGATATTCGGGCTGAAAAATGGTCCAGCGACCTTTCAAAGAGTCATGGACAACATGCCTAGGGAATATATAGGCCAAAAGGTTCTAGTCTATATGGATGATATAATAATCTTTTCATCCTCTTTACAAGAACATATTGAAACGTTACGAAAAGTATACACCAAACACAACTTTAAAACACAGTTGGATAAATGTGAATTTCTTCACAAAGAAATTGAATTCCTTGGCCATATAGTCACAACAGAAGGTATAAAACCTAATCCCAAAAAAATAGAAGTTATAAAAAAGTTTCCTATACCCAAAACGGTTGTGATATATGACTCCTACACCGTCTAAGTTAATATATAGAGTGAGAAGCAATACACCAACAAGGCGCAATATGGTGAATGTGGAAGCGTTTTGTAATCGAAGTTTCCAGTTTTGTCTCATACGAGTCCGTAATTGCTTCAGTTCCTTTTTTTTGAGCCACCTTTTATTTGGTGGTACACCTATATGAGTTAATTTAACACTTGGTAATATACCATCAACTGCCACCTGGGTGTTTTTGAAATTAATTAAAACGTTTAGATGAAGTTTGATAGTTGGTGATATAAATATTTCTGTTAATTGTTGAAGTGGATTTAAAAAAAAAAAATAATTAATAGTTTTATTAATGTTAAACGGTAAGTTATACATTTTATTTGGTTACATTAATACATACACCGTGTTGAATGGATGATACATTAAAAATTTATTTTTATAGGTTAATATCTATAATTGTTTGAACACGTGTTAGTTATTTTTTTTTTTAAATTTACAATTATATTAATAAAATAAAATTAAAAGATTGTCGAGTTGTTTATTAGTGATTCATATTATGATGGATAAAATATTCTGGGATAAAGTACTATGTAAGAGAAAAGAGAAAGAAAAAAAAACTCACGTTTGATGCAATTCCATTGAATAATTGATAGGATGCCAACACAGCGCTCGCGGAAGGTATATTCAACGAAAAACCAACGGGTGAGTTCCGGATTATATTCCAATCTTCGTTACTTTGATATGTAATACCATAAATAGTTGTTTTAATTGTGTCGTCCGATATAATTATATTGTTGACCGTGAATTGTGGTATTTTCTACACGAGCAATCAATAAATTAATGTAACCGTTTTATAATTGTGTTATTCTTCCCCACAAGGTATCTTGTAATAATTAAAAATATGATTCTTTCACCATCGTGGTCGGAATCAGAAGAGAGATTTTTTTTATTTTTGGCTAGAACTTCGGTTTGAAAAACAACAACAATTTATATAACAAGTTTTTACCGCGTGAATATCTCCGATCGAAAACACTGTGCTGTCATACATAAGTAAATATATTACTTAAGGTAATTGTTCTTCAAGGTGATTGTGGTGTTTGTTAATTAATTCAAACACCAATCCACATTATAAATTTGAAATGATTGCCCTTTTTTTTATTCTTCATTATTAATCTAATTATTATCTAATTAATAATTAGTTCATTATTTATTTATTTATTTATTTATTATTATTATTTTTTTTTTCGTATTTAATTTCAATTTCTCCTCTCTTCCCTCTTAGTTATATACCTTTGTGACGGTATCGTCACACGGTAACAGAAATTAAATCTTTTCTTCGGCTGTTGGGATATTATAGAAAATTTATTAAGGATTTCTCCAAAATAACAAAGCCACTAACGTAATGTCTACAAAAAGACCAACGCATTAACATAAATAACTCGGAATACTAACAATGCTTTGAATACTTCAATACCCAGATTTTTCAAAACCATTCATATTAACAACAGACGCGAGTAACTACGCGATAGGCGGAGTCCTTTCACAGGGTAGCATAGGATCCGACAAACCCATTTGTTACGCGTCACGAAAATTAACTAAATCCGAACAAAACTATAGCACTATCGAAAAGGAACTCCTTGCTATAGTATGGGCAACAAAACAATTTAGACCTTACTTATTCGGTACTAAATTTACAATAGTTACAGACCACAAACCCCTCCTCTGGTTATTTTCTCTTAAAGAACCAAATTCGAAATTAGTCCGCTGGAGACTAAAACTAGAAGAATACGACTATACAATCCATTATAAAAAGAGAAAACAGAACACCAACGCTGACGCTCTCAGTAGAATCCAACCTGAAATAAACCTAATAGATTCCGCTAATTCACAACAAGCTGAAATATCCACACAACATAGTTCAAGTGAAAATCTTAACAAGGGAATTCCCATATCAGAACGTTGTCTAAATGAATTTAATAACCAAATAATTATCGACACTGGACTTCGTAACGCAATCAATAGCGAATACTTATTGAAATAGAAGACAAACTGACTAAAGACAAATGTATTCAAATTTTTAAAGAATACATGAGTCCTACAAAACTTAACGCCATTCGCAGTGACGAAGATACATTTAACATAGTTAGCAAAACTTACGACGAATATTTTTCAAAATATAAACTAATACGCTGTATGACTCTTCTGAACGATGTAGAAACAATTGACGAACAAACTAAACTAAAAAAAGAATATCATGAACTCTCAACACACCGTGGAATTGACGAGACGTTCAACCACCTTAAACGTATACACTATTTTGATAACATGAAATCCAAAATAACCACTTACATAAACACCAGTGAAATATGCCTAAAATTTAAATACGAACGTCATCCTCTCAAATTAAAACAATCACCAACCGAAATAGCAACCAAACCGTTTGAAATAATACATATCGATGTCCTTTCTATCGAAAAAAGACAAATTCAGTAAATATGGTGAATGTATTGTCATACCTTACAAAAATTCCGTAGAAATTCTAAAAGCTTTAAAAAATTATATAGAGCGAAATAGTATACCTGATAAAATCGTACACGATAATGGATTAGAATTTTCAAATTTAGATGTACATGAATTTCTCAAGTTATATGACATAAAAGTTCACGTTACAGCTGCACGTAGCTCGACAGGCAATTCTCCCATCGAACGATTACATAGCACCATATTAGAAATATTACGAATTTTGAAACATCAACATAAAGATAAAGAAATAACCGAATTATTAGATATGACAATGATCACGTACAATAATTCAATTCCTTCAGCTACAAAATTAACTGAAATTATACGAGGTATACGAGACAAAACAATAATCGAACCGAAATCAAGCGCTATTACTGAATTCAATAATAAACGTATTGAAGAAAGTATCGAAATCAAAAAACTAATAAATAGTTGTAACAAAAAACAACAAGAACGCCTCGACCGATACAATGAAAATCTAGCTGAACCTCCTGAACTAGATAATGAAGTTTTTATAAAAAATGTTCAACGTAATACAAAATTACGTACTCCGTTTGATAAAAAAACCAAACAATCAGAAAATAAACTGACTTGTAAGACCACTCAAAACATTAAATATCATAAATCAAAAACAAAACCAAAACGAAAGTAATCTTTTTTCAGGTTTTTAGCTTACAAGCACAACATATTGAATACCACGACTTAACGAACACTAAGGGACTACTAGCATTAAATTTAGGACCAACCAAACTTACTTCCCACTACAACAATTTAATTCACATAATTAACGTAACAGATATTAGAAATAGTTTAAACCAAATGTATCACAATATATTTGAGACAGAATTTAATGAAACATTATTCTACAACTTAATAAATCTAAAACATCAATATACGAATTTAGATCATAAAATTTAAAGCATCGAAATACAACACTATAGAAACAAACGCGGACTTATAGATGGGTTAGGGACCGTTATAAAAAAAATCACTGGCAACATGGATAACGATGACGCACTAGAAATAAATAATCAAATAGAAACTTTAAAAAATAATCAGCTTTTAATCAAGGATAGAATGACAGGACAACACCAACTTAACGCACAAATGATAGAACGTTTTGATAATATTACGAAATTTATTAATTCCGAACAAACCCAATTACAAATTTTAGCATCTGTCATGCAAACTTTTCCAAAAGTCGAACAGCAGTTATTCCAATCACAATTTTATTCTTCTTTACAATCACAGTTACAGTATTTAGATAACCATGTAAGTGATATTATTTCATCTATAAGCTTAGCAAAACTTGGGATCATATATAAACATATTTTGACAAAGAAAGAATTGACTATTGTACACAATTCCCTTAGCAAACAAATTAATGTTTTAAACGATGAACACTTGTATGAGCTATTAGAACTTAAAGCGTTCTACAACAATAGCAATATCCTCTTCGCCGTTATGATACCTCAATTCACTAACGACACCTTCCAAACAATCAAGCTAAAATCTATCCCAGAAAACAATCAGATTATAAAACCCAAAAGTAATTACATTCTGTATAATCCCAATAAATTCCAATATCTTGAGAAATCTTGCAATAGAATAGAACAAAGTTTAATATGTCCACCTACGAAACTACGATCAACAACATCGGATACTTGTGAAATCAAGATTCTGGAAAATAAACCAGCAAATTGTACTTTACATCGCACTATGGAAAACGATTTCATCGAAGAAGTAGTAGACAACCACATAATAATAATAACTTCAGTCCATCTAAATATTACTAATGATTGTGGTAAAAATATAAAAAATTTCGTAGGACGACTTCATATTATTCTATCACAATGTCGAGCCAACATCAATGGTATTACGTATGGAAATTTACACACATCCGTCGACAATATAAAACTGGAACAAATCATCTACAGCATGGTTAACATAACTAATATCGCAACAGATATTAACCTGGAGAATTTGCAATTAAAACTCCTGGAAAACACGCAAGAACTCAACCTTTTAAAATATCAACAACTCGCACACATTAGTATTTCATTTATTTTATTATTTTTCATATACAAACGTTATTTCAAAAAGAAACCACAGGTACAAGTTGAACCAGCTGTAGTGTACAAAATTCAACCATCAGCTCCGGTTATTCAATTCCCTTGGGAAATCAAACAACCATCTTAAGGAGGGAGGAGTTATACATCCAGTAATACACTTATCAATACAAAAGTATTTGGCGAGCATCCGGTCATCCAAAGAACAACGTGACATCAAATGATGTTCAACACTACAAATTTTAGCAAAACTAGCAGAATTGCACTTTTTAACTATATAAACTTGCGTTGTTTGTAATGAATTGCATTATATTTTTATTATTTAATTATTACTGTTATTATTGGTCGATATTCAATTGTAATTTGTTTGGTTGTAATTAAATAATTGTGTATTTTTCTTTAAATAAAATTATTTTTTTCGAATAATTCTCTATCGGAATTATATTTTATATATATATATATATATATTTTATATATATATATATACATATATATATATATATATATATATATATATATATATATATATATATATATATATATATATATATATATATATATGTTTTCATTTGAAAATTTATGCTTAGACTACACACAAGTCTGTACTTAAAGCTTCAAAATATTGTGTGTAATCATATAATTTAGTGTTAATAAAATTATCTAATTAGTTCACTTGCCTCTGGTAGTACGAGTTTGCAGTTAACATGAGTAAGAAATTCACTACGTTCAAAAGTGTTTTTTAATGCATATAAAACTAGATGTTGGTGTGAAGCTTCTTATATTCTGATTAAAATTATAACTTTAACATCTTCTGATTCTATAAATGCGTTTAGTATTAGAAGAGTGTGAATAAGTTACCTATTACCCCTACCCCTCTCCTACATATATACACGTAACACTATTATATAGTACCTTCCCACACTTAATAAATAATATTAAATAAGTAGTAAGGATCAATGTCCTGGCCTGTTGTAGTTAGTTATTTTTCTTCATATGACGATAAAAGTCAATCAATCAAACGAATTAATCTAATTGATCAGATCAGAAATTTCGAAGTTTTT
This sequence comes from Chrysopa pallens, assembly GCA_020423425.1. Classification (NCBI taxonomy): domain Eukaryota; kingdom Metazoa; phylum Arthropoda; class Insecta; order Neuroptera; family Chrysopidae; genus Chrysopa; species Chrysopa pallens. Next base: position 115,126,794 of record CM035592.1, read on the forward strand.
ATAAAAAATCACTCTTTTCGAATATTTTCGTTCACAATATCTCACGAACGAATCAACCGATTGTAACCGGATTGGCGGCGACCGAAGTGGTTTAACAAGGTTTAAAAATTTTTTCTTAATTATTTTTGAGATTCCTCAAAATCTACCCGTTTGAATCGATCCAAATTGTATGCTAATTGCAAAATTTAAGTTTGATTAAGCCCTTTCGAATGGCATCAACCACGAGCCGTTCAAAAGTTATAAGCGATTCACATACTATCGTAGACAGGCGCGTCTCCCCGTAGCGGATGGGAGAACACTCGCTGTCCTTGGATGACCCTAAGTCTCTTAGGTGATGAGTTATTGAGGGCAGGGGTTAAATAAAATACGCCTCCGTGAACAAAACTCCCTTATAAAGGATTGGTCACACTAACTGATCTAGCAAGACAATCGTTCCCTGCTGTAACTCACTGGAAGTATCCGGAACCCGTACCATTTTTTTCCCCGAAGATACGGGCTACGGCTGATGTGAGCTTGCTCTGCTGACGTGTAATTTGTAGCGGTGGATCAGGAACCAGTCACTTCGGGCCTTGATCAGGAAATACGCAGTGAGTGTAATATATCGGAATCTTCACCACCCCGAGCGAGTCCAGTCCGTACGTGTATTCCGGAACTGGCTAAGTGTCGACTAGGCCTCAGAGTACTGGGGTAGGAGTACTATCTCCGAGGGTACACACGTTCCTAGTTAAGTCAACTCGCTCCACGACGTACGATGCACTGGTAAAACCAAAACATGGACAGCGTGAAGTCACCTATCAGCTAGAACAGCCTGAATCAGAAAACATTCTAACTGTCACCCAAGATGAACTAATGGAGGCATGCAACCGAGTAAGAAATAACAAGGCATAGGGATTGGATGGAATCCCAAATATTGTTAGAAGACTACTCCTATCATCTGTAGTCACATCAGTGCTCACATATGGCATATCTATTTGGGCCGATGCACTAGATTGACAAGAATCATGGAATCAGTGTGCGTTATTTCCGGAATGATAACTCTCACAGTTCTAGCAGAGGAGAGACGGGCCATTTACTAACGAAGAAGGCAAACTGCACTGTGCCCTGAAGAACATAGAATGGAAGAACGGCAGAACAGCATAGGCTGATGGCAACTGCAATAGGATACCGCAGAGAAGGGTAAGTGGACGCACCGCCACATACCTCGGATCGACACTTCGCTTAACCAGAATCACGGCGTGGTCAATTATTATCTTACACAGATGTTGTCAGGACACGGGTGTTTTCGAGAGTATCTACACCGCTTTAAGCACGATGATTCTTGGAATGCCCGGCCTGTCCAGGAGTTGTTGAAGATGCGGAGCACGCCTTCTTTGTATGTCCTCGTTTCGATCCACAGGGTGAAGAGTTGGAAAGGATCCTGAACCAGAGAATGCAACCAGATTCACTAGTTGAAGCAATATTATCATCAGGCTGCCTGGAACGCTACCAGCACGTTTGTAACAGAAGTCCTCACACACTTGTGTTCCATCGAAAGAGCAAGATCAAATTATAGATGATAGAAGGAAGATAACACCTAAGGCGCCAGAAGGAAGAGCAATAGTTAGGTCCTCCCCCACGAAGGCGGTTTCCGTGGTGGATAAGAGGACAGAAGAAAAGGGGTTTAGGGTTTAGTGAGTATGGGCGTTAGCGTTGAGTTTTAGATGACGCTGCGTCGAGTCTTCACATACCCAGACAATATGCCTGGAATCTGTAAAAACGATTTCCACCTCTTAAAAAAAATAAATAACACACACACACACACAGTCATACATACATACATACAGCATCATACATACATACATACAGCATCATACATACATACATACATACATACAAGCTATCTGTTACCTCAAAACGTCGAGATCTGATGAAAATTCAATTTTTGCAAAACGGGGTAAAACCATTAACTTCCCGATTTTTGAAAAACTTAGATTTTCTTATTTAAAAAAATTATTTCAATATCATTGTTTATTGTAATACTTTTTGTTACACAACATTATTTTAGTTTTCTTTTCTAACGAGTTAATGAATAATATTGGTGGTTTTCCGCCACAATGGATAAGCGACATACAATTGGTTATGTGAAAAACATGATATTTACAAATTGATGCCACAAGTAGTTAACGACTGCCCTTATGATATATATCCTGACATTGCAAATGTAAATCCAATTCAAAATTGTAACCGTTTACAAGTCGAAGGCGTAGATTCAGAATCATAGTTTTGGAATCAAAACGCCTTCACCTTTGTTTGTACTTCCCTCTCAAAATTGTGGATTTGAAGGCGATTTTTTATCGCAAGCTGGATGCCATTACAGGCAAAATTATGATCCGACTTTTAATTGTAGATTATGACGTGGTAATCCGGACAATTCGAGTCAAGTTTTAATGTGTTTACCTATATTTTTCATCTGTGATTTGTGCTCAACTATAAAAAAGAAACTTTTTATTTAGATTTTGCTCAACATAAACATGTTTACCACAATAACGATTTTTATCTTAAGGTTAATAAAAATTTATAATTCATAATAAATTACAAACCGTAACATGCCTTGTAATGTGACAGATAGATACTATTCTTAAAACTGACATGCGCTACAGCTCGACCTATGTCAGCCTCGTAATATTATCAGTCATAAATTTCTTAGATTTCAATTTTAATCAATTTATTTGGACTACCATACTATAAATTTAATTTAATACCATTAAAAGGATCAACATTCGAAAATTACAAGCGGAATAAATATAGATAGATAAATAGAAATGTAGGTATAAATTTGTATTCGTTTACGTATTCTCTACTAATAGTCCAGTCAATTATTATGTATTTTGTTTAATTTAAATAAGTGTATACATACATACCTACATTTATATTATTATACTTTATATTATGTTAACTACGATCTTATCAGACTTTGAAGGACATTTCTTATCAATTTTTAAAATAACTACTTACACATTTATGGAAAAAGTATTAATTTTATAATAAAGTTTGAAATTTAATTTTAAATAATAAAAATAAGTTTAAATAGAACAAATTCAAAGTAAAAACCTAAAAAGTCTTAAAATTAGCTATAATTTAAATGTCCTAAAAAGAAATAAATAAACTTTTACTTGTAATTCACAACGTCATTACATTATTTAAATGATATAAATGCTTGCCGAGGGATTAAGTTAGTCGTATTTACTTAGTTTGAAAAATAAGTAGTTAAAATCAATCAAATCACATCAAGTTATTCAATTGTTTATCTACACAAGTAAATCTCGCGGAAAGTTTTTGATCATATAAATTGTGTATTGTAAAGTAAAATTTTGTTTATTCTTTTTAGGGGATTTAAATAAAAGCTTTATTTAATAAGATTTTTTACTTTTAATTTATTTATAACATTTTAGTACATAAGAAGCAGTACATAAAATTAACATATGAATGTTGAGCTTCATAACATTTATAGTTGAAGATATCTGTTCACAATAGAGTTTCTAGTTAAAATCTAATTAAGCCTCTACAATTGATGCGAAGAAAATTTCTTTTTACAAAAAATTAAACAGCAGAAAAAAATGAAAAGTAACAACCTTTTTTATTTAACTTAAATACTAGATTCTTTTAACTAATGAAAGTTAACTCGGGTATATACTTTTGTAATTATTATAAGTTTTTAATAAACTTTAATAACTAAGTTCTTAAACTAATGTAAGTATACCTTAATGGTTTTGAGGCGGCGGCCGCGCATCACGCTTTACTTAATTAATTTGTTTATCTCAAATAATTATAAAATATGTTTATAATTTTTATGGTGTCATATTAAAAAATCGTGTTATGCCTATCGATATCGAAAGTATTATTTTCGTTTTCGAACTCTCTTAGAAATCTCATTTTGAAAATTTTCCCCAATACTTCTGTAAAACTGATATTTATGTAAGATCAAACAGTATTACAGAAAAATCGAGAATACATTAGCCTTGTAATAATAGAAATGGTGTAGGCTTGCTAAAATTAAATGGACTGTGCATTAAATAGATTAAATGATAAAAATATTAATACAAAATGTTTAAAATTTAATTTAAAACATAATAAATTTTAAGACATTTAATTTAATTTAATAACTAATATTTTTGTTGTAGATGTCATGATTGATCAACTTGCAAAAAACCTTATTCATTGAAAGAAAGTACTCATACTTAACCTACTAAAATGCATTTGTATAATAATTTTTTTTTTTTTTTTTTTTTTTATAAAATAACTTTATGAAGTGTAAATTTTACCTTAAATATCATAAATAAAAAAGTAAGTAATCATTTATTATTTTATCATTGGAATAATTAAATATTAATTGTAAAATGTTATTAATTTTTTTTTAACCATTTCTTTAAATTTTATGCATATTTTTCATTTAAATTTTATGCATTTTTTTTAACTTAAAGAAAAATAAAACTACTCTTTCATAATTATTTAAAAAAAAAAACACTTTCTTCGGTTTTATGTTTACTTTCTTCTACAATGAAAGAAATAATATTTTCTGGTTAAATTTTGAATATAAATTTTTTATTGGAAACATTTTTTTTTGTTCTCTGAGTCCTGTTGGTTTTAAAACGGTATGCCAAATATTAAATTTATATTTCAGCTTTGAATGAATCAAAATCCCTAACATTATTCTTGTGATTTTCTGGTTTCTTACGATTTTGTCGAAAATAGCACCATCGATTTTATTCAAACTAAATATATGCAGAAAATTCTATAAGCTCTACCTACACGTTTTATCTGAGATATTTATCTGGGATACACACAGAAATTCTGTATTTATATAGTCATTAGTATACTTCTCATTTGTTACAATAAAAAAAAATAAATATTTCCAATAAAATTATATAGAAGTAAAACAAATTTTTGTGATGCGTCGTAGAAAATTTTTAAAAAAATTAATCAAAAAGTACTAAATATTTTATATAATCTTCACAACGATTTGAATGTCCATATAAAATTTTAACTAAAATTGTTAATAAAATGGGTGATTAAGAATTTATGAAATATATTACCTACACTAACTATTATGTGTTGTATGATGCATCCCACATTTTTCGTTTTAAAACTTATAAATATTTCAATGGATAATTAAAATTCCAAATCACAAATTTTTATATTTTTATCAGTGTTGGGAATCTGTTTGGGTTTTCAAATGCTAATGAGGCGAATATAAATTATTTTAGTTAATTTAAAAAAAAATGTGAAATATGAAAAATTTTTGGAGAACTCTAGGATTTTGAAAATAAACACCGATTTTTATCAAATTTATTAAACCTCAAACTAAACGGAATGTGTTTCCAAATTAGAATTCTAAGACAGTATTTAGATCGCTAACAGCTTATAACTTTATATTATCCTAATGTGTTTTCAAAATATTAAATATTACATTCTAATTTGTGGGTGGAGCGTTGATTCGAACCGAATTATATATTATTTAATGCTCAAAAACGACTTGTTGTTGGCTGGGCGCAATTTAAATAAAATAGACATTAAATTATTATTTATTTTATTAATTTAATAAAGTAAAGTTAGTACGCCATTAGCAGCGTGTTGTTGTTGAGTTGAATATCTTAAATATTCTGTTCCGTGAATATTTAAATCTGGTTCGCGGCGTGCGTGTCAGATGTCATACGAGCACAGTATATAATTTATTATCACAGAATATAAAGTGTAGTAGTAGTGACAATTTTGATATGACACTTTTGATAATTTCGGTACAATATTTTAATTTACTCCGACATAAATATTTATTTATTTTTATGAAAAAATAAATAACTATTTTAATAGCAACCCGGATAAAGTTTATGATACAAGATGAGAAATTTTAACAACTATGCTTACAAAACTAGTTTCTTTGAAAGAACTCCGGTATATACCGCATTCAAATTGTTTTAAAAAATACCCAGAGAAAATTCAGCTAGAGGTTAAGTTGAGTAAGTTTAAACCGAAGATGAGAGAATTTTCAGTTGAAGTAGTTCCATGTTATTTACATTACCAATAAGTATTATTTGATAGTTCATTGTATATAATGTAATAAATTCGATATTTACTATACTTTTCCTATGTAAGAGTTTTTTTTTTCAAATGAAATTTATTATTATTAAAATTCATATAAAGCTACAGATAAAGCTAATTCAGACTGGTGCTGATTCCATTGTAGTTAAAATACGTATTTATTTATATAATTTAAAAAAATTTGGAACAAAATCGAAATTTATACTATTTTGAAATGCAAATTTTCACTAAAATCTGGTTCCGAATAATGTTGAAGATTCTTATTTTTCAAGTTTCTACAAATTAATTTTAAATTAACAACAAAATTCCATCGAACAGACACACCAAGTTAATAAAAAAAGTGGGTGCGTGTACTTAAGTACACGCGTATGAAGTTATATTTCTTTGGAATCATTAAAAATATAATTGATTAGCACGTAAATAATTCGCACTTTCATGAAACTAAAACACGTGTTGTGATTGTAGAAACTAGAAACATGTGGGTAAATATTATAAATATGAAAACCAACAAGTGCAACTAATAGAAGTTATATTTCTATTTTGTTGGTAGCTTTTTTACGAGACTTAATGAGCGGTTTTGCGTACAGCTACAAGCTGTGAATTTTGTGTGATAGTATAACTTCCAAAACATGTAAACATAAAAATTTGTTCCTTTTTTAAAATCTCAACTCAAAAAATATGTAATGTTTATTGGTAATGCACCTTAACGTTATTTAAAAATTTGATTCAATTTTTAATTTACATTTTTGGGCAGTTTTTTTTTTTTTTTAAATATTTTTAAAATTTTGACAGTACAATAAAGCGTCAAAAATTAATCTTTTTAAACAAATTATAAATAAAAATTATTTCTGTCTCATATGCTTCATTCCCTCTACTTAAATAATTAATAGTTAATTAGATATTCTTATTAAAAATTTTAAATTTCCGATTATATCTATCTACATGTTTTAATCGTAAATTTTAAACAAAAATAATACATTAAAAAATGCTCATGAAAGGCACTTTCAGATTAATCTATTAACATTTACATGTGAGCGTTATGTGGTATACATATAGATGGTGTTAGTTAAGTAATTATAAATTTTTAATTATGATTAACTATCAATTATTTTTGTGGAACAAATGTATATTCAAGGTGCAAATATTAGAAAAAGAAAATCCCAACTCTTCAAAAAGAAATCTGCAGTAAAAGATATAGAATACTAGTTCAACAATAGGCATGATGACAGTATTAAAGAATCAAAAAAATACTGATGCTAGGGAAAAATATATTTTGAAACGATTTAAAACAATGGACCAGTTTTAATAAAAGCATTAATATTAATATGATATTTAATAAAATAAAAGTAAAAAATTCAGGCACCGGCCATTTTAACTGAAACACCAATCACCATCAAACAGACAATAATGACGTCAGAAAGTATCAAATGTAAATACTAGTGTCAGTGTCACTTGAATTTCATTAACTGTGTTAAATTGTTGTATTGTGTCTACTTTTTTGCGATCACGATTTTTTAATTATTTAGTTGATTTGTGGTTTATTTGTGACAAAAATAAAAAATCATTAACGATGTCATCGATGTAGCAAGGTTTTATTAAGGCAAATAGCTTTAATTTACCAAGAATTGATTTGTTGATGTTAGGAGATTTTCTTGCATCAAATAAAGATTTTTGCTCAGCTGAATTTCGAAATGTGAAAACTTCATTGTAAGTACATTATTATTTGTCTTAATTATAATTTTACGTACACAAGCCTATTTAATACTTATTTCATAGATTATTTTTGAAGTTAATTAACTCGCAGCTAAAAAGTCATACTATTTTTACTAAAAAAAGTACTTTAAAAAAATATTTCATCTAACTCCACAAGCACTTTTGTGTAAATTTACATACCTATCTAAGATAGGTATTATGTATATTTATTTATTTATTTTTTTATTTTTTTAATTATTTTTTTTTTCTGGCTTTAGCTATTTTCAGCTATATAGCCATTATCCAAAGGGGTTTATTATTATTATTAAACAACAGTACACAGTAATGCTAGGTGGTCACCCATCCAAATACATATTGTGACTGCTGTTGCTTAAGTTTATTAGTTGGTCTAAGCATGTCATTACGTCCATTTATTTATTTAATCAATTTTTTTTAATTTTAGATATTCACGACCATCATATGGAGATGATCAGTTACGTTCAACTAAAACTGGAACGAAAAATTTACATTGTTAAGTGTAATATTTGTCCGGAACAAAAAGTCCATGCGAGGTCAATGATGAAAAAGTAACATCTGTTCGATGTCACGATTGTGTTGCTTCTCAAGGGGGTTGTAAGCATGCTATAGCGTTCTTGATGTGGGTTCATCGTAGGAGCAAAGAACCATCTTGTACAGAAGTACAATGTTAATGGTTAAAATAAAAATTATCAAGAGTTAGCACTACCCTCAAGTATATCACAGCAAAGGATTTATCTAACCGCAACCCTGTTTTACCATCAAATTCAACAGTTTTAGAAAAATTTTTGGAAGAGGGTAAAAAAAGAAAACTTAGTGACTGTGAATTAATTATCAACCCGGTCATATTTGTAACGAACTAACTAGTGTATCAATGCACCAACTCGTGCAAAAATATAAGAAAAAATGTGATGTATTTTTAGACAAAATTAAATCTGAATGCAATGATGAAATAATTTAAAAAAAATTGAAAATGAGACCAGAGGTCAATATAAAAACAGCCTGTGGTACGAATTAAGATATGGACGAATTACCGCATCTAGGGCCTATGAAGTCACTCGATGCCAAAAAAATGATGGGACACTAATATCACTTATCATGGGGGGGGGGATTCTCGACACATCGGCCATGAAACGTGGTAGAAATTTAGAGAATGAAGTGCGTGAAACAGTTAGTTTGAAACTGGGAAAAAAAAATTAAAAGTTGTGGATTAATAATATCAAAAAATTATCCTTTTATAGCTGGTTCACCGGTTGGAATTTGTCAGGATAGCATTGTTGAAATTAAGTACCCCATGAGTGGTAAAACTTTGTTAATTATATTCAAAATGGAAAACCCACAATGTGTCAGATTTTCTTCAAGAAATTATCACTTTCTGGAAATTATATGTATATCCATTATTATATAAAAGTACAGAATAATTAATAAAAATGCAAAAATTTCTTCTTTCTATTTATTTATTGTCGCTTGCTAAAAATTTATTTTTATAATGACTATCATTTAACTACCCACACACAGAAAAGTAATTATACTCTTGTTTTTTTTTTTTAAGTGTCAAAAAATCCCAACATAAAATAATCCTATTTATTGAATTAGAGAATTTCGTAAATTAATTAAACCACACGCTATTGTTATAACGTCATCCATATCTTTGAGAAAATTTAAGTTAAGAATATAATCTTAACTTGATTTTAGCAACCCCTGCTACAAACTGCTCTTCAAGAAATAAGGAATATCTCGGACTGATAATTTTTAAGAAATATTTGAATGTTATTATATTTTTAATAAGAAAAAATAAATTTTTTTTAATAATAATTAGTTATTAGAAACATATATTACTTTCAAGGAACACATGTTTAGATGCACGTCAGTTTTATACTGAACACATATTTAGCTTTGTTTGTGTCACACTAGAATCAAAAATAATGGTAAATATAAACTTTTTTATACTATTAACCAACTTATATATAACCGTTTCTATAATTTTAGAAGGAGTTGAATTGATTTTATTAATTTGCAAGTTCGTTGAATGTAATTCAGAATGAATCATTTGTTGGTTACTTTTAACAGCAAATAAAACAAAAATCATTAAATTTTTCAAAAAATTAATATCCCACAAGTGGTCCGGCCCGAGTTTTTAACAAAAAAAAAAAAAATTACTAATATTTTACTGTACGAGATTTTAAAGAAAAAGCAAAATATCTGAAATATTTTTAGATAAAAATGGTTATCAGTTATGGAAATTTTGAGTGAAACAATCTAGTAATTCAATGATTACCTTGTACGACATGCTCACATCCCAAATCTGAAACCCAAATCGGTAAAAAATGCTTAGTACCGATTAGTTTCAAAAGTTACTACAGTTTTAAATGTTTGGCATTTTTATATTTGGCATTATATAGAATATGTCAGAGCATATTATTTTTAGTCTTAAGTTTGTATTGTTTGCAAATATTGACCACCTATTAAACCCATTTCTGTATGTCCACCCGTCAGCAATTAAATAAATTAAAAACGAAAAGAGAAAGCAAGTTGAAATTCTGATGGCGTAATCTAAATTGGTCCATTAGATACAATAGAATATCATTGACCAAACTATTGACCCATAAAAATAGATATGAAACATGCAAAAATAAAATTTTTTTTTCATAAGACACAATTTGTATATGAAAAACATTTTTTAATAAACTGTTGAAGTGCACCACAATTTAAGCTCAAATAAACACATATGTAATCACGATACAATTACAGATATTTAAATAAATTTAGGAATTCTAATGATTAAAATAGTTCAAACATACTCAACCATATGTCGATATATAAACAATTAATTTTGTTAATTAATACCTTCAAAATAAAAACTCCAGCCATTTCTTTAAAAATTCGTGTTATTCTATGAAATATTCGAATGAAAATTTTCGTAGAGTAAATAAAATACTAGTAGCCTTAATGAATCACTCACTACATTAAATATACAAAAATATTTGTGATAGCAAACGAGTAGTATCATGAATGATGATGACCAAGACCAAAGTCAAGACCCATACCAATACCAATGCCAAAGAACTAACTAAACTAACTAAACCAATCAGTAACCACCAGTTGGTTCTTTACTCATGAAGTCAACAACCGTACAATGTCTTCGTCCGACCATGATCTTGAATTGCTTTTTGTTAAGTATATTTAGTAACACAAATGTAATGTTTCGAAAGTATGATGGTGATAATGGGAAGTAAGGTATGACATCACCAATCGCTGCCATATTTTATTGGTTAAGTAATGACATTACTGTATGATATGATGGTTATTCTTGTTTATGTATGTGTTTTTAGTGCTTATGATAGGTATCGTGATGTTGTAGGACTTTTAAAACGTGCATCTTGATCCATGATGAGATCATACCTTACTGCCCAGTAACACCATCATTTTTTGAAACATAGCCTAGGTTAGCCCAAGTAATTTGACCCTTCCTTGTTTATGTTATAATTTTTACTTTTATTTTAATTATTTTAAATAATTTTTTGTATGAATATTAATTTTATTTTAAATATATTGTGCTAGCACTTCTGAAACAGAAAAAATCTAAGAATTGAATTATTGATTATTAATGAGATTTAAACGCTGATATAATTATCTGTATACCCTTATTCTATATTCTATGAACGAGTAACAGTAATTAGCTATAAACAAGCTAGCGCCAAATATTAATATTTTTAAACAAATTATGTACAAAAAATATTGATCTAGAAATGCTCTCTTAAAATATACATTCCTCCACTTTAAATAATTAATAGTTGATAAATTATGTATAATTAAAAAATATAAATATCCAATTTTATCAATTTACATATTCTAATCATTAATATTAAATTAAATATATAAATAAAAAAATTTGTCTTGAAATGCTATTTTAGAAATGTGCAATTTCTGAAATTTCCTGCTTAAATAATAAGTTTAATTAATTAGTAATTTAATTAATTATTTGCAATCAAAATTACAAAAACTTTTTTCCATTTTTTATATTTTTTTTTAAATCAATAAATTTCTCTTTCGATATTAATCCATTTGATTCAACAATTACTTTTATTTATGCGTAATTAATTAAAATTATTAATTACGATTTAAATAGCCTCGCTAGACTTTGATGGCGTCATACCTTAAGAGTCGCATTATAAGAATGAAACCATTAAGAGCCATCTCTCACAATAAGTACCAGATAGATATACATGTAATAATATATATTATTAAATAAATTATTTAAAAATTGAGTCAATAATAACATTTCCTTAATTTTATCATAAAATTAGTACTGTAAGCATAAACTTATTGTTTTATACTTCCTATTGTTCTTATTGTATTTTTTAAAAATTAGAAAAATTAGGATTAGATATAATTAAAAGCGATAATTCATCAAATAACTTACTATTACCATTAACTTACCGTTACCATTCGAGAAGGACATTCGGATCCTGACACTTAAAAATTGATAAAGACACTCAAATGAGTCTTCGACCGACAGCCCTGGAGAAATCCACTAACCAAGCTGCAAATAGCTCACAAATATTACAAGGACTGAAAAGTCCCGGGCCTAACACATAGATGGTGCTAGTTTTATTGCAGTCACCTTTTTCCAGTTAATACTAACCTTCAAAAGACTGTTAAAATTTCATGATATTCTATTCATTAGTTTGTGAGTTATTGTGCTAAGAGTGACGCTACTTTTGTTATTTTCAAAATAATGGATCAAAAACAATTTCGTGTTTTAATTTTATATTGCTTCTTGATGGGAAAAAATACCGTTCAAGAGAAGCAATGACTTGAAAAGTGTTATGGGGACTCCGCTCCATCAGAAACAACAATAAAACGTTGGTTTGCTGTCTTCAAACGTGGTCGTGGAGACACCGATGATTCAAGTCAATCAAAACAATGGCAAAACTACATGAATTTAAATTCGAATTGCTCCCACATCCACCGTATTCGCCAGATTTGGCTCCCAACGACTACTGGCTGTTCGCAGACCTGAAAAAAATGCTGGCCGGTAAGAAATTTCGCACGAATGAAGAGGTTATCGCTGAAACTGAGGCCTATTTTGAGGCAAAAGATAAATCGTTCTACAAAATTGGTATTGAAATGTTAGAGCGAATGATTTCGTTGCTCTTGATGGAGATTACGTTGATGAATAGAGATAATTTTGAACCAAAAAAACTGTGTTTTCTTTGTTAGGCCCGGGACTTCAGTCCATGTGTTATATCAATAATTAATCAATAACTTATAAATTAATTTTTTGGAAATTTATTCAAATGTAAATTTAAGCTGTAAGGTTGCACTTTGTACACTCTAGGGGGATTTTGTTGGTACTTATGTGAGCGGAGGCTCTTAGGGTATGATTCTTATGGTGCGACTCTTAAGGTGTGACGTCTTCATAGTCTTACGGTGGCTATTTAAATCGTAATTAATAATTTTAATTAATTATGCATTAATAAAAGCAATCGCTGAATCAAATGGATTAATATCGAAAGACCAAATCGGAAGCAATTTTTATTGAATAAAAAAAAAATAGAAAAAGCCTTAATTAGCTGATATATATAAGAAAAACAGTTTTTGTAATTTTGATTGCAAATTAATTAAATAATTACCTTATCACTGGATAAATTACGGATCCTGATAGAGCCTTTTGGAAGCAATTTTTTGAGATTTGGTTAAATAAAGTTTATCAAACTTCAACGCTAACTTAATTGCGGTGATTTAAGGTTTTTATAAAATTTAATTTTGTTTATCTAAGTAAAACTGTCATTTTACATAAACGAGATAGATTCCGACCGGTGCGTATTTTTTTGATATGAGTATATATATATATATATATATATATATATATATATATATATATATATATATATATATATATATATATATATATATATATATATATATATATATATATATATATATGTAGACAGTTATTTATTAATTTGTTATAACTTAAATATTTAAAAATTGTTTTGTTTTATACATTTGAACACGTATTACATAAACTTTGCGGATTTATATAACTGAATATTGAAAAACATTCAATTTGTTTATTTTTCATTTTAAATTTAACAAGTAAACAACCAATCAAGTCAGAAACCTCTCTTTTTCCGCAAAAAATTGCTAAGTATAAATTAACGATTTCTTCAACAAATATTTTTTTTATTACCCGGGTTTTCGAGGTTTCACTTTTGATGTAATTAAAAGGTTATTTTGAGATTTTTAAAAAAGTTGTGTAAAAGAGCGGCTTAACATTTAAAAAAAGGAAATAATTCTTGTTTTTGTATTTTTTTTTCACGAGCAAGTTTTCGAAAAAAATTTGTGTTTTTAAAAACCATCTTAATATCTAAGCAAAAAAAATTGTATTCAATAATTAAATTTTTTAATTTTTCTTAATACTTGCGAAGGTTTTTGAGATAAGTACCGCATTTTAATAAACTCAAAACTTAATTTTTATAGAGTTTACTTAAATTGAATTAAAACCTCTTACACAGATATTAACTCATAAGATAAACGAAGTTGCGAGTTAAAATTTTGCGATAAAATTTTTTTTGGATAGTTTTAAGAAGGTAGTTTTGAAAAATTAAAAATTTGGAAAATTGAAATTTTAGGAAAATATTATTCATTTTGAGGCAATATTTGCTTTAATTAGTCAGTTGTAGCAATTAATTAAATTCGTAAAAATTTACAGATTAATGGTTTCAGTAAATAGTACACATTTTGCCATTTTAGCCATAAAAGCAATCTACAATTTATATAATAAAAAATTTTAGATGTAGCACCTTTGTTTAATGCCTCTTTGAGTGTTCTGGCATTCACTGTAAAATTTACTTTTAAAATCGTTCTTTAAAAAAACATAGTTTGTTGTTTATTATTATTATTAATTAATACTGTTTGTATAAATAAACTTCATTTTCATTGGATTGTTAATTAGTTTGATTATCGATGGTGTTATGCGAAATAAAATTTTGTAAACTGCTAAAACATGTATGTATGTAGTGTATAGTATAGTAGAATCAATATAGAATTAACTAACAAAATATCGTTTGTATCGGGGTAATGGCAGTCAGAATCATTACTACAAAACGAAAAGAGTTAGTAGTGCAAAAGAAGGTATGACCTTCGTATTTCATGTAGGAATCTCCTTTCGTTTTGTAGTAATAATTCTGACACATCTTCGGATAGTCAGCCAGAAGGTATCCAAGGGGGTGAACGAAATGACCTGGATAATGCCAAACACAGGAGGACCACGACAGAGCCGTAGACAGAGCATGCGCCTACCGCACTGTATTTTACGATGCTGTGTGTGTAGTAGCTGATCTCCCACCAATCGACATCTTGGCAGATGAGCGATGGAGAGAGAATATTGATGAAGTTTAAAAATACCCATACGGGCTAGGGAGCTTTGGAATAATAATCTATGCTGATCTAAGATTGGGAAGGCGAAGATGATGTGATTAATGTCGCAGTTCGGATGTGTTCCGAAAATCATTCCAGTCATTCTGCAAAGATTTTTTACAAACTGTCCATAGGTCTTGAGCAGGTGGTGATCAGTCCTAACGAGGTCCATTTCTCCGTTTTGTAATGCATTCCTAGCCAACATACCAACAAATTCGTTTACTCGTATACTAATGTGTAAAGGAAGAAACGTTTTTGCATTAGTTTCAGTACGGTATATCAAGAGAAGGGTTTTGGAGGAACTTGAGTACTATTTTAGGAGAGATAGAGAGCTTTGCGAGTCAGATAGTTGGTTTTCTTATATTTTCTGACTCCTCGTATGCGAGTGCACGCAGGATAGCAACTCATTCTGATGAGAATATTGAAAAATGTTGAAATATACTTAAAGAGGTAGAATACGCTCTAGTCGCGCAGTGAAGTTCTACTCCCACTAGCAAGTTAGTGTTCAAATTTCAAGCGTCCATGAGGACACAGGTAAAATTAGGATCAGTGGAATTAAAGTAATTAGTGAATGCAAAATTGATATAGTGTGAACCTTTAACAAGATTAGTAAATAGAAATTATCGAAAATACACGATAAACCACCATAAGGAGTGGGGTCTCTTTTTTGAGAAGGAGAAAGGTTTTTGAGTAATAAGGTCACTCAATTGGTTTAGTTTTGGGATCAAAGTTTATATTAAGAAGAATATTGATTTAGAAAGAATATTTTCGCTAAATACAGACAATAGACTTTTTTAATAGAGCCTCAATCAGTAGACAGTTGGAAGGGCAACAACGCATTTATCCAAGGGCAATGTTAAAGAATTGGAATTTAATTTTATCCAATCTGGCAACCGTTGGCTAGTAAATAGGCATAAAAAGAGAAAGCCATAGAAGATGAAACTTCGAATGATTAGTCTATATATCACAAGCAAAGTACTCTGATCGGCTCCACATCCAACTTTGGTAAGGGTACGAATGATGTTATTTCATGGAGTACATGTACTCCCAGTCGATGTGAGTATATCTAGGTATAACGAATAGTTTTGCACTCTTGTACCGTCATCGAGAGATATGTTTGGGAACGGATAAGTTATGACGGTGATTATTAATGTTAAATATAATAGGATACTGCCATAGATATCGTTTAGGATGCGATTACAATCCAGTAGGAAATTAAGCTGAGAGGAGGGGAGCAAAAACTGATATGAATAGAAGATGATCTTTTTTAGCGGTTAAGGAATAATTGTCGTCAATCCATCATTCATGCATACCAAATGTTTGGCATCCATGAATTCTGTGAATATATCACCTCCCCTATCGGATGTAGAACAAACCAATGAAGAATGGTGATAATTTAAATCTCCGGCAATAACTATAAGTTTTGGAATATTTTGAATTTGCGGTTGAGTTGCTAATAGTAAAGAACATTTTTAGGCGAATTGTTGTAAATGGAAACGATAGATATCTCAGCAACTCTGACTACAATTACCCGGAAAAAGGAGTCCCACGACGCAATTGAAATGATTAGAGCAGGAACATCTCTCCTGACCATAATTGCAGTACCACTATAACCATCATGCCTATCATTTCAAAAAATTTGATAGAAGCGGGTTTTACATGGTGAATTTTTCTTTCAATTATGTTTCACTGAGAGGTACAACATCAATGAGGGAAAAATACAATAAGGGAAAGGTTAACTTTATTTTGATTGAAGCTGTGAATGTTTGATTGGAGCAGTTTGAGTTCTGTGGTCCACTGGTCCATTATGGAATTTATTAATCAGACTTTGTAATATGTTTTTATAATTGGGTTAAAATTAATTGAATTTAAAAAAGGAATGAGAGAAGAAAAGAATGGATCTCTGGGATTGGGTACACTAGAAGAAGTAGAGATGAAACTATAAGAAATTGGTAAACCGTTTCTGAAATTTGGATAAATTCAAAGATTGTTAATTTTCAACCCTAACAATATTGCTTAAATTATTGCTTAATAAGATATAGTCAGATGATGAAGTGAACCTATATTTTCATTGTTAGATTGAATAAATATTTTGAAGAGACCACCCAAGTACATTTTCTGGATATTTGTATACATTATTTTCTCTTATAGTAGTAGTAGTAGTAGGTAGTAGTGGCTTATTTGAACACAACACAAGTAAGTATTTTGATCGTACGTATTAATTATATAATAATTATTTGTTGATTTCGTAAAATATAAAGAATTTATTCTTGTTATAAATGACGAATAAATATAAAATATGCCTATACTCTATCAGAGTTAAAACAAGAGTATCTCGATGAAGGTGAATCTATGGGAAAATTTCTTTAAAATCATAGAAATTCTAGTCACACTCATTGTATAGTTAGTAGTGGGTGGAAGTCTGTCTAGGTTTATTTAAGCTATGAACTTTGCTTTGGATCTTAGATTGCCATTTTAGACAGCCGTGTGTGGCTAATAAGTCAAAACAAAATTTTTTTTTAAAATTAACCTCTTAATAATTTCACCAAAGTCATTAAAAAGTTGCCAAGAAAATTTTAATATATCATTTAAAATTTTCACTTTATTCACATTTGTCCTTAAGTGAGCGCCATTACCCTATTCTCCACTAATATTAGTAAGTTAAGGTATGTATGTATACTTACATTGATTTTATACAGAGCTATAATAAACTAACCTTGATTAAAAACATTGAACTATCTTATCTATCATTTTTATTTAGTCATAACTAGTAGATAAATAAATTTATTATCTATCGTAAAACTAATGATTTTATAATTTTGCAAAATAAACTTGTTTTTTGTTGTATTAAATTATACAACTAATACTAACTAAATAATACCTATATTTATTGCAATTTTAAAATGTTTCCAATTCAATTTGTCCAATGAAATTTTATATTTTTCTTATTTGCATATCTATTTGTCAATATTTCTATTATATTATTTTCCATCTGGAATCATTCTTCAATAGAAATTTACTGCCCAAAAATTTTATTATTGAAAATTCCTTTTTAAATAACTAATTTCACTTTTGAAATATTTTCTCACAAACATAATATAAGTAAATATATTATATATCGTCGGCCTGCAAAGCTTACAGGACGAAAAAAATAACTTAATATTTGTTTTTATTATGTAATCCAAATTCCAAAAATCTCATTGATTAGCTGAATTTTACTTAACATTTTAAAAGTATAACTACTTAGTCCCATCATATTTTAAATTACAAAATTAAAGAAAGAAATGTAAATATCGGGGGACTTAGGCGGCTATATATTTCCTCCTATAAAACAATATCATGAGTAAGACTACGAAGTCCTTAATGTTCAGATTGGGAATTGAAAATTTGGTTTAAAACATTAGACTAACGCATTAAATGAACAGAAAAGACATAATAATCCATAATAAGGAAATAACATTATTTATAATTCATAGCAAGTTCGCGAATCAAGCCAACGATATACTAATAAGTAAACATGTCGGACAATCGATTGTGTGAATATGTCAACATTATAAAAAAATTAAAATAGTATTTATGTTAATGTACCATGTTTTTATAACTAAAAAGTATAAAATAATTTCTTTAATTTTAAACGTAAAAATGGGGCGTATGTTGCAGAATAAGTTGAGTAATATATTACGAGAAATTATTTTATATATTTTAGTCCATTTAAAATCATAGTACATTAAGAATTATTTTAATTTTATTATTTTCAGCCTTTTAGGGCTGATGTGAATGCAATTTTTCGTATAGTGGTTTCGTATTGCTCTACATTTTTTTTATTTATGATGTTTTGTTCTGTTTTTACATCTTTTTGTGTTTTTAATTTCTCGCTCCTGTTGTTCGTTTCTCTTCTTTTTTTATATTACCATGCATTGTTATCCGCTTTTGAATTATGATACTAATTTCTAATTAGGAAGTGAAAGGAAGTTAGTTTAAAATAAATTGCAAATTTCCACCCAGGTATAAACAAGAAAGCGACATTCCTCTATGCATTCATTTTCTACATAAATGTTAGTTGTTTGATTCATAGCTTTTCGCAAGTGCATTGCAAGCCATTCTTCACATTAATATCCAATTTTTAGCTGACGAAAGACATTAGAGAAAAATTTTATGCCACTCTTTAAGGTAGAAGGACAAATGCTACCTTAATTATCATCTCATACATCGCCTTCTGCCGGCGTCAGGTCAAAGCCTTTGGTTTTTGCAGATATATTTTATTTCAGAAGTTGAATATCCACAATATTTATATATGAAGTTTTAAACATAGTATCGTACTCAACACCCCGGAGAAAAAAAATTAAAATTAATTATTTACTCGCACACTTCAGGCAGAACACTGGAATATTAGAGCAATATTACAAACATTTGTTTAATCAATATTGTGTGGATATTACGTCGAGGATGATTTCTGAAAGGGTAATTTCTATTTCCCGAAACCAAAAAAAGCTTAGAGTGGATGAAAACTTTTATTTGAAGGATGATTTGAACAAAGATACATATGTATTTTCTTTCCCCTCGAAATCTCTCAAATAATCGGATGCTTTTTAAGGAGATTTATGTTAAGTCATCAGGCATATAGCCCAATATAGTGGTCCGGATTATGATTATGTATAAGGATGGCTTGATTCAGACAAAAAAAAAAAAACTTTTAGAATTGAAGTCATAACATTTAAGATACTTTGATTACCTTCTGAGAATCCCGCACAAAATATAGTACATACGGTGTTAACAAGTTATCAGTATTTGTCAACTCAAATGTTAGCGGCAGTTCAAAAAATAGCGTTCGATGCTATAATTGAAAGTGTGGGAAATAACAATGGTCATCTATTTTTTCTGGACGCGTCCGGTGGTACAGGTAAAATTTTTCTTGTAATTTTCTTGCAATTTAGTATCGGCAAAAGTATGAAATATGAAAGAAAAGCACAAGCAGTGGCGTCTTCTAGAATTGCTGCATGCCTATTAAGTGAAGGAAAACAGCTTTCTCTACCTTTAAAATCCTGTTGGCTGTGCCATTAAAACAACTCTGTATGCTCAATTCGCAAAAATGATTCACTGGGAAAACTCTTACAGGACACATCGCTGATTATTTAGGATGAGTGCACCATGAGTTAGGAGCATGTAGTTCATGAACCGAAAAATAAAAGACATCAAAAACTGGGGAAATAAGATGGAGAGTGTAACTTTTGTTTTCGCTGGAGACTATCGCCAAGCACTATTGATCCCTGGATCCCCTTGGCGCTCTTCGACCTTGGCTCCGTATCACAGGCATTGTTAGACTACCTTTTAATATTCCTAAATGTATTTGTTACATACAAAAATACACATTTTTCTTTATCCCGAGTGGTTCCCGTTAAAGTGAAAATACAGGGGGGAAAAGTAGACTGTTACCCAGGAATAGTGTAGCTATCAAAACTTCAAATCGGTCCAGTGGTTTTCAAGTTTATTTGCTACATACAAAAATACAAATGTTTCCTCTGTATAATATTACTATAGATATGCTTTTTTTTTAATAGGTTTCTTATTTGAAGGTAAATCAACCAAAGCGTACGTACCATTTTCGATTAATGAGTTTATTGCATGGCTGATTTCCAATTATTTTTATCATGACCTCTTAACGCCTCCTGGATGGTTTCAGGTTCGTCGATTATTTGTACACTAAGTGCAAAATCTGTAACTTAGTCTTCAAACTCTTCGGGATGAAATCTTTGACATGCTATACGTTTTCATGCCAAAAAGTCTTAACATTGGAATAATTTATTATTTGAGTTATTTGAAAAATTTTAATGTATATAAGATTATGCTATATTAGAGATTGTACTTGTAGTTTGATTCTGTTTTAAGGGTACTTTAAATAATTTTAAATAAAATTTATAAAAGTTTGATATAGCATATTGAATTAAATAAAATGAATCTTATGTTTAATATACCTGCTTATTGTGTGTGCTTTGATGATGTAGATGCTAATATGATATTAAAAAAAAAATTATAAAATATTTTCTCTAATTTCAAACGAAAAACAAGAGGCGCATGCAGCAGAAATTGATACATTAGGTAAACTAAAATTGCTGTGTGCGCCACATGTTTTACGTTTGAAATTAGGGAAATTATTTTATCATCATCATTTTAATTTTAAGTATTCTTTGAGTGTTTCTTAAAATTAAGAAAAACATCATTTCCTTTCTTTGTTCACTGCACCGGACATATTTGACAATTTCTTTACTAAATAGAACTTAAGTATGGCAACATTGTAAGAATGAATAGGTTTCATTGATGGTTTTCTTGTAAACCAACCTTGGCAATTTTCACAGATATGAATATTCTGTAAACATAAGACAATTTAGAAAATGATAAAAGGGAAAATATAAAATTGTAATTAATACAAATTTAATTGATTATGTCATAAAAGTATATGAATGTTTTTTTTTTTTTTTTTTTTTAATTTAAAATTAACTATTTAAAAAAAATAACATTTAAATAAAAATTTTTTGGTAACAACAAAAAAAAATATTGGTAATGATTCAAAAATAAACTCCATGGAACAAGTTCTTTTTTAAGCAGTCACAGTCCAGTATTTAAAATTTTAGTATTACATAGAAGATTAAGCATTACTAGAATGGTGCAATGAAAATATTGAATTAAAGCATTACTTAGGTCTAAATAATACTTAAAATACGGTTATTACGGTACAAATGGCCTATATATATATCTATATTTTTAAATTGATATAATATATTATTATCTAACTCCATATAAAATTGTAGTGGCAATTGGTAAGAAAATATTTTATAGTGATTTTATTTAATAAGTAATCAATTGCCAAAAAAAAAAAAAAAATTGAAGTGAGTAGGGGATTAAATTATCTATTATTTTAATAATTACTTTAAAAAATATAAGTGAATTACTTATATTATCCTACAGGAGATCTACCTGTATTTTTATTATTATTTTTTTTTTAAATCAGAATTAATTAATAAAATCGTTCTAATAGGTAATGTACTTACTTAGATAATTATTAACAATACAGGCCACATAAAATGAAAAACAATCATGTGATTCTATTGTGGTTGTACAAGTTGAACGTAAATTCATTCTTTCATTATTATATTTGAAATCGATTTGATTTTTTACAACAACAATCATTTATAAATCGAGGATTATTCACTTCTTAGCTACTAATCAACTATCTTAGTATTTACTAATCAACTACTACGACTTTGTAACGTTTTTTGAAGAAGGGGTAATACATAGTTTGTTTAATAATAACAAAATATGTATATACAGTGTCTTAAAGGATGAAATACATCAAGTAAAAAATAATATAGATTATACTTTAAGCCATTTGAATTTCGCATACGACAAGAGACAGCTAGTTGAACTTTTGGTGTCATATTCTGGATCTTGTCGTTTTTCAGTTATCTTGATGACGAACGGGAAACTGAGATAGGTTAATACTAATATACTATGACTAAACCATATATATATATATATAAATATATATATATTTATATATATATATATATAAATATATATATATTTATATTTATAACTGTATAGATATTAGAGTGTTTTATGAATGCTAATGATTAAAGTAGTTCAAACATTGATGCTCAATCTTATATCGAATATCTAAAAAATTAAATCTGTTATTAGTTACCTTAACTTGTTTCATTTGTTTAATGTGATTAGAATAGATACAGATTATAGCCACTGTACAATTACTATATTTCTACAGTTCATTTTGTAAACATAAAATAATAATAAGTATTAGTATTTAATAGTATAAGATGTATTGGCTTAATTTTATAAAATAAGTCTAAAGTTCATTTCTGTTTATTTACCCTGTCATTGAAATGAATGAAATTAATATTGACGCTTGAAAAGTGTTATAAGAAAATAAAATTATAAACTCTTGCAGAACGTCATTACTGCCATAATGAAGAAATGTTGTATCTATTGCAACGTTGCTAGAACAATTAGGAGAAGTATACCTATAGAAAGAGGTTTTTCCCTTTTTGCTATCCACAAATAATAAATGTCTAGAAATTTTTTAGGTTGAGCATTTAACTGAGTAATACTATAGGTGAAAGCTCTTATGTATTTGACAACGTTGCTTACGAATGTAAAATTACATACGATTGTTGTCGCATCATGATGGAATTCTTACGATTTCAGTATTTGATTATGCATATCTTACACAGTACTATTTCGTACATGTAATTTTCTTATGGAAAGTAATCTCTATCCGTATACGACACAACAGTTGCAACAATACCATATATGTGATAAAAGTATAGCATGTATTCAAAGATATAAATATTGCAGGATATTATAAGCATTTACTTAATACTCGCTACTCTTCGTTCCTTTTCTTTAAAGTATATGTATGTATTTAAAAAAATTTATGATCTGCTTTATAAGATGCACCTATTAAGCCTGTTCTATATGGTTCAGGACATGAATCTAACCTTTTTTTTTCTATATAAACAAGCATTGACAAGTTTTTATTTTTAAATATTAAAAATAACATTATTTAACTCTCTATCTTTGTCATAAACATTGATTTATATGACTGTATAAACAAGAATAAAAAAAAGTTGCCCATATGATTTTAAGAACGAAGGATTTTAACAACGATTTTTTTATCACATGTATGATTTCAAATCACGAAAATCACGTCGTGTGCGACTATATTGGTTTCCATAAGCAAATCATATGTATGATATCGCCGATTTCACGCAAATCACCTCATGTGCGATGTGCCTTAAACTTAAAACATATCAGAACTATCACTATGGTCAGTTAAAATGAAATCGATTTTAAAAAGATGAAAAGGGCGGCTGGAAGTTTGACACCTCAAAAAGCACCTCTTTGTATTGAAGGGACTGTATAAAGATGTACAAAGTTCTTAAAAAATCGAAGTATGCCCTTGAGATTTTACCCCACTGAAATAAATTCATAGTTTTAGAATCTTGTTCTGTCTTGTTTATAACTCTACGAACGGAATTTCAGCTCATTTAAGCGAAAGGAGGCCGCTATTATAAAACGGATAAAAAAGGAATAATTTCGTCATAAGCAACCTGGTACTTTGTTTAAACAATTATATTCAAAAAAAGTTAAAACAGAATTTTGCAAAAACGAAAATACACATAAAACACAAACAAAAATGACATAAGGAAGGTCCTTTTATCGAGTGGTAAAATCGTCTTACAACTAAAAGAATGAATATTTTTAAGTAATTTTGATAACTATACTATGAGATGATATTATCTGATCAGCAGTATGTGGGTTAGTATAAGAAAAATTTTTAGAGTAGCTAAGATATATAGAACTTATAACCTATATTAAAATTTCTATTTGTTATTTTAATCAGTTTCCATTAATTATATTAAATAATGAATAATGAATGTTTCATGAGTACTTTAACTGAATATAAATTGATTATATTAAATGAACTGAAAAACTTTGAAAGGAAATTGTAAAGAAAGTTGTCGATTTAATGTTTCTTTTTTCTTTTAATTTTACATGTTTTTATTAAATTAAATTTTAAAATTATTAATGTTTGTTTTATTTTATAACTCTTTTTGCTTTATATCTATTTTATGTCATCACACGTTGGGCCTATTCAAGATACATTTAATTAAAAATTAAATAATACAAAATTAAAACTTTGAAGTTTAACTCATGAAAATTCTACAGAGATGGAAATTAACTATAAAATATAGAAATATTTATATTTGGATTATGTTAACAAAATTTTATGTTTTTCTTAGGATTAATCTAACAATCAATCACTCATCATGTAATGTAATATTTTGCATATATGAAGAGAAAACATGGCGACAACACGTTATTACCCATAGTGAAACCAATAGAGTTAATATTTGTTATGAATCAATTCAATCGGAAATGAAAAATACATAAAATTAAAATAATAATACTATGCAGTGGTTAATTAAAAACGGAACATCAAAGAAAACTGATGTTCCCTAATACAGCAATGTCTAAAATTCCAAGCACCGATGTTGTCAAATCTAGATACGTGGAAAACAGTAGTAGCGTCCAACATAATCCCACGACCGATCAAGAAGATTAATGAAAATGACGATGATTTACCAGAAAAATAAAAATCGGCACGGGAATGTTATCAACAGCAATTAAAATAACTCGACCAACAGTGATAAATTTTTAGCTATGGAAAAAATTAATAATCTGATTTTATGTAGGACGCGTAGAAAAAGGACCGAACGTCGAAAAATTTCATTTTTCGAGAAAAAAATATTCTCACTCTTTTCTCTGAGAGGTTTTGAATAACTCCCAAGAAAATAGAAGCTGGTGTTTTTAAGTTTTAATTTTTGAATGGCATAGATTTTCATCAAAGTTTCAAGAATTTTTATGACCAATTTAATTAAAATTACGATACAAAAAACTACACGAGATAAAAATATCTATAAAAGAAAACATGCTTGAGTTGGATAGACGAACATTAAAAGAAAGATATCCTCATTGACAAATACGTAGCTTATTCTAGAAGAAGAAGCTCGATGAAATGCAGAATATTGAGAATAGTGATAATAAAACCAAAGCTATTTGAAATTCTATGCAACTGGAACACAATAATAAGTGTATGAGTAACCCTTAATCCACTGATACACTAAATGAATATTGTATCGAATCAGTTAAGCTTCTCACAAACGATTTGAGATTTTATGCATCCAATTTACAATTTATCCTGCAGAAGTGCAAGCACATATTATTTAACTCAGGTTACTACAAATGAGGTTAAACAAATGAAAAATTCACGAGCGACAAGCTAAGAAATCATTAATTTCATAATTCGAGTTGCAAGTAACTAACCAAAACCACTAGCTCACTTAATCAATCTATCGTTTATAAATGGCATTTATCTCGTCCCGATCCTAGTAGACTGGTAAGTTTTATACAGCATGGCGGACGAAATAACGAGTTTTCAATTTCAAAAAAATTTCCTATTTCCCAATGAAGAATAATATTGAAATTTCATATTTTTGCGGAGGTAAGATGGTGTATGTTTTAAATTAAACCGAATTCTTCTAGCTACTCGGAAACATGCCAAACTTATACCGTAAGCATGAAAAAATGTGTGAAAAACAAGACATTTGACGTCGTGAGTACAGTACAGGATTTAGAGACATATATTATTTTTGGCAAATAAATTTTTTCAAAGGGTAGTAAAATTTTACGTGGATTTTTAGATAGATTTTTTAGCCGATTTTTTCAAGTATTTAGAGGAGTTTTAATTTTATTTTATCCCGGCTTATCAGAATTCTTTAAATTAAATGCTCTTCAATTTTACTGAAATTGGTGATAGAATGTAATTGTTTTTGATTTAGTGGTATGTTATCATTTATCATCATACACAAGCATTTGTTTTGAAATTGTTGAATTGTACTTTGTAGGGTAACTATGCACGCTTTAAAAAGTTAAACTTTTTTCGCCAGCTCCAGATGATCGCTAGCAAGTAGTGATTTTAAAACGGAAGCAATCCTTCTTGCTTTCGTGAGTCTGTATTAAGCTCCCATGTTGAAGTTTAAGTTTTCTATCCAAGTGAATACTTAAATATTTAACTGTTTTTTATATCTTTTATATCTTCTATTCTTAACACGAATTAATTAATAAGCTTAGTGGTATAGACGAGAGTATTTAAATTGTTTAGTTTGGTGATGAGGTTGTCCTGGCAAAGCATAATTGTAGAGTATTTCTTTTTGAAGTTGCTAACGATTTTATTAGTTAGTCTTTTAATTTGTAGGTTAGTTGAGTGGTGTCGTCTGAAGCCAAATTGAGATTCGTTAAGTTTATTACCTTTATCAAGATGACGTTGGAGACTTGTAAGGATATGTTTTTCAGAAACTTTCCTGAGTGAGGAAGAAGGCTCTAATAGTTTTCGAGTAGATGAGATGGCTTACCAGGTTTCGGTATGGCGATAACAGTTGCCTCTTTCCATGCATCAGAAAAATAATTTAGTTCCAGGCATTTGTTAAATATATCCACTATCACACTTGAAGTATTATTAGATAGATTTTAATCTGATAACACATATATGTTTTTGAAATATATACGAATTGACGTCTTTCATTTTATATCAACTAAGATGCATTTCACAGAAAAAATAATTTGTAACCTGTACTTTTTCTGTTCTTCCTTCCACTAATTGATTTTATTTTAATTATATATATCATCTGTATTAACGAATCGAAGGATACCTCATTCATCAAAATCAGCTCAGTATTTTAGCTGCCACGGTGGAACATCCGACCATACCCACATACATAGGCTGCTTAAAGCATAAGCCATCCTTTGGCTTTTCTTTAGTCGGGTTAAAAGAGGGCACACCTAGTGTGAAATTTTCAAAAAATCGATTTCATATTTCGATAGGTTATACCTTTAAAAATAACATACTAAAATTTCAAACCGATATCTGAAACAGTTTTTGAGTTACAGCCATTTAAAAAAGTAGCCGCTCGGCAGTTAGATAAAGCATTGGATACGGGATATACCCTGAGCTATTGTTCGGAGTCTGCCGTCTCTTCCAACCTTTTTAATACGATTTCGGTTTCTATTGTGAGCCTCCAGGTATACAGAAATATATAATTATTTCGTTATATTTTTCGTTTACTGCCACGTATTTTCGGAGCCAGATACAATTAGTTTTATTGTGACCGTTGTATCGAGTACTTCGTAAGTTAGCACGTTTTGTTTAATCTAAAATGAGTGAACAATCTTTTTATCCAGATAAAAAAGGAACTCACAAGGAAATTACTTTTAGTTTAAGCACGATTACCTCCCACTGGATCCAGAAGTTGAAAAAGCTCTAAATCTTATTTATGAAGACTTATCTCGACATGAATTGCTTGATAGATGCAAAGGAAGTAACACTCAAAACAATAATGAAAGTTACAACGGTTTACTTTGGCACTTTGCACCAAAGCACCTTCATAATGGATTAAAAACTATCGAATTAGCAAATTTTTTTGCAACTTCAATATTTAATGACGGTTACTTCTCAATTTTGAAGATGTTTAATGTAATGGGAGTAAAAGTTGGACCTGCAGCAAGAGATTATACGGCTCTTAAGAACGAGACGAGACTACGAATCGCTGATCATCGCCAACGGGCTAGTTCAAAAGAGACTCGATCATCTCGAAGAAGAGCTTGTTCAGCTAAACAAGCACTTTTTGAGGAAGAGGAAGGTGAATTATATGGGCCTGGAATAGCAGATTAGCTGTAAGTATGATTTTAATCTTTTTATAACGGTGAAAACAATCATTTTATCTTTAAAAGCGTTTTTCTCGAAACAGCATTTTTCGAATTTGCTGGAGTGATTACATATTACATATATTACATACATATTATATATTATACATATTACATATAATGGATATTTGCTGGAGACAAATCATCCGATCGCTATCAAATTTTTTTTGCATCTTCTCTATGTAGTTCTCCATACGATGACGCTCCACTTTTTTGATCTAATCAAAAATCGAATTTTGGCAGGCAAAAAACGAACATAATTTTGGGTGAAATTTAACTTTTTTTTTCAACATGCCGCCATTTTGTCAATTTTTGATTTTTTAATTAACCCGAGGGTCATCGTACAGACAATATGTTTTAGTTTAACGAGAATTTTTTTTTTAGGTTTTATCAACAGAGAAGGCTGCAATCATGGCAGCAGTGGAGGACCTTTTTTTTTTGGCGCCGCCAGAGATCGCTTGTCATTTCAAAAATATTTAATATTTTCTTTCAAAAATTTTTTGTGTACTCTTAAAACATGTATAAATATAGCCTCAAAATTTTAAAACGATTGATTGACTAGTTTTTTTTTTTTTTTTTTTGATCTCAAAAAATGTCTTTTTGTACGCTGTCACACTAGGTGTGCCCCTTAACGAATAAAAAATTCTAAACTCGCCAAATTTGTCATCTACAGTAGCTTTAAAATTGTGTTAAGTCTTCGTTAAGCACGATTTCCATCGAAATCAAAATCAACATATTATAAAATAAAAGTTAAAAATTTTTTTTTAGAAAAAATTTAAATAAAAAAGTTTCTAAAATCTCTTGTACAATGTTGCAAGCTATAATAGAAAATTGTGAAATTTGTCTTTCTTAAATTATTCATTATTCGTATAATTAACATTTGAATCAATAAAGACTAAATAATAACCAGCTTTGAAATAAATATCCAGACTACGCAAAGCCATAAATGAGGGCTTTGATTTATAGCAGAGTATGTACGTATGTGTACATGTAGTATAACCACATACGAATGAATGTATGTTCATCCTCTAATAAGTTATTAACTTACATACATACTCATACTCTAATGTAATACATAGACATAGTCATGTTCAGAGTATAATTGTGGTGTATTACATTTTATTCTAAGATAATTCATTACGATTCATTATAATATTAAGGGCAAAATGGAATCGACCGCGGCTTTCCTCTATGCCTATATCTATATACTAAAATATGTATGTCGGTTGTTTACTTATTAAATGATAAATATTAAAAATTGATTTTTGTAGATAAGAATGTACAGACAAGAATCAGTTTTTATTTTAGAATGAAAAAATTATAAAATACAGCATAAAATTAGTGTATTTTATAATTGAGAGCAAGAATTTAAGATTTATCATCTCGTAGCGATTTATTCTATGAGTACACATACGTGGGTATTAATTCTTTAGACGAGATCGAAAATTAAAACTATTCTAAATATTTTTTAATAATAAAAAATGAAATTTTATTTTCAAATAAATAATCATGAAAAAAAACTCATAGTCTTTAAAAATAGCAAATCAAAATGAATTTAAAAATTACGAGCTAATAAGTCTAATAAGAGTATTACATTTAAAGCATAAATATCAATTACAGTGTTAACTAAAATACTATAATTTATAATGTATAATAATTACTGTAGATATCATATCTAAATATACTAAAATATAAAAAAGCAATCAATCAATCAAATGAAATGAAACGATCAAACACAATCCAACATGATAAAAGTTTTATGATTTTTATCATCTTAATAAGGAAAGGTATTGGAATCGCCCAAAAAATCAAAACCGAAAATAACATTATATTTTTATAATTAGTATGTGTATTTGAATTTTTCAATAATTGTGTTATAACACAATTAGTCGTGTGCAAATGAATGGGATAAAACTAATTTTTTACAGTGTGTCCATGTTACACTTTTTCGATTATTCCAAAAATTCGATTATTTCAGCTGATTCGCTTATGTCAGCCTACAATTTTGCCATTTAAGTTTTTTCCATACGACTTCCCATACAAAGTTGCCGATGATAAACTATTTTCCGTTGATCGGCCAAGGTACGGCTACCAATGCTCGGCCAAGCATCGGCATTCTTTAACGGCCTATGGCTGGCTTATCATCGCCCGCCGTAAATACGCTCTATAATAATTTGCGATCTTCAGCCGATGCTTGGCCGATGATATGACACTTTTTTGACTGCGCAAGCGTATTGAAAATTAGATCAGCTGTTAAAATGATGATGTTGTAGATGAACTCAATCATGTGGAATCATTTCGATTGCTTGTCAGAGCACAGATGCATGCTCAGAAAAAAATAAACATGCAAAATCAAGGTCAAAGGTATGTTTATAATAGTTGAATTTATAATAATTATACAATGTCTTTTATTGATTTTTTTCATTATAGAAGTTCATTCTACCTTTGAGGGAGCCATTTCAACTCATATTAATTATGATGATATATTGTTTGGTAAGTGTTTATGGTTTTTATTTAAAAAAACAAATTGAATATTGCTCGTATCGCGGAAAAAAAATTTGTTTCCATTCATTATTCACTTTTCACATAACTTAATTTATACGCATGTAATTAAATTAGGTATTCTCTAATTACGATGAGAAAACAACTAATGAATATTTTATCTGTATTTACATGCATCGAATTTGCTAACTTTATTTCCAAGTATTTTATTGTGAAAAATAATGATTATTTAAAATGAAAAGTCAAGAAACTAATTTTCTTCTTAATAAATTTTATTACTTATCTTATTAATTACTCATAAAATTTTTGTATATTTTACTATTTACTGTTGTTTTAGATCGTATAAAGACTTATATTGATGGAAAATTTGACGAATTACATGAACATTTGGATGCATTTAAAATAAGCACGGAGTATGTCATAAAAAATGAAGCTTAACGAATTAAAACTCAAGTTTTAATGAAAACTGGGGAAAATGTTCCAAACATTTCTAAAACAACTGCTATGGAGCCTTATAAAAATATATTCCCTATCAACGATGAGGCGCAATTTTTGATTTTTGATAACGACCTGAAAACTGACGACGAAAAAAAGAAACTAAAGAATTTATTCAGAGTTATTATGTACGGGGAATCAGATGTTGTAACTATAATACGAAAAACTTTATCTGAGAAGAAAGCACGTGGTATCGGGAAACACAATTTTAGTGCTACTTGCACTTACACTTGTTTAAAAGGTAGGATATATATGTTTAAAATCTACACCTGAATAAAGTTATGTTTTATCTATAAATATTTCTAATTTCAGAGGTTGTTGAAGAAAAGTTTCGGGATTCGGATCAATCCAAATCGTTAAGGGTAAAGATCGGCAGTTTTCTTGCTAATGCAGGAGACAGGGATGGAGGCCGCCGTCAAAGAGCTATTAACAACCAACAACAACAACAACACAACAATAATAATAATAATAACGAGGATGTCAATGATAATTAATTTTTATACTAAAATTACTTATTTTCTTTTTTAATAACTCACTTAATGTTGTATTACTTATATTTATAATTGCAGTGCAATATTCTTTTAAAACTCTTAAAATAAAAAATAATATAGTATAATAAATTAATATATTTATCGAATAAAGATTAATGTTTCTAAATAAAAAATTTTTTTATTTGTAAATTAAAAATAATTATTTATAATAGTACGTTTGGCAGAGGCTTTGGATCCTATGCTTGGCCGATCATAGGATCCGATATCGGTACGTTTGGCAGATACTTGGATCCTATGCTCGGCCAATCATGGGATCCTATGATCGGTCGATCATAGGATCCTATGCTCGGCCGATCATAGGATCCGATATCGGCATGGCGTTACAGTCCGATACTCGCCCAGTCTTGTCCGATACTCGCCCATTAATGGGCCAATCCTCATTTTTTATATGGGTTGTAGTTTTGCGGGAAATTCAGATAAACCGAATTTTACCTATACACACTCACGCCCCCTTACTTCCCGAACTCAGATCGCCTGTAATTTATTTTTCCTTTCTTTTTTATCATATCTTCCGTTTCCAATTGGTTTCATTCTACTGTAATTTATTTTGTTTTCAAGAATTATCTGCCCTGGTATATGTATCAATTGTTACAAAGTTATATACACTGTATTTTGAATGAATAAATCATTAATTTCTTATAAGTAATATATATATATATATATATATATATATATATATATATATATATATATATATATATATATATATATATATATATATATATATATATATATATGTATATATATATATATAATTTCCTTGAAATTCCTTGAAATAAAAAATCAAAAGCGCTCGAGATGATTAAAGTGAAAATTTGAAAATTTTGTTTCTTTGACACTTTGTTATCCGCTAAACGCCATATGCCACGCTCAAATTGTCAGTTCTGTTGTGCTTATTACTTCATTCAAATTGAATCAAGAATTGACCACTATTGAAAATATAATTTTGTAATTCACCTGCCCCCCTGTGTCACGCTAAAATTGTCTAGTGATATTTTCTCCGTATTATTATATTTAGATTATTTCCTTCAAAATAAAAAATAATTCAACCACGCTATAGAATTTCTAGATGTCTTTTATTTTCCAAATTTTTGACTCTCCCTCTACTTTGCGTTATGCTTAAATCATTAGATTTTATCGTTGTATTATTTCCTTCAAAATAAGAAAAATTTCAACCACTCTGCAGGTTTGTAATCCTTCCATCGTCACGCTTATATGGTCAAATTAGTAAAATGCACACTTTTCAGCTCGGAATTAATCTACCATATCTTAATCTGACACGCTCAATTAAATTCAACTGTCGATTTTTTTTACTATTTTGATCGACTACGCAGCACCATATAGAGAGCTAATATTTGGTTTAGGTACTCAAAAATTTGAATGTATCTTTCTTATCTTAAGTAAAAACGAAACAATAAAGCATCCTACAATTATAAGTCTATATTGCCCCAAAATAGTTTTTAGATATTTATTATTACATACAAGCATTTTGTTTCTGTACAATTTGCATAATTGAATATGTATATAAATTTGACTTGATTTAGAATTTTTAAGAAAAACCTATTGTATTATTTATTATTTACGTTTTTGTTGTGTTGAACATTTAACTAAGTAAATAGGAAAGTGACTATTTAACATAATAATAGAAAACAACTTTGATTCTGTTTGTACTTGATTCTTTTATAAATTATATTGAACAATAATAATAAACAATAGATTCAACCCAATATTTACAATGCAATTTTTATTTATAACAACCATTAATAAACGATTCTTTTGAATAAATAATTGAATGAATTGCTTTTATTTATTGCTTTGAATAAGTTTTATAAATATTCATAAAAAAATATTAATTTACCAAGATTTTCATTTGATTGTTTAAAATAATTAAAATCGATATTTTCATTGGACCATTCTGTATGTAAACCATACATTTATTATATTTTTATGAAAAAATGGTTTCTTAAAATTTTGTAACACACCAACTGTTACATTTAATTTTTTGGATAGAAAGCACAATTAAGCTGAATCATAAGAAACTGTTTTTATGTTTCTGTCTATAAATTTCAAAACATCCTTTCAGCAACGCGGTTGTGATTCGGATTATTTATCCTTTATTAGGGTTATGTTCTACACACTTAAGTTATCGAAGTATGTTATTATAAATTTTAATTTCTCAAAGTATTAACAATTCTCAAACAAATTTATTTTTGTATAATTTGTCTTAATACGTTAAAACGAAATTTAAACGTTTTTGTTGATTAATAGAAGAAATCAATGGCTTTTTCCTTGGTATTCGTGCATGGAAACTATGTTTTTTCAAAATCCTACTTACTGTGCTGAACTCGCATTTGACTTTAAAGTCAAATGCGAGTTCAGCCGCCATTTCCTGTGCGATTTTCATCGGATCATGTTTCACATTTTTAATTAATGTATGAATATCACGATTATTTAATTTCCTTGGTCTACCTGATCGTCGCTTACTAAATACTGTACCCAATGTTTCAAACTTTTATATCATTGATTGCACTGTTGAACGCTTTATTTTCTCTATATCTGGAGTATTTCATAAATATGAACGATTATAGTTTCCTAATCATTTGAGTTTTTGACGGTTTTTGAAGTAGTTTTTTTGTCAATCGATGAAAATGTGAATTGTTGTGTAAGTGAGATGAGAAATATTAATTTCTTTAATATTGTAATTCGGAACGTTTTTAAAAGGTGAAAATGAGGGAATCCATTTTTAAATCAATAACATTTTATTCATATTTATTATTATGAGTGATATAGAAAAAACTTGTTTATTTACAGTTATGGATTTGTCAAATTTAGTGTTAACTAAGCAGCAGGTTTAAGGTTGCAGCTGGGGTACCATAAATGTATCCAAAAGGTAATAAAAACAATGCTCCAACAAAGGAAATGGCCTCTACATTTTAAGAAAGATTTTTCTGCAGTGTATGGCATGTCTGTATGGCAGTACTTGGTTAAATATAGCAAGATATTTTTAAATATTTAGTAAAATTTCATACTGATGTAGCTCAATTTTACTGAAATAATGACCAAACAAATTTAGATTTTTTATTTTTGTCCCAATTTTCTAAATTAAAAATTTGTTCTATTTTATAAATACATTATTTGAGTAGATGTTACTCGTTGTTAATTTCAAGATGGTTTGCTTCAACTAATCTGTCAGTTTCTATAATAAATGAGTTATTAATAATATAAAATTAATAATAACTCATAATTAATAGAACACTTTATATATTTACAAGTACAAGTCACACTAAACTAGGCTTTTAGACATTACCTAATAAACAATATGACGAGCCAAATGATTATTGAAGGCGTTAAATATATCAAGGATTATAATACTAAACAAAATAATATCCGAACTAATAATTTTTTAGCAAATGCTAAATAGTCCAAGAGCCTGTTGCAATGCGATGTTTTCAATAATATATCTTTATTATACATTTTTTCTCAATTAAGAAATTACAAAAAAAAAAAAAAAAAAATCTCACAACTTTCTTAGATTTCTCTGACAAGCAATTCAGTTGTGTTAAAGCGATTCCCACAGTGTGGAAGGTGATGTATTTTGATTTGAAAAAACTCACAAGCCCCATTTTCACGATAAAAATTGAATTCTGTGCACAATGAAATTTAATAAGATAATGAACAAAATTTAAACATCTTCCCGCGCAATTTTGAATG
This sequence comes from Chrysopa pallens, assembly GCA_020423425.1. NCBI lineage: Eukaryota > Metazoa > Arthropoda > Insecta > Neuroptera > Chrysopidae > Chrysopa > Chrysopa pallens. The sequence continues at coordinate 115,162,616 of CM035592.1, forward strand.
GTACCTATTGTGTATACAAAGGTTGGAATTAAGTTAGTAACGATAACCAACAATTTGAAATGATAGATAGTTAAAGAGACAAACAACCTTTTTTCAAACTATTTTAAGTTCTATTGATATACAATTATTTTCTTTTATTTATAGTATTTTAGATAACTTGTAAAATTATTTATTTAGTTTTCAATTATAATTAATGAAATCATTTATGTGCTTATCCTGACCCTCAAAAAACAAAATAATAATTAATTATCTATTTACATAGAATATATAAAAGGTTAACTTAATTCCTATGTACAAATAATTATTTAAAAAAATTTTAAGACAAATATGATTAATTGTATTTAACCTTTTTTTATTGGTTTAAAAATATGTGATTGAATGAAGGAAGATTTAACACTTTTTAGAAATTATCATGTTGTATCCGCAGTTTTATGACACATAAAAAAACACAATTTAAACATTTCACAAGATTTAATTACTATTTGTTGTTAAATAACTGAAATTTAAATTTGCTTAAAAGAAATCAACATTTTTATATCACATTTATTACATGCCATTTTTCTCCAATGTCTGATCTTTCCAAAAAAAAAAAAAAAAATTGAAATTAAATTTTTTTGTCATTAATATAGGTAATATAAAAAAAAATTCCTAGCTGATAACTAATAAAAATTTTGTACTTGAATTATATATAAATTATTCATGCTAAGATTTCAGTGCCATGTCTTTTAATCGATGACGCCGAGATGATCAAACACAATGCTTTTAGGAACCAGGAGTTCTCGCCAGAAATATTAAAGATGTGTTCGCAATTGAAATCACTTGAAGTAAACCAATATTAATTTAATACCGTCTATTTAGTTGCCTTCCAGATGAAAAGTTTAATACAATCAAGTGCCAATTATTGTACAAAGCGTTGATAATTCAATTTTTAATAATTTGCTTGGACCAACATTTAGGTTTTTTTTATAATTATTACATTTAAATGTAAAACAAGGTGAGATAAACAGCTAGTGGTCCAACTGCGACCGTTAACTAATATAAAAAGGATGTTCCAAAAGCATTTTGTTGTGTTATTTAATATTCCATCCGTAGAACTTGTCTGGATCGTATTAATTCAAGAAGAAAGCATGTTTTTTAAATTTTATTTACTTTTCACTCTTGTCAAAGCTAGCACATGAAAGTGTCAAAGCTAACACATTAACATCATAATATGTATATATGTATGTATTTTCGAATTGTATAATAATATTAATAATTAGAGATAATTTACGTATTGTGATATTCAAGTGTATGTAGAGTGAGTATTTAAACAGTTAACACTTTTATTTGTTATATTCACTTTTCATAAAAAGTGTTATCAAGTTAAAAGATTGGTAAGACGAGAGACACACGCAGAGTTATTGACTTTAAAAATAAAATAAATAAATATAAATGTTTGACGCCAAAAAAATCATTGAATCTATGAAATGAAAGGAATGGTCGTTGTTATTATTATTATAAAGATTAGATTAAGAAGAGAATCACATTAAGAATTATAGAATATTTAAAATGGGTTTGAAAAACAAACAATTGCGTTCAAGTTTTTTTTATAGTTAAATATGATAGTTTGACACCTAAATATGATTAAATTACAGAGTCCCATTACGGGAAGCGTTAAAATTGTAAGTATTAAAAATGCCGAAGAATTTATTTGTGAACGTAGTACAAAAAGAATTCAATTTTCTTAAATAAACGATTTTGTAAAGTGATATAAAACAGAAAGATGTACAAAAGATTCCATCCCTTAACTATAAAAGTGGACTCTAGATGAGTTTATCATATAATATTATTATATTATCATATATTTCTGCTTTTTACCTTAATAATTTCATTTTAAATTGATTGCAAAAAATACTCTTTTCCTAGTTTTTATAGAAAACTAGATAAAAAAAATTTCTCTATGTTCCACGCCATTTCAAATCGATTACTAAAACACCAACATATTTTCAGTTTGCATAGAAAAACTATTAATAATTTTTAGAAATTTTTTCCAAAAAAAGCGGAGATGCAATAAAAAAATTAAGATTTTTCCTTATTTCCCTGAATATTTCCCATTAGAAGTAATAAACCATATGTTCATAGCTAGCATATAATAAGATATTTTATCAAAATAATAAGATTAAAAAAATTTATTTTATCAAAATCGGACAACGCGATTGAAAGTGACATCAGTGTAAACATAAACTAGACGGATGGATGCTAACAAACGAAATGGAGAATCGTCTAAATATACCATAAACCTAAACTGCGTTTATTCAAAACTATAACATTTTACGTATAATAAAATGTTTGTAATCAATTTTATAAAAAAAACGAATCATTTTATATAATATTAGAAATAATCAAACTAGACATTATTATATTTGACATAATATTAATTATGAAATTGTCTGGAGCCGAAAACTCATTATACTAATAACTAAAGCTGTTAATAACTTATTGACTGTCGTCTAGTAGGTTATAGATCATGCTTGATACTCGTAAACACATACCTTATTACCTTATTACATGTCTCAGTATCTACTTAAAATTTTATATTTTAGGTAATGTAAGAATATATTATGTCTTCATACATTATGATGAAAGCCTGAACGACATAATAAATAATGTAGACAAGTTTAAATCTTGTTTAAATTAATATATAATTAATAATAATGTTCGTGTATGTCAAATATATCGAAATTTTGTCGTAAAATGTATCGTAATTTTGTCATCTTTTATGGTTTAAAAGAAAGGTTAAGAATCCATTGGACCAACAGATTGACTTTACTCATTCATGAACTTAAAGTCACTTTTTAAGATCTAAAATATAGCATTAAAAGATCGGTATCTTTTTTGTTAGATTTATTATGATAACAATCGGGAGGGGTGAACGGACAAATCAGAAGATTGTATAAACCATAATTTTTTTATTAACTTCAATATTTGCTAGTGTTACAAACTGAATATACTGTGCCTTATTTTATATGTTCCTGGACTATCTAAGTTAAAAGATTCACTTGTGTACACTCAAACAACAAATGATCATTGTTTTACATTTCATTAATGTATGTTATAGATACCTGCCTGTACATGCCCTATGAATGAAGCAATCTGTAATATAATTTATATTGTATTTTTTTGAATTTTCACAATCTTGACATAAAACAGAGGACATATCGAATAATTTTTTTCAGAAAATGGATTTTAAAGTAAAAATCAAAATTTTATTTTATATTTAGATATTTTTTTTCGACAGTCTTCAACATGCCCTCCATTTTCATGACAAGAATCGAATTTCATTACATTTGGATTCTAATTTTTAAGTTATCTTTGTGCGAAGGTTGAAAAAAAATACAATCTATATTACATTACAAATTGTCTTTATTAATAGAGCCCGTAGACGAAGTCCCTATCAAAAAGACATTACTTAGAAATCAGAATATAGAATTTTACCATCAATTAATCCATAGATTATATATTAAATGCTTTGTGAAGCTGAATAACTCACTTACTCATCTATATAAGTTCTAACCCACTTATACAAATGCTAGAGATATGCAGCTTAAACATGCGGTTTTAAACATCCGAAAACTTTAAATTTTTCATTACAACCTTTCAAAAAAGCAAAAACTTCTACCAAAAAAGCAGCAATATTTCCAGAAATGCTAGAAAGTTCCGATTTTTTCCATTTTACGTGAAACTTAATATTAAAAAAAATACCTACCTTCAACCGCCTTAATCATCCAAAACACTTATGAAAGTGATAAAATCCCACAAAAACCACCTCATTTACTTCTAGGCATGCTAGGAAGATGATGTTTTTCCATTCGATAAGAAATTGCATAAAACTACAAACCCCACTACGAGCCCCTCAAAAATTGAAAAACCTACATTCAAAATTACTCTATTCACTTCTAGGCATGCTATCATGCGGTATTTTGGATTCGACGGTAAATTAGTTAAAATTTACAGAAAAATTTCCATTTGGGTTCTTAATTACACAAAACCCCTCTGAAAATGGTAACAACACCCGAAAACCCCATTTTTTTTTCCAGGTAAGTTAGGATGGGTGGAGGGTTTGCAGTTGACGTGTTACCTATTGGAGGAATAAAGACCTATTTGGAGGAATCCAAAAACTGTTAATTTTTCAATACAATCCCTTTAAAAATTGCAAAACCTTCCCCCAAAATTTTCCCCATCCACGTCTAACCATGCTAGAAAAATCCTTTTTTCCCATTCAACGTGAAATAAAAAATCGGAAAACATTAAATTTTCAGTAACAAACCCAACAAAAATTTGGAAAAACTACCCCCAATATTACCCTATACATTTTTAGGCATGCTGTAAAAGCTGCTGTTTCAAATTGTATAAACTACACCCAAAATTCTCCTTTAACTCTTCTAGGCATGCTAGAAGACTCCGGTTATTTCTATTCAACATGGAATTACAAACATTATACAGATAATCATCTTTCCTTATTTTGCATCATCCACACCTCTACCCCTGTGGTTGTAATTAAATAGTTATTAAAATAATTATCATTAGTTATGCACAAAAATAAATATGCCAGTAGACCGCATATACCAATTACCATAAATTTATCAGTTTTTATCGTCAGTAATAACAAAACTACACAATAAAAAAATTTTTTAATATTAAAAAATAAATTGTTTTAAATTTTTAAAACAAAGTAGGTAAAATAAGCTTGTTAATGAAATATCGTTATCATTCCCAACCCTAGTAAACTATGTATCTATTAAAAAATGTAAAATACTCCAAGCCTTCTATACAAAACTAGATTATATTTTGAAATGCCCAGTGATTTTTAAAGATTTTGCACTATCCATAAGGATTTCAACTTTTAAATATTTCAACAGCCTGTATATACTAAAAAAATATTCTGTACTGGAACCGAATATTCCTCCCCGTTTTCAAAAATATTTATAATACAAAATTTTGCAACATTTGAAGTTTAAAAGTCTATTTTTAACAAAGTATACAATATGTGAGCATTTTCGGAAATTGAAGAATCTTTTAAAGTATTATCTTTCTAAGCAGAAAATTGAAGTTAATAAAGATATATTTTATAAATTGCTATCGAAGTTTAATGCTCAAATAAACTAACCAATAAAAACTAAGTTTTTTATACTCCTTTTCTTTGTAAATTAAGTGTAAAAATCGAAAATTAAACTATAATTATTGTTTTTTAAAGACATTTTGACGTATCATTTTTATGGTCGCAACATGTCAGATATAAACAAATACATATATTGAAAGCATAATCCTTTTTTTTGGCTTTGCCGTATTCAGTATATTAAATTAAATACAATTAATGGTCATCATTTAATAATCATAAGTACTTCAAATGTTAATTAACATAGAAAATAATAAACAAAAAATAGATTGGCGACTCTTGCCCTATACTAAAGTTTTTTTTTTAAATAATAAAAAAAGGTTTGACATCCAGATAAATAATGTATGGTCGGGATTCGGTTAGAGTTGTTATAAATAATGTATTGTTTATAAAGCGAGATTTTTTTTTATACATAAAATCACACGTTAAACATAATGTAAATTAATTACAATGTTATAGAACGAGAGCTGACTGCAAAAAGCCTAAGCTATCGTGTAACCGGATGAACTATTTTGTAAATGATACCACTGTAAATATTGAAAAAATCATTTAGTGCCAGGGCAAATATGGTGCATAACATTGCTATATTTTTTCTACGGTACATTTTTTGGACATAAACAGTACCAATCGAGTAATCGCATGAAACCGATTTTAAAATTTAGTTTCGATTGAGTAGAAATTAATTATGAACAAGTGCCTCGTGAAATCTGGTGCTAAATCCATTGCAGGAAACTTTTTTTAATTTTTGTTGTCTTTGTGTTACCGTACCTATCGAGTAACCGCTTCAAACTATTATCAAATTGAAGTTTATGTCCAAAAAATGTACCGTAGAAAAATTATAGCAATGTTATGCACCATATTTGCCCTGGCTTTTTTCAATAGTTACAGTTCATTTAAAAAATACTTCATCCGGTTACTCGATAGTTCAGGTATATTTTGCAGCCAGCTCTTGGACCATTAAAAAATAGTACAATAACTTTGTATTATTCTTAGAAAACATATTAGATAAAAAATATATTTATTAACACGATTAAAACTAAACACTGATATCACAAATTAATGATTTTAAACATCGGTCTAGCAATACTGACAAATAAGTTAACATTAAATTAACATTAAATTAACATTTAATGGCACTTAAATCAGTGAACAATACTAGAATATAATTGAAAACATAATTAAATGACAGGGAACTTTAATTTAAATAGATCTACCGGCTAGTTTCGGAGATATTTACGAAAACGTATCACCCGTCTACCGTTTTGCCATAAAGCCAATGTTAAATATGCCTACTTTTGAAGTCATTTATTTATTTAAATAATCGGGCAACCCCCCCTAAAATTTTTAGGATCGGTTTAGATTTAGTTCAACTGCATATAAAAAAAATTCAAGCCTTTTATTAAAAATTGCTTTGGTGCTCGTACTTCCTTAAGTTTTTAATATTTTTTTTTTTTTTTTTTGGTAAATATGACAATATTTTTGCACATAAGCATTGTGAGTTTTTAGTACCTGTTACAAATAAATTATATAATAATTATAACATCCGTAATTATTATTTAGTAAACCAATAAGAGTATTAAATTATTTATTATAGATAGGCGTTGTTTTCATGAAGTGATCTTTATTTTACAGATTTACCAGTACCACGATATAAGTACCGTTATATTTCAGCAAATTTCATCAAAAACTAGATAAATAAAGTGTTAATTCTTGAATTCGCATTTCGAAGAACTTTGGAATAATAAATAAAAGTAATTTTCAAAGAAAAATCTAATTTTCATTACATCAAAAACAACACACAAATTGTGGACACTTTGTGTGAGTGTTTTCCAGAGAAATAACTATAACTTTCCTATAACTTTTAGAGCTGAAAATATTTTGTGCATATACTAAGTTTGAAGAAGTTTTTCAGAAAAAAACTTAATAAGAACTTAATCTCTTTTTATGCTTAAAGTACGTCACCAGAATTTAAACTCGCTAACTCTTGTTTTTTAGTTACACTGTTCACGGGCAGACAAACGGACGGACGTTCATGCGGAAGCTGACGGTCATGAAGAGTTCACTATGAACACCTACGCTAAAATTTTGCTTGTGGATTCAATATTAGCTCTTGTTACAAACTTAAATTAATATAACCAGACATATTGTATATATGTCGAGTATCAACAAAAACTCAAAAGCGAACTAACTTGAAATGTAAGCATAACAATGAGAATTCATTTAAACTATAAAGTGTTTCAAAGTAATGAGTTTTATTTAAATTTTAAAAAAAATGGCAGCAACAGATAGAATTTCTTCAAATTTTTTTTCATACTGAATTTAAACAATACCGTGTTTGTGCTGACTGGAAAAAACAAATAAATAAATATTAAATATATATATATATATATATATATATATATATATATATATATATATATATATATATATATATATATATATATATATATATATATATATATATATATATATTATTTCCATGAAGTCACATTTGATGAATTCTACTGGTGAATTTTTTATTCGTATTGCGTCCTGTAATTTTTTTTTGTAATACAACGTTACAGGCCGGAAGTTCACTGAACTATTAAATATATATATATATATATATATATATATATATATATATATATATATATATATATATATATATATATATGTATATATATAAATATATATATATATATAAATATTATTGCAAAACTCAGCTAACGATAATGCTAGTAATATATAAACTATATTTATATAAACTAAATTTCTATAAACAAAAATTCCTCATAAAACCAATATTTTAAATATTTCTTCTTTATATTTATAATCTAAAGTATATAAATACTCTATTAAGTGTGATTTTATAGGAATTGTATTAAAATTTACCTTGAAGACAGTTCCTGTTAATATTGACAATAATGAGGAATTAATTATTATTTAAAATATGAATTTTGCATTTTAAGACATTTTGTGGTACCCTAAGATTAAATAAATAAATAGGATTTAAAATTTTTTCGTAGTAAGTAATATTGTTATAAAATCGAAAGTTATGAAAGTTGATTAATTGTGAAGTGAAGATTTTGAAGTAGAGTTTAGTAATGCTTAATAAGTAGAAATAAAAAACTAGATAAATAAAAGTAGAAATATTTTGAAATTGAGATATATTGAAGTAGAAATTAAAAAATAGAGTTATTAATTTATGAGGTAACTATTTCCAAAAAAGTATATTTCGATAAAAATAAGACATAACAAAAGTTAATATGGTTGATTGCTTACCAATACTTTTCGTAATGTTATAAGATTATAGAAATAAATAAATAATCAAATAAATGTACGTTATTTTCACAAAAATCCTTAAAATGTAATTATTATTCATTTTTATTTATTATGATTTATTTTATATAAAAATAATTATTATGGAAAAAATGATGAAATAAATAAATATTATAGATAATATTCGTTATTACAATATAAAAATTAAATTATAAGGATATTAAAAAATATATTTATTTCCTGTCCCATATTTCACATAATGAATTAAACAAAATATACTATTCTTTATAATTATTTTGTTTAATATATCTTCAATAATATTTATGTGATTTTAATCATTTATTTTATTTTATATCAAGTCTATTAAGCTAGTTAAGCCATTTCATACAGCCACAAGAAGATTTTGTGGGGAATATTTTGCTGTTTTTTTACTAGCCAGTTGTGTCTCCAAAATGTGTGTGTGGTAAAATGAAGTCACAAGTTAACGCTAAAACATATTGGATAGAAAATTTGGGTGAAATTTTTAATCGCGAACTACACTACTATGAAATAATTCCTACATATTACATAAATTTGTATGTTACAATTGTATTATTGTATTTTTGTATCCATGATAACAATGAATTGAATTTCATACATATAAAGTTTTTTGTTCATCTGGAATTGTTTTGCTATTTTTCCTGCTATATCCAGAATAATCAATTCCAACAAAGTGCAAATCATTGATGTAAAGTTATCATGCATCTACTTACAAAATGTCACCCAAAGCAGATGAATGGTTCTCGATAAATCAGCATTCATGTGAAAAACCAATTATCGAATATATTTACTTAATAGATATACCTCTGTAACAGTTTGACTGATTGAATTGAAATTTTTTTATTGAAGTGGGCACAATTTACACTAATAATGTCTAACTGTATCACACATGTACATTAATACCGGGTAAACGGTTCACGAGATATCAGCATTTAAGTGAAAAAAAGGAATCAAGTTTCGAGCACTTTATCCCCGGAACGGTAATAAATAGATATGATTTTTTAAAATTCCAATCACCTCCACTTTTTTTTACAACAAATTTTTAAATATTATCCAAGTAGTTTTAGAGTTATGCGGATTCGTGTAAATGATTATCACAGACGGATAGCCCGACGGACACGAAACGAAAAATGTTTATAAAGTTTAAAAACGTCGAAATAAAAATTGGAGCAAAAAAATTTTAAACACTATACTTTGAGTCGTGTAGAAGATAGAGCTTGGAAGTAAAATGAAAAATTTTAAAGAATTTTATTTGCAATTTTTGTACAACACACGTTGTTGTGAGTTTTTACTTCTGTGTACAATCCTCGTTTTTATTTTTTTATATATAATCGTTAGGTCTGAGAATTGGCCGTAAACTATTTTTATACCCCTAAGTGATAAGTAAGGTCTCACTAAAAATTAGTAACCGCTAAATCTCTACGGTGTCACTACTCATGTGGATAAACCATCTAGTGTAGCTTAAGATGGACTAACATAATTAGTGATAGATAATATGAATAGCAAACATTTTTTAATGTATATATAACTATTTATATTAGTTAAGTTACTAGATTGAAATGGATAACAAAATTAATGGTTGGTATTTTGTTAATTTTATAGGCCGTCATCCTCCACAGAGCTCCATTATTCTTTTGGTTTTGGACTTCTGTCAATTTTATACCTGTGGGCGCTATCGAAAATAATACTAAAGTGAGAGTTACGATTCTATTCAGCCTTATAGTTATTATTTTGAATAGTATGATGCTCCTACAAATACTCTATAAACAACTAAGATTTAAAAATCAATTACTAAATTGAAAAAACTCCCCATCCTGTCGTTTTAAGTTTAGAATAAAATATCTCACAAGAAGACCAAAAAATTCTAAACTCTAGTGTTGCATGGTCCATAACTCAATAAAAATCTGAAACGTACGTCGCTTTCATCGCCAGTTGCTGCGTTGAAAAAAATGTGTAGCAGAAAGCGATGAACGTATTTTAGTTCTCTTTAACAATTTGACGTTTGTTTAAATAAACATGCAAACAACAAAAACTACTATGGATTTTTTAAAACTTGTTCTATCAATTTCAATCATATGAAATGGCGTCCATTTTGACAAAGCTTTCGTTCGAGTGAATGAAACTCATGTGTTTGATACCTTATGAAGCTCAAAAATATAACATTTGGCGACTGTACCTTAACATAAATAACATAACATAATATTGTCTATTTTTGTCTATTGATATAAAAACAAATTAAGTAATATTTGACTAAAATATTTAACTATGACTAAACTTCTTTAATCAGGAGCAGGTAATATGTAATATTTTATACATGGAAAAAAACAAGGTTGAAAAAGTGAGACAAAAAAAAACAGAGTTAATTGTTTTGATACTGGACGTATTGAATTTCATTATTTGGACTTTATTTAATTACTATTCATAAAATACTATAAATATCCAATCTATACAGTTATATATACTTGTATAATAATAGGTATTGTAATTACCAATATGAGATAATAAGCTAAATTTGAGCTTAAATTGTGGCCAATCCTCACAAAATTTGTTTTAAAGAAATAAACTTTTTTGGAACTTTTCTTCTATTTTTTATAGTTTAAAATTTGGATCAAGGATGTATTGAATCCAATGTATGAAAAATTAAAATCACTTTTAATGTTTAGAATAAGTCACCAAAATCATCTCGCTATCTATTTTTGTTTTTGAGTTATCGTGATGACGGACGGATAACCGAATACAAACTAATTAGAAGTTTCAATAAACACTTAAAAGAAAATTTTGTATGTGTGGTGAATATTTTCTAGCGTTACAAACTTTAGACTTAAATTAACATACTCTAATATATGTATGTCAAGTATAAAAATAATGCAACCACGTAGAGATTACTTTCGAATAGTGAGAACTTTGTATTTTAGCCAAAATATTAAATTGATATTAATTCCTATTCAAATATTAAAGATTGTTAAGAATGTATTAATATACATGCAATATGATATTCAAGAATAAGAATTTTGTGTTTTAAAACATGATTATAATATTTGTATTGAATATTTCCCATTGATATGTTTCATTTAGCTAACATTTGGTACCATTATACCGTCCTATTTAAACGGTATACATAACATTTGCATAATATCTCAATTATAATTACTTCTGAAAATGCTCAGTACTTGACTAAATTATTTTTGAGTCAACTGTCACTTGCAGATATTTATTGTGTAAAATTTGAATGAAAAAAGTATAATGAATTTTATTTGTCAAATAAAAAGAATTTCGAACATTGGCCATTGTTACTGTTGGACATGTTACATGAACAATAACAGTTGAGTGTAGCAAACCACAACAAATATAAATAGGCTTGCAATATACAAAATAATTTTAAAATTCTAGCCGACTTCGATAGCTCAACTGGCTATGTTGCGTCTTATGTACATATGTACGTACTATCGTACGTGATCCTAAAAATTATTTGCTATGTGGCGTCTTATGTACATATGTACGTCCTATCGTACGTGATCCTAAAAATTATTTGCTACGTTATCCTGTATAAAATGTAGCCTATCTGAGAATATATTATTCGTACAAAGAATAACATATTCTCATATATATATATATATATATATTGTTTGATTAATAAAAGATAAAAGATAGGAAAGGCTTTAGGTCCATTTTCAAAGGACCAATATATATATATATATATATATATATATATATATATATATATATATATATATATATATATATATATATATATATATATTGTTTGATTTAAAAAAACAAACATATTTTGTATTTAAATTTTTCGTCGTATGGTTAAAAAGTTGGATCATCAAAATTTCTGCTCTCTATGTTTTTCCGTTTTTGAGACATCTTGGTGGCGGACGAAAGAACGGACGAACAGAAAAGGACTTGTTAGGTGATTCTATTAGCAACTATAACAAAATTTTCTTTGCATGGTCAATATTTTCTAGCATGACAAACTTTAGACTAAAATTAATTTACTCTGACATATTAAGTATATCGAGTATAAAATTGAAATTGATTTTAATTTGAAAATATTTTCATTTTGCTTGATAGGATAGTAGACCCATACAAATATTGTGGTCAGCAAATGTAATTTGGAACTATGTACGACGTCAAATATAATCGTTTGTTACCAAGAAATATGAAATTGTTTTGTTCACCACATTTTCTTCCTTCTATTAGCATAGTAATTTTTATCAAATTCTAAAACAATCATTATAGCTTACGGCTGAATTTAGTCATATAAATAAATTAATGACTAAATTATAAACTATTTGGGCATTTTCAAAATGATAAATATTCTTTACTACATTGTTTGTTTACAAAATTATCATTCAATCTACTTTATAAATGTACAAAGTGCCTTCTGTTAAATTCGTTTATGTATAGTCAAATCCTATAAAGCGCTTTGATCTAAATGTTTCATATTACTTAAAATTGTAAAATACTCAATTTTAAAGTGTCTAAACTTCGATCTAATTTTAAACTGGATAAAGATTATGAAATAAATATGAGGAATTAAAAAGTTGTAGACTTTGTGTTTGTATCGACAAAATTTATAACAATAAACATCATTAAATTTTTTTTTAGTTAAAATATCCTTATACAGGGTGGTGCAGAGGAAACGCATGTTTTTCGAACCGCTAGTACGCGGCGACGGGAGGAGGTAGAGCCGGTCGTTTTCAGAAGAGGATCCACATTTGTATCCAGCAAGAAGGACGTCATCTCAAAGAAATTATTTTCCAAACCTAAATATGCTATGTAATTTCAAAAACGGCATTAAAAATCCTATCATTTAATACTTGTTTTTATTATTTTCAACCCATTGTGTCCCAGTAATTCAATATTGAAAAACATGCGTTTCCTCTGCACCACCCTGTATTTATATTTATTAGATGTACTTGATTTAATTACGATTTATGAATAATAAATAAATTGATATTGTTATGTATTTTAAACAGAATAGAAATACGAAGAGGCTGATGGCCTTTCTTTCAATTAAAAAGTATTAATAAAACATTTTTTAAACATTAATTAATATGGTGTGCGGCTTGAAACAATTATACTGGATTTGTATTTGTAATAATTTTTAATAGTAAAAATTTAATAAATACTAAAGAGGGAAGAAAAATTTAATGACAAAAAATGTTTATTTTTCAAAAGAAACAACTTTTTTTAAACAAATTTTTCTGTAACTACTCTGATTCTCTACAAGAGGAGACCGGACTAAATTTTTATTCAATTGAAACCTTCCTTATTTCACGAACATTTGAGGTTGTTTTTCAAAATCTTGAAAAATAAGTAAAATATGTAAATTTTAAATTCAGAATTCAACAAAAAGGAAAATAGCTACGCAATACCAATTGTTCGTGTCTCCATATGAATTACATGTTAAAAATCATTTTCTAGATAGAGAGAAAAGACAAGACAACATCTTTTTTTCCTTTCTTTTATTTGCTAGGCTATTTGCTAATATTATACAAAGCATTTTGGACAAATCTATACATAAAATAAAAAAGGCTTTGTACAGCCAAAAACGCTGATCATAGAGACCAGAAACTTGGAGGGTTAGTATGTATTCTTGACCCCTAAAAATTGGCTACCCAAATTGAAAAAATCGACTAAAAATTTGTTGTAAATTAGGGGCTTTTTAGGTGCGCAAATCAAGTATAAAGTGCACCTATAGAATTTTTGGAATTCCAAAAAAAAAAAACAGGTCTGGCAGGTTTCTAAAACTTGGCAGTCCCTTTTTAGATGAAAATGATTTTGGATCTTTGTTTTACATTAAAATTAAGTGCAAGTGATTCCTGTCGATAAAAATTATATATTCAACTTTTAACCGTCAAAAATTCCATGAATGACTTTTGTTTCAATGAGTTTTCTTAAAGCTGTAGCTATTGATAAGACTGATCCATGTTCCAAGGTCAAATATTGTTCAAAATTGATTCTATTTTTATTTTGTTTCCAAACTTAAAGTTTGGTCTGCTAACTTTTGATATTTCAGCAAGCACTTCTTTATCTAATCATGTCATGAGAAAATGTCTAAAACAGGAGTTAGGTGCTAATTAAGTGCAAGCGATTCCTGTCGATAAAAATTGTATATTCAACTTTTAACCCCTAAAAAATTCTCTGAATGACTTTTGTTTCAATAAGCTTTCTTAAAGCGGTGGCTATTGATATTGGTTATTCCATGGAAAAGTTTAAAAAACATGCAATTTTTGAATTTCCAAAATTTTAAAATGCTAAAATTTCTAAACTTATTGACCGAATCAGCTCATATTTGAACTCGACCTTTGTAATCGTGCATAGAATAAGTATGTTAAGTTACATCAACATCCCTCAAGAAGTGTAGACGCTATCGTGCCGACAAGCCGCGTTATATCGTATATATATATATATATATATATATATATATATATATATATATATATATATATATATATATATATATATATATATATATATATATATATATATATATATATATATATATATATATATATATATATACATAGATATATAAACTTTTGAACCATATGTATTTTCTGACTCAGCTCGTCGAGTAATGTCCGAAAATAGCTTCATTTTTCAAAAGTTGCGTCATGAGGACAAATACAATAGTTAGATTTTTATGAAATCGACTAAAAGTTTTTTTGTGTAAAAAGGTAATCAATTGAATCGTTTGTTATTAAAAAAAACTTCAATTTTTTGTCAAAAATATCCGACATTTTTGACATAAAAGTTACTACTTTTAACCAATACTAAAAATAATTTTTAAATTTTTAGTGACATTTTAATTTTGAATTAAAAAAGCTTTTTTCATTAAGTTTATCGATAGTATAATGAATAATTTATTTTCTAAAATTTAATTAACAGAAGACCTAGTTTCTCCATTTAATACTCTTATTAGTCTATCAGGAATCGGCGCATGAGTACTAAAAACTATTCCACCTCAATTTTTTTATGCGATCCTCTTCAAATTGCCCTCCTAATGATATAAATGCATGTTGCCATGGCGCAACCCGGTGCCATATTGTTTAAACAATTGCAACGAATTGTTATTTTTCAACCGGACAAATTTTTTTTATATTCTTTATTGAAATACCAATAAAAAAGGTCCTATGACTTTTAACGATAAAGTTAATATTTTTAAAGATATGAATATTTTAAAGGTTCGAAAAATCTCAAATTTAACAATATTATTAACAATTGTATAGAGAATTTAAAAAAAATATTACTTAGACATTATGTTTTTTTTTAAATATATTTTTCATGGCTCGAATTACCCAAATTTGAGATTTTTCGAACCTTTAAAATATTCATATCTTTAAAAATATTAACTTTATCGTTAAAAGTCATAGGACCTTTTTTATTGGTATTTCAATAAAGAATATAAAAAAACCGCTTTAAGGCCGTCTTCTGGTCTAGAAATAAAAAAAATCGATTTTTTTTTTTTCATATTTTCATAGTTTAACTATTTAAGAATATGTCTACGAGAGGATTTTCCCAAATTCAAATTATTTTCGGAGAAATAAGTGAAATAACTGCTATTTTTGGAAAAATAAGAAAAATTCCGATATTTCTGCATACAACGATTGGTATGAAGATCATGAAGAATCCTGTAAAATAAACCATAAAGGAAGTGCGGGCAAAATGGAAGTTGATGCTATCGTCGAAATGTTCTGTAGATCTGAGGAAAAACACGGCGTAAAATACGTAAAGTATATTGGAGATGGTGATACTAAGACGTTCAAGGGTATACTTGATATAGATCCTTACGATGGTGACCCACTTGTTCAAAAAAAAAGAGTGCGTAGGACACGTCCAGAAAAGAATGATTGCGAGGCTACGAAAAGCGAAAAAAGATAATAAAGGGGTTGGTGGAAAAGGTGAAGGCAAATTAACTGATAAAGTCATCAATAAATTGTCTTTATACTATGCCTTAGCGATTCGCCGGCATCCTGATTCTGTTGAAAACATGAGAAATGCAATTTGGGCAACGTACTACCATAATAGTTCTACAAATGAAAACCCACAACATATGTATTGCCCACCTGGTGCGGAGAGTTGGTGTAAGTGGTGTAAGCATTAGACGAGTTTGACCACGAAAATCCTCCTCTGTGTGATAAAGTTTTGAAAATTATAAAGCCAATTTACGAGAGTTTATCATCAGAAGAGTTATTGACTCGATGTTTGGGTTCAGAAACTCAAAATAATAATGAGTCTCTAAACTCGCTGATATGGACTTTCGCTCCAAAGCATATCCATGCTGGCTCTCAGATCATTGAAATTGCAACATTTATTGCTGTATGTATTTTTAATGAAGGCTTTATACCGATATTGAAGATAATGACGCGCATGCATTTGCTATCAGACGAGACAACGCCCGGATTGATCGCTCCGAGATACGAGCATCCAGCGCATCAAAGGAGGCCAGAACTGCTCGAATAGAAAACAGGAACGCCGAAAATAGTTTTTTCGAAGTCGAGGAAGGTTCGATGTATGAAGCAGGAATGGCAGATTGAATAAATGTAAGTTAAAAATATAATTTTATGACTTAGACTGCAACAATTTTACTTTAAACGCGTTTTTCTCAGAACTGTCTTTTTGAATCTGATACCCACGATTTCTCAGGTTCTGTCGAACCTATTTACTTGAAATTTTAAGAGAGCCTTCTTTAGGGACTTGTCTACTTTGTCGGAACTACGGCCATCCTCAAATTCATTTTTACTATTTTTAACAAATCGAAGAATGTTCAAAAAAGTGGTACAAAATTTTTTTTTTCATTAGGCAGTCGCCATTTTGTAACTTTTCCGTAGTTCCAGACATTGCGACATTATTGTAGATTGATAATCTTTTTTATTTTTTGATTTCAGATTGCTAGGAGAGTTAAAATCGTGGGTATGGTCACGCACCAAATTTTTGAGACGCCCCACTCCATCAGCTAATAACTAACGGAATTTTGAATTTTTTAAACTTTTTTTTTTTTTTTTTTTGTATGCTTCTAATGTAAATAAATAATGTATAAAAAAATTGATGGAAAAAATATTGCTTGTTTTTTTTTTTTTACAGCACTTCAAAAATTACCTAAAATTCATGTCTCTAGACCAGAAGACCCCCTTAAGAAAGCTCATTGAAACAAAAGTCATTCATAGAATTCTTGACGGTTAAAAGTTGAATATATAATTTTTATCGACAGGAATCGCTTGCACTTAATTTTAATGTAAAACAAAGATCCAAAATCATTTTCATCAAAAAAGGGACTGCCAAGTTTTAAAAACCTGCCAGACCTCTTTTTTTTTTTTGGAATTCCAAAACAACTATAGGTAATTCCAAAAAAACTAATACTTGATTTGCAAACCTAATTTACAATTTACAATTTACAAGCCCCTAATTTACAACAAGTTTTTAGTCGATTTTTTCAATTCGGGCCAGCCAATTTTTTAGGGGTGTATTCTTGGTATGTCGTAGGCATCCAATAAGAAATATTTACCGAAATTCTATACCTAAGGGGGTGAAAAGTCACTTGAAGTAGATTACAAATCCTATTAGCATCATTTCCATCGAAACCAAATCAATAAATTTGAAATTAAAAATAAAATTTATTTATCTCTTTCATTAGCAGTACATCGAACTATCAACTATATAAAGTGTGCATATCGTATCGTTCGTATATGAGTACTACAGCACGAAATACTGATTATCTCATATCACGAGGTACTGGACGCCAAATACTGGGGATCTAATAAGAAAGGTTTTTTTAAAATTCTACCTCTAACGAGGTGGAAAAATAGGAAAGTTTGCATGGGGCAACGTTATTTATTGGTCAAATTTTGCAATAACATTCTTTAACAGAATTGATGGAAGACGTGTCGCGTATTTTATTGTAACTCATTCAGTTCTCCTATTTGTATCCTGTGTAAGGGTTCGAAGAATAAGCAACAAAACGAAATTGACAAACTAAATGTAAATCAGTAAATCTGAATGTGTTTTTACTACTACGGTAGGGAAGTGAATAGTACCATCTAGTAATAACATAAATACCCTATATTCTTAACATTACGAGGTAGATGCTTGAATACTAGGTCACTTAATAAATGGATTAACGGGCACAAAATTTAAAGGGCATAATCTTTGATAGCTGAAACCATCTTTATTTTTGAATTAAATTTTAAGTTTTGTTATGGCCGTTATTTTATGTACAAGATTTTTAGCAATTTTATATATCAGAGTATATTAAATTTTATCTAAAGCTTGTAACGCCGGTAAACATTGAAGACGCTTACAATAATTTGATATATGTGTACACAGAATTGAGTCGGTCTTTTAAAAACCGTCTTAAGTGACATTTTTCCAACATCTATTTTCGCTGAAAATGATACCTCCGACGTAAAAAGACATCTTTTATAATTCTAGCTCAAAATGTACATTATTTATTTCAAAAAACATATTTTCTACTGAATCTTATGGAAACAAATTTCCAAAAGAACAAAAAAAAATCAGTGGCGCCTTCGATATACAAGATTTTTCAGTATGCTTCGGATAATAAAAGTATTATAGTTTTGGTTAAATTATTAACACTGGTTCTTGCGAAAAGAACATAAGTCAAGAATATTTTTTCGGTTTTTTATTATAATAAAATTACTTAAAATTTGTTTTTAGATAATCTTAAGAAGATTGTATTTTATAGAACTACAGATACAGTGGGAACACTAATATCAAGTTTACTACATACATTTAAACTAAGTAACTGTATCGATATTGATTGTCTGCTGTTTCTTTATTGTCCTCCAGGAAGTAATATTAAAGTACACATACATATAACATACAAAAAAGACACATTCACATATAGAACATTCAAAAAAGGTACCTATTGTAATACACCCCCCCCCCCCAATCTTTAATGTTTAAAATTAAACAAAAAGTTTTTGTTAAGTATATTATTATAGTATCAGCGTATAGTTTGAACGCATATTTTTTTTTAGTATGTAGTGTATACTAATTATAAATTATAGTATATTAATATTGGCTTCCTTTTTTGTCATATGAGAAATTATTCAGTGGTCAATCTATATATTCTGTAAACGAATAATCATGTATTTTTATAATAATATTCGGTACTTATATAAAATTATACGTATAAAAAAAGATTAACTTATCTAATAATTCAATTAACGATAATACATTTATGTATTATGTTTGTGTGAATATATGTATGTATTTACAAAATGATTTCAAATCATTGAATTTATAAAACAAACCATAATAACATTCAATTGAAAGTTATAAACAGCTATAAAAGACAACATATATTCAACTTAAAATAAAGAACCGATCTGAACTTCTGGTTATATTACAAAATATACGATTATTTTGTATTTTAAGATCTGTATCAGATCTATTTCTGTATATCAAAGTAAAAATCTTCAAAAAGCGATTAATCAATTGGAAATTCCAACTAAGATAAAAGAAAAACTAAACTATCAATTGGGTTTTAAAGAAATAAAGTCACCAATAAACAATAAAGAAGCCATTTTAATTGCATTTTTTATGTAGATATTAAAAATTCAGAAGTTATTTCACAATGTCGTCAATAAACAATACAGAGGTGTTTAAAATTACATTTTCTATGTAAATATTAAAAATCCAGCAGCCATTTCACCTCAACCATTTATTTTTAATAAATTTCATATAGTTCTATCTAATCGTACAATTTTAAGTAAGACTTGTACTTTTAATAATAGATACAACAACTTGGCACAAATATACTACTCTATATTATTCGCAAATGATTTGTTATTGTTATTTTACTACTTAAATTGTGTTATGTTACTTATTGTTACTTATTGTTAGTAATTGAATATCAACAAAAGTCAAAAAGAAATATGCTGAATAAATTTCGATTTTTTGCCCCAATTTCCTAGATCAAATTATTTTGTGTTTTTATAAATACGTATTTCGACTACAAAGTAGTCATACTCAGTATGAATTAGCTAGTTGTAATGATTCTCTGAGGATATGTTACTCGTTGCTGATTTGGTGACAGTCTGCACATATGTAGTTTTTAGTTTAATAATTCTTTATTTACATAAAAATATATATATATATATATATATATATATATATATATATATATATATATATATATATATATATATATATATATATATATATAATACAAGTCGGCTTATAACTATAGCACCTAGCCTAAGCTTTATCTATAATACGTCATCTTATATACTAGTTACATCGAGATTACAATTTTTCATTACATCGTTTTAATAAAAATGGAAAGTTAAAAAAAAAAAAACCATTTGAGAATACGTAACCTATGTGGATGGATAGGCTATCCCTATAACTAACTTAACATATAAAATTAAAGAAAAAAGAAAAAAGATACTATATACAATTAAGATTACACCGGAACTAGGTGCAATCGACATCGTGTGGCATGGGAAATCTTTTCATAAAAAGCAGCATCCTTGGGTCAAATTGACCCAGTTTGCTGATTTCTGGGAAGGGATTGTTGCGGGAAGATTGGAAAAAGGATTTTGAGGTGGAAAGGATAAAGTTTGGAATAGTTGGGTGTCCAGTTGCTGCATTTTCGTGATGAGCGAAGATGCAACTTTAGTCCAAATAGGGGATGCGTACGTGAGTACTGGGCGGATACATGACTTGTAGAGTTAACGTCCAGTTTACTCTTGGGGCTGATTAGTGAGTACAATCCTGCAAAGGATGCGTTTCCCAGGGCCAGGCGCCTTTTGGCGTTCTGTGTCCAGTTCAACTGCCTTTGGAGGATTATGCCCAGATAGACAACACTATGAGTTTGCTGGATTTTCGTGTGAAACATCTTCAATCTCAGCGCGTATGCTGAAAATTTATTCTTTCGAGTGAAGAGCATAGATTGGGTCTTTGAAGGGTTAATTTTGATTTTCCATGACTTGAAATAGCTTTCAAGGATGGACAATCGGGATTGGAGGCAACTCGAAACTAGTTTCGGTTGTCATGAAGAGCAATAGATGGCCGTGTCGTCGGCGAAGAGAGCTGTTTCGGTAGCTCGATCTCTCGGGATATCGTTGACATAATATAAAAAGAGGCGGAGTCCAAGCAAGGAGCCTTGAGGTACACGAGCTTTCACACCGTATTGGTTCGATGTACTTTGTTAGATGTGCATTTGGGATTTTCGGTTGGACAAATAGGAAATTAGGAATTTTAGGATGTATATTGGAATGTTGAATTTGGAAAGTTTGTGGATTAGTCCATCGTGCCAGACCGTGTCGAAAGATTTTTCGATGTCCAAAAGGACCAACACATATGTATGTTGGTATATGCGCAATTTATACTTCCTAAATATCTATCAAATTGCTACGTCAACCAATCAGCATCGATCATGTGTTTAGTTTGGCCAATGATATTGGGCTACGTGGTTTTGTCAGTTAAAAAATCTCAAATTAAGAATTTAACGTACTAAACTAAAAATGAATTATGAAATTAAATAATTTTAATTTCAAATATCATTTCAATTCTAATAGTTAAACTTCAATTATGAAATTTTTATTAAAACAGAACTTGGAATAGGTCCTTTATCTAAGTTCATCGTGTCATTGCCATATTTTTAAATGTAGATGCTCTCATATGCAACAGATCACATCAGCAGATGCAAATTGAAGCAGCTACTAGGAAATCCAAAGGACAAAATTAACAACGAACAACAGTCAGGAATTTAAAACATTGAAAGTCAAATACATAGAACCCAACCATACGCCAAATTGAAACGATAAAAAAAACCATTTCGTCATATTCTGGTTCGTTTTGTATACAAGAATGTTCCATTTAACGTTATAGAGAAATAAATTTCCTATGATTTAATTTTAAATTTTGTTTCTAGGACTGATAGCTGCGGATATACTTACTTTTTAAAAAAATAAAAAAAACCCGCAATTTCAGGTTATTTGGAAAACTTTTCCAGATTTTCAGATTATATCGTCATTTCGTCTCATCTAAAATAGTGTTCCATTTAATGTTGTAGGTAATTAAATTCCTTACAAATTTTATTTTCATACTTGTTTTCCTAAAATAGGCCGTAACAGAATTACATCGTTATTAACTTAGAAATTTGACAAATTTTCGGCCATTGAGATTTTTTTATTTAAAAATTGCAAAACTCCGTAGCTATCAGTCTAAGAAACCAAATTTGAAATACAAATTATAGAAAATTTAATTTTCTACAACTTTATGTAGAAATGCTTTTTAAGCTAAAATAAGACTCGAAACCAATATATAAGCGCGAATATGTGAAGAAATTGCTAATTTTTTTTTTGAAGATGTGTTGGTTGGTGCGATGGGACGAAAATTGCATATCTTTCATTTTAAACCCGTACTAAGCATCCTATTTTAAAATTTTAAAAATTTAGAATTATCAAATCGTTTGTAAGATAAAACACTCTATTTTTTGGACTAACTATATATCATTTAACATATATAGTATAGTATAAATATACGCTATTAAATCTAAAATGCATGCTTCATTCGTATAGTTAATTATTTAACATAACTGCTAATATAGATATCTGTTAATAAAAACAATAATGTTATTTATTGCCAACTTGTTGTTTTAGATCTAATGTAGTTATAGAGCGATGAAAAACATGAATATGGTAGCAACATAACCTTAGACATA
This sequence comes from Chrysopa pallens, assembly GCA_020423425.1. NCBI lineage: Eukaryota > Metazoa > Arthropoda > Insecta > Neuroptera > Chrysopidae > Chrysopa > Chrysopa pallens. The sequence goes on from CM035592.1 coordinate 115,185,775, forward strand.
ATAAATTTATTTATGTTCATTGTTCAGGTAATACTTTTACAATCATTCGATTTTAATCGTTCTGTACTTTATTCTGTAAGTTCTTACACTAAACAGAACAGGCTTCAACACACTCTTACGATATAATATAAATAATTTGTTGTAAAAACATTATATTGTATACCACATAAGGGGAATTGAAACATAATATTGGATGGAACACCCTACATTATGTAAAAATCTTTCAATAACATAAAGGAGTGTGCTTCGAACAAACTTTTGACCTCAAATACATGTAATATCCATTGTATTTCTTTCAATTTTCGCGCCCAAATAACTAAAAAACAATAAGAGTTAGAATAGAGTTTTTCTCGATAGAACATTTTTAAATATAAATACGAATTATGATATGATATGATAAGAATTATGAAGCTTTCACCTTAGAAAAACTCTTCCAATTTTCCAATATTTTCAAAACATTTGGATAAGAATGTTTTGAGTTATTTCGGCACGAAATTGAAAAAAATTCACTGCATATTTTCTGTATTTTAAGTCAACAGCTTGTTAGAAGTATAATCATTTTGATCAATAACAGCTGTGAATAATCGCTGTTAAAAACGATTGAATAAAATTTGTATATACTTTTTGTGGCTTATTGTTAAGATAGTAACCATGAAAATAAGATATATAATCTAAACAAAATAAACGATGCCAGGTTTATTTCGTAATTGCAGTTTGAATATATTTTAATATTTAAAATCAAAATTTTGAGATTTAAAATAAATCTATAATTAGATTTGAAGCCGAACGTTTAAATGGAATCCTAAGGATATTTATATCAGAATTTCCCACTTCATTACTGTATCAATATCGAGATATTCGAATTTTTATATGCGAAGGCCAACTTCACGCTGGCCCCCGCATTTTTCAACAAACAAAAGATTAACAAACACCATTTTAATGTGTTATATTAATAGAGGATTGTTCGAAAATATTAAGCGAAGAAAATCAAAAAAGGGTTTCTAAAAATCAACCTAATCTAACCAAAAATACGGCATGAGTGCTGAAAAAGCTACCACAGATACATAAGTAAACATACAGCAAATACGTTCGTACTCGGTTTTATGTTAACATATATTTTCTGAAAGCTTATGTGTAAAAAAAAGTCACTTTTGCATTTTCACCCATACTTGCATTTTCATAAAAACTCGTATTTTGGGTAATTTTAAACGTTTTTGAATGAATGGTTAGCCTTCCACAAAAAGTAAGTTATAATTTTTAATCTAAAGTGAATAAGGAACATAAAAAAAAGTTTTTTATCATATTCCTAAAAATTCTAAATCAGTTCGCGTAGAATGTAAAAAACAGCAACTTCCTAGCAAGTCTAAAGGGCTAGTTAGAACTGGATAAAATTAGTCTATTGAAGTAGAAGAATTGACTTACACACCGTATGAATGATTTGATTTTAAATGATATTTATAATTAAATATATAGTGATTTCTATTTGGTAGTTTTATGTTTAAGAATATTATTAAAATATTTCACATAGAGAATTGCTCTTATTTTTCATTTGGATTTGTTGTTGAATAAACTTTTTTGGTTTATTAATATAATTTACTTTTTTGTGTTTTTATTTTATAGTTTTTATTTCATTTTCGATTATTTCCTTTTTAATTTTTGAATTTTGTTGTAATTATTTAATTTAATTTAATTTTATAATTGGTATTTTTTTATTGCATTTTTATTTACTTTTTCACTTTTTTGTTGTTGTCCAATTATTGAAATTTTTTATTTATTTTTAAATGTAATATTTTTTAAAATTTACTTATATGTATGTTTTACTTGTATTCGACAGAAGAGTAGAGAAATAATTCAATTGAAATGCCGAAAACTTTAAAATACTTGCCGAAAATTTTGGATGGCTCTTGATTTTAATTATTTGACGAATGTGATACGCCCATTGTTTCGTGAACGCTTCAATTCGCCAAATAACTCCAAAACATTTGTAGGTAATTTTCCATGGCAATCGAAATAAATTAAAAAATTTATATTGTGAAGCCAAAGAAATGAATGGTCAACAAACCATTGCTAAGTACACGTTCCTGATAGAAGTGCAAATATATTCCTAATATTACAATGGAAACCGTATCATCTTCAGGCAATACTTATTCCGTGATAGAAAATAAACAAGTAAAAAGTACAAACTTTCAACTATTACGCACTATTCTAATAATCTCTGCTGCTCTTTAGTCGAAAATATTGTCTACTTGTCGTTCATACCCAGATAGATGTGATTATAATCGCGTCTATTCTGTTTTACAAAAAATGTGGTCTGATTGATGAATTTAAGGCGCATTATAGGAGCAATTACGCATCCCATGTGCATTTTCGTTTAAGCGTGGGTTAGTTCCAAAGAGTCCAGGTTCTCCATATTTAAAAACAACCGTTTGCAATGAATGTCATTCATATTTCAATGTGAATATATTGGAAAACTACAATGAAGGTGGTGAAAATATATAAAAAGTAATCTACTACCGATACGCAGGGTAATGCACATATAAAGAAACGCCGCCTTGCTGAAATATGCCACCGTGAAATCGAAAAACAGTTTAGGGGGAAACAAGCAGAAATTTGGAGACGAGAAAAAGCTAACAGTTGTATGTTGTTTAATGCTACACAACCTGCAAAGCTTTACAGTCAGAATTATCTTCGAAATGCTAAACAAGAAATTTGTTCTGGGATTTTAATTGGGGGAAAATACATAGATTCATTTCAATCATTACTTAATTGAATTTGTGGAATTTGCAGTTATTATAAAAGAACTTTGTATGAATAGATTTCATATAATAAAAAGGATATGAGTATAAATAAATACTGGAGTATAAATCAAGTCTCAATCTACAAGTAGGTCATCAAGCGTCAAAGAGTAAACATTTCTGTAAATGAAACTTTTTCTCTTGTCAAGAAAGTACAAAGAGGTAATGCATATTCGAGTAGCATTTCCTTATAACAATGTGTAGTTGGTTCAGAGGGTATGATTGTTCCGATTGAACAAATGATATCTAATAAAAACACCCCGAACACGATAGCGTATTGGCTCAGATAATAGCTTGGAATCAGAATTCCAATGCCTCCCGAAAAAATAACTGATTTTTTGCTTGCGTTATTTAATGCTGTTTCTTTGGCTTTCGATGGATTAGAACTATCTAATTATTATTGAGATATGTTTCCAAATATCAAAAAGAATTCAATATCAATATGAATTTACCACGTAAATTCTTACGTATTGCCTTACCCTACCTTATTAATTTGGTCTGCCGTTGGAAATGTTTCCAAAATACCCAATCGGGGACAATAGATTTTTATATCCGACGTGTTGGCATCATGGCACAATCTACAACTTTGGGAGATTTTAAAGAAATATTACTCTCCGTCCTGATCGTTGCATAAAGCAAAACTAACAGAAACAAAGACAAAGATTGAAGGAGAGATTTTGTTGAAGATGATGGTAGTTTTTATGAATTGAGAGATGAATTACAGTGGCAACATTAAAATTACATGCACTTATGAAATATCGTATCCAAAGAAATCGCCTTAACGCTTATCATGTACCGAGTTTTGCTCAAGATTTGTTAAGGATATGTAAAAATTTTTTAATGCGGACAGGCGCTTTATCTTTGTCTTTCAGAACATCCGTAAACGCTTCAACATCGTACGTGGAAAATTATGTTAACTAAAAAATTACATTCTTAAGAACAAGAACTCAATTATCGCAATTTGTACCGAAAAAATTGGAAAACACATGCGGTCCATTGAAGGGAGTCTCAAAGTGTTAAAATCAATCACCTTACAGACAAAGTCGCTACCAAAAAAACAAACAAACACGATACGTAATCAAAATCAGATTTTAGTGTTCTTAATTCGTTGAATATCTTACAAAAGTCAAAAATTCCCGTGCCAAATACTGAAAGCACTAACCAAATTTACCAAAGTTAGTTATAATATCCTAATTGGTTTTAATCACGTTAATGAAGTAGGAAATTGGAAAGGTAAACCCCAAGAAACGAATAAAAAAAAAGAAATATTTAAATAAATGTTTAGGAATAACACCATTAAAAGGTAGGCCAATTATAGCTGCTAAAAACTTATTTTTGAAAATTGGAAGTATTCAACTTTCCTGTGGTAGTGAAATAATACTAAACATTATTTTCCATCGAATTAATGTAAAAAATTAAATTGTCACTCAACCGTTAGTTAGTTTTACTAATGTCATGACTTAATTAAGATATATATATATATTCAAAATATTAAAACTTTATTATTCATTTTCCAAAAATTAAGGTACACACCGCTGTTTCGGTCTTGAAACCGTCGTATAATTGCCCTTTTCCAGAGGCACATAATATGAAATGCAGTGTCCAATACTTTTCTCCAACTTTGAGGGTATGTTTGTAGCAACAAAGTTAAAAACACCGTTGTGGATTTTGACCAGTAAAGGGAAATCGGTCACTTTATTTGGCCAGAGCAATTTGGATTGACGTATTTCGAGAAATTTGTAAATTCTAAATCTATTATTAAATAATTCCCAAAAAATTAAATTACACAACAACATTGTGTAATTGAATTACATTGAATTTTTCAAACATTGATCAACACTTGAATTTTCCATTGCTACTCTGCAAAATTTACAATGCTCAATTTCCATTATTAGTGATTTATTCACATTATCTTTGAAACATGCGAAACATGTATCATAAAAATCTTAAGGATGTAAGCACACTAAGACAATTGGCCTTGAACGAAAACAATTACATTTATTATATTTCAAGATAGTTATGATATATGGTGCATTTTGAAAAAAAAAAATGATTAAGTTGAGTAGCAGGCAGAAACTATAATTCGCAATTGGATCCCGACTGCAACTGAATTTAATGCGGATATTTAACTTAGACGTACAGCTCATTACATAGTCTGTTAAACTGAGTTGAGTTTACTTTGTTTATAATTTATTTTAATTTTTTTTTTTTTCATTCTCAATCTTGTTTCAGTTATTTTAGTGCATGAATTACTCTTAAATTTTCTATTTTAAAGTCGGTTTTTCTATTTTTTAATTATAATTATTATCTTAGATTTTTTTAGTGTCCCGACACACTCATTGAACAAAACACATTGGTTTAAAATCAACTTGGATTTTTAAGATGAATATAAAAAGACCTTAAGGGGCTTATCAACAGCTATTAGAAGTACATATCTGAATGTAATATTTTTCAATTTTCGTGCAATAAAAAATAATTATTACAAAATTTTTTTAAGATTAAAATCAAATTGCAATTAATTATTTATTTTAAATATTTCATGTTTTGTCTTGTCTGTTATATTCTTGATTCATATTGTAAGGTACGTAAAGAGAATTACAAAACTTAAATATAAAATATGTTAAGATGGATGTATCGAATTCATTATTTTACGAATACATTGTAATGTTAGATATATTAACACAATTTTAATACAAAAATACACTGTCAATAATGGGCATGTATGAATATATATTTAAATAGCTATACATTCGGAATGGTTTGGCAATTAATTCAATATACAAAGTTTTCTGTAATTAATTAATGGTGAAATAGATCTGTAAAATTGAAGTATTAAAAATGCTTCTACAATATTGTTACCAAAAAATGGATACATATATAATTGACAATACATATGTATTGCCAATTTTATATTTTACAAATAAAACTCACAATCTAAAAATGTATGTCTTGGGTTTTTATAAAAAGTTTAATCGGAAACTACTTTACTATGAAACAATATCTACATATTACAAATATCTATGGTACGGTACTATTCCGTTAGATTGTATGTCTACTATTGCATTAATGTATTTTTGTATCCACGGTAACAATAAATTGAATTAATCACGTATAAAATTTTATTTATGTTAATGTGAAAATTTTTTACTATTTCCTCCTCTCTATCCAAAATTATCATATCCAATAAAATTCAAATCATTGACATTGATTATCATGCTCACCAACTACAACAAAATCTACTCACAAAATTTCATCAAGGATGAATGGATCACGGTATATTCGCATTTATGTGTAAAACCTTATATCGAATATATTTACTTAAATATCTACATCTTAGTAATGGCTTGATTGATTAAATTTTTGAATTTGAATATGATCAAAAAATACTTTTTTATATATTTGTATAACATAAAATTCTCTATTTCCGTAACTGACTTTATGTTTTACACGTTTATTCGTTGCAATTTTCGACTTCTTTAATTACGGAGAGTTCATGAATAACCAATTGCGACACAATTTACATTAGTAATATTAACCTATATCACAAATGTACATTTAAAGTTTCATAAAAATCAAATGTACATCAATCAACAACCACTTAAGATAATGTGTAAGTGTTGTAAGATATGTGTTAATTAGCTAAATTTGATTTAAAATTATGGCAAATCCAGATATGATACCAAAAGACGTTCCAAACAAAAGTCGTTTCTTTTCAAAAAAACAAACATTTCTTGGTTTTGAATTTTACCTCTATCTTTCATGGTTGCTAATTAACGAATTTAAACTGACTTTTTAGATTTAGAATACGTCATCAAAATTTCAACTTGCTATCCTTTTTATTTTTGGGTTTTTTTTATTATGACGGACGGACGGACAAGCGGAAATGGAATAATTAGGTGATTCTATGAACACTTGTACATAAATTTATTTTCAGGTATCAATATTTACTAGCATTACAAACTTTAGACTAAAATTAATATACTTTAACAAATTCTATGCATTTCGAGTATGTATATGTAAACATTATTATGGTTTAATTTTCACAGGTTGATGAAGTAAACAAATTGGTTTAGGTCTAGATAGATACGTTTTAACGTATTCTTTGAGCTGATCAACAGTGCTATCAGTAATCTAAGGTTTTGTAATATTTGCAAACAATTCCCAAAACGATAAATTTGTGGCTATAAAAAGAAATTGTCACATGCGAAAAGGGTTCAGCGATCGCTTAAAGTTACAATGAAATGTAGGATTTAAATTTTCTGAATAATTACAAACGTTAATCGAATTATCTCTATTGACGATGATTATGTCCTCATAAAAGCTTTTTTTTGTAAAAATTTTACTAATAAAAAAATAGCAACATTAAATAAAAAACGCTATTATATTAAGTGAGTTAATTATTATTAATATAAATAATTCTGTATTTAAAGCGAAATGGCTTATTACAGGAGTTGTGTATAAAAAGAGAAACATTATTTTTTATCTTTCTCAATATGATATAACATATAACAAAAAAGTTATAGTATTAAGACATTAAAAAAGAAAAACATAAGTATTTAAAACAAATAATATAAACTTTACAATATGGTGAATATAATACTTACTGATGCTATTCATTAATAATAAAAAATCTGGTTCGAAGCATGCATTCTACATAAGTGTATAAATCATTCAATTGCTGCACATTTGCAATATTTCAGCGAAGTTTTTCTAGCAAAAAGTACCCGGTCCCATCAGGTAGTTCTACAGATAACATGCATGAATAAAATCGTATAACGCACTCAACCAACAGGTGGAAAATACTTTCGTTTTGTAAGGTGTTACATAAAGTACATTGTACATTCGGATCTATTTTGTGAGACATGCAATTTACGAGTGTTGTAATATAGGCATTAAACATTCGTAGGTAATTCTTACATTTTTAATTGGTACAAATAAGTCAAGCAGCTAATTTTGACTTAAACGGCCATAAAGAGGAGCGTATCCAGATACAGCGGTCGAATCAGAGCTTGTCTGACGAAAGAACTGTTGTAAATCTTTGATAAATTCCGTTACAATTGTTCTTACCAATCGTGCGTCTTCTGTTTCCCAAAGCTGTTATTTGCTAATTATACAGAAATAGTTCCTCAGCTGATTAATCTAGTTCAGTTTAAATATGTGGTTTTCGGAGTTGCCTAATTCGAGCAACCTATTGAAGTATATACGAGTCAGTCGGTGATCATTCATACCTAACAGTAACAGCTCTAACACTTGTGTTGTGCTATTGCATGCTGGCTTTGATCTTTATTAATTTTACTAGTGATATGACTGAGTTTGCTTTTGATTGCTGGCGTTTAAGAACAAACCGAAATTACTAAAGAAAACGCCGAAGAATCCTATTTGTAGTTTTAGTGATTCATATACGAATTCAAGGTCTGTGGGGGTTGTCCTGACCATTAACATATAGGAATATAATCTTACTTTTTTGTACATTAACTATTAAGGTATTTGATGCCCAGTGCCGATTTAGAAAATGAAGGTATTTTTGGAGATTTTGGGATGTTTTAGTAAACTACCAAGATCATCTGTATAAAACAAGAAAACAATCGCTATTAATGAAAATAATAGCCCCCTAATGAATTCCTAGGTAATATCCCTTTGCAAATTGCTGTGTCGAGCACAATTCATTCATTTCGATACAAAGTGAGCATTGGTTTGATATATCTTATAATGCGGCTCAATATATTACATAACCCTAAAATACACTTTTTCACAAAGAATAGAGTGATTGATTTCGACTTACACTTTTAAAATCAATAAACGGACAAAAGAGCTTTATTCTTCTTAAGCGAAGGCGGGAGCTTACTACAGCTGTAAGCACAAATATATTAACCACGCAAGATCGTTCTTTGCGGAACCTTAACTGTCCTTCCGCAAGCTTATGATTAATTTCCGACCATAGCGTTAATCTGTCACAAAGTAAGCAGGTAAATATTTTGGCAAGACTGTTCATTAATGAAATACTTCGGTAGTTTTCAGACAATTGCCAATCTCACTTTTTGTGAAGAAGAAAAAGATTAAGCTTAGAGCATTGTCGTGTGATAAGCTCGATACTTAAGATTTAATTGAACAGGTTATGCACAAATATTTTATCTTTTATTGGCATATATTTGAAAATTCACCGGGTACACAATCCGAACCCAGCGCATTGCCATTTGTACAACATTGTGTAAGACTAGATTGATTTCATCCTAACAATGACAAAGTCCAAATCCGGATGAGAACTTCAGCAAAATTTGGCAAAATACTGTGTGGAGCAATGCTAATTAGAAAAGTGATCATACCAAGTATTTCTGTCAATCGGGCTTACTAGTTTCCACTTAAAGTTCAATTTCCTAATGCGACTCCAAAACTCCTGAGTATTATTTGTGCAAGCTAATTTAGCCTATAAATCATCATATTTTTTCTGGTAATTTTAGCCTGAACATACTCTCGTGAAGTTGTTTCCTAGAAACCTGTGCGTTTACCTTGTTTCAAGAAGAAACGAATTCGCATCTTTACAATGTTTATCCAACCAAGGTTTATTAAATCTTACAAAGTTAGGACAAATTCGCATTTCTTTTAACATTCAAAGGTCCCTACACGTTTTTATAATGGAATCAATAAAAAGGTTGTATGCCGTCGATGGATTATTATTATCGATGTTCAACTGTTTCAGCTTTCCTCAAACATCCTTATAACTTGTTAGTAGTTCCTCGTTCCATGCACACTAACTGGTTGATAGCTCAGACTTATTTTTTTGTTTGAGTACAAAGTTATCAATCGTTTTCGCAACTTTGAATGGTAAATGATCGGAAACTGATTTTATTTCATAATGCGCTCATAATCCTTGATGAAAGAAAGTTTGTGATTACCCAAACGACATTCGGTTTCTACCCTGAGTGGCAGTAACGACGTCAAGAGACGAACACGTTTCATTCATGTAAATGTTACAAAATATTTCGGCATCTAAAGAACCCAAGTGGCCTATAAGGAATTTAACTCACCGATTAAAACAGCTTTGCTTGATTTTCCTTCTGGAATGAACGACAGTAGTCATTAAACATATCCAGTGTAGAATCAGTTAGAGGGGGGGGGACAGATTAACTGCATAAATTGAATTTCTTAATTGTTTTGAGCGTTACATCAAATAAAATATGTCGAAAACTTTTTTGGTAGATAACAGTTACACTTCACAGAAATGAATTTCAAACACAAATAACAATATTTCAAAAGTATTAAAATTAAAAATTTATGTACATCCATTTATTATATTATATATACTTAATAGCTCAAACACAATTGACCGGAAAGAGAATTAACTTCCGTTTATAGATGACCCGAATATAAATAAATTAAGCCCTCACATATTTAGATGTATCGAATCTACATTATAACTTTTTGTATTGTCATACGTAAAAATTGCAATGATTTGATTTATTTTTTGTTTTATTGATAATATTAAGTGAGTTCATTTCAGTACCCGTGAGTTCATTACAGTACCCATAAACATATTATATCATTTAAAAATGTCCATCTAACAATTTGTATATGACTTAGTTATAATTAGCGTAACAGCTTTTTCCTCAACAAAAATTCTAAATAGTAGGCCGTTTTCTTTTTCAGAGCCCATAAAATTTTCGATTATTCCCAAAAGATTCAAATTGAAGGACGTTTGTTTTTTTTCTTTTATTTTAGTAGAAAAATCATTTAAACCAATGGACCTTTGTGCTGCTACGCAGCTTTAATTGCAGATAATAATTTTATAGCTTAAATTTGAATCTTAAATTCCAAATAACTGTGTATTTTCCAAAGAGATCTGATACTATTAATTAGTCAAATCACTAAAACAAGGTATTGAGTTTGTGCTGTGCTCTCAGCAATCTATAACTCATCCAATTTGAGTGATTAAAAGCTCAAATGATATGTATTGAATCACTTTGTGTTCTTAGTTCAAATTATATAATATGCATTTCTTATGGGGGGGGGGGCATCTTTCTCCAAGTGTTGCGATAGTTTTGTTTACAAATATCTCCAATTCTAATGAAGATAGGATTGTTTTAGTCTAACACCCAATGATTCAAGACATTTGAGCTATTAAACATTCAACTAGTAAGATGGATGACTCATTAAATGAAATGGTGGATAGCAAGGCGCAGGCTTGACTTTCAACTCGTTGTGAAATTTTCTCCACTCCAAAATTAGATATCTGATGTTATAATGAACATAAAAAATTTGTTTTGGTGCAAGAATCAAGACTTTTTGAACTATAGTAAATCATTTGAGCTATAATAAATTATAATTGATAATAATTTGAGCTATAATCGATTATAATTTGAGATAAACACTCAAATTGGATGAATTGGAGTGCAAAATTATAGTAAAATGAAACATTATAATTTTAAAATGACATTAACTTGGCACATTGATGTCAATTAAAAATATAAACAAAAATTTCGTTTTTATTCAATTCTACGCATGATCAGTTTTTATTTTTTAAAACGTCAAAAAAATTATATTTACCAATTTTATTATAAATGTACACAGTAATAATGTTCTATGTTCTATTGACTTTACAACGTTCGATTAGATAGTTGTAAGCTGGATAGATGTAAAAAAAAGTATTTGTAATGTTCATTAGTTCATTTGACCATTTAAAGGTCAATTTACCTTTATCAGTACCAAGTAGACTAAGTTTAATATCCAATGAATATAGAATAGGCATGATGACAGTATTAAAGAATCAAAAAAATACTGACACTAAGGAAAAATATATTTTGAAACGATTTAAAAAAATGGACCAGTTTTAATAAAAACATTAAGGTTAATAATATATTTAATAAAATAATAGTGAAAAATCCAGGCATCGGCCATTTTAACTGAAACGCCAATCACCATCAAACAGACAATAATGACGTCAGATGATATCAAATGTAAATACTAGTGTCAGTGTCACTTGAATTTCATTTATTGTGTTAAATTGTTGTATTGTGTTTACTTTTTTGAATTATTTAGTTGATTTGTGGTTTATTTGTGACAAAAATAAAATATCATTAACGATGTCATCGATGGAGCAAGGTTTTATTAAGGCAAATAGCTCTAATTTACGAAGAACTGATTTGTTGATGTTAGAAGATTTTCTTGTATCAAATAAAGAGTTTTGCTCATCTGAATTTCGAAATGTGAAAACTTTATTGTAAGTACATTATTATTTGTCTTAATTATAATTTTACGTACACAAGCCTTTTTAATACTTATTTCATAGATTATTTTTGAAGTTAATTAACTCGCAGCTAAAAAGTCATACTATTTTTACTAATAAAAGTACTTTAAAAAAAAATTTCATGTAACTTCACAAGCACTATTGTGTAAATTTACATACCTATCTAAGATAGATATTATGTATATTTATTTATTTAATCAATTTTTTTTTATTTTAGATCTTCACGACCATCATATGGAGATGACTCTATCAGTTACGTTCAACTAAAACGGGAAGGAAAAATTTGCATTGTTAAGTGTAAAATTTATCCGGAACACAAAATCCATGCGAAGCTGTATTCGGTTACATTGATAGTTGATGAAAAAGTAACATCTGTTCAATGTCACGATTGTGTTGCTGCTCAAGGGGGTTGTAAGCATGCTATAGAGTTCTTGATGTTGGTTCATCGTAGGAGCGAAGAACTATCTTGTACAGAAGTACTATGTTACTGGTTAAAATCAAAATTATCAATTGTTGGCACTACCCTCAAGTATATCACAGCAAAGGATTTATTCAACGGTAACCCTGTTTTACCATCAAATTTAACAGTTTTAGAAAAATTTTTGGAAGAGGGTAAAAAAAGAAAACTTAGTGGCTGTGAATTAATTAAGTATCAAACCGGCCATATTTGTAACGAACTTACTAGTGTATCAATGCACCAACTCGTGCTAAAATATAAGGAAAAATGTGATGTATTTTTATACAAAATTAAATCTGAATTCAATGATGAAATAATTAAAAAATTGAAAATGAGACCAGAGGTCAATATAAAAACAGCCTGTGGTACGAATTAAGATATAGACGAATTACCGTATCTAGGGCTTAAGAAGTCAGTCGATGCCTAAAAAATGATGGGACACTAATATCACTTATCATGGGGGGGGGAGAGTTCCCGACACATCGGCCATGAAATGTGGTAGAAATTTAGAGAATGAAGTGCGTGAAACAGTTAGTTTGAAACTGGGAAAAAGAATTAAAAGTTGTGGATTAATAATATCAAAAAGTTATCCTTTTATAGCTGGTTCATCGGATGGAATTTGTCAGGATAGCATTGTTGAAATTAGGTACCCCATGAGTGGTAAAACTTATGTTAATTATATTCAAAATGGAAATCAAAAATGCTACGCCAAAATGCAAATACAAATGTATTTAAGTGGACTAAAAAAGTGTTATTTTTGCGTTGCCGACCCTAACTATTCCGAAAATAAAAATGTTGAAATTTTATGTGTAGAAATTGACGAAGAATATATGTCAGATTTTCTTCAAGAAATTATCACTCTCTGGTGAAATATAATTTACCAAACCATTTGATGTGCAAGAAACAAGGTATTTAATTGTGTTACATTTCTTGTATTCCGACCACGTAAGAGCTTGATTCAATTTTTTGGAAGGCTTCTGTATTTCAATTTCCATGCAATCTATTATACAACTTACATTATTATATTTATGCCTAAAGGCTATCGGTAAATTTTTTTAGTCAGTTCATTGTCAAGTTTAACAATAAAATGGGCTTCACAAAAAAAATAATGTTGTTTTCGTAGATATATTTGATGGGTCACATCCTGCAAGCTGGAGCCACTTTTGTCTCATTGTTATATTCCTTGGAACTTGAATAAACAATTTGTTAACTGTTTTTAAAGTAGTGTTTTTGCACAGAGGGACCATATACCACTTGTAATAAATATTCATTTTTAACTCACATAAAATAACATATAAAAAATTTTCACATATAAAATATTTTGTTGACTTGACATATAGATTGTAAACAAAATAAAAACACAATATTACGTCATGTTGAATATCATACTGCGTCACAAGTAACGTCCATCTTGGCTTCAACCAGTTTTGTGGTTAATTCAAATTACATGAAAAAATTCAAAAATTTACCATAAAATTTATTTTTTTTTGTTGAATTAATGTTTTTTTCGTAAATAGTAGACGTTTACTTTGTGTTATATTATTGCACAGAGCAGTCTGCAATATGTGAATAACTATGCTTAATCGAGACTGACAACTAAAAATTTCAATCTTGTCATCTTAATGTAGACAGTTTGTTTACTAAAATATTTTGGGAAATGTTTCATAATTGTTTATGGACCTCGTGCTATCCTTATTAATCAATCTTATTAATTGGTTTATGGAATACATCTAAATTAAAAAATAATTTGAAAAAGTTGGTACCATTCCAAAATAGATGACTTTCAATGAGTTTCATATTAATGTTCACATTTTATAAAAAATATGTTCCTACCTACTTTGATTGATTTTATTGGTTTAAAATTAAGATGATTGATTGATTAATGATTAAAATGATATGTTTCCTAACTTTAGAAATTATTTGACAATATTTTTAGAAAATTATTGATTTAGAAAATATAGATAATAAAATTCCTATAAATGTCTATACAAACTGAAAAAATTCATCTATATTTTGAAATTCTTCATAAAACATAAGTTAACAATCTAATTTTTGTATTAATATTTATGCAAATTATATTTATTAAATCATTAATATTTATTGACATCTAATAAAATGAATCACGACTTCCATATGAAAAAATATACCGATTGTGTTTTATATCATCTATATACACGTATATATTTATAAACTTTAAATAAAATAATATGAATTATAAAGATCATGGCGTAAGACAATGTATCAGTTACACACGTTTTATTTTTTATTTTTATGGTAGGGTGCTTGTTTTTTTTTTATTTATATTATTATCGGTGTAAATAAATAAAAAAACACTCCCACCAAAAAAGCAAAAAAAAAAACATATTGTGTGAAACTTTATTGTTACACATACACACTCATATAAGCTTGTGTTTATCGGTAAATATTGTATTTTTTAACATTGTATTCTCTATATCAAAAGGTCAAAAACGATAGGTATATAATAATATTAAATGACGAGATGTTTATTATTGAGAGGTAAAATGTAGCTTTATTAGGAACGTTTCCATTCATTTCAGATGTGGAGACAAATTATTTTAAATAACTACAATAACAACATTTTTTATTATCGACTCGTTCTTTTTGATATATCCATTTCAATTTTTAACAATTTAAATTTTATTTCTACAATGAAATGAAATACAGATTTACCTGACTGAAATTGCTTTTTTTGGTACTTGTTTATAAAATTCAACTCACCTGAAACAAAATAAAAATATATTAATAATAAAATTTAAAAAAACTAAATAAATATACATTTATTAAGGTAGATTATTACACGCAAAAGAAAATAAAATTGTTTAGAATACATGTTATCTAGATATACAAACATAGATAAAATTGTGAGCCATCACGGGATGTCTGGCAGATGAGAAACATCGAAATAATTTTGTAGGTTACCTTAACATGTGTAACGTAATAAATATCACTATATATATAAAGGGTGATAAATTTTGTTGTTGTTGTAAAGCTAAAAGTATCCCCGTCAAGAATAAAAAACGATTTCGTTCATGTGGCTCCCCCTACTGGCCTTACAGTATGCCATTCGGTCACCCCAAATAGTGATGACATTTTGAACTACCTAGGCGCCAATTTCACTCAAAACAGTCGTCATGTTGTTTTTCAAAGCTGGAATTGTCTCTGGATTATCCGCATAACATCGGTCTTTAACGGCACCCCACAAAAAGAAGTCTAGCGGTGCCAAATCGCAGCTACGCGCAGGTCAATTAACATCTCCCGAACGGCTGATTATGCGGTTGTTAAACTTGGTGCGCAGAAGGTCGATCGTAAGTCGGCTTGTATGGCATGTGGCGCCATCTTTTTGAAACCAAAGGTCGTCCACGTTCATAGCGTCGATTTTAGGTCATAAAAAGTTGGTCAACCCACACCAAACTGTGACTCTTGGAGGATGCATTGGTCTCTCTACGATTGCGTGTGGCTGTTCCGAACCCGAAATCCGGCAGTTTTGCTTGTTCACATATCCGCCGAGATGGAAATGCGCTTCGTCCGAAAAGAGGATTTTTCAACCAAAATCGGCGTCATTATTGAGCTAGTCTTTGGCCCACACAGCGAACTATCGAAGCGGATGGTCATTTGCTTTCAACTCCTGAGTCATTTGGATCTTATAGGCGAATAATCCGAAGTCTTTTTGCAGTATTCTCCTCAGGCTGGTGCAAAAAAATAAATAAATAAATAAATAAATATATATATATATATATATATATTTATATATATATATATATATATATATATATATATATATATATATATATATATATATATATATATATATATATATATATATATATATATTTATTATTTATTTATTATTTATGATTTCAATATTTTATTCATTATTTTATGACATTGATAACCGCATTCAATTGGTAACAAGGTATATTTATAGTACTGAGGTTTATTGATGTTTTCTTTTATACTTATAGGCTATTTAAAAAAGGTTTTGGATATGAATAATTGGGTTCAAGCATTTTTATTGTTTAATATGAAATTTTGCCGCCTATATAGTCGATTGTTATATAAGTTAAATACATAAACTAAAAAAAATATATATCTGAACTAAAAAGTAAAAAATAATTGTAAATTTTATTTATATAATTTAAGAGGCTATTAGATTAATAATAAAGTTCTATATTTTATACAAAAACAATATTATACTAAAATACCGATTTATTTATTTATAAAATTTACTCTCTTATAAGTATTAAAGTAAAAAAAATAAAAATACTTTATTGGTTGTAATTTTTGAAGGTTAAAACTTTCAGAAGCCAGTTTTACGATACTCGATCGATATTAAAATGTAATTGGAACAAGAAATGAAAATGAATATAATAACTATGTAAGTGTGCTCGAAAAACGTTTACTTATAGCAATTATTGATAAACCCTCGTAAGGTTTATCTGAATACAGATTTGAAAAAGTTAATTTTTCTAGAAGGAATAAAACCAAAAAGGAATCTAGAAAAGTATTAAGAGCAAAGTTTTTAAACTTCCACTTTTAAAACAGGGTTGGTGTATAATTAAGTCAATGAATAAAAAAAAATATTAAATTGACTACAATTGTTTTGTAAAAATAACTAATTAATTCGGATGTTTTATTTTATAAGCCATCGTATATAATTTTGTAAATTATTTTTAAAGTAAACTTCCATATCTATACCCACCAAATTATAATTCAAAATTATTTAAATAAAATATTCAAAGAATTTCAGTAGATGTGTTTTGGTATAAAAAAGTAAAAAGGTTATTAACATCATTAATATACATTTCAGTACTCATGAAAGGTAAGGCATGTTAGTTTTTTTAATTTTATTTAGTACTTGTTAAATATTTTAAAGCAAGCAAGAGACAAGTACAACTTTTCAATAATAATAATAATATACTAATAAAATAAAATGATCTAACAACCAACGATCGTATGTGTATTCAACGTAGAGTCTGAGGGTTCAGAAACCACTTACACGTAATAATCATAATATTTACAATAATAATTGTGTGATAATTGGAAATAACTTGGAATACGTGATTCTGCTTACTTCTATCTATGTATATACAAATTGTTTTTGAAATACCCGGCTAGAAATTGTAGTGAGGAATGCCGAAGAATTAGTGAGGGGCAAGTTTGGCTTGCCTAACTTAGGCAAGCCTAATTTGCGCCTTCTTAAAGTCACGTTAGGCAAAACGAAGATCGGCTTGTCAAATTTGGATTTAATTTGGGACATCTATGGCAAGCCGAACTTTGGTGAACCGTTGGAATGCCTAATTGACTGGAAGGAAGGATACCAAAGATTTGCCGAAGTTTGGCTTGCCATAGATATCCCTAATTACTTTTAAGTTTGGCAAACCGAACTTCCGTAAACCTTTGGATTTTATAATTTCCTGCAAGTTAGGCAAGTTAGGCATAGAGAAAGATATTTGGCTTCAAGTCATTCCAAGGTCAAGCCTTTTAGTTCTGTATACATCCGTGGTGTCTCATGTAACGCTGATCGCTTTTTGTTGACGCTGTCAGTATGCACCAATCCTCTAATACTAACTTAAAAATCAATATCAGTCTTTCTGTAAACGTGGTGAATGGCTATCACGCGTTCGTTTCAGTTTTTTGAGTTTATATCATTTTTAACAATTCTGTTTATAATTAATTAATTAAGTTTATTTATTAATTTTTTTTTTTATTATTATGAAATATAGTGAAAATGTAGTGAAATATGTATGCTGGAATAATAATAAATAAATAAATAAAAATAAATAAAAAGAAGACAGTGTGAGGGGCCCATTTATTGTGTATGGGAATTTCTTATGTTAATCTTATAGCAGTGTATTCTGTTTAAATGTGACATGTGTAGTGTTGGCGTGATTCTCTGCTGTAACCGCTCAGCATATACTTAGTTTTTTTATATACAAGTATTGACCTGAATCAATAAGTAAAAATTAATTAATGTTAATAAATAGTATCAATATTTTTTGTTTTTAATAGTTAGCTTTTCATTACTGAAAATAAATTGTCACAATTAAAAATTTTCGTACGAACTTACGAAGAAGCTGAAACGTTAGCGGACAAGCTGCAATATCAGCCTTATGCGTACTCAACTGATAATCAAAACAGCGCTTAAAAAAAAAGTAAAAGAAGATGAGGATTTTATAAAAGCTAACATGCAAGAGTCTGCTAGCACAGCTGTCGACTTATTAAATGCTGCAACGTTGAATTTATCTGCTCCTGTATCGAAAAGCTCAGGTAACTTATAATTGCACACTCTCTTAATTCATTCTATGCTTACCTCTACATTTTTATTAATTTAAAGGTCCAAAATCTAAGAGGGTTAAACGTGGAAAAGGCTCATCTAGTACTGCGACAAAAAATAACGCTGGAAATAAACCTAAAGGTAAAATAGAATATTCTATGTATATGTCTTTATACTCCTACTGTATTTTTTAATTTACTAATAAATTTTTACATATAATTAACAGACATAGAAAAGGATACAAAAGAATCATCAAGCTCAGTGGAATCCTCGTCGTACGATATCGGATCCAGTAGGCAAAAACGTGTTCGCTCATCTTCAGTCTCTGACGAAAGTTTTGACTCGATAAATAGCGACGATATTATTCAAAAGTACAAGAAATTCAAAGAAACAAAGAAGTCCAATAGCGAAGTCTCAAGTGAAGAGGATTTAGATACTGACATTTCGAAAAGAGCCTCACCGCTTAAATCGAAGTATCTACAGCGGTGACAGGAGCCTGAACACAAAAGTAATCAGATCTCTTCCAGAAATGTTAAACCAAGCTCTGTCGAAGCTACTATTACCGATGGTGAGCGAACAGTAAAATATCGCATGACAAAATTGAAAAGTTGGTGATGTTTTTCGTACGAGCATGGTTTGAGTTTTAAAATTCAGTGTTTGAAAAATTAGTGATTTTCCTATACTTTTTTTGTCGATTTAATTCTATTCTTTTAGATTGTCAAATTTTATGTTTCATTGCACATCATCCCGACTAGAAATTTTAGTGAGGCGATAGTTTGTTTCAAATGAGGCATGCCGAATGTCAAACTTGCGGCTAGTGAGGCATCCAAACTTGACCCATGTTTGGGAAGTAACGCAGTTGCGTAGTTCGGCCAAACTTGGCTTCCAAACTGCTACCGAATTTGGAAGCCAAGTTTGGCCGAACTACGCAACTGCATTACTTCCCAAACGTGGGTCAAGTTTGGATGCCTCACTAGCCGCAAGCTTGACATTCGGCATGCCTCATTTGAAACAAACTATCGCCTCACTAAAATTTCTAGTCGGGTAAGTGATGAATATATACACGCAAATCAGTTCATTTAACCAACCAAAGATTTTCAACAATGAATAATTTTCTTTTTCTTACTTTTAACTGGTATGGACTACCCGTCATCACATACCAGTTAGTATTACCATTCACAGATTATACAATAAATATAATAATACAGAAAGTCCAAAAAAATTTCTTAATTTACTAAAGCCGATCATTTTACAATTAGCTATAGTAGTTGTGTACATACACAAATTGCGACCAGTCAGACGAACATAGTGAATTTACTACTTCTGTAAATATTAATACAGATTGTATATTATACATAAATAACAGTTATGTCAGTCAGTCGGTATAATGTAAATAATTTAAAAAAATAAAAATAACAAGTTTCCTAAAATCTTTCAAGAAATCTTTAATTCTCCATACTTCAACATTACCAATCAGAAGTTCATTTGTTTATAAATTAAAAAAAAAAACTATATATTTTAATTTTATAGAACTCGTCCAGTTTTGGAAATAAAACTTTGAAGTAATTATTAAAAAAAAAACAAAGAAAAAAAGAATGATAAAAAAAATATTACAACCTGCAGATAAATCATCTTCCTAGTGAACTGAGAATATTTGTACATCGCGAGGAAGTTTGGTTACCAATAGTAGTAGTGTAATTGTATAGTATTATACTAAAAAAATAATTTGTATAATTACTCTCAGTACCTCAATTAATATTTATTTGTTATCTCGTTGTAAATAAATGTGGTTTGAATTGATACAAATAATAAGAAAGATTTGAAAAAAAAAATTGTGTTGTTTACAGTATAGTTGAAAAAACGCTCTGTAAAATTATATTTCATTGTTAAACCAATTTGTTTAATTGAAGCATCTCTGTGATATCATTTAAATCAAAATATTGAGAACTATACATTAAAATATTCACCTCTTCGAAATTAATTTTTATGAAAGAAATAATTTCAAAATAAAAACCCACAAATATTTGCCTTATTACTTTTTACAGATGTTACTGCACAATTTTCAATTCACAAATTTATCCAAAAATTGAATCGTAGAAGACAAATTCAAAAATTAACTGATCACAAGTAATTAGGTATAAAAGTACTTTATAATTGAATATTTGTTACCTTTCAGATCATTTAATGAAGTTGGCTTAATTTTTTTCGAAATATTTTAATTACTCGTGGATGTTGTACATACTACAATCACTAACAATTTATTTTTAAGTTAAAATACAACCTTCCTTGAAATTTTATACTTTTATACTGAAATCATAATGATGGTTTTTTCTTTCATTGATTTCTCTTAAAAGAAATCATTTTTAATTTTCTGATCGTATGGAATAATTTTCTAATAATTTTCAAATTCTGTGCGTACATTAAATTAAATCAAACCATCATATTGTTATCGTTAGAAGCTCGTTAGCTTTGATTTACTTAATGAATAATAAATATAAATATGTATGCATACACATAAAAATCTGCGAAATAAATTTATTTCCATTGTATAAATAAAATAAGAATACATATACAACAACCAACTTCAATTCCAATTCAAATATTTAACTTTCTTATTATTGGGTCAATCACCTGTTGTATTTGCTTGTTGTATGTTGACTGCAAATACAACACAAGCAAGTTAGGAAGAAGCTATGCAATGTAAGTGTTTGTATGTATGATGAACACAATGAAGGCAGGAAGGTGAGGGCAACTTTATAACTTACATAGATACTAAATAATTAAGCATCTATTTGTTAATAAAAAATCACAGAATTCCACACACTGTTGGTTGCACTCATACTAGTCGAAAAGTGAAATATCTGCAAAATTACTGGTGATAGCTCAATTCGAAGTGGAATAAAATTCTGCGAAAGATTTTTTTTTCTGCTTTTCATATTTTCTTATTTTATATTCGACAGACATAGTATGTCGAGGTATATTAATTTCAGTCTAAAGTTTGAAACGCTAGAAAATGTTAATCGCACAGACAAAATTTTGATATAGGTGTTCAAAGAAGCATTTAAATAGTTCACTTCCATATGCCTGCCCGTCCATCTGTCTGTCCGTCGTGAAGATATCTTAAAAACGAAAAGAGATGGCGAGTTGAAATTACGGTGACGTATTTTAGACATAAACACTAAGTTTAATACGGACTTCGGACCATTGAGTGCAATCGGTCCAGAACACAACTTTTAAACCTTTAAAGATAGACAAAAACGGTTATTTTTAAACAAAAAACTTTTGATTGAAACATTTTTCGTAAAATGATTAGGTTCGTTCCAATTTCATTTTAAATTTAGGTGAAAAAATAATAAAAATAGTTAAAATATTCATACTCGACCAAATGTCGTGTATCTAAATAATTAACTCTCTTAGTTATTATATGCACCTGTTTAATCCTTTAAAACGTTCATAAAACAATGAAAAATGAATAATTTTTAAATTTTCAACAGGAATATTTTCTTAAGCTCTCGATGATTGGTTACCAAAATTATTTTAAAAATAATATAAACAATACATTTGTTTTTATAACAATTATTTAAACAATTTGAATTTTAAAAAAATTTTTTCATATTTATTTTATCAATAATAAAACTGTAATCTATATTATATAAAATAAAATTTGTTATTTTAATTTTGATACCTACGTCACACATTCAAATATAAAAAGTTTTTTTTTTCTGGTTATCGGTGTTTTCTTTTGTGTTAAAATATCAATTTT
The DNA here is from genome assembly GCA_020423425.1 of Chrysopa pallens. NCBI lineage: Eukaryota > Metazoa > Arthropoda > Insecta > Neuroptera > Chrysopidae > Chrysopa > Chrysopa pallens. The sequence goes on from CM035592.1 coordinate 115,208,326, forward strand.
TTTTGTAACTTCCCGCTAAATCTAATCAGATCTTAATCTTGATAAACCACGTCCATCACCAAGAATCCGGTTTAAATCGGTTGATTCGTTCCAGAGATATCGTAAACAAAAAATTTCATATAAAAGTTTATTTTACGTAGCTTCGATATTTCTTTTCGGGGCGTTTTTGATGAAATAGAATAATTATCAAAGCTCTAAAAACCGCGTCGATCGACGCCAAGAACGTAGAAATCGGTTGATTGGTTCGACAGATATTGTTAACGAAATATTCGGTAACAAGTGTTTTTTTAACATCAAAGCTCAAAAACCAAATTTTTAGCTCAAAAACATTGTAATATGTTAAATTTTAAGTGCCTCGGTATGAAATTAGAGGGAAGTATTAGCAGGGATGGCCTTTAGGTCAACCGTTTTCCAAATTTTTTTTCTTAATATTCAATGAGAATGAGTATTATATTATATATCTTGAAATTTAATTTTGTATTGATTTACTTTTTGTATATCAATAAAGAATAATAATAATAACAATAAGAAAAATATATAATCGGAAAATTTGATTACAAAAAAAAAAAAAAAAAAATAATAATAATAATAATAAATAAATAAATAAATAAAATTTTAACAATTCTTTGAATTTGTTATAAAATTAATAATTTGTTTAGTATGAATTTAATAAATACTTATATAAGATCTCCAAAAATTTGTAGATTTTTAGCACTATTATTTGAATTTGAACAAAATTTACAATTAACAATAGTATCAGTTTTCTATAAATCGATAAAAAAATTTTTTCAAAACTCATTATTGTTTTCACATTAAACCATAATTTTTGAATTGATATTTTATACTCTAAAATAATTTCAGTGAATTCTAACTCTTTTTAGCGGCACCGCGATCGAAACGGTTACGCGAAACCTCATTTTCAACGACTGATTAGTATTATAAGTTTTAGTGCTTGAGTTCCGGGAGCGAAGTCATTTTTTCGCTTTCAAGTTGTAAAGAAAAATTTGAGGCCGTATATTTTTTCAGTTTTTTCTTTTCAGAAATTGCAATTTTTCTTTGCAGAAAATAAAAAAGGCATTTTTCTCTCAGAATTTTATTTCGCATTGAATGGGCTACAGGTCATAATTTTCCGACTTTTCTATTTTTGGCAGATATTTCACTTTTCGACCAAACTTAGTGTATGATATTAAAAGTAGGAAGTCAAGATATATTTAGGTATATGAGTCTCTTATATATTTCGATTCTTGCTTATTTTAAAAAGTACCATTATACGACTTACTAAATAATTATACCACACAATCCGAGTGTAGTACGTATCCAATGCTAGCAGTGACGAATGGGCAGAATCTCTCATATATAAGCTCATAATTCAGTGCTAATTTATTGCCCAAAAATTAAAATTGCCGATCTAGCAAGCTCTGACGGTGGCATTATTAGTTAAACCAATAACTTCCCGATTTTAGAAAATTTTCAATTTTCTAGCGGGAAGTTAAAAATTTCTATATCAATTTATCTTTACAAAATTTTCTATTTTGCGTCGTTTCGCCATTAAGTGCATTAAATGTCGATTGTTCTGCAATGTTTATTCTTAACGCACTCTAATGCTGAATTTTTTATTCAACAACAGTACATTCTTATAGAAAATTTTCTATTCTACAATTGTGATTCTTAACATTTTTCATCCAGGAAGCATGCCTCAGCCGTAAAATGCAAAAACTGTCAAAAACTATGAACTTTTTTTAATAGGTTTCTCAAATTTGATCACTTGTGAAAATACACATTATAGGTAAACGTGGGAAATGTAAATGTGGTAGAGCATACTTTTCTTTAGGATTGTATTATTTTGATTCCAAAATCATTTCGAAAATCGCCGCTACAACGCTCGAGAAAAATATATATTTTTGGATTTTACTATTTAGACCGATATGGCGACGAAAATTTTGCTTCTGCACACGTTTTGTGGCTGTGATAAGTTTTTAAAACAAAAATCGAAAATTTCATAAACCTTTAATATATTATAAAAATTTAAAAAACCTCGAACAAAGCAGTTCTATCCTTATCCGGAAAAATAAAATCTCCGACAATATGTTCATTTTGCAATTATGAAAATGAAAAAATTTTCTATATACGTTTAAAAAACTTATATTTGTACCACAGCTACAAAACGCATGCAGAAAACTTTTAAAATGTGAATGCATACTTTAAATTAAAAAAAAAAATATGTTCATAATGCATACATATTTTACCATAGCGAACTAAATAATAAAAAAAAAGTATATACTGCTCTCGTGCATTGTAGCGGGGATTTTCAAAATGTCTTCGGAATTAAAATAACACATTACTAACGAAAATTTTAAGCTCTACAACTTCTATATTTACCACTTTTACCCACAATGTATATTTTTCATGGTACAAGTTAACAGAAAAACCTCTTAAATGATAATAATCACAGTTTTAAAATAGATAACTTTCTATTACTGGATTTTTACGTAATTCACGCTCAATTGAACATAATTGGGTGTAAGCACAAATATAGCTTTTAACCCATGGAGATTAAATTTTTATTTCCAATTACCTTCACTCAGGTTCCAAATTAATGTTCCATTATCCTCTCGCTACACAAATTTATGTACAATTAGTTTCACTCTGCAAAGTAGTTGAAAGATGCCTTATTTAAAATTCTCATTGGAATTTTTGTTATTACATTCTGAAACTGCATTTCTACTTAGCATAGCAACTGCAATATAGATTAAATACGGCGGCATTATTTAAAATTATTTTAATTTTTATACAAACTGTTTTTATTTACATTCAGTATATATTGATATGAAAATTTTCTCGGGCATATTTGTAATATGTGTAAAGTATATTATAAAAATACAGATTCACATGGAAGCATAAATTTGAATAGTTAGAACTTCGTCTCTACTTCCAAGCAATTGAAAAAAGTCTAAGAAAAACAAATTTAAATAACTCAAAAAATAATACTGTAGCATTATAGCAAATTTTGTAAATATTTTTAAATTCAGTTAAAATAATAATAATATTACAGAATTTTGACTTCTTTTTGTTTTTAATTGATATATTTCTCATAATCTTCCTTTAAATTAAATATTTCATATCCAATAACTTCATTTTACAGTACATTCCTTTTGTTCTTACATTATATTGAAATTAACTTATCATCGTTTGATTAATATTATTACATATTTCCAAATTACAATTATCTTATACGAGAAAAAAAGAGAAAATGATCTTTTAGATCTAAGTGAACTAGTAGGAATGGCTAGTTCTACCATTCGAGTAAGAATGGTTATTTAATTATGAAAAATATAAATATACCAAATATCAATCTTATTCAATGCTTACCAAATAATTGTTTGCAGAAAAACAAAATGCGATCCGTGCTTAATAATTAAAAAACCTACATTCTCTCCGATGAAAGAGGTTGTTTTGATCAGTTTCGTACACAACTCCATATAATATTGTTTAGGTAATATAGCGTCCAGTAGACCCCACGCAGAAAAACAGTTCCTATTCTCGTTATATTTGATTTATTGACTTAAATCTTGTACCAAAGTTTAATTTTGACTCTTGTAAGTAATCAAATTTTTTTGTTTGTTTTTTAAGATATTGAAATAGTTAAAAAGCTATAGGAAAAAACTGAAAATTACACATTTTTTATAAAAAAATGTGAATTTTCATTTTATCAAAATAAAAATACAAAAATACGTCATATTTCTCGGAAAACAATATACTTTCAAGAAAAAAATTTAAACTTTAATGATCACTAATTATAATTTTTTTTTTATTATAGAATTGTTATTACAACTAAAAATTATTTTCGCATTTGTTTAATATTTAATTTATTTATCTTTCTATTATAAATTATAAGAAAATAATAAATTATAAATTTATTATAAGAATCAAATGATTAAAGATATAAGTGGAAATTATAAAAATAAAGGTCTAACTGAATCATATTACTTATAGAAACCTTATCAGAGGATACTTTATAAAGGATTAGGTTCGTTGAAAACCTCCTCGATTATTGAATGAAATATTTCTAAATAATTACTCGGAAGATTAATTAATTTGACCCTTTACCAGAATTTTAATTTTTTTGTTTAAATGTATTTTACAATATGATTTTTATTGAATTGTTTTTACCACCTGCAGTGAATGAGAAAAAATACTTCTGAAATATCTTAATAAAAGAATAATAAAGATTAAGCTAACTTTTCAATATCCCTAACAGGCGAAAGCAAAGATAAAATAAATTAACAGATGCAGATGAAAATAAGCGTGACATTAGAAAGAGGCTGACATTAAATAATAATTGTAATTATTAAAAAAAATTATGATTCAGAAAGTTAATAACATTACAAAGCAATTTCTAATGAAAACTGAACCTGAAGATGCCTGAAGACTGTACACCAGTGGGATTTGCCGACGACGTGGCAGTGGTAGTAGTCGGCAAGTATTTGGAAGAGGTCACATTTAAGGAAAACAGAGCAGTATCCTGCATACGCCAGTGGCTGACATCCGTTGGGCTGCAACTGGCCGACCACAAGACCGAAGTCTTCTTAGTAACCGGCCGAAGAATAAGGGAGTCCATCACCCTTTCCATCGGGATTGTGATATGGAATCTCAAAGGTCACTGAGATATCTGAGTGTCCAGATCGACGAAAACATTCGAATAGCTAGCCAAAAAGCATCCAAGGTGGTGAACGCATTGACCTGGTTGATGCCAAATACAGGAGTCTCACAGTATCATATGATGCTGTATGTGTAGTGGCTAATCTTCCGCCAATCGACATCTTGGTGAACGAGCGTCAGAGAAACTACCAACGAAGGCAGAGTGACACTGACGACACTCCGACACGTGCATCAGAATAAAGAGGCCGCACAATCGAGATGTGGCAAAGACGCTGGGAATCTTCATCAAACGGAAGATGGACGTATCGCCTAATTCCAGACATAGCGACCTGGTTCAACAGGGAACATGGAGAAGTGGACTTCTATGTCACACAGTTGCTTACCGGGCATGGCAACTTCCGATCCTACCTGTGCAGATTCGGTTTGGACTTGGATCCTCTATGTCCAAGTTGCCCACACGAAGAAGAAACGGCGGAGCACATTTTCTTGGCGTGTCCCCGTGTCGCTGCAGAGTGAGCAGAACTAAATGCAGTTCTCCATTGCCATGGTACGCCTGAAAACCTCGTCTGGTCCGTTGATGGTCCGTTGTGAGGAAACTTGGAAAGCGGTGGCCGATGCAGCGGCCAAGATGATGAAGATTCTCCAGGGAGATCGATTAAGGAGACGTCCACAGCGGCAATAATGAAATATGCAATAGTCAGCCAGTGCTCCGGGTAAAGTAATGCCCTGGTCCGAGCCCCACAGCATGCCCAAAGTCTCCTGGAAAGGTGACTATCCGGCCAGTGCAATTTTATGCATTTCCCCTTCTTGATTAATTTATATATATATATATATATATATATATATATATATATATATATATATATATATATATATATATATATATATATATATATATATATATATATATATATATATATATATATATATATATATATATATATATATATATATATATATATATATATATATAGAAAGTTGTGTGTAGCAAACCACAACAAATATAAATAGGCTTTCAATTACAAAATAATTTTAAAATTCTAGCCAACTTCGATAGCTATATACTATATACATATTATACTATATATATTATATGTTCAAATATTTTTCTATCGGTCATTGTAATTTATACTTGAAATAGAAAATATACATAAGTTATAAGAATATCTGGTAAAATGAAACCCAGTCTCTTAATTTTTAAGCCAGTGTTACTTCGAGACATCTGTTTCTTGTTCTTTTGTGTGCGTGGCAAATGTATTATACCAGATATAATAAATAAATTACCGTTAGTCTCGAGCGTTGCTCTGTAGTGAAAACACGTGTTTATCCTAACCTATATTGTGCTGTTTTGAGTTTTATAACAAAAATGCCAGAGTATTGTTTCATTTGTGCAAAACTTTTAACTGAAAGTGAAGTTGTTATTGTTGAACGTGGTATGAAGACATTAATTAATGCAAGTATGGAAAGAGCTGATGAATTTTCGGAATATCTCAAAAATCAGTAATCTGTGACAATACATGAAAGTTGTTGTAAAAATTATACTCGAAAGTCTTCTATTGCTGCAGCTAATAAAAGACAACGTGAAGAACAAGAAGCCAGTACATCCACAGCAAGTCTTCCTCGTACTAGATCACGTATCAGTGAATTAGCATTTTGTTTTAAAGAACAATGCTTATTTTGTGGCCAGAAATTGAATAAAGAGTATAAAAGTAGAAAATCCTCAAATTTTCGCCGTCGAATTAGGCAAATAAGTACACTTTAATTTAAAGATTCAATTCTGGAAACAGCTTGGACTCAGGACGATGCTATAGCAAAAGCTTTTATTGCTCGAGTCGAATTTGAATATGATTTAGTAGCTTTTGAAGCTACGTATCATCGGGATTGCTATGGTATTTTTGTAAAACCTTCCACCGGAGCTAAACTGGGTCGTCCTAAAGACGAAGCTACGAATCTGGCAATGGAAGAAATATTTACTTGCATTGCAAATAGCGATGACTGTCAGTTCACTTTGAACGAATTACAAAATGTTTGCAAAACTACGACTTTAAATAACAGAACGATTAAGCTACGACTAAAAGTAAATTATGGTGATAAAGTTATTGTCACTGAGAAACCGGGAGCATTAACATTCATATGCTTAGTGGATAATCATCATGATATTTTAAATCAAGCTTGGTACAAAAAAAAAAAAAAGAATAAACCAGAAGAACGATTGAGAGTCCTAGACGCAGCTGCAGGTATTATTCGCGAAGATATTCAAACCGCAGTAATTGATAATTCTAACTACCCTCCACCAAGTCTCATGTTAGAAGATTTAAATTATGAAATCTCAGAATCGTTGACTTATAATGTGGAGCGAGTGATTTAAAAAAATAAACGATCAAATTTAGATAATTTAAAATTTATATGCACAAATATTTGCCATTGTATCATGACTGCTGTTCGACCAAGGTCTTTTAAGTCTAAATTACAATTAGACCTCGCAGTTTTATTCCATCGAAGGTTCGGGTCTAAACGTCTTATACAAATCTTTTCGGCTTTTGGTTTATGTGCTTCTTCTAATGATACAATAATGTACGAGGCAGCAGCAGTTTTCCATCGTCCTCCTCATGTCCTACCACCAGAAAGTGGCTGGAAACCTCAGTTACTGCTCATCAACATCTTTTTCGGGTATATTACCAAGTTCAAGTGTGGCTTGGTTATCAGCAAGACCCTACAGACTGGGGTTGGAAGTTGGTCAACAATGTATTAGAGCCAGTTCAAAGTTTACTTCCACCTGCGCCGGAAAACCTGCTGAACACAATTTTTTGCAACTACAAAAAGGGATGCAGTGCTAAATGTTGTTGCAAAAAAGTCGGACTGTTTTGTTCTCTGGCATGCACAAATTGTGAAGGCCGGTCGTTCTCTAATGTTGAATTACCAACAATGGAGAATTCGTTTGATTCCGACGAAGTGTCATGCGATACATCGCTATTGATGCAATTTACTTGCAGTTAAAATGAAGATGAAAATGAAGCAGGAGAAGAAGAAGAACAACAACATCAAGAAGATCAAGAAGAAATTTAATCTTATTATGAATCAGACGAATAAACTTCACCCATTTTTTAATTTACATCGCTTTTATTTTTGAAAATTTCCATTATTTTGCAATAGTTTCACATTAAATAGGATGGATCACAACTGACCCGTGGAGTATGCCTAATCGGGAAACCACATTAAAAAAAACACGCTAAGTACACTACCTCATCGGTGGCGTGGAAACGTGTGCATATTATGACAATAACAACTTTTTGAATCGTTATATCTCAGAAACGGTGGCTCGTAAAAAGTATTGATACATTTTTTATAGATAATTTTATGATCTACAATTTTTGTCTGAGATACTTTTATGGTAAAACGTACCGTTTCGCTGAAAATCGCGAAAAAAATTTTTGACATTTGACCTTGAATAAAATTTTTTCCATACACTGGAATTATGGGTAACTTTTAAATATTGTTTAGAATTATATTTTGGAACATTTCACGAATTTTCAGCTTGATCGGAATTTATGTAACTGCGAACGTTTAAATTGACCGGATCACCAATGTATATTAAATAATACAAATGTTATTCAAACCAATCATAATGTTTATGAAGGTATATTTTGATTTGGTTGGCATCTTCTACTTAACATTATCTATAATAAAAAGTAAAAAGAGAAAGTTGCTTATTGCAATATAAAATTTTATAATTGATTTACTTTTTGATAACAGGCAGATATAAATAATAACATATCCTAATTTTTTAATAGCAGCAAAACAAACAATTGCCTTTCAAATTAGTAAAAGCACAAGTTTTAATTTTCTACATGTCTCAATTTGATTAAAAACAATAATTCACCCACCGCTTTCCAAATTTCCCCGTAGAAAGTAACAGGAACATTTGATAATGCCATCGTTCGAAACATTATAAATCGATAAGTAAAATTTTATGCTATATAATGACTTTAAATCATTATGAAATTATTATACACGATTTTTTGATAGAATTTTATTAAAAAAATAAAACAAAAAACAAAATATCTGGAAAACAATCTTAAAAAGTTCACTACCGCAACTATTAGTTTTAGTACTTTTATCGATAATGAAATATTCAAACTTGATAATAATTACGATTGGTTTATATATCAATAAAAAAAAAGTAAAAAAATTAAATATCTAGGTAATATTATTTTATATAATTTACAATTCTTATTTAAATAATTCGATAAATGGATTGATTATTTATGAACAAATAAAATCACTTAACATAAAGTATTAGATATTAAATTAAAAAATGATTGCTCTTTTGTTATCAAAATAGTATAAATAGTATAACGCTTTTTTTTTTTAACCTTTCTTCTATCTCTTATGTTTGGAAAGTTTGGTCATGGGACGAAGTTATTTGGCTCATTCACGAACTGCAATACATATTTCAACTCTAGAACAAGCAATAATAATTTCAGTTTGCTATGTAGAAAATGGCCTTAAAATGCGTCGAGAATCATTTGCACCAATTTTAGACATGAAAGGTTGAATATAATTTTTAATTTCTAGAAACCTACTAATTAGAATTTTTCCACATTTTTACTAAAAACGTAAATATTTATTTATAGTAACTATAATTTGTGTTTGTTGTTTAAAATATTTATCATATCTGTCATGCGCTAATGTGTATTGAATTAGACTAGAAGGCTTAAAAAATGATAAAAAGAAGAAGAAAATTATAGTAGGATAAAACCCATTTGAAACGCAAGATAATATGATAAAAATAAAAGGAAAAATAAATTACGGGCGATCTGAGTTTGGGAAGTGTGGAAGGGGTGAGTTTTTAAGGGTAAAACACGGTTTATTTCGATTTCCGGCCAAACTACCAGTCCTATGGAAAAAAGTTAAATAGCAAAGTTGTAGGTAATAAAAAGATCTAAAACTTTTGTAATTACACTTTTGTCACATAATTTCAAAATTTTTCGTTTGAAAATTAGGGTGCTTTTTCGATATTTATCAAAATAAGATGAAAAAATAAATATTTTAAATCAAAAAAAATTATAGTGTATTTGGAACATAAAAAGGTAAGTTTTCACCAAATTTCGGAGAAAAAAAATAAAAAACCAAAAACTTGGTTATTTCAATTTTTCACATAATTTTTGAGGTTATGTCAAAAAAGTGTAAATACAAAAGCTGTAGATCTTTTTATTACTTACAACATTACCATTTAACTTTTTTCCATAAGACTTGTAGTTTTGCCGGAAATTCATATAAACCGAATTTTACCCTTAAAAACTCACACCCGTCCCTACTTCCCGAACTCAGATCGCCCGTAATTTATTTTTCCTTTCATTTTTATCATATTAACTTCCATTTCCAATTGTTTTCATTCTACTGTAATTTTTTTTGTTTTCAAAAATTATCTACCCTGGTATAAATGGTATTAATGTGTATTGAAATGTATTATGTGTATGTAAATGGATTTGGGGGCCTTTCTATATATATATACACGACGTCATAATAGTCCCGTTTTTGAACGTGGTTATCTCAGAGATCAGAAAAGCATTATTTTTGATTTTCAAAATGGCTTATTCCGTGCTGGATACCTTTTATTTTTATGCATCGGAAACTTAGTATCATTTATAGTTTTCTGTAATTTTAGGATTTTTATGCTCACGCTATTAGTTTGGCATCTTCCAGATTAGCTAGAAGAGTACGGTTGTTTTTAGAACACATAATTCCTTGTCGGGGCCAACTTTTAAATTTCCATATTTGCAATGGGAATGTGATAATTTCGGCAGTTGAAAACTCAAGTGTTTTTTTTTCATTATTTTTTTGTTCTAAATTGATATAAATCCCACTATTTTTGATTAAGTGGTAGTTACATATTATTCGTCAATATAAAATTTGTATATTGCATAAATATGTAAACAAATACTATTTTATTTTCATTTCAGTTTTGGTTTAGTAACGAAAACATCGGGGTATTTTACATCCTATGAATACAAGTGTAAAGCTAAAATAAATTTTGATCAAATTTGGTAGACATTATCTCATTTAGGATATTAATTGCATAGTTTTTGATTCGCTCCTGTGCGTAAAGTCTCAAAAAATATTAAAGTTTTGTCTTTGTAAAAAAGGAAAAAGGCATTTCCTCACCAGTCTTTTACAAAAATAGGAAAAAAACGATAGGATAATGCAAATTTAGAGCGAAAATTATAATAAAAATATTTTTGAATTTTACACTTCAAATTGGCGAAAAGCTCCCAAAATACTATTTTCCTATGTATGATAGGAAAATGCGATAGGAAATTATGGGCGACAATTGACATAAAAGAAAATGTTTGGACTTTTCATCTTCCACTTAAAGCGAAAAGCTCCAAGAAATCAACTATTTTGCATATAAGATACGAACATGCGGTTTTTTCAATCGATGCAAAATTGTGAGGGAAAATTAGAATTTTAAAAAAATCGTCACCATCATGCGAAAAGTTCCAAAAGGTTTCAAAAAAAGATTTTTGTTTGGGACATAGTGAGATATAGCGATTAAGACACAAACATACAACTATAGAACCAGTGCGAAGTTGAATAATGTTGAACTTCATTGCACATACTATTATTAAGGATCAATTTGTGCGCGGTAGTCAAATATACTTTTCACATATGCGCACTAAAAAAATTTCAGGTTCATTCATGAGCAGTGGTAGTATAAGGGTACCAATTGTAGGCTGTTAACTTAAATAATAATAACCTTAAGTTAAATAATAACCTTAACTGCAAATATGCTGATAATTACGTTTTGAGTAATACAAGAACTATGAACCCAATGAATGAGCAGTTAAATAATTTTGAACCGACTCATACGCAGGACCGTTATTATGCTCTCGTATGCGTAGTAAAAACATATGTTAAATAAATATACGTAGTAATATTTAATAAGTTTTCAATTAGGAGTTACATCAGATTTTGGGATGAACTAAGAACTATGAAACTAACGAATTGTCAGTTGAATAATTTTGAATTAGCTCATGCGCAGAAGTATTCAAAGGTAATGACTTGTGAGCATTAGTATAATATTCAAAATATGCGTCTTAGCAAAAAGTTAGTTTAATTTCTGCGCAGATCATAAAAACGAGGTACACCTATGTGCACTATAAATTAGTTACACACGTAAGTAAAATCAGGATTTTGGGGGAAATAAGATATTTGAGATCAACCAATACACAGTAGAAGAATTTGAGACCAACTCATGCACAGAACTGTTCCATAAGATTTACAAAATTTTAGGATCTCCTATGCGCAGTAGAAAATTTTGTTTAATTCTTATGCGCAGTACTATTTTATTGTTGTAAATATAAATTTCTTCAGATTTTAGGTGGAATTAAGCACTATGAGATCCACCAATTCGTACTTGATAAATTTAAATCAACCCATGCGCAGAAGAGTATAAATGTAACGACTTAAAATGTATAAGCATAATATTCGGTTCACATATGCGTTCTGGCAAGAATTTATGTTTCTCTTTTCGTACATTCTAAAAACGGGAACAACTTATGCGCACTACTAATAAATTAGTTACAAACGCAAAAAAAATCAGGATTTTGGGTGAAATAACTGGACGTTTAGGCAGTTGATTAGAATTTTGGGCCAACTCATGCGCAAAACTGTTCTATGAGATTGACATGTGCGTATAAGTAAAATATACATTCCATATATGCGTACTGGCAAAATTTAAGGATCTCCTGTGCGCAGTAGAAAATATTGTTGAATACTTATAATAAGTTTGAAAATATGAGTTACATCAGATTTTGGATTGAATTAAGAACCATGGGAGGGACCCAATTAACCAATGCACAGTTCAATAATTTTTAACCAACATATGAGTAGAAGTGTTCAAAGGTAACGCCTTTTGCGGCGCATTAGTATAATATTCGGTCTATATGGACGTTTTAGCAACATTTTTATCCGCCCAGTGCTTACGAACGTAGCCCTCATCTGGAGTAACGTTGCATCTTTGCTTATCAGGAAGATGCAGCAATTTCAAAATCGTTGCAATCGAGTGATCTGGATAAAATCCTTAAGATTTCTGCCCATAGCCCTCCACCGCGAAACTAGACACCCAACTATCCCACAACTTTATACTATCAATATTTTCCCGTTACAATCCTTTCCTGGAAATCAGCAAACCCACGTGCGCTTCTCTTCAGGAAAAGATTTCTCATGCTACACGATGATGTCAATTGCATCTGATTCCGGGGTAATCTTAATTGTAAATATTTCCTTTTAGGTTAAATAATTAATAATAAATAGTAAATAAATAGTAATAATAAATAATCTCTTTATTTAAAGTTAGTTGTAGGGATGGCCTATCCATCCGCATAGGTTAAGTGTTCTCCCAATTTTTATTTTTTTATTTCCATTTCAAAAATTGTAATGTCGATGTAACTAGTTTATAAGATGATGTATTATACATAAAGCTTAAGCTAGGTTCTATAATTTGTAAATTGATTTGTATTTATATTATGATGTTAATAAAGAATTATAAAAAAAAAAAGCGTTTTAGCAAAAAATAAGTTTACTTTATGCGCATATCTTAAAACTATCACCTATGAGTACTACTAATAAATTAATTTCAAACGTAAGTTAAATTTTTTGTATACGTTTTTGCTTAGTACGCATTTATTTTAAAATTTTATAGACAATTTTCTACTAATTGATTACTTAATACTACACTCAAAAAAATTTATAAAATTTTAAAATAAATACGTACTAATTAGAAACTAATGCGAGAAAATAATACCAATCATATTCGATTTTTTTTAGTCAAAAAATTTGGCCATTATTAAGTAGATGCTTTATTTTAACGTAAAAATTATTATGATTTTTAACATTTAAAATTCGATATTTAGTAACAGATGTGAAAAAATCTTACGACGTATAATTTAAATGAAAAGGCAATTCTTATAATTTTGAAGGAATTTAAATACTGTGAGTTGCTAGGCCATTTTATACACTTAGATGTTTTTGATAGGATTTGTTATTATAATTATCTGTGTTTGTTGTTAAAAGCAATTAAATATATTTATTTACATGTTTAGGTGGTTGTTATTAAAAATAAAGTAGGCTACAAGTATATCTTTATCTCTTTTGGAACCACCGATTATAAAAAAATAACACAAGATGGCATATACTTGATTAGCTTAATATATTTAAAATTAATATTTGTGTTTAACAAATGTCAATTTTTATTTGAAAATCCTGAAGCTTTATAGAAAGAAGTTTATTTATTTTTTATAGTGATTAATTAATTTGCGTGACAGGAAATTTTTTAGATTAGGTAGTCAACTGCGTGTTTGATTGAATGATTTTTGAAATTTTTTTTTATTTTGAATAATACATTACTGTCTATAATTAATTATAATTATATTGCTGATTTATATATTTTTTATGCCTCGAAATATGAAATTAAATGGTCAGATTGATAGACGAATGTATAGAAGGGGACTATCAAAGGATCTATATAAGACAAATAGAATTTTCAGATCCTTTTTTTGGTACCATTCAAGTAGTGTCCGACCGAAAGTTCGGTTTCGGTTTCGGCCGAGTTTCGGCCAAAAATCAATTTTCGGCGGCAGTTTCGGCTTCGGTCTAAATTGGCCGAAACTTTTGCCGAAACGGAAACTGCTTTCGGAAGTAGTCGTGCACGCTCGCCTAACTTCGTTTCTCGCGGCAACACTATGGCGGACGCAGGCGGCCCTGTTCGGGAATTGTCGCGCGCCGTTCGGATAGCTCCGTAGCAACAAAACTTAGTCAGTGTATTATCGTCCGACGTAAACATTCTTTGAAGGTTGTGTTTTGAATGTTTTGATGGAACTGATTACATGTAAGTTTTTGTTTCGTTTCTGTACTTGAATGATTTATATAGGTAAATATTGAGCCAGTAACTTTGTTTTGTTGTTATTAACAAATAAAGTCACATGTGAATTGTTTAATTTGTTAAATTACGTTGTATAAGTAAACTTATTTCACGATTTGTTTTTCATTCCTATTGATGTAATTTTGTTGTACTAGGGTTTTTACTTATTATTCAAGTTTGATGGAAACCAAAGTATTAATTAGTAAGGTTTCAAATTGCTAATACTTAGTATTTAATGAAACAGTAACAATTTGTGATTTGATTATTGATAACTGATAAACACCTGAGAACTTAATTTGAAAAATATTATTAATATTTTTTATAAATAAATAAACTTAATATACTGTGTTTTACTTTCATGTCGTAATTAATGCAGCATAATGTGTAAAATGCATCAAATTTCAGTATTTTAAGGAATTTTATACTTGACCACATGAGTTTCGGTTTCGATTTCGGCCGAAACTGAAGCCAGGGCCGAATATTCGGTTTCGGCCGGAAAACCAGTTTAGGCCGGACTCTACATTCAAGTAAATTTATATTCAGTTAAATAATAATGACTATTTAAATGTATTATTAAAATATTTAATTATTACAAATAATTATTAAGGATGTATAAGAGATGATTGAATTTCGACCAAAGCTGATTCTAGTATACTTTCAACAAAAAAAACAACAAAAAAACAAATCATAATATATTTTACACAAATCTCAATAATATTTAGTCTTTTATTTAATTTCTACAAAAACAAAACTAACAACAAAAATGATTGTTTTCCCTCTCAAATTTTGTGCAACCCATCGTTTTTCATGTCTAGATTGTTCGTTCATACCAGATTTTATAACATTTTTTATGTTTATTATTTGGGAAAAATTGAAAATAATACATAAGTATTATTTAAGGTATTATTATTACATGATAGTACATTAGAGATTGTGATTTTTGTAGAGGTGTCGTTTTTTATATCTATTGAAGTAGTGTAAGCTATTCAAATAAGAAGAGTTTTAATTAACATTTTGTGAGTTTTGAATGTATTAGTTAGCTATTCAAATACGTAATTTAAACAGGTGAATAATAACATAAATTCCAATTGTAATTACTAAAGTAAGAAGTAACTATATACATATATATTGATGAGCAAGTGAAATCATAAATTTAAACATAACATCCTTTTATATGCAACTTACACATATTATTTAAATATTTAAATTAATTACGAATAATAAATATTTACTAGTTATAGCAATTTAGGATATTTAATTATTTATTATACTAGCTGGCCCGGCAAACGTCGTTTTGCCACATATTTCTAATTAACTTCAACATTTTCTAAGTATAATAACATATTATTAACAACTTTCCTCTATTTCTTAATACTGAAAGCTAAGGCAAATTAGAATAAATAATGATATTAATATATATTTGAAAGATTTGATATTACATCGATTGCATGCAAAATTTGAAGCAGATTGGACGAAGGAATTCCGTTGTCCCATACAAACTTTGCTTCTGCTTTTCATCCCATTAGGAGTAGAATTTCAGAAAAACTTTTCTTATGGGATGCCCGGTATTTGATGTATAACCCACTATTTGGTATGGGATACCCGTGACACGAAATATTTATATATACACTCGTGTTTGATGTGGGACACCCGGTACCTCTTGCACCCACAATTCGTGTATAATTGTGCTGTGGTTCTCATATACTTGCTGAAAAATAGTAAAAGGAAGTCCAGAACCACTAATATAGAAAATAAGAGATAAAAAATTCTATTTTGAATAGCTGACCCGGGTAAACATTTTTTTGTTATATAAATTATTTCTAATCAACATCAATATCTCCTAAGTATAATAACATATTCTCAACTGTCTATAACTAAATAATGAAGCTGCGGCAAATCAGAATAAATTATGATATTAATTTATATTTTGAATCATACTCACTCGGTTTACGCGTTGCTGTGTTATTTTTCACATTTTAATAAATGATATTACATCGTTTACATGCAGATGCAATTCTACCATTAGGGGAAGAATTTCAAATCCTTTCTTATCGGATTCCCGGTATTTACTGTGCACCCGGTACATTATATCCACCCGATATTTACCTGGTATTTGCTAGGGTACACCCGAGACCGCGTTCACCCGATAATTTTTGGTACACATACACTTGATGAAAGGTATTAATGAAGGTGTACGTGAAGGTGTATCTGGACCTCCTGAACCAAGAATGATTCCAGTAATACTTGAACAATGCGATATGCACTTTATATAGTTGACAGTTCGTCATACTGCTAGTGAGAAGAGATAAAGAAGTTTTATTTTGAATTTCAAAATTAAATTTTGGTTTCTATGGAAATGATGATTTGTATGACATGTGAGAAAAAAAAAACAAAATATGTTTCACAGCTAGGGACATTTTGTATTCGAAAATTAAATTGTCGTTTATAGTATTTTCCTTTACTTATTATTTATGTTTCTCCGTTTAAACCTTCCCTAAACTTTCACGAATATTTCAAGACGAAAATTAGCCAAATCGGTCCAGCCATTCTCGAGTTTTAGCATGACTAACGAACAGCAATTGATTTATATATATATATAGATTATCAATTTATTAACTATTTCATATTAGATGTATTATTTTATTTTAATTTAAATAGCATTTCATGAAAGATTTTTTTTCACCCATAAATATTTTTTTTTTTTAATAAACAATTTAAGGCCAATATTTTGGTCAAAAATCGATTTATTTTGCGTATTCCTTCGATTAATTACTTCATTTAACATTACTTAAACGAAATCTGTTTGGTTTTTTAATTTCAGAGGATCGAGTTTAGAGATATAGTTATCACCGCAAAACGTCTTTTTTGAGAGTAGCTGCCGGAGATCAGCTGTAGCTCCTTTCCAAATAAATATATATACTAACACTAAGTCTTAAAATACATTAATGGAAAATGAAATCTGTATAATTTGGACCAATATAATATTTAAGGTTTTCATTTCTGTCGGTAGTTCCTAAAAACTGCATATCGTTGAAATGAATATGCTAAGAGATTTTTAAACTTAATATTATACAATAATTTTAATGAAAACTAAAAAGAGCTTCACATACACCTTCATTAATTTTGAAATTTATACTTTTATTACTATCATGGCAAATAATGGTAGAAATTTGTTACTGACACATTTGTAACAAAAAATCACTTTAATCATATAAAAAATAAACTTATGTCGGCAGAATTTCAATTATTTTAAATTTTTTTTTTTTTTAATTATTAATAAAATACAAACTATCATGTATATAAAATTGATAATAATTCTTTTTAATATTTAAAAAAAAAATTTTATTATTTTAAAACAGGTTATTTCAAAAAAGAACGCTGAATATTTTATATTGTTATTTAATGGAATGGATCATTAAAATTGCCGACTATTTATCACATAGGTGATATGCGTCAGGAAGTCTTATCAGCAAATATTGAACTGATTCTTAGCACTAGAATTATCTTCAACTGATAATGACAAAAAATAAGTATGAGTATATATATAAGTACAGGTGCAGTATTACATTGACAAGATAAACTTTTTTTTTGGCATCGGTTGAAAAAGTGTATAGTAATATATATTTTATATAGTAATTTATAATAAACTAGCTGCGCCCTGCAGTTTCACCCTCGTAAGGCACATCGCACATGAGGTGATTTGCGTGAAATCGGCGATATCATACATATGATTTGCTTATGGAAACCAATGTATAGTCGCACACGACGTGATTTTCGTGATTTGAAATCATACATGTGATAAAAAAATCGTTGTTAAAATCCTTCGTTCTTAAAATCATATGGGCAACTTTTTTTTATTCTTGTTTATACAGTCATATAAATCAATGTTTATGACAAAGATAGAGAGTTAAATAATGTTTTTTTAATATTTAAAAATAAAAACTTGTCAATTCTTGTTTATACACAAAAATAAAAAAGGTTACATTCATGCCCTGAACCATATAGAACAGGCTTAATAGGTGCATCTTATAAAGCAGATCATAATTTTTTTTATATACATACATATGCATTAAAGAAAAGGAACGAAGAGTAACAAGTATTAAGTAAATGCTTATAATATCCTGCAATATTTATATCTTTGAATACATGGTATACTTTTATCACATGTATGGTATTGTTGCAACTGTTGCAGTGTCGTATACGGATAGAGATTACTTTCCATAAGAAAATTACATGTACGAAATCGCACTGTGTAAGATAAGCATAATCAAATACTGAAATCGTAAGAATTCCATGATGCGACAACAATCGTATGTAATTTTACATTCGTAAGCAACGTTGTCAAATACATAAGAGCTTTCACCTATAGTATTACTCAGTTAAATGCTCAACCTAAAAAATTTCTAGACAAATTTATTATTTGTGGATAGCAAAAAGGGAAAAACCTCTTTCTCTAGGTATACTTCTCCTAATTGTTGTAGGAACGTTGCAATAGATACAACATTTCTTCATTATGGCAGTAATGACGTTCTGCAAGAGTTTATAAACTTATTTTCTTATAACACTTTTCAAGCGTCAATATTAATTTCATTCATTTCAATGACAGGGTAAATAAACAGATATGAACTTTAGACTTATTTTATAAAATTAAGCCAATATATCTTATACTATTAAATACTGATATTATTATTATTTTATGTTTACAAAATGAACTGTAGAAATATAGTAATTGTACAGTGGCTATAATCTGTATCTATTCTAATCACATTAAACAAATAAAACAAGTTAAGGTAACTAATAACAGAGTTAATTTTTTAGATATTCGATATAAGATTGAGCATCAATGTTTGAACTACTTTAATCATTAGCATTCATAAAACACTCTAATATCTATACAGTTATAAATATAAATATATATATATATATATATATATATATATATATATATATATATATATATATATATATATATATATGGTTTAGTCATAGTATATTAGTATTAACCCATCTCAGTCTCCCGTTCGTCATCAAGATAACTGAAAAACGACAAGAGACAGGTAGTTGAACTTTTGGTGTCATATTCTGGATCTTAAAAGTGTGTCTAAGTTCGTAAATGAGCAAAATCGGTATAATGGGATAATTAGATCCATGACCCAACTTAACCATTAAAAAAGATTCAAAACGGTAATTGTTTGATAAAAAAAAAATGTATGAACATTTCTCGGAATGTTTATATTCGCCACAGCTTAAGCTAATTAACAGATTCTTATTATATACGAAAAATGTTCATTAGTTATCTTCATGACGAACGGGAGACTGAAATGGGTAAATACTAATATACTCTGTCTTAACCTTATATATATATATATATATATATATATATATATATATATATATATATATATATATATATATATATATATATATATATAAGATTCTAATATACTCTGTTAACCTTAACCTTATATATATATATATATATATATATATATATATATATATATATATATATATATATATATATATATATATATATATATATAAGATTTGTATGACGAAATGCGAATTTCAAATGGCTTAAAGTATAATCTATTATAATATATATTATTTATTACTTGTATGTATTTCATCCTTTAAGACACTGTATATACATATTTTGTTGTTAGTAAACAAACTATGTATTACCCCTTCTTCAAAAAACGTTACAAAGTCGGAGCAACTTCTGTTGCTCCGTGTGCGACTAAAATGCTGTGATATCGCTGATATCGGCGATATCGCCGATATCGGCGATTTCGCCGATTTCACCTAAATCACCTCATGTGCGATGTGCCTAAGTATACATCCCGTGGGAATATCGGGTTAAAAGTAGGCTATGTGTTGAGAGATATTGTCTATAGCTGGAAACATGTATAATCACACCAATATTTAAATACATTTAAATATAATATTTTATTAGGATTGATTTGGTGGTAAAACAAAAGTTATAGGTAGCTATTGCAATAAACTATATTAAACGATTTTTTTCGTTCAGCATAAACGTGCAGATTTTGTGCTTTAGAAACCCGTGAGCAAGCCACGTAGAGCTGGCCGTGAGAAAAACACGGCATGCCCAAATGTACGCCTGTTACTTTTAAGATTTGACCCTGTGATTTGTTAATAGTCATAGAAAATGCAACTTTCAACAGAAACTACAGGCGTTTAAAATTAAATAGTCAATTATTGGGTATGATTGGGATGCGTGATATAAGAACATTGTCTCCCGTGGCTTCTCCAGTTAAGATTGTGGCCTTCACAATATGCCTTTCTAGTAATTCTTAATACTTTTTCTAATAACGATAAATATTATTATTACAAACTTGAAAAAAAAGATATACAACCTAAGTAATGAAAATAAAAATTAATACCCACTAACGGCAAATATTAAATTCACAAATTTGAAAAAAAGAAAGAAATACAACCTAACCAAAATAAAAATCAGTACAATAGGTAACGACAAATATTATTTTTACAAATTAAAACAAAAAAAAAAAAGAAATACTACCTAAGTAATGAAAATAAGAAACAATAACTACCTATTAACGACAAATATTATTTTTACAAATTAAATACATTATATATGTGTAACTTCAACGATATTTGCGGCGCACGCCAAAACATGTCACCGACTGTAAAATTTTTTCCTACTTACTTGACACTTATCGTTATATTTTGGACAATTTACACAATATCTTTATAAATTATGTGTTATTCTGATGCATAAGCTAAATTATTGTAAAGTTGCATTAAAATACATTCAGCAGTTTTTGCGTGAAAGAGGAACCAACATCCACACATCCACACTCACAAACATTCGGCTTTGTAATATTAGTAGGAAATGTATAGTAATTGTGGTAATCTACAATTGATATAATTTAACAAACACAAATAGCAAGAGATTAATAATAAATACAATTAACTTTATTGAATTAACTTGAACAATAGTGTCTGACAGAACGTACAAAAATCGAATGAATATGAAACAATAGCAGTGGCATGTAACAACAACTCCTGTTGCTCAGGCAACCACGTACACACACATTCACTCAGTTCGCCACAATCCCTTCATTTTTTCAACTTGAGAAGAGTGACTTTGAATGATGAAGTATTGCCTGAAAGATGTTGAGAAACACTCGTTTTTATTGGAGTCGTTGTAATTCTTTCTTCATTACATTGAGTTTCCGGGATCCTTTATTGAAGAGGAAGATTATTCGTCGATGTCAGCTGGAATCGGTGTAAGAGTGTTATTGAGAGAGTCCGGAATCTTTTTTTAAGTGGGACACTTGTCTCTTGAAGACTTTCCCTTCATTGATGATTGTAGTTTCGTTGCCTTTCCTGTCAAGCACCTCATATTCTTTGGTGTCGAACGTAGGATATAATTTATTGAATTTAACTAGATTCTGGCATAGCACTTTATCGCCCGGGTTAATATTACTGATTTTAGAATTCCTTGACGCGTCCTCCCTTTCTTTTCCTTTCAGCTTTTGTACCGTATCAAAATCTTTTGCTTCTTCATCGTTGTGTTCTGCGTCGAGATTTCTCCGTTTGGCGATCCATACAAGGCCACCAGACTTTGGAACGTAGACGACGCTTCATTACTGTCTCACCTGGATAGCCCGCGTGAGCCAGGTCCAGTATGTTGTCAGTCAATTTTCTTGGAATGATCAATCTGTTGCCTCTCAGTAGAATGTGTCCCATAGACGTGATTTCGAATCTTGTTAATGGCTTCTCTGATTCTTCGTCTTTCTTGCTCTCTTCAATAAGTTGCGAAATCTTTAGATCTTGAGGTACGCTTTGTTCGACAACCCTGAAGATGTTGTAATCATTTTCAATTTCGATTTTACAGAGTCTTGAGAGTGGATCTGCGATATTCAATTTGCCTTGCTTGTATATAACTTTAAATCTAAAATCTTGTAGTCGAAGGAGCCACCTCTCTATTCGAGCGGGTGGTTTCGATGAAGGTTTAAAAATGACCTCTAAAGGCTTGTGATCCGTTTAGAGTTCAAACTCCAAACCGGCAAGATGAAAGTAAAACCTTTCTACCGCCCATACCAAAGCCAAGCTCTCTTTCTCTGTTTGCGAATAACGACGCTCAGTTTCAGTTAAGCTCTTGTTAGCGTATGAAATGACTTCAGGTTTATCTTCCTTATTGTATTGTAGTAGGACAGCCCCGAGAGCGACCGGGCTAGCATCTGCCACAAGGCTAGTTCGTCATGATACATCAAAATATGATAATGATGGTAATTTAGCCAAACATTCTTTTAATTTTTTTTTTTTTTTTTTTTGATCGTTCAAAGTAACGTTATATTTCTTGAGGACCAATAACAATTCTTTTAAACTTTCATCATGATCGACTTCAGTTTGTCCAAAAATTAAAATATCGTCTAGAAAATGCACGGAGCCAGAATAGCTTCAAGGGTTTTCTGAAAATTTCAACGGCTCACCGAACATCAACCGCTTATAACGAAATAATCCTTTATGTGTAATGAATGTTGTAATTGGGCGACTATCTGGGTGAAGTTCCATCTGATGATAGGCCTCTTTGAGAACTAGACGAGAGAAGTACTTAGCTCTTCTTAGCTTCGTCATGAAAGAGTCGAACGTCGGAATAGGGTAATTTTCACGGAATATTGCTTCGTTGGCCTTACGCATATCAATGCAGATTCTGATATCTCCCATTGGTTTGAAGATTATTACAATCGGGGAGATCCAAGCACTTGGTCCTTTAACAACTTCTATAATATCCTTTTTCAAAGCTTCTTTAAGTTTCAATTCCACTTGTTTTTCGACTGCAACTGGCACTCTACGGACGGTTTGCTGCACGGGTTTCACGTAAGGATCGATAGACAATTTAACTAAAACATCTTTATTTTAGGAAATGATTCAACTTTTTCAATTTCATTTACAGCTATACCCAAGCGTAAAACTCCTAGCTGCTAAGCTGTAATTTTTCCCAAAATTGAGATGTCACCGTTTTCAATTACGTAAAATGACGTGATTATTTCTGGTGATTTATTTTGTAGGCCAATAGTGAATTTAGCTTAAATCCTTAAAGACTGTGCTGCGGCATATGGTTTCAAAAAGTCTTTTGATTCCATAGTCAAATCCCACACAACTGCATCATTTCGTCGAAGTAACTACCAATCAGTGTCTGTAATGATGTTGACTTTGGACCCTGAATCGATCAAACATGACACCTTCCTGCCGCCAATAATACACACAATAACATCATCAGGATTTTCTTCTACTACTTGTGTTGTCTCGCTTATCTTAAAGCAATCGAAGTTTTGCATTGCATTCTCATAATGTTCTTGGTCAGGCAAATCATCATCTGAAGAATTAAACTTCCTTTTATGTAAAGATGATTTGCAGCACCTGGCATAATGACCTTGAGATCCACAGCTATGACATTTGCTGTCTTGTGCAGGGCAAACTTGAGCGTTTACATGAGCCATTCTACCACACCGAGAATAATGTTAACTTCTTTTATTGTTTTGAAAACTAACTTTATTAATTGAAGTAGAATTAACTATAGCTTGCGATGTGGATGCGCTCATACTTAATGACTGTTTAGCTATTTGCTCAATTATACAATTCTATAATCTGATCTAAGGTACGCTCCTTTTCCAAAATCTTCTTCTTTAAATCGAGAGGTGCCCAATTACCTATTATCAGATCCTTAATGTTTATTGCTGAACTCTCAATTTCATTCATTTTTCTTTTTTTTTTTTTTTTTATCAGTAATTACTTCCGCCGTTAAGTAAAGGTCGAAAGATCTCAACCACTTCTCCCATTCGACACTGACTAGTGCCTTGGCCATACCCTCGCACAATAAGGGTTTAATAATGCTTGCGTCTGCCATGGTGTTAACCTCTGACCACAACAATCGAATTGAACCAATTCTGTTTAGCAGCTCCCAGCCTCCCAAAAGTATAAAAGGAATGTTGATAGCAGTTTACAGTCTTCCTTTGAATAACGTAACTGTTGTCGAATATGCCCACAGCAATCCTTTCCCTAAGCTCACAGCCGTCCTTCGGATAACGTATCTGTAGCCCAATATGCTCACAGCAATCCTTTTCCTTAGCTCACAGCCGTCCTTCGGATAACGTATCAGTAGCCCAATATGCTCACAGCAATCCTTTTCCTTAGCTCACAGCCGTCCTTCGGATAACGTATCCGTAGCCCAATATGCTCACAGCAATCCTTTTCTTTAGCTCACAGCCATCCTTTTCCTTAGCTCACAGCCATTCTTTTCCTTAGCTCACAGCCATCCTTTACCTTAGCTCACAGCCATTCTTTTCCTTAGCTCACAGCCATCCTTTACCTTAGCTCACAGCCATCCTTTACCTTAGCTCACAGCCATTCTTTTCCTTAGCTCACAGCCATCCTTTACCTTAGCTCAAAGCCATTCTTTTCTTTAGCTCACAGCCATCCTTTACCTGAGCTCACAGCCATCCTTTTTCTTAGCTCACAGCCCTTCATTATATTTTTCTCTCTTTTTAACGGCTCACAGCCGCTCCAAGTATATAGGTTATGCAAGTATAATGCAACAATACTAATCACACGATGGAGTTCTTAAATCCTCGTCGCCAATTGTGGTAATCTACAATTGATATAATTTAACAACCACAAATAGCAAGAGATTAATAAATACAATTAACTTTATTAAATTAACTTGAACAGTAGTGTCTGACAGAACGTACAAGAATCGAATGAATATGAAACAATAGCAGCGGCATGTAACAACAACTCCTGTTGCTCAGGCAACCACGTACACACACATTCACTCAGTTCGCCACAGTAATGGTAAAACAGTATCCTTAAAATAATGAAAAATTTAAATTTAGATAAAGTGATGACTAATTAAATTAATTGAAAATAGTTCAATACGGAAGTTAAATAAATTTGAAAAATTGGTATTGGTTTGGCAACTAAACAAATAAAGAGTGTTTTGATTACAATGAATTATAACACTGATTTAAGATTAAAAATCATAAATGCAAAAAAAAAGATTTTGCAATGTATAAACATACATAAACAAATTGACACTCGGCCATTATGTAGTATTTGTTTGTTATCCGTAGAAATTACTTTTATTTAACAGGCAATTGAATTTATTCCTCATCGGTGATTCTTCAACGGTGATGTTAGCCTGAAACTTATGCTAGGAAATACGTTGAGCTCTCTCTTTTTTATTTTCTTCGTGTCCGACACATCAACAACTATTTAAAGGGAAATTTTAGTAATGGGTAAATATTAACAAAATCAATCACGTTTCGCACTTTTTGTATGCAGACGCTACCACTCGACGATACCACAAACACACGCAGGCACATAGATATATAGATAGTCAGTATACAATAATCGTTCAGGAAGATCAATTAATAAAGAATCGTTCGATATGAATTGAAAGATTGAAATAAATTAGAATTGTGTAGTCTGAAAGTCATTTCGTGTATAAATGTGTAATGTATAATAAATTCTATTCGTATATTAAAAATGTTCATGTTCATATCTATGTTTGATTAGATAAAAAAGTTAAAATAATTATTGTTTTAAAAATATCATTACTATTCAAAAATTACACTACATCCGTTCGTAGACATCCGTTCATAAGCATATCAAACACCAGTTTTATATTTAACGAATTTAACTACATAGAGAATCAAAAAATTCGAGCAACATATTTATTACATTTTCACTATGACTCTGATTTTTGATTTAGTTCATTTTTTTTCTATATAAAAAAACGGTAACTGACCGGCTGACATATCAAACAAAACGCAAATGGCTTGATCCAGAAACTTGAAATTTTACCTGATGGTGTCTTATATGATGTAAGTGGGTATTAAGAAAAGATTATAGAAAATTCGTCCCCTAAAAGAGTGACGGGGCAGTTTCAATAATAATATATTCATCAGTTGACTGACTAGGCTACTTGAAGTAAAAACGCTTCAAATCAGAGGGTCTTGTTATAAAATAGACGTAAAGCAGAGATGTTTTTAAATTTAACCCCTAAACTAGTGAAGAGGGGTTTCCAGTTTTTGGTAAGGATTATATAAGAAGCTTTTAGCTTAAGTCCTTAAAGGGGTGTAAAGGCGGTTTAAATTTGAATGTACCCATCAGGGTAAAGTCAAAGTGAGAATAAAAAGAAAAAATTATTTTATTTAAATGTAAAATTCGATCTTAAAAAGCCTGAACTTACTATTATTTACAAACATTCTTATACGTAAAAAGCATTCTGTTAAATGGATTATTACAATGTCTTTTTATTAAACAAATATTCAGAACCTCATACATATTTACATCAAATTCTACACTAGGTAACATACAATTTTTTTTAAATTATCTAAACTATCTGAACTATCGAGTAACCAGATGAAGTATTTTTTAAATGATACTTCTGACTGTAACTATTGAAATCATTTAGTGCCAGGGCAAATATGGTGCATAACATTGCTATATTTTTTTACAGTACATTTTTTGGGCATAAACTGTACCAATCGAGTAACCGCATGAAACTGATTTTAAAATTTAGTGAGTAGAAAATAATTATGAACAAGTGCCTCGTGAAATCTAGTGCTAAATCCATGGCACGAAACTTTTTTTTAAATTTTTTGTTGTTGTGTTTATATTGACGAAATTGATAATTTAAGAAGTATGGAAATATTGCAAAAATATACTTGTAAAATTAAATATATAAATTAAAAAAATCACTTAAAAATTACTATAATTGTTCATCAGATGTTTGTTTATTCATTTATTTCCCAATGTTTCTGTAATAGGTTGTATGAGCAATAGTATAGGGCTTGAAGGAATATAAAGTATCGAGCCAGGCATTTGTCACTAAAATAGAAGTGTCACTAATGAATTTTCTTAGTAAGAAATGTTTAAACTTCAATTTGATTATAGTTTTAAGCGGTTACTCGATGGGTACGGTAACATAACAACAAAAAAATTAAAAAAGTTTCGTGCTATGGATTTAGCACCAGATTTTCGGAGGAACATTGTTCATAATTATTGTCTACTGACTCGAAACTAAATTTTTAAATCAGTTTCATGCGGTTACTCGATTGGTACAGTTTATGTCCAAAAAATATACCGTAGAAAAAATAAAGCAATGTCATGCACCATACTTGCCCTGGCACTAAATAATTTTTTCAATAGTTACAGTGAGTAGTATCATTTAAAAAATACTTCATCCGGTTACTCGATAGTTCAGGTTTTTTGCAGCCAGCTCTTGGACCATATAGAGAGATAGATAAATATAGTTCAGGTCAAATAATGTAAAGCATGGAAAATATTCTGCATAGAACTTAAAAGCTACAAAATATAGAAATTTTCTGATACGTATACATTTTAAAAAATAATCTATATTTAACTAGAACCTTATAAAGCAGAATCTAGGTACAGTTTATTCTTATATATATTGTTATATTTTCCATTGAATTATTTAATTTAGGTAGATCGTTCAGTGTAGATCTTCAAAATCATTAGATTAGTTACCGTTTCAAATTTAAGAAGAAACAGTGGTTAAGGCTTCTAATTTAATTGGATTTCAATTAAATATAAATTTCTATTTCATAATTCTATCAGTTATATTTTTAATTATCATTAATTGACAATACGCATTAAACGGAAACATTACCTACATTCAGAAGATTGCTAAACCAATTATTAGAAATTAAATTTAGGTATGAGGAAACATAGATTAGTCAGAAATCAATATTTGCAGTCAATATAGGCTTACATAAAATTTATATAAAATAAATTAATCTAATAACATTATTTCATCTGAAATTTTATAAGAACAAAACAAAAACGTGATCTAAAAAAGTTTTTGATGAGAAGATAAATTCATGAATAAGCAGCAATCTGTCTTATAGATTTTAAATATATGACCATAGATGTTTTATATAAGCTAGAATTCAATCTTCTGAATGTAAAAATTTTTTTAAAATAAAATTTTTGTTTTTCACATGAATTTATGTAAAAAAAAATATTTACGTTAACATTAAAAAATCATCCCCTGACACTTTCCGAACTCAAATCGCCCGTAATTTATTTTCCTTGCATTTTTTACATATTATCTTTCGTTTCCAATTGGTTACATTCTACTATAATTTTATTCCCTTTCAAAAATTATCTACTCTGGTATATTAAAAATTGAGAGGGAAATTCAAATTCATTTTCAATGGTCCAATAATAGTTGCACTACTAGTGATTAATAAACGTGCTTTTAGTAATTATTAACATATATATTATTCAAAAATAAAGTTTATTTCGATAAGATTAAACTCGTATATATTTCGTTATAAAAAGGAAAAAAAAAAATTTTTACCACGTATGTATTTTCCGAATTGACTAAGTATAGCTCTGTAACGAATTCGTCTTCTTTACATGCTGTTTTTATAATATTTAAGTGTCGTTTGAACTGTTTATCAAATGAATATAAAACCTTATATATGGATAAAGTTTCTTTTTATTTCCTTTTGTATATGTTATTTAGGATAACATAATTAAGTTTTAAGTATTTTGTTTTTATTTTATAAGCAAGCAGATTGATTAAAACTTCAATAAGTAAGCAATCAATACTCAATGAATAGATTTATGTATTTTATTTTTTTAAAGTCAATCGTAACCTACTTATAAATAATTTGTTATATTATTATTATTATTGTAGTGCATATAGATAGCTATATAGATAGAATGCTGAGATTTAAAGAAGTATGCTTTCGAAATCCATATGGGTTTGTTGTATTATTTATCTATTATTTATTAATTAAATTTAAAAACAATAGAAGTAACATATTGAACTTTACTTTAAAACTATTAACTATTGATAACTTTGTTAATTTAAAAAAAAAAATGGCCTAAGAAGAACACTGTAAACTAACTCTCTGACTTCATTTGAGTTATTTCCATTAATCCATAGGGGACCGAAATAAAATGTGCAGTAAATTCAATTTTGTTCGTTATTCATCACATCAACCCAGCTCTTCCCTTTTTACTTGTTTGCAGTTTCAACAGTTCTCCACCAAGTTGTACAAAGTCTTCCAAATTGCCTAAATAATATAAAGTTTATATTTGTTCCCAAATTTGTTTGAATTTATAGAAACAATTATTATTATTTATTACTGTTCTAGTACTAGATTCCGCTGAAGGACTAGTCCACTCATCGGTTTGTTGCTTAAAACCAAATTTTAATGTTTATTTATTATAATTAGCAGAATATATTTACTTGGTTGTCCATCAAAATTTGGCCGCCGGTATTTTTAATTTCTTGTTATTTACTAAGTTTCAGTAAATCAACAATATATTAAAAAAAATTTCACATTAGAAAACAAATTTTTATTTTAAATTATTTCAAATTTCAAAGAAATTGGAACACTTATCGCAATTCATATGCAAATCTAAATGATTTGCTTATTTGTCTTTATGTCATCAAGTTTTTGTTACATAATGATATGTGAATACCATTTTTTGGTATGTAATTATGCAATCAAATCGGTTTTAGAGTGAATCGATCTGTATTGTCGCAATTTTTTTAGTTTTTTAAAAAGAACCGTGAAAACTGTGAAAAAGATAGATTTTCGTTGTCAATCGAAGCGTAGAGATATTACTTACAAATAAATATTAATGATCCAGCGATTGCTTACTTTTTTTAAAAATCTTGAGATAAGTATGATTTTCAGGTAATTATTAAATTCAAGATCAAGTACATTCCTTTCCTAGCAATCGAAGCCAACTTTTAGACTAATGGTAGATACCAAGACCAGAGGCTACCTCTAGCTGGAGGCAAAACATGTAACCATTATCTTGAACTCTTAAGGTTCTTGGGTTAGGGGTTCATCAATGACTAATAAGTCATTTTTATTTCTTTGAAAAGAGTCGAACGCTTTCCGAGCATAGCGATGATGTTTAAACCGGTATAAATTATAGTTATAGGCCCCGTGTCAATTATTCACAGATTGTAGCAAGTTGTACACATTACGACTCTTTTTTATAATGTGTATCAAGATGAACTAAATTTTATCAAAAACCTATCCTGTAAGTTGTTTATTTATCTATATTTTTTAAAATTGATTTTTTTTTTATATTACTTTTTCAACTACTAAAATCATATAGAGACTACAGTGGGTATATATGCATTCTATACAAGAACAGTACACAGAAATCCTAGACGAAACAAAATATAGTTGAATTATAGTAACTGATAATATTGAAAATACAAAACACTTTGCAGTTGCACTTCACATAACCGTTGATAACATAGACAATTGTCACTATTAAAGCAAATACTTAAAAAAAAAAGTTGAAATTAAATTTAAATTATTTATGGAGAGGAAAAAAAATTTTAAATAAGAATATTCAAAAATTCATTTTTGAAAAAGAAAACAAATTACTTAAATTATAAAATTTAATTAACTAATAAACAAACAAATATACGAAGTAAATTAAATTATGCCCAAAAGGCCTTAAACAAAAATAAATTATTAAGAATATAAAATCTAAAGAAGAAGACACAAATTAATAATAAAGAATGTAATTGGAATGTAATAGAAGGAGGAATTGGGAATATTGGAATAATTAAAAATTATTCTTAAATAAATTATTACGAAGTAAATTGTTTATAAAGATAAATAATTTAATATAAAGTAAGATATAAAGGAGAAGATCGGAATATTGAAAATATACTTTTGAAAGAGAAAATAGAACTTTAGAATGCACAGGATAAATATAAAGGGACCAACCTGACGTTGTAAATGAGACTTTAGTTGAAATTACTACTTTCAAAGTATGGTTATTATTTATGTAGCATTCCAAGTATTTTGTATGTTTGTGTAAAGTATGTAAACAAAAGATTATCATTTTTAAAGCTCGAATAACATCTCTTTAAAAGTGCATAAGAACTGGTGCTAGGTTAAATGCTAGTGTATTTTATTTTTTACAAAAAACCTACATTTTCTATTACAGATTTAGATTTAAAATAAATGTAAGCTTAATTGTGGCTATCAATTTATTACGTCATTACACAATTTATATAATATAAAAGATTGTCGCGACCAACTTGAGTTTCAAGCTATAGAATTCTATTAGATTAAGAGGATCGTTATTTTTTTTCGAGTTACTCTCAGCAAGTCCTTTCAATTGATATCTATATTGTAGGAGAGTATTAAAAATAACTAGGAAACCATTGACGGGACGGTATGTCTCTATGTTGTATTTAGAATGACGAGAGTTGACCATACATTGTCAGCAAAACTGAACGTGTACACAAAATTTCAGCTCAATCTGTTGAAGATATCTGCTTCAAAACTGGGATTCCAGATTCCACATAAACAAACATACACGACAAGTTAACAAAAAGCTTTAAAAAACTCACTTCTGGAAAAACTTGTATTTTAATGCATAGTTTTTAAAATCTGAATACAAATTAACAGATATTTTATATTAAAATTTATATATATATATATATATATATATATATATATATATATATATATATATATATATATATATATATATATATATATATATATATATATATATATATATATATATATATATATATATATATATATATAAATGACATGTCACGTTGTTTGTAAGGAATGAACTCCGAAACTGAACCGATTTTAACGTTTTATTTTTAATGTGTGCTTTGTTCCAACTTAAGAGATAGGACAGATTATTTCTTAATTTAAGATTGCAACTTTATTTTATTGCGAATTAAGTGTTTTTTATCTGACAAAGAGATATAGTTCGGTAATATTTTAACAGATCTACAAAAAAAAAATACTAACACTTTAAGTAATAAGCTACAATTTATTAGTATAACCGGCCACGTGTTGCTGAGTACAAAGTATAAGTTAAATTTTTTTTAATAGTAAATGCAATTGTTGTACAATTATTCTTACTTTTTTCAATTTTTGGTGCTTTATTATTTGGAACTCTCTTATCAAAATAAATATATGTAAGTATTATCATATCACATAGTGATATTATTATACTGCACTAGCTGATCCGACAAACGTTGTTTTGACATATAAATTATATTTCTAGGAAATTTTTTTGATTATACTTTATTTAGGTTAATAATTGCTCTTTATCACAGTAACAAATATATTTTAAGTCGCAATTCTTTATAGTTATCTATACAGATTGAATATCAATCTTTCAGTCAAAAACATCATTATAATTTATATTCAAAAAAGTCAATGCATGGTTAGACTTAGTGTATAATATTAAACGATCGTTTGCATTTGTATTTTATTGTTAATTTTTTTATGTCATCATAATTATATCCCGATTTTATTTTAATTGTATTGTATTATTTCAATTATCATTTTCAATGATATGCCACCAAAAAAATCTAACCTCAATAATGCCCGTAGCCGTGAAGCAAGACGTAAACGTACTGAGAGAGGCCTCATGTCAACAAATCACTACAGCGAACGTGTGACAAGTCGATACCTGTATAATTTTATCGAACAAGCAGTACAAATAGCTATTGTAGAGTGTCACCACAATTACGAAATTAGTTATCCCTGTTTCTATTACGAATTATGGCCAAAATAATTGAATATCAATCTTTCAGTGCAAAAAAATTATTATAATTTATATTCAAAAAAGTCCATGCATGAGAAGACTTTTGAACTGAGTGAGACAAACAGAACAATGGCCGAATAAAGATTTCACACCAGAGATGTACAATAAAGCGTTACTACTACTCGACTTATGTATTTTGATTTTAAACTTTTCACTCAACCACTATGGCATGCCTTTGCCTGATCGTCGAGCAACTGATTTAATGAACAATGATATACAACGAGAAAAACAATATGACGACATTGCAAATAATGAGATCTGAACAAAGAATTATTTACAATCGAATCATGTTGACTGTTGATGCAAAACAGGGTGGGTTTTTTTTTCTAAACGCAACTGGTGGTACCGTTAAGACATTTTTAGTGTCATTAATCCTTGGAAAGATTACAACAAAATATTGCATTAGCAATTGCATCATCAGGCATTGCTGTCACTTTGTTAGATGGTGGACGAATGGCGCATTCAACTTTGAAGCTGCCATTAGACATTCACAGTAAACCAAACGCAATGTGTAATATTAAAAAAAACGGAATTGCTGCAGTGTTACAAAAAAGTTCAATTATTGTCTGGGATGAGTGTACTATGAGTTATAAACGTTCTCTTGAGGCTTTTCACAGAACTATGCATGATATAAACGGCAATAATCAACTCTTCGGTGGTACTGTTTTACTACTATCTGGTGATTTCCGGCAGACATTACCTGTCATTCCTCGTTCCACTTTAGCTGATGAGATTAACGCATGTTTGAAACAATAATTTTTATGGAACAACGTTGAAACACTTCGATTGACTATAAATATGTGAGTACATTTACATAATCATCCATTGGAACAAGTATTTTCAAATCAATTACTCGATATTAGAAACGGTACAATCAGACTGCATCAAAATGCGCAATGTATCCAATTGCCAGACAACTTCTGCACTATTGTTCATTCAAAAACTGAACAATTGAGAGTGTATTTCCGGATATTCTTAATAATCACTTAATATAATAATTGCCTCGGTAACCGTGCAATTTTGGCGCCAAAAAATGTTGATGAAATTAACTATCAAATACAAAATTTATTGCCAAGCGGTCTTATGACTTTTAAGTAAATTGACACCATTGTTGGTGAAAACCAGATCGTTAATTTTCCAATTAAATTTTTTAATTCATTGGATGTACCAGGAATGCCGCCACACAATCTTCGTCTGAAACTGGTCATTCTATTTCGTAATTTAAATCCACCAAAATTATGCAACGGTACACGATTAGTCATCAGAAGAATTGCTGGAAACGTACTTGAAGCAACGCTATTGACTGGAAAGTTTAAATGCGAAGCCGCCCTCGAATACCTATGATACCATCAGAATCTACAATTCCTTTCAAAATGCTACAATTTCCGATACGTTTGGATTTTGCAATGACAATAAATTAGTCGCAAGGGCAGACAATGGCTATTAGTGGCTTGGACTTGGAGAATCCGTGGTTCTCCCACGGACAGCTGTATGTTGCATGCTCACGTGTTGGAAGACCATCGAATTTATTTATTTTGACGAAAGATATTATTTTTTAGATTAATGAAAAATATTGTTCAACGCTTAGTTAGTTCTTAGTTAAATGAAGGTAAAGATTATTAAAAATTAAATTTGGTAAAATAATTATAAAATTATTTTAATTTTCAGTTTTGAAAATCAGTATTATCTAACTCATTCATTAAATCAATAAAAATTAAACATTTACTATCGGTTGAAACTTAATTTGCACTTCTCTTTCTCTTCCTTAATAATACCAATAGTACCGAATAATTAAACGGAATACAAGAAAACCACAGCAACGCGTTGTATATATATATCATTTTATTATACGTGCACTTACCTGAAATAAAGAGAAAAAATTGTTAGTTGAAAAATTCAGAAAAAAATTTCTAATCAAATGACAAAAAGATACATTTACGTCAATTTCGATACATGATTTCGATGACAAATTCAATATTGATAGATATAGAAATAAAAAGCTCTCACTGACTATAATAAAATTCCTTAACATAGACTTTTTGTACACGATTGTTTTAAATATGTACGTATGATTTGGAATAAAATATATTTTATATAATAATGATGTGCTAAGAGATTTGATACATGAGTCAGTACTATGAGTTAATACGATCGGAAGTTAAAGTAGTATTAATTCGTAGATATTGAATAAAACAAAACGCGTTTGACGCAAATTTAGTTTCTGGCTTCGAAAATGTCCTTTAAACGAAAGGTCATATCGAGAAAGTTATTTTTATTTATGTTGAATTCTTGGCTTTTTTGTTGTAATAAACTATATAAATAAATTAGTTGATCATTTCAAGTAGGTAGTTTGTATACTGATGCAATTAAATTTGGTTAAATTAAAATAATACTATTTTATTAGTTAATATTATTATTAGATACGTCTTGTTAACAGTTGAGTTGAAGTTATCTCTCATTAAAATTTTACGTATATAGTAAACCGTTCACACCAACATGTAATACCTACCTTATTATTTATAAAACCTAATTTACTTTATATAGTAGCTAGATCGAACCATTAATTAATTCAATTTATTTATTTAAAGGTCAAGATTCTAATCAAGTGTTTTTCAATAAAACATAATTTCTTTGTCCATTATAAATTGAAATAATTAATTAAATCATTTCATAACAATTCTATAGATTTTTTATTTAAATTTTATTCTCAAAACACACTGGTGCAACAAATAGATATAATAGAAATAGATCAATCAAAGTCGTCACTATACAACACGTTTTACACAACTTGTTACATAAGTACATAAGCATAAGCGTATATTTTTGTAAATATGCCATGATTATCTATCCGGTACCTCGTACAATAATAAGACTTCTGGAAGAATTCGTATAGAACTCTTGTTTCTGATTTGGACGCCATAGTTATCTTTAAAATATAAAACACTTTCAGGCGCCGAACATCCCACTTATAAACACATTAAGAGTTCATAAATAAGAACGCTTTAAGATTTATTTTTGTAATTACTAAAAAATAAATTCTTTTCTTAGATTTTAGTTCACTTCAAATTAGTTCATTTACTTACGTATCTACACAAGTAAATCCCGCGACAAGCTTTTATCTCATATAAATTGTGTGATGACGATTTAAATTGAACGGAGATTTCTACTCTTTGAATTATTAATAATAATAATTATTTATATTATTAATATTATAATTATTATTATTTATTATTAATTATTTTATTTCTTTATTAATTATTATATTTAATATTATTTATTTTTATTATTATTTTTATTATTTATTATTTTTATTAATTATTATTTATTATTTTTATTATTTATATTATTTATTACTTGAACAATAAGAGAAATGTAAAACAATTGACTATATAAGAATTTTAATATTTGGAATGGGAAGAATATTGAATAAAATTCATCGAACGATTTTCCAGAGGATAAGAATGCGCGGAGTCATACGCCATTTAAAAAAAAATATATTTTCTAAAAAAAGTTGGATTTCACTAACTCGAAAACTCGAAAATTGGTATTCGTCATTTTCGTCTTAGTTTGGCTTGTTTTACTAAAATCCATCAAAAAATCGAGCGATATAACATACCGCTCGGTATGAATCCTAAATATTGAACACTTCTGTTGCACGCACTACTAGACTACTTTAACATCAACAGGCTAGACAGACTATTTAACATATTATTTCATATTGGCTTGACACTTTATAATTAAAATCGAGGAGCCACGGATATCGTACCCCATCTATGGATTAATAAACAATAAAAATTGGCTGGAGAGAGACCAATAAGCTATAAAATTTGTCAATATTTTTGACGTAGACTATTCTTCTGAAGCATCAATTGAAAAAAACTTTTGGTTATTTAATAATAATCATCTAAAAGGCAAGAATCAATAAAAATTGTCGAGGAAGTAGACCTATTAGTGATAATCGAAATTAAATGAACTCTTGGTTTTTCAATTATAAACATTTAAGGGACAAGAAACAATAAAAGTTGGCGTGGAAGTAGACCTTATACTGATAATTTTTGATCTTAAAAAATATGGTTGATTTTTAAATAAAATAACGTCTACATTACGGCAATTTATATGAAGGTTCTAAAAAATCACGGTTGCCATTGCGCACCATTATGATCCGCGTAAACAGTTATGATTTTGTTACATTTATACGTTCATAACGTTTATTTATTAATCATATATCAAATTAAGCTATTTTTTTTATTTATTATCATATATGGTCGCTTAATTAAATTCACCCGCAAATAAGGGTTTCTGGCTGTTAAAAATTATTACATATTTAAGGTAGAGTGAAAGAGAGTCAGTGACATCATTTGTCAGACGAGGAAAGCGATTGCGAGGATATTTTTTGAAGATTTATTATAAGTCGTCTCTATTATTTCCCGGTGGTTGAGAACACTCATCATATTCGTTGTCATTACATTTTCTCTTCATTTATTTCCAATCGATTTGTTTTACAACTTAATTTTTGTATTATTTTGATATTTATATCAGGCTCAAGCTATAAACTTCAAAATTTATTACCATTAAAAGTTGAGTTGTTGTTTTAGCATTAATTACTTATTAACAAGTTATATGTAATAAACTCATTTAAAAAAATAAATAAAACTGAAGTTTAATTGTTTTAAATTAGATTTATTCCATAAATTCTTACCATATTTTAACGAATTCCAAACACCGGTATATAAATTATGCACATTTTGGAGATTTACACGAACGGGCAAGTGTAGTATAAACTTCCTTAGCCATTGATAATAATTTTAATATCCTAAAGTATCAAATATAGTTTTAAGCCTTTAGTACAGAGTAAGCTTTAGAAAGTACCTACTTTTTATTTTGAAGTTTGTAATCAAAAATTTAAGAAATGGAAGCGTTTCATGTTCGAAAAATTCAACCACGTCTAAACACCTCTAATTCAAACCGCTCTTCAAAAAACTCGTTAAACATGTTAAAAAATAATTGCAAAAGACACAGTGCTATGAAATGTGAAGAATTGATAAGAAGTTTTAGTTTTCAACTATTTTTATAACTTTATAATAAATTTGCTATTAAAACTACTAATAAAAATTCTTTTCGTTTTAAGGATTAATAAATAAATAAATAAATAAATAAATAAATAAATAAATATATATATATATATTAAAATGATAAAACACAAAAAAAAATATATACATATATTATCAAGTACCTGTATATTTTAAAATCATTTTACTGAAAATAGAAATTATTTAAAAGAATTCAAAGTATATTGTGAAAATATCATAAAAATAATATTACTATTTTTTAAATATATAGGAAGGAGGCAAGCAGGAGTGTTTGTAAAACATGATTTTGAAACAAACTGTATTCAATAAGAAAGAGAAAACTTTTATTTTAAATAAAACAGAAAGAGATAAACAAGCATGTGTGGTTAACGAATCAGAACTATTTGTAAATAAATTAAGCCTTTAGACCGTTGTACTTTTTAATTACACAAGTATACACTCTGAAGTATACTTAAATTAGTTTAAGTATTTAGTTATAAAAATTAAATAAAAAAAGGTTTATTATTTTTTGTATTTAAGGTATTCGGTGGTTTATTTTTTTTTTTTTTTTTTTTTTTTTTTTTTTTTTTTGTTGGTAAAAAGTATTCATTTTCTAATTTTTTGTGGCTGTAATCTACTAATTAATATAGGCTTGATTTTCGATTAGAACAATTCAGCATTAAAATCTGTAAATGAACAATAAATCACCCCTATTTTTCTGCCTTTAGGGTATGCAGTTTTTTCTATATTCATATGTGACCAACTTCCAAGTATACTCTTTCCAATTAAAATGAAGAATGAGAATCGGACTACTCTGTAAAAAGTAATGCGTGGTAAAACATTACAATCAGTGAGTGGTACAATAATCAATCATTCCCTGTTTTCCTACCCTTAGGGTTGGGATTTTTTTTATATGGATTTATATTTACTAACTTCGAAGTATACCCTCCCTTTCCAATAAAAAACATATCAAAATCGAACAACTCTGTAAAAAGTGGTTATACATACATAAAAATATATATGTGTCGGCTTCAGAACATTTTTTTTTCGTCGGTTAATAATGATTAATTGATTGACACACTTTTAAAATGTATTTTGAGCTTATGAGCGATTCGAATAATATATTTTCGTTTTCTATTACATTGTTTCTTACACTGTTTATGCTAGAGATAATGTATACCTCATTGTACAATACTTATGTATATTAATTACTTAATAAACAATTATTATCTCAATTATATCCGCTACGTTCCCAGATGTGTAAAAATAAAACAAAAAGTACATATATACTCGTAGAGCTAGAGTAAAAAAACAGCATTTTTTTAGTAAAATTTAATTGCTTTGTTATTTATGTGGGTATTAAAATGAACATAAATAATAAAAAAAGAGCTAATTAAACAAGCAACAAGTTAATTTGTATTATACGTATAATGTACCAACATCTTGCTCGGTGGCCCGACCTGATCTGGACTGTCACAGTTGCTTACACAAATATTTAATTATTTTTTTAACAAGACATCCTAATAAATTGTATATTGTATATAATGGTTGTAATTAGTAGGTATAGCTGCATGGTAATGGTAAAATGACTATGTATATGAAGTTCCGACAAGTTATATAACTAAAATTCTCCTGAAAAGAAAAAAAAAATTAGTTCTATGTAGGCAGAATAACTTAATAAAATGTTTGGAATATGAAAATATATTCAGAAACGCTGCTACTTCGAAATTCGGAGAAAAAATTAGAAATTCGATTCTAGAGTCCACAGATCTAGTTTCTAGATATATAAATGACGTTAGAAAAAATGTTGGTATGTATTGTAAATAAATATTTTTATACTGATATAAATATATCTATCACATGTCACGAACCATTCAAGTACAATATACGACATTTACCGAAGTATTATTTCGTGTCATACCTCTAGTTAAAAATTTTAGTTTATTGCTATTGGATGTTGTGTTAAAGTTGTAACGTTAAAACCCTAATTAAATTCATTTTTTTTTTTTAATAATTAACGATAACTCGAAAAAGATAACACTGTAAATTGTTAATACACGGGATATGGTTTCGTATTGACAATGTTTTAATTTATTAATCACAAATATTTATATACACAAAATATGAAGCGTTTATTTCGTATAATATGGATGATAATATTTTCTAGCTAATTGGTTAGCTTTTATTTGAACAGTTTATCGCTAGCTTAGTTTATGGCTAATTAGTTCAGGACAAAAGCAATTTCTAATTACGACATCCACCTTTAGAAATATTTTTTAATAAATATAATAACTTACATTATATGACTAAAGCAATATTTTTTTAATTCTAAATTTATATAGCAAGTAACTCCAAATGTTGTGCAAAATTTGGCATACACAATATTTGCAGTTACTTGTTATATAAATTTACAATTAAAAAAATATTGCTTTAGTCATATGTAATTTAATTATTTATATCAAAGAAACATTTCTTAATACATATACAATTTTATTTTAGTCATAGTATTTTGGGATAACACATTAGTCATTAATCACAATTATATTAAAAATAATTGACAATCCAGAAATATCAGTATTTTGTATTTTATATTTGCTTATCGTAGTAAACCCTCTCCCGTCATAAGTTGGCTTTGTTCATTCACAAGCTGAAAAATAACATGTATATCGTACCTATCAAAACATTTTCAGGGATTTTCTGCAATAATCATAAAAAGAGCAAAATTAAAATTTTTTTAAAAATATTAAAAACCAAATTATAAATTACATAACATATAATTCAATTGAATTATCGATTTTTCGTCAATTAAATGTCATTCCATACATAATCATTAAATGTGGGCCGGGCTGACACATTTTCTAATTTGGTGAAAATGACGAAAGTGATCTTCGCCACGGAGATTTTAGTGAAAAACAATATGTCAAAGTAGATTAGTATTGGCCCATTTTCGTTTGTCCATTTGTCATCAAGATAATTTTAAGATGAACTTTAGTAGCGAATATCTTAAAAGTCAGCATAAAATCATAAATGAGCCAAATCAGTATATTAGGCGCAAGACACAACTTTAGATCCATAATAGAAGATTCAAAATCAAAGTGTACTTTTAACAAAAAAAAAAAAAAAAAAAACATTGATCCCCAATCATATGTGGAGTATCTAAGAAATTACATTTTTCGGAAAATGTTTATAATATATATATAGGACAACTGTAGAAATTGTAGTAAGTAGTAAGTTCTCTCTGATCCTTGATGGTGTTAAGACATACTTCTGAAAACTCTATTTGAATAAAAGAATATCTTCGAATGAATAAAGTATTCAATTATTTAAAATAATACATCATCACATATCCATAATCCCAACAGGTTATGGGCCCAGGTTACGTTCGTGATTAATTAAAAATATTAAAATACAAATTTTCTTACAAGAAAATTAAATTTCTTAGTGCAATTAAAAATAAGTGAGTGCAAACTAAAAGTAAGGGGTTAAGTGTTTCTCAGTGAAAACAATCAACTATTTCCAATTATTAAAAATAATAATAATTCTTCAATAGACAATATGGAAAATTTAAAAT
Organism: Chrysopa pallens; assembly: GCA_020423425.1. NCBI lineage: Eukaryota > Metazoa > Arthropoda > Insecta > Neuroptera > Chrysopidae > Chrysopa > Chrysopa pallens. The sequence continues at coordinate 115,250,195 of CM035592.1, forward strand.
CGAAGCGAAACATTGAACCTTTCAACGGTGAAAATTATAATATATGGAAGTTTAGAATCCAAAGTCTTTTAAGTGAGCTCGAAGTGATTTGTGATCGATAAAGTGGAACCGGAGAATCCTGACGACAAGTGGAAGAAGTCGAAATCAACCGCGTCGAAAGAAGTCGAAATCAAAAATGTGTTAATCGAATATTTGTCCGATTCGTACTTAAGTTATGTGAAACCAGAATCGTCTACAAAACAAATTTTTGCTGTTCTAGACAATATCTTTGAGCGAAAAAGTGTAGCAAAACAACTAGGAGCTCGAAAGAAATTATTTAATTTAACATTAGAAGGTGAAACAGATTTGTGTAAACATTTTATGCATTTTGATTGTTTAATATCGGAGTTAGTATCAGCCGGAGCAACCATCTCAGAAGTAGATAAAGTGACTCAACTATTAATGACCTTACCAACTTCTTACAATGGCGTGATTACAGCTATAGAGACTTTATCGGAAGATAATATCACGTTGAGTTTCGTAAAATCAAGATTATAAGATCTTGAAGTTAATCTTGCAAATGAAAATCTTGATACAAGCAAAAAGGTTCTTCATGTAGAGCAGAAACCTAATGACATCAAACGAAATAATAAAGGTTTTAGAAAACCATGGAAAAATCATCGTGGAATCGTCAAACCAAAGCAATATGGAGCAAATAACAAGAAGAATATTGTCATCATTGCGGAAGGAGAGGGCATTATAAAAATGAATGTCGTTACTACCTGCGAAATTTAAACCAAAAACCGAATGCAGAAAGATCAAGGACAGTTCAAACCATCCAAGCTGACCCACAAAAGGAAGACGGTTTTGCATTTATGGCTGGAAACTTGCAGATAGTAAATAAAGAAATAAAATTTCTAATCTACTAGATTCAGGTGCCTCTGGCCATTTGATAAACCGCGAGGACCTAGCTGATAATTTTTCTGACCTGAAGAAACCCATCAAAATTTCTATTGCAAAGAATGGAGCCTTCATTACTGCAACTAAGATGGGAACCATTGTATTGACAAGAAATACATTAACTCAAGAGACAATCAAGAATGTACTGTACAGTCCTGATGTCCCGTATAATTTGCTATCAGTGTACAAGATGCAGGAAGCAGGATACTCGGTAAACTTCAATGAATCTGGAGTTACAGTAAGCCGTAATGGTAAGACGGTAATGACTGGTAAGTCGAGGAACAATCTATTTACTCTTGAATTTTCGGCCATGTAGGAAAAGAGAAGTTTAATGAAATAAGAAATAGGCAATTAGTTAATGACGTAGAAAAATTAAATAAAATAGTACCTGATAATGATTTGTGTGAAGCTTGTATTAACGGTAAACAAGCGCGACTATCTTTTAATAAATTCAAAAATAAAGACTATATAGAAAGATCATTATTTAATATACATTCAGATGTTTGTGGTGCTATTACGCCTTCTGCGATAAATAATACAAATTATTTTTTATTATTTGTTCATGAATTCACTCATTATTGTGTAACTTATATTTAATGAAAAATAAATCTGATGTATTTAGAATGTTTAAAGACTATGTAGCAAAGAGTGAATCCAGGTTTAATTTAAAGATAGTGAATTTATATTCAAATAATGGTAGAGAGTATTTATCTAACGAGATGAAGGATTATTGTGTACAAAAAGGAATTCGTTATCATCTTACAGTACCACGAACTCCACAGTTAAATGGTGTATCTGAAAGGATGGTCAGGACCATCACAGATAAGGCGCGAACAATGATATCTGGTGCAAAATTAGAAAAGATATTTTGGGGTGATACAGTTTTAACTGCAACATATCTCATTAATATGACACCAACAAAATCATTGAATGCAAATAAAACACCATATGAAATGTGGTATAACAAGAAGCTACAATTAAAATATTTAAAGGTTTTCGGTTCAACCGTATATGCGTATATAAAAACCAGTAAAAATAAGTTTGATGAAAAGTCATCAAAGGGAATACTGGTAGCTTACGAAACAAATAGATATAGAGTATATGAAGTGGAAAATGACAAATATGTGGTAGTAAGAGATGTAATTGTAGATGAGACAAATTTTGTTGAGTCAAGGCCAAAAATAAATTACTTGGTGAGGTCGATTCAGGTAGAAAAACTGTAGTCCCTAACGATGTGTTAAAGTCAGTAGACGACCTTTGTAATAAACTTGACAATAATAAGAAAGATAGTAATAGTAGTATTGAAAATATACAAAACACACTACCTCAACTTAATGACACACAAACAGATTTGAAAAACAAATCGATAATTCGTCATGTCAAGATAAAGATAATATAGGACTTAGGCGGAGTAATAGACTCAAAGATCGTAGCCAAGTTTCACATAATGAAGATGATATACCTGCCGATTATCTGTTATGTGCACAATCTATTGTATGTCCTATTCCTAATTCATATCAGGAAATTGAAAATAGGAATGATGCTAAACAATGGCAGAAAGCAATAATTGATGAGTTAGATTCTTTATTAATAAATAAAACTTGGACTCTAGTACCAAAACCAAGTAATAAAAATATTGTAGATTGCAAATGGATATTTACTATAAAGAACGATGAGTTCGGAAATCCATCAAAATATAAAGCTCGTTTAGTTGCCAGAGGTTTTAGTCAAAAATATCTTGTAGATTACAATGAAACATTTGCCCCAGTCGCAAGAATTTCGACTTTTAGATTTTTAATAGCTTTTTCAATACAAACTTAGCTTGTTAGTCCAGCAGATGGATGTAAAAACTGCGTTTTTTAATGGTGAGCTAAAGGAGGAAATATTTATGAGAATACCTGAGGGTGTAAAAAGTAAGGATAACCAAGTTTGTAAATTGAACAAAGGATTATATGGTCTAAAACAAGCTGCCAGATGTTGTTTTGAAATATTTGAAAAGACTCTTTTAGATAGACGTTTTACAAATTCTTATGGAGATCGGTGCATGTGCATGCTAGACAGAGAAGATGTCTCGAAAAATATTTACATTGTATTATATGTGGATGATCTAGTGATATGTACTGCTGATGAAAATACAATGAAGAACTTTATTTATTTAATGATAAAATTTTCAATGGTTGATTTAAAAGAGGTTAAACTATTTTTAGGCATTAGAATTATTAGACAAAATAATGTCATAACACTAGACCAAAGCACATACATTAAAGCAGTATTAAATAAATTTAATATGGCAGATTGTAAGCCTGTAAATACACCGCTAGTAACTAATTTAGATTATAAGGCATTGGAATCTGATGAGAAATACGATGCTCCATGTCGAAGTCTCATTGGATGTCTAATGTATTTAATTGTATGTACAAGACCCGATCTAACTCTAACTATAAATATATTAAGCAGATATATGAATAAAAATAACCAGGAACTTTGGCAATGTTTAAAACGAGTACTTAGATATTTACAAGGTACTATAGATTTAAAATTAAAATATGTACAGGAAACATATAATAATAATAATATATTTACAGGATATGTTGACTCTGATTGAGGAGGAAATGATAATGAAAATCCCGATTTAGATTCTAGGAGAAAAAGTACAACGGGTTATTTATTTAAGTTGTATGATAGATGTACAATATGTTGGAACACCAAAAGAAAGCATCTGTGGCAGGTTCATCTACAGAGGCTGAATATATGGCGCTGTATGAGGCTGTCAAGGAGGCAATTTGGTTAAAGACTTTAGCAGCAGACGAACAAATTGCAGACATGCTGACCAATCCATTACCAAAGGTCAAGTTCCTGGACTTACGAGCCAAAATGGGAATGGAAGATTGATTAGTAAATAATAACTAATATCTAGATATAATATTATAATTTTCATTATGTTTTTAATTTAATGATCTGATAAGGTTTTTCTGGGTTTCCCTTATCGTGAAGACAATAGTCGGATCACTATGTAAACGATTAATAACAATCGTCCCAGACCAAGAGTTTTCGGAAGTTATGTCGATTAATTTTAAAAGTATTGTATTAAAATAAGATATTGTTATAGATAATATAGTGTTGCTATTAATATTGTAAGTCATAAAAGAGATTAATTTTTGAGGGGGCGTGTTGAAATATTGAATTCGTCTTTACAAAAATCATTCTCTTTGTATTTTAAGATACTATATTTTTAAAGGGTTTTAATATTTCAATGGGAAAATTTCCTTTTTAAGTAACATTTGATGAACACATGTTTACCCTTAAAAAAGGTTTTATTATTTCGGAGAAAGATAGTTTAAAGTGCTCGAGCATCCTATCATAAAAACTAGGTACATTGGTGTGTTGTATACACCCCAATAAACACTAAATGTTACACGATGTAAAAAAGGACAACTGTAGAAATATAGTAGTAAGTAGTAAGTTCTCTCTGATCCTTGATGGTGTTAAGACATACTTCTGAAAACTCTATTTGAATAAAAGAATATCTTTCAATGAATAAAGTATTCAATTATTTAAAATAATACATCATCACATATCCATAATCCCAACAATATTAGAGTACTTAATGAATGCTAATGATTAAAGTAGTTCAAGCATTAATGCTCAATCTTATATCGAATATCTAAAAAATTAACTCCGTTATTTGCTACCTTTAGTTGTTTTATTTGTTTTATGTGATTAGAATAGATGCAGATTACAGCCACTGTACAATCACTGTATTTATACAGTTCATTTTGTAACCAAATAAAATAATAATTAGAATCAATATATATATTATATTTTTGAGTAATAGTATAAGATTTATTGGCTTAATTTTATAAAATAAGTCTAAAGTCCATTTCTGTTTATTTACTCTGTTATTGAAATGAAGAAAAATCATATTGACGCTTGAAAAGTGTTATAAGAAAAAAGTTTATAAACTCTTGCAGAACGTCATTTTACCCTTTTGCTATCCACACATAACAAATATGTCTAGAAATTTTTTGGGTTGAGCATTTGTTTAACTGAGTAATACTATAGATGAGTAATACTATAGATGAAAGCTCTTATGTACTTAACAACGTTGCTTACGAATGTAAAATTACATGCGATTGTTGTCGCATCATGATGGAATTCTTACGATTTCAGTATTTGATTATGCATATCTTACACAGTGCAATTTCGTACTTGTAATTTTCTTATGGAAAGTAATGTCTATCCGTATACGACACAACAGTTGCAACAATACCATATATGTGATAAAAGTATAGCATGTATTCTAAGATATAAATATTGCGGGATATTATTAGCATTTAGGTTTCAGGACATGAATCTAACCTTTTTTGTTTGTATATAAACAAGCATTGACATGTTTTTATTTTTAAATATGAAAAATAATTTTATTTAACTATCTATCTTTGTCATAATGATTGATTTATATGACAGTATAAACAAGAATAAAAAAAAATTTGTCGATGTGATGTTATGAACGTAGGATTTGTGCTGCAATTTTTTTATCACATGTATGATTTCAAATCACGAAAATCATACCGTGTGCGACTATAAATTGCTTTCCATAAGAAAATAACATCCATATCGCCGATTTAACACAAATCGCGTCGTGTGTGATATGCCTTAAGTGTCAAGTCAAAGTGAAATAATATGTTAAATTGTGTGCCTAGCCTGTTTATAAAATGCGTGATGCAAAGTAATCAATATTTAATAATATGTTAAATTGTGTGTCTAGCCTGTTTATAAAATGCGTGCAACATAAGTGATCAATATTTAGGATTATTAGCGAGCGGTATGTTATTAAATAATTTTTTATTAATTATGAATTTTTGTTTTTCTCGTGTGATAAAAAAATAAGTTCAATGTATGAGGCAAAATCATTTAAACAAACACCAAAAGAAAACAATCTTCCTCCTTATTTAGGAATCAATAAAAATTTTTTGGGGAACTAGATCGTTTAGTGATAAATTTTTGAACACAGAATTTTTCAATTTTTTCGAAGTAATGTGAAAAATCCGAAACGTCCGAAACATCAATCGAAATGAACTTTTGATTATTGAATAATAAACATATAAGGGACAAGAATCATCAATAAAAATTTGGCGGGGAACTAAGTCGATTTGTGATAAAATTTTTCAACATAGAATTTTACAATTTTTTCGAAGTAGAGTGTTCTTTCGAAATATCAATCGAAATGAACTTTTGGTTATTGAATAATAAACATATAAGGGACACGAACCATCAATAAAATTTGGCGGGGAACTAGATCGATTTGTGATAAAATTTTTGAACATAAAATTGTTCAATCTTTTAGAAGTAGAGTGTTCTTTCAAAACATTAATCGAAATGAACTTTTGGTTATTGTATAATAAACATATAATGGACAAGAATCAATAGAATTTGGCGGGGAACTAGATCGTTTAATAATAAAATGTTTGAACATAGAGAATTTTTCAATTTTTCGATGTGGCTTTATGGATTGTTTCGAACTTTTTATCGTTAAGAATTTCTAGTTAATTGTTTCTAACGTCATTAGAATCATTTATATGGCATAAATATCTAAAAATTAGATCTGTGGACTCTAGAATCGAATTTCTAATTTTTTCTCCGAATTTCGAAGTAGGAGCCTTCCTTTCTGAATATATTTTCACATTCCAAGCGTTTTATTAAGTCAGTTTGCCTAAATTGAACTTATTTTTTTTTTTCGTTTCAAGAGACAAACAAAATAATTTTTTTTTATTTTTTTTCAGTTACATAACTAGTCGGTACTTCATATACATAAATGACTAATAATATAGCTGATATTAATTGATCAAAAACAGTTTTCACGGATGGAATTATAATATTATAAAAAAAACCAAACTGTTTCATTATTGTGCACGATTGTTATTAGACCAGGGTAGAAGCCTTTAAAAATGGTAAGAAATGAAAAAAAAAAAATAAATTATAATTATACAGTTACGAAATTTTTTTGCAAGCAAAATATGAGGCAATAGATGATTTTGAAAGAGAACACGTAACGTCTTGGATGTGTTTGCCACCAGGAATTTATTCGCGCGCAGTGTTTGTGATCAATGGCATTAAAACGAACAATTATCAACCATCAAAAAATTAAATCAACTCAAGTATTAAATATTATCAGTAAAAGAGAAAATCCTGCGCATCAGTGTAAGCAAGCCTTTAAAGATGATATTATTTTGACAGATACATAAAATTACAGTGAATTAGAAAAATGATTTTAGATTTACAAAAAAACTAATTAATTATAATAATACTAATTAAAAATTCATAAAATTAATAAACGAACACTGTAAGTATAATATGGTTGCGAAAATTTTCGCGAACTTGTCATTTAGGAGTTTATGTACTTGCTCGTGCGTGTCTATAGTATGACTAAGTACGCAAATGTGTATGATAAAACTAGACGATTATGCATTTTGTTTCCTGTATCGATTTATCTATCTGTCTATATTTGTTTCGCTATAACTTTTTACAAATTGCAAATTTATTGTATTGTTTTTAGGAAAATTTCACAGCCCCCCCCTTTTAAGAAAATGTCTTAAATACCAATTTTTTTTATATATAATAAAAAGATTCGGTTTTTTGTAATTAATATGAAATGAAATAACATAAATATGGGAAATATTAAAACTATAATTTGACTATTGCCAGCCTTTAAAAAAAGAACAAATTCTTCTATTCAAAACTTCTATTATATACAAGGTTGGAAGGTGTAAGTTTTTGCAATCGATATGAAATGGTGAGAGAACAAACTGTAATCTTAGACCTTCCCGTGAAACAATGAGGAAATATCTAAGGTTTCTTGTGGGTGGGGGGGGGGTATGACCCACGTTTTTTGAACAATCAAATAAGATGGGTTTTTTGGTTTGTTTTCGAACGAAATCTACAGCTTACAGAACTACTAGTTAATATATGTAAATAAGTTCTCTGTAATGGGACACATTAAAGTTTATATGTTGGAAGATTGTATACATTTGACTCCTTCGATATTTTATTCGTTTCCGTTTTTTTCTTTTCGGGCAATTATATTTGTTTAAATAATAATAATATTAATAATAGTAATAATAATGAGTCAGTCAGTGAGTGATATAGTTGAATTTAATACACTAAAACATTATACCGTTATGTAATGAACTGTATATGAGTAGTAATTTAATATTTAAAACATAAATTATACATTTGTTATATTTATTGTCATTATTATTATTATTTTTATATAATTAAATCCAATGACTTCATCATTAATTCATTTCATTGCGTTTATCAATATACACAAATAATATTTATACAACACATTCATATTCAAAATACATTAAGTATTAATAATATTATTTTAAATCGTATCATATTTTATTTAATTACATATACATACAAGATTGGAAATTAAGGAATACAATGTGTATAGGTAGGGGAAAAGTGCGTCGAAGTTACAAAAAAATTGCAAACCAACGTAGCAGTTTATTAAGCTTTCACAGAATTCCAGTGTTTTGTCACAGGATATCTGCACTATTTACGTATTAATTATCTGTTTAACACATAGGAAATTATGCATAAGTAAAAAAAGTATTTTTATGTTTTTTTTAAGTCCAACTGTACTATTTCCCTATCGGTGGGGGGGGGGTGTTCATTTCAATTGAGACACACTACTATATCTATGACGATGTAATAACAATATAGTCACATTGTCCTAGAAGGTATATTTGCATTCAGGTGATAGAGATTTCTAACAGAGACTCCAGAGGAGACATAAGTTCTAGGTATAAAAGATGCGGTGTGAGTCCCGTCTTAATATACTCGACCTACAGTTAAACCCTGTTTAGTAAATATTATATTTAATACTACTATCAATGTTTTATCTTTAATAGTACTCACGTAAACAAAACATTGTTATTTTTGTTCATTGAAAACACAAAGGCGGGAAATGACAAAAAATATTCTAGCTACCACTTGTGCACAATATACTACAATTGTAGTACCGTTATACGTAAAATCGCTAAAACAAAATCTAATTTGAAATTATGGATGGCATTATATTTCTAATTTTTAATTCAATCTCAGTTACAATTGATACACCTCTCCCCTACTAACTTTTATACATAATAACTTTAATTACTACAAACTTTTATACATATACATAATGTGAAACTAGATACAATAACAAACCATTTGAGTATTAAATTTAAATTGATTCAATAAGAACGAAGTCTTTAAAGATAATTTTTTATCTATGTATTGAAAAACAGAAAGTATACGTAATCTCTATGACGATATGTATGAATGACGTCATTTATTCATAATATTTTTTAATTAATAAATTAATAACGTCCATATTTTACTTATTTTAAGAAGAAAAACAAAATTTGTTCCATGTTCGTGAAGTAAAGACACTTGAATTAAGCAAATAAGAGAGTTAATTTTTTAGATATTCGATAGAAGATTGAGCATCAATGTTTGAACTACTTTAATCATTAGCATTCATAAAACACTCTAATATTTATACAGTATAAATATTAGAGTGTTTTATGAATGCTAATGATTAAAGTAGTTCAAACAATGATGTTCAATCTTCTATCGAATATCTAAAAAATTAACTCTCTTATTTGTTACCTTAACTTGTTTTACTTGTTTAATGTGATTAGAATAGATACAGATTATAGCCGCTGTACCATTACTGTATTTCTACAATTCATTTTGTAAACATATAAAATAATAATAAGAATCAATATATATATTATATTTTTGAGTAATAGTATAAGATGTATTGGCTTAATTTTATAAAATAAGTCTAAAGTTCATTTCTGTTTATTTACTCTGTTATATAAATGAATGAAAATAATATTGACGCTTGAAAAGTGTTATAAGAAAAACAGTTTATAGACTCTTGCAGAACGTCATTACTGCCATAATGAAGGAATGTTGTATCTATTGCAACGTTACTACAACAATTGGGAGAAGTATACCTAGAGAAAGAGGTTTTTCCCTTTTTGCTATCCACAAATAGTAAATATGTCTAGAAATTTTTTAGGCTGAGCATTTAACCGAGTAATACTATAGGTGAAAGCTCTTATGTATTTGACAACGTTGCTTACGAATATAAAATTACATACGATTGTTGTCGCATCATGATGGAATTCTTACGATTTCAGTATTTGATTATGCATATCTTACACAGTACGATTTCGTACATGTAATTTTCTTATGGAAAGTAATCTCTATCCGTATACGACACAACAGTTGCAACAATACCATATATGTGATAAAAGTATAGCATGTATTCAAAGATATAAATATTGCGGGATATTATAAGCATTTACTTAATACTCGCTACTCCTCATTCCTTTTCTTTTAAGCATATGTATGTATTTAAAAAAATTTATGATCTGCTTTATAAGATGCACCTATTAAGCCTGTTCTATATGGTTCAGGACATGAATCTAACCTTTTTTTTGTTTGTATATAAACAATCATTGGCATGTTTTTATTTTTAAATATTAAAAATAACATTATTTAACTCTCTATCTTTGTCATAAACATTGATTTATATGACTGTATAAACAAGAATAAAAAAAAGTTGCCCATGTGATTTTAAGAACTTAGGATTTTTACAACGATTTTTTTATCACATGTATGATTTCAAATCACGAAAATCACGCCGTGTGCGATATCATACATATGATTTGCTTATGGAAACCAATGTACATAGTGATTTTAAAAAAAATTTTCTAATTTGAGTTTTTTGCATTTTCTGAGAACATTTACTATTGGTATGTATTTTTTTACACCATTAGAAAGTAGAGATTTCAACGGACAAAAATCCCCCAGACTTTTTGGAAAAAGCTGATATTTTGACGCCAGAATTTTCGATTGAAAATTAGGGTGCTTTTTTGATATTAAGTTAAAATAGGGCCAAAAAATAAATATTTTAAATTAAATAAATTACAGTGTATTTGGGACATAATAAGGTAAATTTTCACCAAATTTCGTAGAAAAAAAATTTTTTGGAAAAAATTAAAAATAAAAAACCAAAAACTTGGTTATTTGAATTTTTTACCTAAATTTTTAGGTTATGAGAAAAAATTGCAAATACAAAAGTTGTAGATCTTTTTATTACCTACAACTTTGCCATTTAACTTTTTTCCATAGGAGTTGTAGTTTTGCTGGAAATCAAGAGAAACCATTTTTTACCCTTAAAAACCCCCACATCCCGAACTCGGAACGACCGTAATCTATTTTTCCTTTCATTTTTATCATATTCCCCTTCTTTTCTAATGGGTTTCATTCTACTGTAATTTTCTTCCACTTTTTATCATTTTTACATTTTTCTACTCTAGTCTATATTGATTTAATCTGCCATCAATACAGGCATGCATATATAGCATTCAAGCTATATTAGAATTTTAATAATTAATATAAAAATGTTAACCAATATTTTTAAATGTTATGGTTTTAATTTGGCAGCTTAGAGATTTATTAAGGAGCGCAATATAATATCTTGGACAATATTACCAATATAACAATTATGTCTTATATTTTACGGTGTTGATTAGATTTCATACAGTAAAATAATATAAAATTTTATTTAATTAATATATGAAAATACATTAAATTTGTAAAAAAAAAAAAATAAATAATCATGCTCCTAGTTGTAATGTATTCTAAAATGATTTAACCAAGTTACACCTTAAAAAATTCGAATTTATTTTTCTGTATGAAGTTAACTATTACATGCTGAGATAAAAATGTTTGTATAAAATATAATTCATCAATTGAGTTCATTCGACTCACTTATTCTGCAGGTTCATATTGGTCATATTGGTCAAGTAATTAAGTCAACTAACAAGTAGATTAGTTACTTGACTTGTGTGAACAGCAACATTTTAGTAAAATGTTGAGTTTAGTTGTTTAGTCAAGTAGTTAGGTAAAATTTTTTTTTTTTGTGTGCAAGGAGTACCCCCAACACTTTTGTGATACAACAAGCATATAACAATAATCAAATAAAGGAATCTGTTTGACATTTTATAGTTGTTCCAGTCACCACCATATAATAAAAACAGTTTTGTGATATGGAATTATATTACATGATTGTGACTATTTACATTAATAAATTATTTTCTACTAGACCAAATTCTTAAATTATAAAGTGTTAACGATTTTTGACCAAGTGTTAAGTGTTTGGAATTAAACAACTTGTTACTTGACTAAATTACTTGATCAACGTAAACAAGGCATTAGTAATCTAATAATTGTTTTTGTTGTATGTTGTCAGATTTGATAAAATAATGCTTTTAAACTGAATCAAGATGATATTATTACTCTTTATATTGTAGCGATTTTTATCTTTACTCAATTTAAAATACTAATCAAACGTAATTTCATTGTAAAAAAAGTCGCTAATACCAATCCACTGCAACACTGTTCAAATTATTGCGACACTGTCGAATTTTTTTTTATTATTCAGTAGAGATGTGCGTGCGCATTTCATTTTAAAATAATATATCACTTACTTGGTTGAGATATAAAATTAAAACGGTCTCTTGTCTTCTAATCTGTCTAATGTCTACACATCTGTCCAAGTGGTAACAACCAAGTTCAGCGCACGCAGTCGATACTTGAAACCTTTTAATCAAAATACTACATCGCATCCAGTCGTATTGGTTGGAACGTAATATGCAAATTGTAACTATGTTTATGATTTTTCATGATAGAAAAACATAGGTATGTAGGTTGAAGTCAAATCGTAAATTTTCTTCTTTTAATTAATTTATTTTTTTTATATTTCTAGTTCGTTTAAAGGTTATTACCTTTATTCTTTAAGTAACTTATTTACTGCAAATTTCTTATCTATTCGTGTATACCACGTGTCGTTCAAAAAAGGACCACGTGTTTTTTCTTAAGATTAGTAATACTAGTATTTTATTCTGTCTTTGGAATAATAAATTGTTTATATTTTTTTTATTTATTATATTTCAAATTTATTTAATGTAAAGACGGTATTGATCCCTATACCGTACTTATTGTTACATTCGTTGTTATTTAATTGTGTACAGATTTTTGTTAGGCTAAAATTGGTTATACGTTGATCGGTGTTATATTTTTTTATCTCGATCTTAAATGTAGCCTTTTACCCTTTCAAAAATTGGGTTTTCAATAGAACAGCTGGGTCTTCTTGGTAAGAAGATAGTGATACGGCGAAGCTAACTTGGGGTCAACGTGTTATATAACCGTTGGTTTGGGTCTAACCTAACACCTAAGCACGCAAGCGCCATTATATATAAATGCGATTTATTTTACTACATCATTAAATTTTTATATTATTCTTTTCTACATCCTTTTAATATTCATTTTTCTACATCGTTCATTCTTTAATTCATCAATCTTTCATTTAATTACATGTCTTTATTCTAATTTAACTTCATATCATAATAAAATATTAATATCTAGTAATATTCTTTTTAATTTGCTACAATATGCACTTCTATTTCTTAAAATAAAATACTTAATATTATTAATCTTTTAAAAACGATTACTTTATAATATGAAATTATATTCGTATATTCCTTCTTCATTTTTCATTATAATGGAAATTTTATTTTATTCGTATAGCAAATTCATACCAAGAACAACTCTAACTATCGACTAAAATAGTAAGTACTACTAAGCAGGTATATTACATATGTAACGAATTAAGGAATTTTAAAAACGTTCAACATATATAAGAATAATAATAAAACATAAAAGTATTTTTAATATATCATGTTTTTATAATGGACTAAGAAGTATAAAATAATTTCTCTATTTTCAAACGTAAAACATGGGGTGCATACAGTAGCATTAGTTGAGTTTTAATGCACACTAATTAAAGAGTTATTAATTTATCAAGTATCTGCTGCAAACGCCCCTTTCTCGTATTTCGTTTGAAATAATAAAAGTTATGGTCCAAATTTAAAGTATCTACCTTATTGGGAAGTTAGTTTAAAATCAAATAAAAAAATTCGATTCGGACTGATATACAAAAATACGAATTAATAAAAACATATGTTAATAAAATAGCAATAACTGTTATTTTTTTTAAAGCATTCTGCTTCTTTGGAAAATTAAATAAACATCGGTTTTATAACTAACGGAGTTAATTGTTTAGATACTCGATACAATATCAATGTTTGATCTATTCTTAATGACTACCATTTTTAAAACACTGCAGTATTTTAGTTAATTTTAAGCTAAAATTGTGACTAATCTTAACATTTTACGAAAAAATGTTTCAGATAAAAGTTAGTTAAATAAAAGTTTTTTTGTGCTTTTTTTCTAGCTTTTATGGTTTAAAACATGAGCCATAGATCCATTGAACCCAATGGACCGCTTTTACTCCTTTACTAACTCACTTTTTAAATCTAAAATACGCCGTCAAAATTATATTCATTTCATTTTTAGTTATACTGATCACAGACGGAAAGATATACAAATATAAAAGGAATAATATACCAAAATTTTGTTTGTGTTATCAATACCTCTGGTTACAAATTTTAGACAAAAGGTAAATACTCGCACATCTTCTCTATATTATATCAATGAATACATATTGTATTGGTGTATTCATTTGCTTTTCATTTCTTAGATATTTTTTACTCCTTTTGTTGATTTGAAGACATTATATCTATTTAATAGAAGCATGTATGTCTGAATTTATTATAATACAAGTTACAGGTTTGGATACCAAAAAATATATTGAGACCAATTCAGTTATTCCTTCAAAAAATAAAAATTTAAAAAAATTAAACAAAAAATATTAAGAAAACGATAACGAAAATATGGACAGTAAATAAAACAATTAAAACGTCGCACTATTAAACAATAGTATAATTGTTTTATTTACTGTCCATATTCCCTTAATATTATACATTGGACGTAAACATAATACAAACACGTTAAGCAAATACAACGTTTGAGCGTGATAACTATTTTTTAATTTATTTCATTTAAATGCAGACTTTGTCAAAAACGATTCATCCGATTTTGATGAAATTTTGTTTAAGTTCACTGGATAAAGGTTTCATAAGTATTTTAAATTTTGTTGCTATCGAATCGAAGAAAATCAATATTTAAGAGAAGTAAATTTTATGTCCGTTTAAATGTAATATATCACATTTAACTTTCGAAAATTTAAGAGAGAAAATTCGTACAACGCGAGGAAGCTTTTTGTCGATTATTAGCAGTATTATTTTCTAATAAAAGCTTTCTCCACAAACTATATTTCAAATTATTGAATAAAAAAGAATTAGTGGAATTAAATTAGTAAATAAACGCAAGATATAAAAAGAGGCCTCATTTATATAAAATTAATATAAAATAAAAAGGAAGAATTACGAAACTCGAAATATTTTACAATCAATAGATAAATAGGTACATGTATTTGTTTCATATAGTTTTAAGTGTTGAATTGATGGTAGACCATTCATTATTACCTGTTGCTGTCGTCTCTCGCACGGATACACACGCATACGTTTAAAAAATCCTTTTAAAAGATTATTCTTTGGTGGTTTTTTTCTATATTAAATTTAAACAGGTTGTATTATCTTTACAATATTTTATATATAATATATTAATATTGTAAAGATAAGATAATACATAGGCAGCACCATTATGCGTTTGTAAAAACATCCAAAGGCTTCCAAAGTGGTGGTGAATGTGATAGCTTATTCAGTATACAATTGACTGTTAAAGTAGTATGTTAACATTTACGCTTGTGTACCTAAAAAGTGTAAATAGTACAGGATAGACAATTTTTGAAAAGGAAACAAATTATAGTGGAATGAAATCAATTAGAAACGGAAGATAATATGATAAAAAAGAAACGAAAAAGAAATTACTTAAAAGCACTTCTTATAGTTCGACAAATAGTTCAAAATATCCAAATCGTCATATTTGGAAAGTTTTCTAAAAGTTCTGTATGAAATTTGTTTCTCTTAAAAGCTTAGTTTAGTAGATAATTTTAAAAAAAATCAATAAAAAAAACTTTTCACCACTTAAAATGGCCGCCATTATTTTTGTTATTTCCAAAAATCAAGCCGGGATTTTATTATATTTCACGCTTTGATCGTAATCAACCAAATTGTGGTGTAAATTTGTAGTACATTTAGGTTGCTTGATCTATACATGTTTATATACATTCATGGTACAAGCAGTCTTCAAATCTATATACAATATTAAAAACTGTAGCCTGATTCCAAAGTTGATTTTTTTTTTTTTCTATTCTATAGAAAATACCGGTTTAAAAAAAATATTATTATTATAAATATTTTTAATGTATAACATTAAATTGTAATGACATGCTTAGACCAACTAATAAAAGTTAAGCAACAGCAGTCACAATCTGTATTTGAATGGGTGACCACCTAGCATTACTGTTGTTGTATAATAATAATAATCCACTTTGGTTAATGGCTATATAGCTGAAAATAGCTAATGCCAGAAATTTAAAAAAAAAAAAAAAAAAAAAAAAAAAAAAAAAAAATTTAATTAAAAGTTAATTCTAATTTATTATAGCTATTTTTTTTAAAATTATATTTATTTAATCTTCTGCATTTAGGTAGGTACCTAGTCAAAATGCATTTCAACAGAGAAGCTTCTAATCTAGCAGAAATCTTTAAATTTATGTGATATAAAATTTAATGTGTAATATAGGTGTTAATATAAACCATTTTCGTTAAAATTATCTTTGTCAGAAAATTTTTTATAACAACCCTTAAAAACCAATTTTTACACTATTTATTTTTTAGGTAAAATTACTAGTCACCCCCCAAATTATGATCAAAATAATCGTTTAAATAAAAAATCGCTGGTAAAAAACATTTTATCAAATTTTACCCCATCGAAAAATATCTATCACTAACCCTCAAAATACAACTTCAGTCGAATCTATGGAATCTACGGAAAATAAGCAAGAATAATGTCGAAAATTAACAATTTTTGAAAAGATTAAAGGGGCTGATAAAGATCATTATATCAGTAAAATTTGGAAAATCCATTTTAAAATTTAAATAAAGATTTTTATTTAATGAAATAAAATCTGACGAATATTAATAAATTTTAACAAATAAAAAAAAAATATATAATAGATTTCCTGATCCTTTTGTCTATATTTATTTATAAGTTATATCGAATGGCATAATGAAAACTTTATTAATAATCCTTACAAAATACAGTAAGTTTTTAATTCGATTACATCAAAGTAACTGAATTAAATATAAACATTTTAAGATTACATAAGATATCTTTTATAATTTACAATCAAATCAATTCCAATATTTAAAACA
This sequence comes from Chrysopa pallens, assembly GCA_020423425.1. Taxonomy (NCBI): domain Eukaryota; kingdom Metazoa; phylum Arthropoda; class Insecta; order Neuroptera; family Chrysopidae; genus Chrysopa; species Chrysopa pallens. Next base: position 115,267,501 of record CM035592.1, read on the forward strand.
CAGACAAATAATACAATAAATTTCATTGTGAAACAAAATAGTTAAAAATAAAAATTGAAATATTAATTATTAATTAAAAACAAATAAAAGATGAAATTAGTTTTACTTATTAGCATCGCTAGACTTTCATTAATTCTTTTGTGTCCCGTATTTTTTTTTTTTTTTTTTAATAACTAAATTTTAATTTATTATATTATTTACAACATTAGAAAGAAAATAAAAACATTTTCCATTTGTATAGCAAAGCAGAAGGTTTTATATTTGGCTGGTTCATTCTCAGATGAATTCTCTATTTAGCTATTATTGAAAATGATTCTTCTTTTATTGGTAAGTCATAGGGGTGGTTATAACATTTGAAAAAAACATTCCAACCCCAAAAGAAACAAAATACATTTTTGATGATTGTCTAGTGTTTGAAAATATATCACTTAAAATAAAAAACTAAAATTAAAAACTTTCATAAATACTTACCGAACGACCCATTATTTTGTTATAATATAATTTAGCTTAAAATTGATTCGAACTTACCCATACAGGAAAATACGACGGGGCCAGATATGGGCCACGCTTGGCGCAATGCTGTCCATCTCTGGCCCATGCTTGTAAACCCGCTTTGGCCCAGCTTTGGTAAAAGTCTGGGATGATAACAGGGTGCCAGGCCTGGTTGTTACCATTGGCCCAGGCATCATTCCCAAGGGTGGCCCATGCGTGGCGGCCAGATCTGAGCCATGCTTGCTAACCAAGACTGTCCCAAGCTTGTAAGCCAATCTTGGCCCAGGCTAGGTAATCCAAACTGGGCCATGTTTGGTTGTCACTATTGGCCCACGCATTACTGCCACGACTGGCCCAAGCTTAAATTCTAATTCTGGCCCATGTTTGACTGCCGAGGATTAACCAATGTAAAAATAATAATAATTATAGTAATAATAATCAATATATTGTATAAAGAGTCATACGGGTATAAATGTGTTTATTTTTATAATCCATATAATTAATGAACATCATATTTAGTTAACTCAAAATTTCAAACTATTTATATTATCTAAAGTCCAACAACGAAGTTTTTCACTGATTGTCTTTTTCACTGAGTTGTAGATTCTTCTTTATCTTGCTGTGGTAAATTAGATATGTCGTCATCTAAAACTTGCTCATCTTCAAAAATATGCTCAATATAAACATTGTTGATCCTTTTATCACTGATTCCATCCAAATCTTGTTCAATAACACTATTAAATGCACTATTTACTTCTACACGTAATTGTTCTGAAGCGCTAGTGTTTTCACTTGCACACGTGTTAACATTTAGGTTAGGTTTACATTATTCACTAGGCTCACTTTTATCAAGTGAAACTTTTTGATTTTTGTGTAACGCACGCCACTTTTTTACTCGGGAATAGGAACTAGACACTTTTGGTTAATAAAACAAAATAAAATTAAAAAAATTGTCACTTGCCGCCATCAAAGTATAGCATATGACACATCCTAATACAGAAATGTAGTTGTCATCTGTAGCTGTCACATGTTAGGGTTACCATCCAACGGCTGAGGTTAGGTTACGCAAACTTGGCCCAAGTAAGGGTGACTCTAGGCTTGGCCAAGGCTTGGTTATCCAGTATTGGCCCATGTTAGGGCTACCATCAAATGACCGAGGTTAGGTTTCGCAAACATGGCCCATGTTACGGTGACTTTAGGCTTGGCCAAGGCTAGGTTATCCAATCTTGGCCCATGTTAGAGTTACCATCCAATGGCCGAGGCTAGGTTACGCAAACTTGGCCCAAGTTAGGGCTACTCTAGGCTTGGCCAAGGTTAAATTATCCAGTCTTGGCCCATGTTAGGGCTACCATCAAATGACCGAGGTTAGGTTACGCAAACTTGGCCCATGTTAGGGTGACTCTAGGCTTGGCCAAGGCTAGGTTATCCAGTCTTGGCCCATGTTAGGGCTACCATCCAATGGCCGAGGTAAGGTTACGCAAACTTGGCCCAAGTTAGGGTGACTTTAGGCTTGGCCAAGGCTAGGTTATCCAATCTTGGCCCATGTTAGAGTTACCATACAACGGCCGAGGCTAGGTTACGCAAACTTGGCCCAAGTTAGGGTGACTCTAGGCTTGGCCAAGGCTAGGTTATCCAATCTTGGCCCATGTTAGAGTTACCATCCAATGGCCGAGGCTAGGTTACGCAAACTTGGCCCAAGTTAGGGCTACTCTAGGCTTGGCCAAGGCTAGGTTATCCAGTCTTGGCCCATGTTAGGGCTACCATCCAATGGCCGAGGTTAGGTTACGCAAACTTGGCCCAAGTTAGGGTGAGTCTAGGCTTGGCCAAGGCCAGGTTTTCCAATCTTGGTCCAAGCTTGGGTAATCATTGGAATGGCCAAGATTAATTACCCAGTTATGGCCCGGGCATGGGACTGTAAAGGTTTGCCAAGATGGGCTTCCCAATAATGTCCCAGGCATGGCCCCGTCGTTCAACTCTGGGGCTTCCTGTATGGGTAACTTTTATAGAAGTGAATAGTCTTTGAAGATTTGTCGTAAGGAAATTATTTAAAGAAGGTTTTATTATAATTTAAAATTATTTATAACGTTTTAATTAATTTGTTAAAATCGTTTCTCTTCGAAAAATGTATATACGATTTTTTTTTTATGTTACCCTTTTATCGTCTGACTGTAATCGTCTGATAGAAATGCAATGTTTATTACATGTTATTAATGTATATAACATGTAATTTAACAAGCACGCTTGCTTTACATAAAGCAGAGCAGTGTGCTTGTAACAGCTGTGGGTAAATCCTCTAAATATCAAAAAATGCAAGTGTGTTTATAGGGAATAAATCACGTAAACATAAAATAAAATTGCGGAGTGCTTTTGGTCCAAATTTATTTGATTATAATTTCTCTTAATCACAGTCAAATGCATTTAAAATGGTGAGCTTTGATTTGTGATAGTACAATTGTTTTGCCCTTATATTGAAGTATATATCCAGTACGTAGTTTGCATTTCAACATAAGGTTTGCGTCTCGACTCTTTTAAAACTAATCCCCACATAAACTATTTTTATTTTTTAATAAATGGCAAAGGATAAAAGAAATTAGTAGATAATAAAATTCTCTCTGATTTTTTATTAGAATTTATAACAAAAGTTTCTTTCTAATTTTTGTATGACGATAACAAAGATAAATAATATTACAACGTAATAAAAGACAACATAATTTAATAACATATGCTTATTTTTTATTCTAAGGTCAAATATAAAAGTGGTTTGGAAAATATATTTGAAAATCATAAAGGATACGATTCATTGTAGATATATATGCAACTGAATGTAGAAAATACATAAATAAATTGTTAAAATTATAAAATGTTTTAATATTGGCAATGTATGTTGTTATTGAAAATGTATGTTGTTATTATTTTATAACATAATAGGTTGAGAACCGATCACATCCAAACTTTCATTTTGAATTTTTATATCAATCAACAGCCAGGCATATGATTTTAAAAAATATATGATAATTATAATTGATGTTTTATTTTTATTAACAGTGAGTTATTTGTCTGAACCTTAAATACAATTAAAAGCACATCCAAAATCGTGCATTTAAAAGTGAGTTCTTTTGTAAGCATTATTTAACAAAATTAAATGAAAAGTCACAGAAATGTGATTAATAATTTATACAGTGTTATATAATAAGTGCTTCAAGATTTACAGGCGGGAGAGGGGAGTTGGACGCTTTTTCATAAATCGACAGAAAGTGTAGATCCATCCCTGGATTTATACAATACTACTTACGAATGAATCAGCCTAATACCTTAAAAGATTTGAATTTCAAATTTATTTATTTTGGTTTTGATGGAAGTAATGATAATAGGATTTGTAACATACTTCAGATGAGAACTTTTAATAAAAAATTTACCATGTTTCACCACATTTAGAGTTTATTTCCTTATGGGATGCCTACGTCATACAAAGAACACACCCTCCAAGTTTCAGGTCAATACGATCAGCGGTTTTGGCTGTGCGTTTATACGTCAGTGAGTTAATCAGGACAAAGCATTTTATATGTATAGATTATTAATTCAAGAACAACAAAATTCAATAAAATACATCTATAATATAACCAGATTCCGTCTTTCACATTTATAATGACTAATTTCACTGAATTAATATTATTATTATTTAATAATTTAAAAACAAAGGTAAACTTATAATCAAATATGTAAAAAAATAATTTTAGGTAATAAATAAATGATAAAAATTTCACTGTATTTAAATGCTTTGTTTTGAATTGTAATTGCAAATTATAATCAAATTAATGTATTTAAGTAATAAAATATTAATTAATAATTAGTTGACTGAAATTATTTCACGTAATAGGATTTCACATAATAGTTTACCATGTTAAAAAAAGTACTTCAAAATATTGATTCTGATTAAAAGGTCATAAAAAATCAATATTTTTGCAAAATAAACACGATTTATCCCATAAAATAAGAACATAAGTGTTAAGATTGAACTAAAAGATGAAATGGCGTCACACCTACTATTTTAGGTCATGAAATATAAAGATAAAAATATCGAATTTTTATTTTAAGATAATAAAGTAACCATGTGATGTTCATACTTTTTTTTCACTGCCGAAAGTACATTTTAAATATTTGTAAATTTCAACTCACCAGGAAAAAGAAAGAAGTTGTTAATAATATTTACGTAAAAACGTTAAAAAATAATATATTTTATAATAATTTTTGATTATTTGTACCTAAATAAGGTTGTCATCTCTGTATATTAAATGATAAAAAAAGAATTCAAAATTGATTAGGATGTAAAAGATTATTTTTTTCTAAATACCAGGTTAGTCTTCTTAATAGCATTTAACTTCTTAATAACTGAACATATGGCTGCATTTTTTCCATTGTCTAACATAGATGATTTGTTAAGAAGATCATTCTGTAATTAGAGATAATTTTACTATTTTTTCCAGAAATTAGGTTTCTTCTAGACATATTTGATTTTCGGCTGAAATTTATTTCGTATAGCCGCTTATAGTAGCCATCCCACATACCACTGTATTATAACACATGGACTGAAAAGTCCCGGACATAACAAAGAAAAAAATTTTTTGGTTAAAAATTAGCTTTATTCATCAACTTAATCAACAGCTCCATCAAGAGCAACGCAATCATTCCAGCGCCGCTATAACATTTCAATACCACTTTTGTAGAACGATTTATCTTTTGCCTCAAAATAGGCCTCAGTTTCAGCGATAACCTCTTCATTCGTGCGAAATTTCTTACCAGCGATCATTTTTTTCAGGTCTGCGAACAGCCAGTAGTCGCTGGGAGCCAAATCTGGCGAAATAATTCCGGTTTGTTACGTTTAAACATGGCCAAACACTGCTCAGAATCATCAACACGTTCTCGTTTTTTGGTCAACAGTGAGCAAACGCGGCACCCACTTTGAGCAGAGCTTTCTCATAGTCAAATGCTCATGCAATATAAAGTCAACACGTTCTTTTGATATCTTTACGATGTCAGCTAACTCACGCAACTTCACTTTTCGATCATTCAAAACGATTTTGTGGATTTTTTTATGATTTCTGGTGTTACCACCTCATTTGGACGTCCACTGCGTTCTGCATCATCTCTCTACATGGTCTCTACGACCACCTTTGAAGTCAGCAAACCAACGTTTTATTGTTGTTTCTGATGGAGCGGAGTCCCCATAACACTTTGCAAACCATTGGTTCGCTTGAACGATGTTTTTTCCCATCAAGAAGCAGTGTAAAATTAAAACACGAAATTGTTTTTTATCCATTGTTTTGAAAATAACAAAAGTAGCGTCACTCTTAGCACAATAACTCACAAACTAATGAATAGAATATCATGAAATTTTAACAGCTGTCTTTTGAAGGTTAGTATTTCCTGAAAAAAAGGTGACTGCAATAAAACTAGCACTATCTATGTATTATCCCCGGGACTTTTCAGTCCATGTATTAAGTTTAAAGATTTGAAGTTTATTTTTTTTTTAAATTTTATGTTTAGTTGGTATCTGAATCAGATGTATCTAAATTTTTTACGTGTTTCTTAAGTTTTATTAATAATTTTTTTGTTTGATGCTTAGATAAAGTATCATTAAACAAATTGTATATGTTATGAAACATATGTATGTATGAGCTCATCAGTTGAATCAGTGTACTTATTTATGATAGTCAATACATTCTTTTTAGCGTATGTTTCGCTTAATGAATTTTTGATTTAATCAAAGTTTAATAAGTGTCCGATTCATCTAGAATATTTGGTTTGACGTTTTTTATTTATTGTATCGGGGTGTTGTTTTTCTCTGATAAGTTTGTTTTCAATTATTTTTTGGGAATAAGAATTAGGTGTAGCAGTGATGATATCTTCGCTGTATTTGGTTATTTTGGAAGTAGTTGTATTTAATTTTTTTTTTTTTTTGAATTATTTAACTCTGATATTTGAGAACTGTTCTTATATCGTAACCGTTTTTTTCTTAAAGTGTGTGATTTGTTCTATTATATTAAGTTATTATTGTATATTTTATAATTTCAAATAATTTTGTTATTTGTTTGTTTGCGTACTCATTACATAAAGCGGATAGTATTTGTTATCACTCACTTTGATTTTATTTAAATAATAATTGTTGTAATTTAATTAATTTTATGAACAATATATACGTCTCTATTTAATCGTAGTTGAATTGAATCTCTATTGAACTTTTAAAATAATGATACTTGTATACAATATAATTGTACTAAACCGATCTTATCAACCAAGTACTATAAAAAAATAAAACATCACTCCATTTGAAGGTGGTTTATCGAAAAAAGCTTCATGTAATATTAGCCTATCTTTGGGTAAATTTCATCTGCGTGCATTATTTTAATGATTGTTTTATGAAAGAGAACGATAAAGTGAGGATCCTTAGTATTTAAGCTTAATCTATAGCTCAAATCTATTGTTACAATTGGGTCCTCCAATTTTGCACAATACAGTACGTTCAGCACCTACGATAATTTATTATTAATGAGATAATTGCGTCTGGTTTATTGTATTTTATATATTTTTCTATGAAACCCCACGTTGATTACTTATTGGAAAAATCTATAACTTATTTTAAATGATACTGGACATAGAATTTTTCTAAATTTGCACTGAGAAAACTACTATTTTTAAGTATTTCTACTAAAGTTTTTGAAGTATAAATATTAACACTTTATTAGCTGCGTAGTTATTCTATCAATGATATGATCACCTCGAAGTAGTAAATCGAATACTCGACAGTTTCTAGCAACAGGCAGTCTTAGACTTTAGGGCAATAAAATTTATACAGGTAAATAAATAAAAATCATAAACGTGAAGTCCTTTGGAAAACGGAAATATTTTTCGAGAGAATATTTTTCAAAACGAGAATAAAAATTTCAGATTTTAATTTGTGCAGCTTTACAGAAAAAAAAATTAAAAAAAAAAAAGATAAATAATAAAATTGAACTTCAATTAACGTAGAATTCAAATTCTCAATCTTTTAAATGTAAATATGAAGATTTATTAATCGACTACATGATACATTTTTGTTTAAAACAATTGTCTTGATTCAAAAGAACATGTGATTTTGCATTAATCACGTTAAAATCAGTTTTTAATTATAACAGTTATATACATAAATCAATATTATTTATGATTTTATTAATATTTTCAGTTAATAATGCTGATATAGATTGATATAATTAATGAATATAGATAGATAGCAACACCTTAATATAATTAAATTATACGTTCGTTCAATCGTTGCAGGTTATAAAATAATGTAAGTCCATTTATGTAATTTGTTTTATTGTACAGTAACAAGATTATAATTTTGATATAATAATATCTATAGAGATATTTATTTATTAACTGAACGTAGTTAAGTCTATGGTATCAGTACACGAATTTTCATTTCATTTGTCTCTATGTATATATCTATCTATCCCAGTAGTGGATTTAGGTTTGAAGACGCCCTAGGCCCAAGACGATAAGGCGCCCTCTTCTTTTGTAACAGTATATAAATATTTTGTGGCATTAGGCTGAACACCGATCAAATGACGCCGTATGGATAGTCCCATGTCAGCTAGGACGGAAACATTGACCAGACCGTTAAGTTTTTGGATGCGAGTGATAAAATAAACTTTAAAATTTGATATTACAGTTTACAGAAAACCGAATCAATTTTTAACATAAGTCATCTTGAAAATTTTAGCGCCCCTCAAAATTTGCCGCCCTAGGCCCGGGCCTCACGGACCTAAGCCGAAATCCGCTAGTGATCTATCCATCAATGTTTGTTCAGATGTAACTTTTGAACGCATTGTCCACTTTTGATCAAATATAGTATACATGTTTATCACATTTAGGAATAAATTTCGATTTTTTCCTCAATTTCCTAGATCAAATTATTTTGTATTTTATAAATACGTATTTCGACTACAAAGTAGTCATCATCAGTATCACGTGGTTTTTGTCAATTAAAAAATCTGAAATTTCAAATTGAACTTACAAAACTAAAAAAGAATTAAGAAATTAAATAATTTTAATTTCAAATACCGTTTCAATTCTAACAGTTTAACTTCAATTTTGAAATCTTTATTAAATCAGAATTTGGAATAGGTCCTTTATCTAAGTTCATGGTTTCTTAAATCATATTTTTGAATGTAGATGCTTTTATATGCATCTAGTTCGGTTGGATTGGGTACCGATTTTAATAGTTTTAAATTTAATTTGTCGATTTTATGATTGTTATTGATGACATGATCAGCAACACATGATTTATCGGTTCGTCCAAATTAGCTTCGATTTGGATCTCAGCAGATCCACCATCAGCAGATCTAAATTGAAGCAGCTACTAGGAAATCCAAAAGCAAAAATTAGGACAAAGTATTGAAGACAAATTGTTACTAGATTGAAAGAGCACATGGCCCACATAAATAATGCAATTTACGGTTTTATTTTATTTATTTTCGAGTGATCTATTAGGTAATTTACATATAAAATAAGTTTTCATTTATACTGTAAGTATTATGATTTTAAAAGTATTAAAGTTATTATAAT